>OX451741.1:1358127651-1358811686 GCA_948472305.1 Vicia faba
AGCCTGGATTCGACAAGATAGCAAGTACCCTCAAAGATTCGTTATAAAACCAGGACCCGACTAGATAGAAATTGACCTCATCAACCTCAGAGATCTGCAAAGCTTGGACCCGACCAGATATCAGTTTTTCAAACATTTTATTGTGAAACCTGGAGCCCGGCCAGATAACAATTGACTACGATCCTCAGAGAGACACTATGAAGCCTGAACCCGACCAGATAATAGTACAACTTTCCAAAAACCATGAAACCTGGACCTGACCAAATAGTAGTTACCACTTTAAGTTATTGCAAAGCCTGGGTATGACCAGATAACAGTTAACTTCCTTATCCCCAGAAAATTGTTGTGAAGCCTGGACCCAACCAGATAACTGTTCAAATTCAAGAAATTTTCTGCAAAGCCTGGAATCCGACCAGATAACAGTTAAATTGTCTCTTCCATAATAAATTTTCGTGAAACCTGGATCCAACCAGATATCAGTTGACTTCCTCATCCTCAACAATTTTTGAAGCTTGGATCCGACCAGATAACAACTAACATTCAAGAGATATTCTCCAGCAGAAGCATCCTTTCAACAAAGTTTGAAGATATGTATATTCTTCATCCCCAACAGCAATCAGGGATTCAACCCTCCAAAATTTCCTCAGCGGCAGTCAGGGATTTATTTTCCCGTACAAAAACATACATCTCACATTCATACATCATGACACATACATACAAAATGCATTTAGCATATACCGCATCTGGTGAACATCATGCATACATCTGCATTTTACTAACTCTTTTTCTCACAGGTAAAGCATCAAGTTTTAGTATAAGTCAACAAGATATTTGTGTTGATACTCCTTCCAGTATTTACCAACATTCCTCCAAATGGCATCTATAAGCACATTCACAATCCATCTTCGAGTTCAAATTTATGGGCACTTTAGTGTTCAATCATCTTTCACCTTCAAGTCACGAACGGCGGATCCGCCAATCTAACTCTTCAGGTTTAAGAATATTGAACAGGGGCAGCTGTTGTACTCCAAAATTTTCCCTCTCATTTATCAAGTATTCTCTCACAAGATCTCCTTTGGTTCAAGACTGCATTAGGGTTAATAAGCTCAAGACACCTCCTTAAGCATTAATGACTGAAAATTAGGGTTTGAGATTGCACAAGGATAATTGAATTTTTAATTCCCCATATGAATTTCATGGATCATTATGGACCCTCAAGATTGTTCATGTCAAATTTCAAGTCTTGAATCCCATTTTTGCTCAGTCAATTCATCAGTTGATCTAAAAATCAACTGTATTTGGGGGAAAGTCAACTATGGTCAATTTACAGTCAAACTTCATAATTTTTTATACATATCAACATCATGAACTCACATATGTCATTTGATCAAGTTTGGATCATAATTCCTCAAGAAATTTGATCAGATCATCAAAAGGGCAAAATGGTCAAAATTAAGGTTTTGACTGAGAAAGGGCAATTTCTGATTTTTGACCTAGCAAACGATTGACTGGTTTAAAATTATGATCTCAATGACTCAAATGTATCATTTTGACCTAATGACGTGGCTCAAAACATTCCTCAAGTCCAATTGGTTGACAGATGAATTTTCAGTCAACTGATCAAAAATCAACTATACACTGAAAAGTCAAACTTTGACTTTTTGGTCAAAATCAAATGTCAAAGATTACAATCCATCAAAATATGTCAAAACATGAAACTTATTCATCAATAAATCAAAAAGTCAAGATTTCATTTTGAAAAATCAAAATTTCCAAACTTAGAAAATTTTCTAAGTGCTGAAAACTTCATATTTTTTCATGACTTTGAGCCAATTTTTCACCATGATGCAAGATGATTCAAAGGAAACTTTCAACATGAAATTTGTAGATCCAAATTATATCTAAAACATTTCTGAACATAACTTCTCTTAGAAATTCATGATTTCAAGTTATGATTTTGTGAATACATGTTTATAAATCTTGGAAACCTAGTGAAATTTTTCCCTAATTTAGGCAGAGTATTTTGACCTAACTTCATGGAAATTTTTCACATAGATCCAATTGTAATTTTCAAAAGTGACCAACATAGAGGTTGTAGGGGATATTACAAGCTTTCCAAAATGTCCAAGAACTCATTAACATCATGTCTGAGCAAGGAGAATCGTAGGCATGAAGTTGGCATTTCATTCTTGAATTATAGGTCATTTACATGATGAACAAGAACTCAAATCCAAGCCTAGGCTACGTAATCTTTGTTTTTCCAGCCTCAAACTTGTTTATCACTCCATAATTAAATGCCTACACAACTCTTAGAAGCTTCAATCCAAGTATTCAATGCATTGCCCATGCTTAATTCCATTTTAGGAAGAAAGTTACCATTCCATTCTAGTAAAGTTACTTTAACCACAAAATCAACTTTGACTTGAGCATTGAGCTTGTCCTTTCTGCACAAGAATTCCCTACACAATCAGAACAAGCATGTTTAAAGGTTACAGCCACCCTACAAGCTTTGTACTTCACATTGAAACAAGATGTCTCAAGCTTGCTTCAAAAACAAGCAAAATCCCATAACTTGTACTTTTGTGATTCTGACCCTCTCAAGCCTCAAAAACTTTTCCATATAGTTATACAAATTGTTTACAAGAAAACACACGAATACACAAGCTCTCAAACTCCCCCAAAGTCAGATTTGCATAACAGATCTCCATTGTTGCATATTCTGGCCAAAAATCCCAAAATCAAAAACTAGTCGTGCGTTTCTTGGCATTTTGCTTCCAAAAGCTTCCAAACATCATACATAAGCCATCCATGTCCCTGTTACACGACTGTAACACCATCTTCACCCACTTCCAAGTTAAAAAAACAGGGCATCACAATTGGACTTCTCTAGACCATTCCAGCCACCTCCAGTTCAAGCCAGCCATTGCATTAGCTTCCTAGAGGTCCAAGGAAGCTAACCTGATCATCACCATCACTTGAAACAAGCTCAAACTCATTTCACGATTTCAGTTTTTGAGGTATTTTTCTTGAACTTCTATCTCATTATTTAGGCATTGTTAGGCTTGCGTTTATGAAGATAGAATGTAGGTATCATTGCCCTGAAACTATACATGTCCATAGATTTCATTTATGTTGCTTGAGCATGGAGAATTTTGAGTCTGAATTTGCTGAAACATTTAGGTCAGAATTTGGTACTTTCATAAATTCATCCTTATCTTTGAATGTTAGCTTAAGTTAGTTTCATGGTTGGATTTGTGATGAAAAAATGCACAAGTTTCGTGGTTACACTTTTGAAAATAGTTGAGTAATGAACAAGTTTGAAATCCTTTGGCTGGAGGTTGAAGATGAAGTACAGTTAAGACAAAATTTGTGTTATGTATTTATTATTGTGCACAAGTTAACGGATGTATCACCACCCCAGTGGTTAAAGCGCACGCCTGTAACCTGAGGAACCTGGGTTCGAGCCCCAGTGGTACCCTTTTGCCTTCTTTTTTTCATATTTTCTCACTTCCATTTGATTTTTTGCAGCGCTAGGCCTCCAGTATGGGCTTCGCATTTTTTTTGCTTCTTCATACCCCAATCTCATTTTTGCATCCCGTGACTTTCTTATTTCAATTTCTTTTTCTTTGTTTTATTTTATTTTTCATTTTCCTTTTATTATTTTATTATTATTATTATTATTATTATTTTATTATTATTATCATTTTTGTTAATAAAAATATAAAAAATATTTTACTTATTATTTATACTTACTTATTTTATTTTCTCTATAAATACAAAAAAGACCAAAAACCATTTTCTTTTAACAAATTAATTTCTTTTTATGAATTAATATTTAGACTTAGGATTAATTATTACATTATTTTATTTTCTTAATTGAAATTAATTTAGAACTTAGGTTTATTTCAATTAATTAATTTTCCTATTTTTTTTAAATTTAAAACCTTTTCATAAAAACCCTAAAAAATCATTTTTAACTTATTTTCTTTGTTAATTAATTTAAGTTTTAGTTTTGTTTAATTCTTAATTAAATCATTTTCTTAATTAGGTCAAGATTAAACCCTTTCATAAAATCAAATAAAAAATCATTTCTTTACTCATTTGCATTCTTGCATTTTTATCTTCAATTTTGTACAATACTCAATATGATTGTAATAATTAATTTGATTTTATTTTCTTGCAAAATCCCCATTTGTAAATTTTTATACCCCCTTCCCTAATGATGTAATAGCTTAGTATTTTTATTTTTCCACAATTTAATGCTTTATATATAAATTCTATTAAATTAGGATTTCTATGGAAAGATTAAAATCAACAAGTTAGCAAACCCTAATTCAAAGACAAAACAATGCATGTAAATCAACACACTTTCACACCTACACCCTTATGGTAAATCCACGTTGTTGCCTTATAAAAATGGCCATGTTATGCATGTGGGGTATCTTAGCAAAAGCAATCAAAAAATACAAGATCATATTCCATCGATGACGCTCTCAAAGTTGCCTTTCAAAATGATCTTAGTCTCTCAAAGAGAATTGCTAAGATATGTCACAACATTGCTATCATGGATATACGATGACCCACGCCCGTCCATTTATATCCAAAGATAGGGCTTCTTACCAAATCAATGGTAAGATAGCAATATTAAAGGAAAGGAAGAAACGAACTAAGACTTTCGAGTAGGTAGATTGTTCCTAGTTGCTTGCTCATTTTCAAATCAAACATCCTTGATATTTTCAAAATAAACACCAACACTTTCAAAACATCTTTTCAAACTTGAAACATTTTCAAAAGATCAACACTTTGTATACGTTCTTACGAACGAGAACTATTACAAAGTTTTCCTAAACGATGGCGTCTTTTCAAAATACTTTGAAAAAACCACACAAAGCACATTTTTAAACAAAAGCAAGTGATCTAGAAAGCAACTAAGAGCCCATAGATAACTATGGATGAAAAGGGTGCTAACACCTTCCCTTTTCATAATCTACCTCCCGAAATCAAGAAATAATCTCAAAGGTCTTTCATGTTCTTTTCAGCCTTTCCTTTTGGATAAAAGAAAAGTCGGTGGCTACTCTTGCTAACCGCAACAATTGCGATAAAACGCAAAACACCAAGTCAATGTTCCCACTGTATCACACCTGTCATGATAGATGGTTAAGATATTGTGACATCTTGCTTAACATCAGTTCATAACCATGCTTTAGAAAAATTTATGCTAATCATAAAACCATGGATCTAACACTCCTCTTAGGCACACTCTTAAACTTACAATTGGCATCAGAGCAGGTTATAGGTAACCTATTCCTAAAGATCTAGAATGGCTTCCGCCAATGCAAATCCAGTTTTCAAAGACGATGGTAGAAATAATAAGTCTTCATTGTTTTGTGGTGAATATTTTGATTTCTGGAAAATACACATGAAGGAACATCTTGAATCCCAAGGAAAAGAAGTTTGGAAGGAAGTTGTAGACGGTCCTTTTGTTCCTACTAGTGTTGTTAATGGTGTTGGCATCCTAAAGCCCGAAAGTTCAAGGAATGAAGACGATGAGCAAAAAATTCTCTACGACAAGAAAGCAATAAATCTTCTTCAAGGAGTACTTAATATGGATGAATTCTTTCGTATTTTGGCATGCACAACCATAAAGGAAATATGGGATACTGTGATATGGTGGGAATAACTGACTGTTTTTGGAATGCTGGTTTGCGTTTTGCGTTTGTTTTCGCAAAATGTCGCGGTAAGCAAGAGTTGCCACCGACTTTTATTTTATCCAACAAGGAAAGGAAAAAAGCACAGAAAAATTCCTTTTTCGAGATATTTCTCGGGTTCGGGGGGTAGATTATAGAAAGGGAAGGTGTTAGCACCCTTTCTATCCGTGGTTATCCACGGGCTCTTAGGTACTTGCTCATATTGTTTTCAAAAAATTTCTTTCTTTGTGTTTGTGGGTTTGAAAAAGTTTTTGTTTTGAAAAGGAGTGTAAGTGTGAAAATTTTGTTTTGTTTTGAAAGAGCAAGTACTTAAGAACCATCTACCTACTCGAAAAAGGAATCGTTCTAATATCTTCCTTTAGACAATGTTATCCCACTATGAATGAGTAGGTAGCACCGTCGTTGGAGTTTAAGGGTCAATTTGAATTTAGGGACTTACGGTCACCAAAGCAATGTTAGGACGCCTTAGCGGTAACCCTAATGTCTTAGATCATTTGTTTTGAGGCAACAATATCCGAGGCAACCGTTTCGAGGCGACTATGATCTTTGAACAAGAGAGCGACCTCTAAAGTGACCTATACTTAATGACCGCGTACAAAGGCAACCAAGTGGGGTGTACCCTAAGAGTGCACATGTGCGAGTGTGTTGTTTCGATTAATTTTATCTTTGTACATGTCAATGGTTATCTATGTTGATTTTAGGTTTAACATTTGATATTGTCATGCATTCCCTATTTATCAAACATCTAACCGTTTATAAGTTGCAGAAATTAAATTGCAGAAATTTAAACTAACTATTACAAGGCGTCGGGTATTTACATCGCCAAAAACAACCCTTAAAATTAAAATGCGGAAAATAAATAAAGCGATAAAAAATAGTAAAGTCCTATTAAACTATTACATTCCGGGAAACAGATACAATATTGAATAAAAATGGATCGCGTGCAAAAAATTAAATCGGGCGAGTTCTAGGGTTTTGACCCTTTGGTTTATTAAAGAAAAAGATTTTTGGTTTATTTTGAATTGATGGAAGAAATTAAATTAGGTTAACATTAAATTAATAAACAAATTAATTAATTAATAAAAATAATATTTTTTGGAATTTTGATATTAAAGGAAAGAAAATAAAATTAATCAAAGTTAATAAAACCTAATTGTCTAAATCAATTTTAATTATTGCAAAATATATTAAAAGTTAATTCCTAATTAAACTAAATTAATTAAATCAATTTTATTAACAAAAATAAAAATGGTGGAAATTAATTTTAATAATGAAAATGTTTTTTTGGTTTTTAATTTATTGAGAAAAAATTTTAATTGGTTAGTGAAATTATGAAAAATAAATAAACAATATAAATAAATAAAATAGAGAAATAGAGAGAATTAGAGATTTTGGGCCTGCTTGGAGGGGTCTTGATAGCAATTTGTGGCCCATTTACATGCATGCCTCGTTTGACTTTCTGATTCCCTATGCATTGGTTGACTTGAGAGCATGATGGACATCACATCTGGACCACCAGATCTGGCCTAGGGCCATCTTGCAGATGATTGGGTGATGGTGTATGATGTGCTGCGCCCTTGGTATTGCATGGAATTACCTGTTGAAAAATAACACAAATGTATTTGGGGGACCTGGGATTCGAACCCAGGTCTTGTTAGTCACTAAACACACGCCACTACCGCTGCACCAACACGCTTCATTTGTTATTATGATGGACAATAATTAATATAAGGGAAAAACAATTAATATGCCAGAATTAAAAACAAAAACGCACGAATGTTTGAATCAGCGAATGGGAGGGGGACGCGTCATCATCTTCTTCGTTGAAACCTGGATATTTACCTGTGGATTTATATCCGCAGCTAAATCCGTATGTCTGTCCTATAATTGGTTCTAGGCTATGAAAACACAATCCCCAAGACCATGGTCATGTTCGTCTTCCTCCACTGATTACATCCATGTCCATTAATTACCCTGATTTTGCCTGAAAACGAAATACCCAAAATACAAAAACCACGAACCCTAGATTCGGCTAGGGGGTTATAGGCCATATAAATACAATTGGCTAATGCAGAAAGCTTGCAAATTGAACAAGGATCATGAATATGCAGAGATTTTGTCAAAAAAAATGCAAGAACATGGAGTTGCGATTTCAAATGAAAAGCGGTTTTCAGAGATACTTACAGGGCTTTAGGGCGCGTATGGAGATTGATTCTGGGTTGGTTCTGCTTCAAGGATGGTCCAGCAATTGATTCACGTTGAGTTTTGGTGTTGAAACTGCCTCTATGCACGATTTCAGTTTCAAGCTTTTTTGCCAATTTTTTCAAGTTTGCTTTTGGTGTTCTTGCAGCCTCTAACCTATAAAACTCATGCCTTTGCATTGTATATGTATGCTGCAATGTATTAGGTCAACAATTTTGGATTGAATCCTTGTACATTATGGCTTGGAGATTTGATTTGATCCTCCATTGAAAACCTTCCAATTTTGCCAAAAATCCAACTTTTTGTTCATGATATGGTGAGATACAAATTTGATGCTGATCATGATGATAATTCAGACCTATAACAACCAAAAAGATCCTAAGTAATCAATATTTGGATTTTATTTGATTTAAATTGATTTAAAATGAATTAATTCAATAAAAAATCAAATAAAAAAGAAATATTAATAAATGGACACAAGGCTGAAGCTAGGACACGTGTTTAGTGTGACAAGATCAAATCAATTGGAAAAGAATGGGTCCATTTGACAAAATTTGAAGTTTTGGGGATAGTTGACTTTTGGCAATTTTGCAAAAATGCCCAACTTCAACAATGCATAACTTCTTCAATTTAGAACTTTTGGAAGTGTTCTTAGACTTTTTAGAAAGCTTGAGATATCCTATAACCAATACTTTTTGTCTCATATCATTTTGATATTCCATTCTCAAGTTATAAGCTTTGGAAAAAAGGTGTTTTTGTTGACTTTCAAAAATGACCTATAATGTCCAAATTTGTAACTTTTTGTGAGTGCATTTCTTGATCTTGGGGTATGAATATGGATTGTAAGAAATTTCATCCTATTCAAAATGAGCTTTGTATGGTTCATTTCTCATAAAGTATGTGAAAGTTATGCTTGGTCAAAGTTGAGTTGACTTTTCCTACAAAACCCTAATTTAGCAACTTTTGAATCTTGATGAATTTTGAGCAATCCTTGATGAATCATGATCAACCCTTGATAAAATGATGAAATATCCTTCAAAATGAGAATGTTGACAAAAAAATCTTGAAGTTTGACTGTATTTGGGTCACAGTTGACTTTTGCCCTAGCACAATCGATTTTTGGACCTCTTGAGCAATTGACTGACCAAACTTCCTCTGCAAGGCTTGAAATTTGGCATGGATGAACTTGATAACATATTAGGACATTGGGGAGAACTTGAGGTCATTTGGATGCAAGGACCTTGATGCAACACAAAACCCTAATTTGAGATTGACTGCCTTAGGAGATGACTTGACTGTCCAACTCTTGAGCAATCTTGAGCAACTTGGAGATTTTTCTTGCAATGTCTTGGGAAATATGAGAGGGAAAATTTTGGGGTACAACAGCTTCCCCTGTTCAATTTTCTTAAACCTGAGGATATAAATTGGCTTTCGGTCCTTTCGTAATCCGAAGGTGGAAGATGATTGAACACTAGAGTGCCCAGAAATTTGCACTCACATGAAGTGGTATCAGCCTGGTGATGTCGGGAATGGGCTTATAGATGCCATTTGGAGATTGTTGATAGGTAGTCTTAACTTCGGCTGGAATACGAATCAGGGAGATCTTATCGGCGATCTGACTGAACCAGAGGAGGTCTTGTATTAACTTTGGCTGGATCGGCATCAGAAAAATCTTTAGGAATCGATTTAACTGGACCAGACAAAAGTCTTGGAATAACTTCAACTGGAATACGAATCAGGGAGATCTTACCAGCGATCTGACTGAACCAGAGGAGGTCTTAGATTAACTTTGACTGGATCGGCATCAGAAAAATCTTTAGGAATCGATTTAACTGGACCAGACAAGGTCTTGGAATAATTTTGGCTGGATCGGCATCAGAAAAATCTTTGAATCGATTTAACTGGACCAGACAAAAAGTCTTGGAATAACTTCAACTGGAATACGAATCAGGGAGGTCTTATCGGCGATCTAACTGAACCAAAGGAGGTCTTGGATTGACTTTGACTGGATCGACATCAGAAAAATCTTTAGGAATCGATTTAACTGGACCAGACAAGGTCTTGGAATAACTTCAACTGGAATACGAATCAGGGAGATCTTATCGGTGATCTGACTGAACTAGAGGAGGTCTTGGATTAACTTTGACTGGATCGGCATCAGAAAAATCTTTAGGAATCAATTTAACTGGACCAGACAAGATCTTGGAATAACTTCAACTGGAATACGAGTCAGGGAGATCTTATCGGTGATCTGACTAAACCAGAGGAGGTCTTGGATTAACTTTGACTGGATCGGCATCAGAAAAATCTTTGGGAATCCATTTAACTGGACCAGACAAGGTCTTGGAATAACTTCAACTGGAATACGAATCAGGGAGATCTTATCGGCGATCTGACTGAACCAGAGGAGGTCTTGGATTGACTTTGACTGGATCGGCATCAGAAAAATCTTTAGGAATCGATTTAACTGGACCAGATAAGGTCTTGGAATAACTTCAACTGGAATACGAATCAGGGAGATCTTATCGGCGATCTGACTGAACCAGAGGAGGTCTTGGATTAACTTTGACTGGATCGGCATCAGAAAAATCTTTAGGAATAAATTTAACTGGACCAGACAAGATCTTGGAATAACTTCAACTAGAATACGAGTCAGGGAGATCTTATCGGCGATCTGACTGAACCAGAGGAGGTATTGGATTAACTTTGACTGGATCGGCATCAGAAAAATCTTTGGGAATCAATTTAACTGGACCAGACAAGGTCTTGGAATAACTTCAACTGGAATACGAATCAAAGAGATCTTATCAGCGATCTGACTGAACCAGAGGAGTCTTTGACATAGTTGAGAATTTAACTGCATCTTTCCTGAAAGGTAAAGGTCAGTTATATGTAATGCATGATATGGATCAGGCAATGATGTTCTCAAAATAAATGAGATTGCATTATATGATGCGTATATGCGTGTATCATGATGTATGGAAATGTAATGTTTCAGTTGGGGAAATAAATCCCGGATAGCTGCTGGAGAATAGAGTGGAATTCTTCGTTCCCGCTGGGGATGGTGAACGAAGGTGATCGTGAGAATAGACCTGCAGAGAAGAGGACTCCGTTGGGGAATATACTGATGAGGAGATTATTCTGTGGGGAAGATATGCTCTACTGAGGATTCCACGGATAAGCTCTGTTGGGGATGGATTACCGTTGCTGGTGATATTGAATATATCAAGAAACCTGCTTGTGATAGGAAGAACTTCGCTGGGGATGATCTTTCAGTTGCGATTTGCTGGGGATAACCCTGTTAGACTCTTGTGGGGATAATCCTCTGAATTCTGCTGGGAATAGTCTTTTGAACTGGGCTGGGGAGATTTATTTTGTACTTCGCTGGGGATAAACTTCCAGAGTCTACCGGGGATGATGATTCAACTCTGTTGGGGAAGCTTTTTCAGACCGTGCTGGGGAAATATTGACTCCACTGGGGGTATCTTGTATTCTGTCGGGGAACATTCTTATACTCCGCTAGGGAATATTAAGACTGTCGGGGATACCAATCCTTTTTAGTGCTGATGGTAGATCAACTATGCTTGAGGAGAGCATTGTTGATTCATTCATAGTTGCAAGTATCAGCTGGGGGAGAGCTACCATTACTGTCTTACTCTGCGGGGAGTGAAAGTATCTTAGCCATATTCTTCAGAAGAATTTACCCGGTACCTGGTGGACAGAGCAACTATACAGCTTGGACAATTCTTATTGCCCCTGTTTCTGATATTACCCGTAATCGTCTTTTGTTTCGCATGTAAATATTCATGAGCAGTAATTAATGTCAAATGCATATATCAAAATGAACATTGGACGTTCTTTGCAAAACAAAACAGATAAAGTAAAAACAATTTGAAATTTCTTTGAAAATGAATTGTATTGATTTTGAAGTTTGGCCTGTAAATAGGCGTTTTTGTACAAGAGGCTGACGTCCTAGTAAGAGAACGCCGCCGAATAGATAAAATTTACACAAATTGTGAAAAACAAAACAGCTATGTGAATGATCCCACTGGGTTCCAACTCTGCTATTTCCTTTATGTCCTCGAGCGTCTCATCACTTTGCTGCTTGGTTGAAGGTAGATCAGATTGATTAGTGTCGTCCGAGCTTGATAGTCGATATCGAAGTCTGGATGCAAGGTGATCCAATGAGACATAGTGTTACGCTTTGATCCCTAACTTTTGTCTGGACCGCCCTTTCGGGTTTTCAGTCCACCGGGATACCCATTTTTGCCCAAGCCGCCTTTTCAGGTTTTCGACTTGCTGGGTATACAGATTTTTCATTTTCATCCCTTATTTTTGCCCAAACCCTTTTGGTTCGCCGGGAAGCCCTTATTTTTGCCTAGGCCAGTCAACCTAGCGGGTCTTTGATTATGCGTAGTATCTTTCCACTATGTCTACATTGACGGGGTGAGGAAGGTCGTCACCATCCATGGTGGTTAGAATCATAGCTCCTCCTGAGAAAATGTTCTTAACCATAAATGGCCCTTCGTAAGTAGGGGTCCATTTTCCCCTGGGATCACCTTGAGGTAGGATAATACGCTTGATCACCAGATCCCCAACTTGATACTCTTGTCATCTAACTTTCTTGTTAAATGCCTTAATCATCCGTTTTTGATACGTTTGACCATGACAAATAGCAGTAAGTCTCTTTTCGTTGATTAAATTCAGCTGATCAAGCCGAGTCTGAATCCAGTCATCTTCTCTCAAACATGCATCCTTCATGATCCGAAGAGATGGTATCTAAACTTCAATGGGCAAGACTGCCTCCATGCCATATACCAAGGAGTAGGGTGTTGCTCCTGTTGACGTCCGCACTGAGGTACGGTACCCATGAAGAGCAAATGGTAACATCTCGTGCCAATCTTTGTATGTCATTGTCATCTTCTGCACAATCTTCTTAATATTCTTATTAGCCGCTTCTACAGCCCCATTCATCTTCGTCCGGTAGGGAGAAGAATTATGATGTTGTATCTTGAATTACTCGCAGAGCTCGGTAATCATCTTGTTGTTGAGATTGGTACCATTGTCCATAATGATCCTCTCTGGTACACCATATCGACAGATCAGATTGTGCCGAATGAACCGTGCCACGACGTTCTTGGTTACAGTAGCAAAGGAAGCTGCTTCAACCCACTTCGTAAAGTAATCAATTGCTACCAGGATGAAAGGATGCCCGTTAGATGCCGTAGGTCTGATCTCGCTGATCATATCAATGCCCCACATTGCAAAAGGCCAAGGTTCCGTCAATACGTTCAGAGGAACTGGAGGTATGTGCACCTTATCAGCATAGACTTGGCATTTATGACATGTTCGAGAATGCTGATAACAGTCGGCTTCCATTGTGGACCAATAATATCCTTCCCGAAGGATTTTCTTTGCCATGGTGTGTCCACTGGAATGAGTTCTGAAAGTACCTTCATGTAAATCCGCCATGATCCTTTCTGCTTCATTCTTATCCACACAACGCAGTAAGGTCGAATCATGGTTACGCTTGTAAAGAATGCCATTGCTGATGAAGAACTTTGTTGCGAACCTCCTTAGAAACTTCTTATCATTAACAGATGCACCCTCGGGGTACTCCTGAACCTCGAGATACCTTTTCACCTCATCATACCAGGGTTTGTCTGCTACCTCTTCAGTCTCAATATCACAGCAATGTGCAGGTTCGTCCAATCTTTCAATGATAATCCGGGGAGCCTCGTTGTCCCAATTGACCTTGAACATAGAAGACATCGTAGCTAGCGCGTCCGCCAACTGATTCTCCTCTCTAGGGAAGTGTTCAAAGGTTATCTCTTCGAAATTGGGAAGCAATGTCAACACATACTCCTTATAAGGAATAAGATTTGGGTGTTTCGTATCCCACTCGCCTTTGATCTGACTGATCACGAGAGAGGAATCTCCGAAGACACTTAGAAACTTAATCCTTAGGTCAATTGCTGCTCGAAGACCCATGATGCATGCTTCATACTCCGCCATATTGTTGGTGCAGTTGAAACATAGTCGGGCGGTGAACGGAGTATGAGAGCCTTTAAGAGATATGATCATGGCGCCAATGCCATTGCCCAAAGAGTTTGAAGCTCCATCAAAGTACATAGACCATCGGGATCCTTCCTCAG
Organism: Vicia faba; assembly: GCA_948472305.1. Lineage (NCBI taxonomy): Eukaryota > Viridiplantae > Streptophyta > Magnoliopsida > Fabales > Fabaceae > Vicia > Vicia faba. The sequence continues at coordinate 1,358,141,717 of OX451741.1, forward strand.
GTCCTTCATCCGGTCCAGGTGTCTCACAATCAGTTACCAACATGATATTCTCGTCCGGGAATTCAAAGTTCATAGACTGGTAATCATCCACTGCCTGATGTGCCAGATGGTCTGCCAACACACTTCCCTTGATTTCTTTTTGGGTCTTATATTAGATGTCATACTCAGTCAAGATCATTTGCCATCTTGCTATTCTTCCGGACAAGGCAGGATTTTCGAAGATATACTTGATTGGATCCATCTTTGATATCAACAGAGTAGTGTGAGTCATCATATACTGTCTCAGCCGGCAAGCAGCCCATGCCAAAGTGCAGCAAGTTTTCTCAAGCAGTGAGTATCGAGTCTCACAGTCGGTAAACTTTTTGCTAAGGTAATAAATAGCATGCTCTTTTCGGCCAGACTCGTCATGTTGACCCAGCACACACCCCATTGAGTTATCGAGTACTGTCAAGTATAAGATCAAAGGCTCCCTTCAATTGGAGGCATCAGAATAGGTGGCTCTTGGAGATACTCTTTGATCCTTTTGAAAGCGGCCTGACATTCATCATTCCAACGTACTACTTGATCTTTCTTCAGTAGCTTGAAGATTAGCTCACAAGTAGCAGTCAGGTGCGAGATGAATCAGGCAATGTAGTTTAGTCGTCCCAGAAAGCCTCTGACTTCTTTCTCTGTTCTGGGAGCTGGCATTTCCTGTATAGCTTTCACCTTTGCAGGATCCACTTGAATACCTTTATCGCTGACAACGAAACCCAGCAGCTTACCAGATCTCACCCCGAAGGTGCACTTGTTCGGGTTTAACCTCAACTTATACAACTTCAACCTATCAAATAGCTTCTGCAGATGGTCAAGGTGTTCTTCCTTAGTCTGGGACCTTGCAATCATATCATCGACGTATACCTCAATCTCATGATGGATCATGTCATGAAACAAAGCAACCATGGCACGCTGATATGTTACCCCAGCATTCTTCAGTCCAAAAGGCATGACCTTGTAGCAAAAGGTACCCCACTGAGTAACAAAGGTAATCTTCTCCATGTCTTCGGGAGCCATTTTAATCTGATTATAACCGGAGAAACCATCCATGAAGGAGAATACCTTATGTTGAGCAGTGTTGTCAACCAAAACGTCGATATGAGGTAGAGGGAAATCATCTTTGGGACTCGCCCTGTTCAAATCCCTGTAGTCGACACACATTCGAACCTTACCATCCTTCTTCGGCACAGGAACCACATTTGCCACCCACTGAGGGTAAGAAGTAACTGCTAGAAAACCGGCATTAAACTGTTTCATTAGTTCAGCCTTGATTTTCTCAGACATTTCTGGGCGCATTCGGCCGACCTTCTATTTCACGGGAGGACAGTCTTCCTTGGTAGGTAGGCGATGAACCACAATATCAGTATCCAACCCAAGCATATCTTCGTAAGACCAGGCAAAGATCTCAACATAGTCATGCAGCATCTGAATCAACCGTTGTTTTACACTAAGCTCCAGATTTGCACCGATCTTGACCTCTTTCTTGTCTATCTCTGTACCCAGATTTACTGATTCCACCGGATCTTCGTGCGGCTGAATAGCCCCCTCTTCTTGGAGTAACAGTCTTGCAAGTTCACTAGGCACTTCGCAATCATCTTCACCTTCGTCTTCGTCTAAGTTGATCGGATTTTCGAAGTCATAACTGGCAGTAGCAGAGTCGTTACAAGTGAGATCCAGAGTGGATGTAGACCTGTATATGTGAGTGTGTGTAAAATAGTTGTTTTGCAATATAAAATAAAGAAAAACAAGGAGCACAAAATTTGAAATGCAAGAACGTCCAATGCTTTTATTAATGATATATGAAAATGACACACATAAAGCCCTCACAAATGAAGCCACGGTGCCCCGAGTAAGACACCGGTCCGTAAAGTTTAAAACATTGTCTGTTACATATTCAAAACAAAAAGTTTAATTACTGGGTAACAAAAGAAATAGGGATGAAGTCCTTTGTTGTCCAGTTGCTTGGTCCATCGTCGGCCGTAGGATAAATCCAGCTGTCGAACTCAGACTCTTACACATCGTCTTCAATGGCATTCACTCCCGAGTTGCTGATGAACACGGGAGGTCTTCCGATCCGTGCATTTCGAACAGCCTTTTGAGCTTCTGCAGTGAAACCCAAACCAAACCTGTTAGTCTTCTGTGTAAAATCAGGGAGTCGGCCCCAATTTGCACACCCACCTTTCTCAACAACAGCCCGGGCATCCTTAAAGGAAGCCATCTTCATAGGAGAATCTTCACCAATCGCCTCAGTTGACGCCAGTGTCTGGGGAACCTCTTCAAAGTGCTGAAATGGGGTCTCAATGAACTCCCCATCCATTTCCACGTATCAGAAAGAGTTGAGGTGGCTAACCATGTACTCTTCCTCCCCTTGTACTGTCACAATCTTCCCTTTCACGGGGTACTTCAGCTTCTGGTGGAGCGTTGAGGTTACGGCCCCAGCTTTGTGGATCCATGGACGACCCAGCAAACAAGAATAAGATGGCCGAATGTCCATCACATAGAATGTAGAGTTGAAAACCTGAGAACCAACCTTGATTGAAATATCAACTTCTCCGTGCACCATCCTCTTAGACCCATCAAAGGCCTTAACGATAATGTTGCTTGGTTTCAACTCCAACCCTTCACAGTCCAACCGGTCTAGAGCTTTCTTAGGCAAAACATTCAATGAGGAACCAGTATCCACCAATACATGTGCAAGAGTAGTGCCCTTGAACTTAATGGAAACATGCAGGGCATCATTGTGATTCTTCCCTTTAGTAGTCAAGTCGGTGTCAGAAAAACCCAACCCATTATCAGCAGTCAGATTGGCCATGCAATCTTTAAACTTATCAGCTGATGTCTCTTGTGGTACGTGTGCAGTCTTCAGAAATGTAATCAGAGCCTTGGCATGGGCCTCTGAGCATAGGATAAGTGACAACATGGAAATCTTGGGCGGGGTTTTCTCCAACTGTTCAACTACATTGTAGTCACTCTTTTTGATGATTTTCAGAATCTCTTCCATCTCTTGTTTAGAAGCTTCAACAGTAATCGTCTTTGGCGCCTCCGTCTGGGCAGGCTCACTGGTGATACCTTTGCCCCGAGTGTCAGATGACTCGGCGACAGGGGTAAGAATAGGAACTGGAATGGTAGCAGGTACACTGGCGGGTGTAATAACTGAAGGGGTGAAAAACACAAGAAGGGGGGTTGAATTGTAAAACTGAAATCTAAAGCAATTGACAAGATATTTTTATCCTGGTTCGTTTGATCTCAAACTACTCCAGTCCACCCGTCAAGGTGATTTCGCCTCTCTCCAACGAGGTCTTAATCCACTATATTCAACTGAATATTACAGACTGCTTTAACAACTTCTAAAGCCTTCTTGATTCAAACCACAACCCGGTTTGTCAAGGTAACACTTTCTTACAAAGAGATAAAACTATGTGTGTGGATGTTTTCTACAAAACTGTATCACAACTGTGATGTATACACAAAATGAAGCTTAGAAACTAGATTGCTAAACAGTAATGAAATATCAGAGTGTGTGGTTTAGCAAAACTGGTAGAACGAAGATTATGGTTCAGCTTTTATGCGTGTAGAGATTTTGGAGAGCATTAACCATTTCAATCTTCAAAGCCTTGTTTATATAGCACTGAGATGATGAACGTTGGATGCAATATTCTTGATTCAATGCTAATAACAAACTTTCCTTATTGAGCAGATCTTGTCTGGAATGAAGCCGTTGGAATTAATTTGCTTTCAATGCACAGTATCGTTGCTTACTTAATGCAAGTTCTGGCTTGGCTCATTCTGATTCTGCTTCGCTGCTGATGAACTGTTGTGTTTCTGTATCAGAGTATTAAGCGCAGTCTTGTTCATCAGGCTTCAGCATGTACGTGAGTTGATCATCTGATTTTGACGTTCTGATGTAGCAACTTCTGATGCTGATGTATGAAATCAAGTTCTGATGCTGAATAGATGTGATCTTTGCTTATATCAATCAGAGTATCTGCAAGTCAGAACATAATAATTTTAGGCAGCAGATAGTTCATTCATGACACTTATAAATACTATATCTTTTCACTTTGTTATCATCAAAACTTAAATATAGGGTAGTAGATTCAAACATTGTTCTAACAATCTCCCCCTTTTTGATGATGACAAAAACTAGATATTTTAAATGAAAATAACGTGAAAAGGTATCTGGAATATGTATCAGAATAAGAAGTAAAAGGATAAGGAGTAAGGAAATACTCCCCCTGAGTTTATTACTTCCCTTTGATTATACGTGTTCTTCAGGATCAGATCTTTTTCTTTCTTTGAACATCAGATTATCAGAGTCTTTGACTTATCAGAAGCTTTGTGTCAGAGCAGAGCTTCAGAGCTTTTCTTGTCAGAGCTTTGCTTTGGATCAGAGTATTAGGATGATCAGAACTTCATATTGATCATAGCAACATTGTTCAGAGCTTCTAGTCTTCAGAGTGTCCAGGAGCTTCCTTGTGCCTGTAGACTTTAAACAAAACAGAAAAAACATTTCAAGTAATAAAGTTAGAATGTTTGAGAATTTCTGTCTAGTTAGCCGTTATTGATTTAAATATCATTCTTGTTCTCCCCCTTTTTGTCAGCAATCAAAAAGTGTTGGTGATGTGCTAAAACAATTAAGATCAGAAAAACTAATCATATTAAGATAGTTCAGAGTCAAAACAAGAAAATATTACAGAACATAATCAAACAGTACATCAGAAAATCAAGGAAAACATGAAAAAGGTCATGCATGAAAGAAAATATTTAAGGTTGAGGAGGCAAGCGTGTGAACAGGCTCTCCAGCATCGCTTGAATCTTTTCAGAAGTCTCATTCTGTTTATGCACCATGCTGACAACAGTGTCAATCTTGCTGTCCTGCACATCCATTCTCTCTGTCATCTTCTGATCATTTTCATCCATTCGCTGCTGCAGACGCATGTCATTCAGCCTTAGTTCTTCCAGAGTCTGCCTGTCCAAGGCAGCTTGAGAAGCATCAGAAGGAGGAGGCTTCTCAGAACTTTCAGCGACATCCTCTGCTTGACTTTCTTCAGCATGAATGGTCTTGTCTTCTTCTGATTGAATGGTCTTGTCCTGTACCTTTGCAGCTTGCTGTTTCTCAGACCAAGGTTCACTGTCCAGAGGGAGCACGTCCTCTTTCAGAAGCATACTTCCAACTTCATTCAGAAGCTTGCTGAAATTTTGTTGTGCCTGCTCATAGTTGATATCCTGCAACTTGAGGGTTTCAGCACGTACCCAAAGTCTGAACTGTGACCAGAGCTGATCAGAAGCAGCTGGGTCAATCATCCCATAACAGACTTGCTTCAAAGAAGCAATCCATTGCAGCACACCTGTTTCAAAATTCAAAATACCAGAGCCAACATCTGGTTGCTTTGGTTTTGGGATGGCAATTTTGTGTTTCAGGTCAGCAAGACGGTCAAGACTGGTTAAGTCAATGAAAGTCCTGCTGGGGTTTTCAGAGGTTTTCTGAGAGGCTGTTTGTTTTGGAGAAGGGGTATCAGAGTCAGATATTTCGATTGGATTAGGTGGTGTCTTGGGAGTATTTGGAGGTGTCGATTCTGATGAGGATGGTAACTGGGGCATGACAACAGTGGTTCCACATGGCAACTGAATTGCCAGCGGTGATGGTTGAGGTGAGTGAGGGTCAGATTGATGAGGAGAAGGAGTTTCAGAGTGGTGAAACTCTGTTTGTGGTGAAGGTGGATTAATTTCTGGTTGGGGAGAGGGAGGTGGAATCTCTGATTGCTCAGGGATCAGAGGTTCTTCTGAGAGTGGTTGTTGATGTTGTTCTGGTTCTGGTTGTTGTTGTTGTTCTGGTTGTGGAGGAGGAACATTTTGTGGTACAGAGTTTGGTTGAGCAGAGGCATGTTGACGCTCAATATCAGCCAGCACTTGGTCAAGTGCTGTTGTTGTTGAAATTGTTGGTTGTTTGGGGTGTTTGGTTCTAGGTCTTCTGAGTTTTAATGCCTCAGAAGGGTCTTCTTCTTGTACAGTTTCATCTATGGTAGGGATGGGAATTGATATTCTATGAGAGGTTTGAGGAGGTATAGATGTTGGAATAGTAAAAGAATTTGAAATAGGGGCAGCAGATGAAATACCTCTTTTCTTTGGAGTCTGCTGAGATGATCCTTCTGATGACGCTTTCCTCTTCTTTGTCTTCTTCAGAGTCACTTCTGGTTGGGGTTGATGCAGATCTCTGATATTCAGCTTTGGATCTGTATCATCTGCCTTGTACGCATCTGGGTACCTGAGAAACATTTCTGGTTTGGATTCAGTTTCAGAGAATAACGGAAAATCACTCAGAGGCACTCTTCTGCTGGAGATATCAGCAGTGGTAGTAGCTCTGGGTTCCTTCTGAATATTCTCTATCAGCTTCATCTTTTTCAGATTCTTTGCGTTCAGAGGTTTCCCAATTGTTGGTTCAATAGTGCTCAGCTCTTGAGCTTCTATCAGATGCTCAATCAGTCTATTCTCTGTCAGAATATCTGATATCAACCTTCCAAAAGGTATCCAGTCCCTCTTGGTTCTTTCTTCTTCCCTTGTTTCTTTCACACTGGTTTTGAGATGGTTGAACAGGAAGTGAGCCAGATTGATCTTTATCTTCTGATCAATAAAGTAGATCAGAAACTGCTGATCCACATTTATGTAATCAGGAGAACTTGTTGGTTTCCTGTGGTTGAAGCACCCCAGAATGATCTTAGCCCATACTCTGCAATGATCCTTCAGATCCTTAATCTTGCTGCTGGGCATCCCAAGAGTGAAAATCCTTTTAGCTACCACACCTATATCAGCACATCTTTCAGCCATGTCCACACAACGGACGCCACCACCACTTTGACCGATTAGCCTTGCAATGAGATCTTCAGAAATCACAATCTTCTTCCCCATAACAGAGGAGATGACTAGATGTTTTGAAACCTTGGCGTGAATCCAAAATTCCTTGACCAGCGCTGGGAATGTTGGTCCAACCAACCTATCGAAATACCTTTCCCACTTTTGAGCCCTAACTTCTTCAGTTAGGTCAAAACCATTCTCCTTCAAGCTTTCAAAATCAATGATTAACTCATAGATCACTTCAAGGTTCTTCACCGGAGTGAGGAGAGTTCTGAGTGGCACTTGATATTGCTCAGATGTTGCTTTCTTCTGATTACCTGCAGAAACGCTACTGGAGGTTGCCATGTTCACACTAAAAGGGTTTTGAGAATGAACTGAGGAAAAAGGTTTGCAAGAGATGAACTCAGAAATATGCAGAAAATGCTTGAGTGTTAGTGAGAAAGCGTAAAGAATAAGAATGAGAGATTAATGTGCTTAAATAGAGTTTTCAAAACTATTTTGAAAAGATAAACGTTTTTAAGAGAGAGAAAAATCATGATTGCCATTTAAAAGCATGATTACTTTTCATTAAATGCTTGCTGATTTTGGGGGATTTGAGAAAGATACTTAAAAACGGTTACCAGACATGTGTCTCAATGCACCCAATCAGCGCTTTGCCTTCTCAGAAGCGTGCACGCGTTCTGCTTCAGAGATATGCTGATGATTGGATGACACTTGTTTGATGTAGTGATCAGCACGTCTGTCTTTGAGCTTAGACTCTCAGATCTTTAGACTTGCATCTGATACAATCTGCATGTTCTATCTTTCTGAAAGGAGATTGATCAGAAGTTCACAGTGAAATAATTACATTCTGAAAGTAAATATATGGAATTAAAATATTTTCACTCTGGGCACACTTTCATGCTGAGATGTTTCAGAATGAAATTAAACCTATCTTCTGAAAGGGGTTTAGTAAAGATATCAGCCCATTGATGGTCTGTATCTATAAATTTTAAGTTCAAAATACCTTTCTGAATATAGTCCCTAATGAAGTGATGTTTTATTTCTATATGCTTAGCTCTAGAATGTAAAATAGGATTCTTACTTAAGCAAATAGCAGAAGTATTATCACAGAGTATAGGAATGTTACTCTCAAAAATCTGGAAGTCTTCAAGCTGACTTTTCATCCAGAGCATTTGTGTGCTACATCCTGCTGCTGCTATGTACTCAGCTTCTGCTGTTGACAGAGCAATTGTTGATTGCCTTTTGTTGGACCAGGAGATCAGATTTTCTCCCAGAAACTGGCAGCTTCCAGAAGTACTTTTACGTTCCACTCTGTCTCCAGCAAAATCAGCATCACAGTAGCCTACTAAGCTGTAATCACTAGATTTTCTATAAAACAAACCCAGATTAGTAGTACCTTTCAAATACTTGAAAATTCGCTTAACAGCTGTTAAGTGAGATTCTCTAGGATCTGATTGGAATCTAGCACAGATACAAACACTGAATAATATGTCAGGTCTTGAAGCAGTCAGATAGAGGAGAGAACCAATCATACCTCTGTAGACTTTCTGTTCTACATTTTTGCTTACCTCTTCTCTTTCCAGAATGCACGTGGGATGCATTGGAATCTTTGATGGCTTACATTCTGAGAGATCAAATTTCTTCAGAAGATCTCTGATGTATTTGCTCTGATGAATGTAAGTTCCTTCTGGAGTTTGATTGATCTGAATTCCTAGAAAGAATTTCAGTTCCCCCATGAGGCTCATCTCAAATTCTGCCTGCATACACTTAGCAAATTTTCTTCCAAGAGAAGGATTAGTAGAACCAAAAATGATATCATCAACATAAATTTGACAGACTAAGATGTCACTCTTAACTGTTTTACAGAATAGAGTAGTGTCCACTTTCCCTCTGGTGAATTCATTTTCAAGCAGAAAGTTACTTAGCCTTTCATACCAAGCTCTGGGAGCTTGTTTCAGACCATACAGTGACTTCTTTAGTTTGAAAACATGTTCTGGATGTTTTGTATTTTCAAAACCTGGGGGTTGGTGAACATAAACTTCTTCTTCTATATAACCATTTAAGAATGCACTTTTGACATCCATCTGATACAGAGTGATGCCTCTATTAACAGCAAATGAAATTAAAAGTCTGATAGATTCTAACCTGGCGACTGGGGCAAAGGTTTCTGTATAGTCTATCCCCTCTTGCTGACTATAACCTTGTGCAACCAGTCGTGCCTTGTTTCTGATGACTTCACCTTGTTCATTTAGCTTGTTTCTGAACACCCATCTTGTTCCAATGACGTTGAATCCTTTTGGTCTGGGAACGAGATCCCATACGTCGTTTCTGGTGAATTGATTCAGCTCTTCTTGCATTGCCAAAATCCAGTCATTATCCAGAAGTGCTTCATCAATTGAAGAAGGTTCAATCAGAGACACAAGTCCCATAAGAGTTTCTTCAGAGTTTCTGAAGCTTGCTCTTGTTCTGATTGGATCTTCCTTTCTTCCTAGGATAGTCTCTTCTGGGTGATCCAAGCTGCTTCTGGGCAATCTCTTGAGGTTGATCAGCAGCTGTTGTAGGATTTCTAGCAGTGCTCCTTTCAGACGTTGAAGGAATGTCTGTGTTGAGAGCTTCTGATGACTTGTCTTCAGAACCTGCAAATTCAATTTCTATACCTGCAAAAATTTCATTCTGCTTTGACTTTTCCGAGTCAAGCTTATCATCAAAACGAACACTGATTGATTCTTCCACAATCTGTGTTTCTGTATTGTATACTCTGTACCCTCTTGAGCGTTCAGAGTATCCTAATATAATACACTTCTGTGCTTTAGAGTCAAACTTGTTCAAATAATTCTTTGTATTTAATATAAAGCAAGTACATCCAAATGGATGAAAATATGAAATGTTGGGCTTTCTGTTCTTCCATAATTCATATGGAGTCTTTTCCAGAATAGGTCTTATTGAGATTCTATTCTGAATGTAGCACGCTGTGTTTATTGCCTCTGCCCAGAAAATCTTAGCAACGTTTGTCTCATTGATCATGGTTCTGGCCATTTCTTGCAATGTTCTGTTCTTTCGTTCTACAACTCCATTTTGTTGGAGAGTTCTAGGACAAGAGAAATCATGCAGAATGCCTCTGTCATTAAAGAATGACTCAAAATCTTTATTTTCAAATTCTTCACCATGATCACTTCTGACTTTAACGATTCTAAGATCCTTTTCATTCTGAACTTGGTTACAGAAGGTAACAAACACAGAATGTGACTCGTCCTTGTGTCTTAAGAACTTTACCCATGTCCATCTGCTATAGTCATCTACGATTACTAACCCATACTTCTTACCATTGACTGAAGCAGTTTTAACTGGTCCAAATAAGTCAATGTGCAGAAGTTCTAATGGCTTAGAGGTGGAAACAACATTTTTGGATTTAAAAGAAGGTTTTGCAAATTTGCCTTTCTGACATGCTTCACACAGAGCATCTGAATTGAACTTCAAATTTGGAAGTCCTCTGACCAGATTGAGTTTGTTAATCTGAGATATTCTTCTCATACTAACATGCCCCAATCTTCTGTGCCAGATCCACTTCTCGTTGTTAACAGACAGAAGACATTTTACATTCTGACTCTTTAGTTCAGAAAGTTTGATTTTTTAAATGTTGTTTTTCCTCTTACCATTAAACAGGATAGTCCCATCTTTCTGACTAACAGCTTTACATGATTTTTGATTAAAGATTATATCATAACCGTTATCACTTAATTGACTTATGGATAACAGATTATGCATCAATCCATCTACTAGCAGAACATTATTAATAGAGGGAAGATTTCCATTACCTACAGTTCTAGAGCCAATTATCTTTCCCCTCTGATTGCCTCCAAAGCCAACGTGGCCTCCAGGCTTAAATTCCAGGCTTTGGAACATATGCCTTCTTCCCGTCATGTGTCGTGAGCAGCCAGAGTCCAGGTACCATGACTGGTGTTTCTGACTTGCTGCTAAAGATATCTGCAACATGTATTATTTTGTCCTTAGGTACCCAGATTTTCTTGGGTCCTGATTTGTTAGTTTTACCAAAACTCTGGTTGAATTTTGGTTTCACAGAGTGCTTACTGCTAGTATATTTGATATCATATGTGTGACCATACACAAAGTGTGAATTTAGAGGAGTGTGTTTAATGGTTAAGTCCATGACATTCTTTGGTGTAGGAACCTTACCTTGGTATCCTATTCCTTTCCTGCCGTTTCTGCTAACTCCATAGATCATTGAAGCCATTCTGCTTCTATCTATGCTTTTAGCTAGGAACTTCTGGAAACTGTGATCATACTCCTTGATGATCTCATCAGCGTTGCTGGGAGTTTCAGAAATTGGTTCCTTCTGAGAGTTTTGTAAAGTGTTTTCTAATTTTGAAATCTTATTTCTCAGCTCAGAATTTTCCAATTTGAGACTCTCAGACTTATTAGAGTCAGATTCAAGATTCCTTTTCAGGTCTCTGAATTTAGCTCTAATTTGCTGATAACGTTCCAGAATCTCATTAAGGCTTTCAGCAAGTTCAGCCTTTGTAAAGTTAACAGCGAAGTTAGGAAATACCTCTTCTGTGTCTGATTCTGAGTCTGATTCAGAAGCTTCACTATCTTCTGAAATGTTTGCCATGAGAGCTATGTTTGCCCTTTCATCATCTGATTTTGAGTCAGCTTCAGACGAGTCAGAGTCATCCCATGTAGCCATGAGACTTTTCTTCTTCTCTCTTCCAAACTTCTTTTTGGGCTTTTCCCTCTGAAGCTTTGGGTAGTCACTCTTGTAGTGTCCTTGCTCATTGCACTCATAGCAGATGATGTCTTTGGTGTTTGGCTTCTTGCTACTGGAGGAGCTTTCAGATCTTCTGTATCCAGAGGAAGAATCTGTCCTTCTGTATCTGGAAGAAGACTCGTTCTGATCAGATCTTCTGGGATTCCTGAACTTCCTTTGTCTTTGCTTCCACAGTTGATTTACTCTTCTGGAGAGAAGGGAAAGTTCGTCTTCTTCTGATGAGGATCCATCAGATGTTTCTTCAACTGCCTGCAAAACTTTAGACTCAAATTTTCTGTTAGATTTTAATGCTAAAGGCTTACCTTGCTTCTGAGGCTCATCAGCTTCTAGCTCTATCTCATGACTTCTGAGGGAGCTGATAAGTTCCTCCAGAGTGATTTTGTTGAGATCTTTAGCCAGCTTCAGAGCAGTAACCATAGGCCTCCACTGCTTGGGTAAACTTCTGACGATTTTCTTGACATGGTCAGCAGTAGAGTATCCTTTGTCCAGAACTTTGAGACCAGCTACCAGAATCTGGAATCTAGAGAACATAGTTTCAATGGATTCAGATTCTTCCATTTTGAACGCCTCATACTTCTGAATGAGCGCCAGAGCTTTTGTTTCTTTGACCTGAACGTTGCCCTCATGCGTCATTCTGAGAGAATCAAAGATGTTTTTTGCTGTGTCTCTGTTGGAGATCTTTTCATACTCAGTATAGGAGATGGCACTGAGGAGGATGGTTCTGGCCTTGTGGTGATTCTTGAAGTCACGCTTTTGTTGATCAGGCATTGATTTTCTATCAATCTTCTGACCACTTGCATTCACAGGGTGCGTGTATCCATCTGTCACCATATCCCACAGATCAGCATCATGTGCTAGAAAGAAGCTTTCAATTCTGTCTTTCCAGTAATCAAAGTTTTCTCCATCAAAGACTGGAGGTTTGCCACTGAATCTGTCTCTGTCCTCATTGTTGTCATTGCTGATGTGAGAGTTGTTTCCTGCCATTGTGTTTTTCTGACGCTGGATCTTGTACTGACACGGTTAAGTGTTTTAGCTCAGAACCAGGCGCTCTGATGCCAATTGAAGGGGTGAAAAACACAAGAAGGAGGGGTTGAATTGTAAAACTGAAATCTAAAGCAATTGACAAGATATTTTTATCCTGGTTCGTTTGATCTCAAACTACTCCAGTCCACCCGTCAAGGTGATTTCGCCTCTCTCCAACGAGGTCTTAATCCACTATATTCAACTGAATATTACAGACTGCTTTAACAACTGCTAAAGCCTTCTTGATTCAAACCACAACCCGGTTTGTCAAGGTAACACTTTCTTACAAAGAGATAAAACTATGTGTGTGGATGTTTTCTACAAAACTGTATCACAACTGTGATGTATACACAAAATGAAGCTTAGAAACTAGATTGCTAAACAGTAATGAAATATCAGAGTGTGTGGTTTAGCAAAACTGGTAGAACGAAGATTATGGTTCAGCTTTTGTGCGTGTAGAGATTTTGGAGAGCATTAACCATTTCAATCTTCAAAGCCTTGTTTATATAGCACTGAGATGATGAACGTTGGATGCAATATTCTTGATTCAATGCTAATAACAAACTTTCCTTATTGAGCAGATCTTGTCTGGAATGAAGCCGTTGGAATTAATTTGCTTTCAATGCACAGTACCGTTGCTTACTTAATGCAAGTTTTGGCTTGGCTCATTCTGATTCTGCTTCGCTGCTGATGAACTGTTGTGTTTCTGTATCAGAGTATTAAGCGCAGTCTTGTTCATCAGGCTTCAGCATGTACGTGAGTTGATCATCTGATTTTGATGTTCTGATGTAGCAACTTCTGATGCTGATGTATGAAATCAAGTTCTGATGCTGAATAGATGTGATCTTTGCTTATATCAATCAGAGTATCTGCAAGTCAGAACATAATAATTTTAGGCAGCAGATAGTTCATTCATGACACTTATAAATACTATATCTTTTCACTTTGTTATCATCAAAACTTAAATATAGGGTAGTAGATTCAAACATTGTTCTAACAATAACAACAGGTTTTCGGGCAGTTGGTGGAGAGATATCAGGTGAGAAAAGTCTTTTGCTGCGGGTGACTTTAGCAGGTCCAACAATATTGTTGATGTCAGTATCAGCATCCAACTCTTGTTTAAGTCCATGAAATAAACATCAACCTCGTAATGCCAAGGGACAGCTTTATCAGAGGTGTAGGGGATAGGCCCAGGAACAGTGATGATTAATGGTGCGGTTCTTGGAACAGATGTAATTCTAACAGGCTTCCTCGAGGGAGCCTTGGAAGAATTGTCGAAAATGATAATAATAGCAACTTTTTCAGTATGAACTAGGGGAACAACATTCTTCTCAAACAGAATCTCTTTACTATCCATCAGGCGTTGGATACCTGATTTCAAAAGATGGCAACCTGTTGGTAGGGCAGAACACATACGGCAACCTTCGTCACAGCCCGGAAATAAACCGGCTAGCAAAAGGTTCTTCTTCATAGTCATCAAAGGGGTAACAATGTTGTTCACAGAAACCACAAACGAGTCTTCATCTATAGCATTTACTCTATGCTTGGGCATAGGAGCAGTCACAACATTAGGTCTTTCGGACGCCTCGAACTCAATCTCCTTAGCATCAATTAAGTCATGTATCTTATTCTTCAAAGACCAACAATCATCTGTATTATGCCCCGGGCTATCAGTGTGAAAAGCGCAGCGAGCATTAGGGTTATACTTCGGTGATGTGATATTTGGATTCTTCGGGGCTTCCCTTGGAATCACTAGATTGGTCTTTAACAATTGTGGCAGAATCTGAGACAAAGTCATGTTGAGATGGGTGAATTGCCTTCGCGGTTTCTCGTCCTTTTGTTGATTGTTGTGCTGAGGAGCACCAGTAGGTCTTGAAATAACAACCTCATTAACAGCTTGGCGGTGTTCAGGTCTATTCTGGATTTTCGAACTGTAGACAGCACTGGACTCTTTCTTAAAAGGCTTCTTCTCGGTGCTTGATGAAGCACCCTTTTGTATCTTACCAGCCTTAATACCAGCCTCAATCCTCTCACCGGTCATAATTAGCTCTGTAAACCCAGATGAGGAGCTTCCAATCAGATGGTTGAAAAATGGACCAGACAAGGTCCCCAGAAACATATCTACAAGCTTCCGATCAGCCAAGGGTGGTTGCACTCTTCTGGCGAGGTCCCTCCACTTCTGAGCATAATCTTTGAATCCTTCACCCGTTCCCATTGACATACCCTGGAGTTGGGTACGCGTGGGAGCGAGGTCGGAGTTGTATTGGTACTGCCTGTAGAAAGCAGTAGCCAAATCTTCCCAACTGCGGATACTGGCTCCGTCCAACTGATAAAACCATTCAAGCTGAGTCCCTGAGAGATTGTCTTGAAAGAAATGGATCCATAGGTTCTTATCAGCGGTATACGGATGAATCTTCCTTACATATGACCAGAGGTGCAGCTTCGGACAAGAAACTCCTTCATACTTAGCAAAGGATGGTGCTTTGAACTTGTGGGGAATCACTACTCCAGATGATAGACCCAGATCACCAAAATCCAGACCAGGCACTTTTTGAACCTCCGTCGCACTTAACCGGTCTTCCAGTTGCTTGTATCTATCCTCGGCAGGAGGATACTGGTCTTCGTCGAAGTCCGTCTCATTGTCTGAGACCACAGGGCTATGAGCCCTCCTTTCTTCCTGACTATCTTTCCCTCCAGATGAGGTGGTCAGATCAACTTCATCCCGTAGCTTGTTGCCAAACCTGTGACTTGTGTTAAACATGATTGTCCTCTTCTTCTTCTTCTTCTTCTTCTCTTTCAGAATCAGGGTCTTCAGATCTTGCTGACCCTTAGCTAGATTCATGAACAGCTCTTGGAATTGGGCATTCTGGGCCTGTAGAGCCTTGATGGCTTGCTCAGTTGAAGGTTCAGCAGACATGATGAGTGCTGAAATAAACAGCGAAGAAGATAAGAGACCTGTAATGGGTACCTATTATGAAGTGCATGGGATGAAATGCGTATGTTATGATTTCAAAGACAATCGAGAGATTCAAATTTGTAAATAAGAAAGGAAACACACTTTTATTAGGTAAACCTTGAAATTCAAATTGTTCAACAAATTTCCCTTAAGGCGTTACAAGAAAGGAAATACTGAAAAGTAAATAAAACTGGAAAGGAAATAAGAAAAGGACAATCAGTGCTCCCATGGTCTCTTCTTGTCGGTGCGGACATAGTCATTGAGAATCCGCTTGTTCTCCAGCTTCCTAGTCAACCTCTGGATCTTCTACTCTTGCTCGTTAAACTTTTCTCGGTAAGCATCTTGTTCTTCTCTCAGCTGCATCCAAGACCTTTTCAGTGCCCCAATGTCAGTGGGCATGTAAGGATGGAGGATGGTAGGAAGAACCCCCTCTTCATTAGCAACTTCAACAATGATAGGAAGGACGGCTTCATATGGCATACCCAGCTTTTGGGCACGGATACGAACCCATCTGAGATATGGCTCTATTGGAAGAGAAGTTTTTGGACCCAGCTCATGTGGATCAGATCTGTGAACTCTATCCCAAGCCCTTATGAATCTGCGACGTTGCTCGTCGATATCCCCTTGAAAATCAAAGATGATACTAGGCATTAGCAGCTCGTGAGGTCCTTCTCTTCTGGCTCGCCCAAACTGACGTAAGGCCAAGCATGGATTGTAAGAAATTCCTCCATGGGTTCCTATCAGTGGAACATTGGGTTATTCCCCATAACGATCAATAATGGCCACCTCGTCCATACCCTTAAGAGTCCAGATGATGTCATTATGAGAGAGAGACATAACCCTATAGGCCCAGCCCATGCCTTCTTTATTCTTCAGCACTGATTTGGGGAGGTGAGAAATAAACCACCTCGCCAATAATGGAGCACAGCACAGCAAGGTTCCCCGCTTTCGGGCAGTACGAGCATAGAGCTGATGAAGGGTGTCACCCAAGAGAGTGGGTACATGGTTACGAGAGATGAAGATTTTCACCGCATTCACATCAATAAAGGAGTCAGAGTTTGAAAACAATACCAAGCCATATATCAAAAGAGTCAGAATATCCTCGAATGCCTTGAAGTCTAGACTATCCCAGAAGTAATTAGCTTTACCAACCAAAAACTTAGTCAGAAAGCCCTTTTCTCCACTTCTAGTTTCCAAATTAGCCATTACCTCATCCTTTGTCATATGAAGGGCTACAACAATCTCTTCGGGCCTAAGGATCTTCTCCCAACCAGTAAACGGGGTCTGCTCCAGAATTGAGATACTGAGCAGCTCAAAGAACTCTTCTAGGGTGGGAACCAACTGGTAATCCTGGAAAGTAAAGCAATGGTATAGCGGATCATAGAACTGGACTAGGACACTCATCATCCGCTCGTCCAATTTGGAGGTGACCAAACTGAGAAGGTACCCATGTCTCCTAAGAAAGTAAGTAGTATCAGGCATCTTTGCAACCAACTCTTTAAGCATAGTGGGAACTTGGACAAAGTTGATCCGAATGGTATTCCTACGCATGGGCATCATGATGACCTACAAAACAGAACAAAGATGAATCCCTCCTGTCTTTGGAATAGGTTAGTCCAATGCAAGATGTATGCAATGTTATGATGTCATGATGTCATGATAGAAAGCACACCACAAGTATCCACAAACAGCAAACATGGTAAAGGCACATAAGTCACACAGAGAGCCCTTAAATTTCAGGCTGGCAAGGAGCTTAGGTACTACCCTCTTTTAGTTTAGTTGGTTCAAACCTGTCCTAAAAATAGTAACCGAGTTCTATAGGATCTCAATATCACTGACTACCCTCGATCGGTCATAATTCCAGTTTAGCAACCTTTTCTTGCGGCCGGAATCATCGCGAGAGTTTAGTCTCAATGAGTGTAGCATACTGCTACTGTTCTATGGCCAAGTTGGTCAATTTAAAGGTTCTAAGGTCAGTTGGTGCTTAATGACCCCTTAGAAGACCCATATTCTCCTCGTTCCAACACAAGGGATAAAGGTACAGACTAAAGTGCCACACCAACCTAGCTACTGCTTCAACCGTATCGGTCTACGCCGTACAGTTCCCTCACAGTTTATTGCTACTTACCTAAAGGGTATCCCCCAGATCCGGGTTAGGATCTATAGTAACTCCGATTCAAGCCCACAAAATTAAAGCATACAAAGCAAACAATTGAAAACACTGTGATCTAATCCTAAGGTACACCTCACTTATTAACTTCCCCAGCAGAGTCGCCAGTTCTGTGATACGGTGGGAAGAACAGACTATTTTTGGAATGCTGGTTTGCGTTTTGCGTTTGTTTTTGCAAAATGTCGCGGTAAGCAAGAGTCGCCACCGACTTTTATTTTATCCAACAAGGAAAGGAAAAAATCACAGAAAAATTCCTTTTTCGAGATATTTATCGGGTTCGGGGGGTAGATTATAGAAAGGGAAGGTGTTAGCACCCTTTCTATCTGTGGTTATCCACGGGCTCTTAGGTACTTGCTCATATTGTTTTCAAAATTTTGCTTTCTTTGTGTTTGTGGGTTTGAAAAAGTTTTTGTTTTGAAAAGGAGTGTAAATGTGAAAATTTTGTTTTGTTTTGAAAGAGCAAGTGCTTAAGAACCATCTACCTACTCGAAAAAGGAATCGTTCTAATATCTTCCTTTAGACAATGCTATCCCACTATGAATGAGTAGGTAGCACCGTCGTTGGAGTTTAAGGTTCAATTCGAATTTAGGGACTTACGGTCACCAAAGCAATGTTAGGACGCCTTAGCGGTAACCCTAATGTCTTAGATCATTTGTTTTGAGGCAACAATATCCGAGGCAACCGTTTTGAGGCGACTATGATCTTTGGACAAGAGGGCGACCTCTAAAGTGACCTATACTTAATGACCGCGTATGAAGGCAACCAAGTGGGGTGTACCCTAAGAGTGCGCATGTGCGAGTGTGTTGTTTCAGTTAATTTTATCTTTGTACATGCCAATGGTTATCTATGTTGATTTTAGGTTTAACATTTGATCTTGTCATGCATTCCCTATTTATCAAACATCTAACAGTTTATAAGTTGCAGAAATTAAATTGCGGAAATTTAAACTAACTATTACAAGGCGTCGGGTATTTACATCGCCAAAAACAATCCTTAAAATTAAAATGCGGAAAATAAATAAAGTGATAAAAAAAATAGTAAAGTCCTATTAAACTATTACATTCCGGGAAATAGATACAATATTGAATAAAAATGGATCGCGTGCGAAAAATTAAATTGGGCAAGTTCTAGGGTTTTGACCCTTTGGTTTATTAAAGAAAAAGATTTTTGGTTTATTTTGAATTGATGGAAGAAATTAAATTAGGTTAACATTAAATTAATAAACAAATTAATTAAGTAATGAAAATAATATTTTTTGGAATTTTGATATTAAAGGAAAGAAAATAAAATTAATCAAAGTTAATAAAACCTAATTGTCTAAATCAATTTTAATTATTGCAAAATATATTAAAAGTTAATTCCTAATTAAACTAAATTAATTAAATCAATTTTATTAACAAAAATAAAAATGGTGGAAATTAATTTTAATAATGAAAATGTTTTTTTGGTTTTTAATTTATTGAGAAAAAGTTTTAATTGGTTAGTGAAATTATGAAAAATAAATAAACAATATAAATAAATAAAATAGAGAAATAGAGAGAATTAGAGATTTTGGGCCTGCTTGGAGGGGTCTTGATAGCAATTTATGGCCCATTTACATGTAGGCCTCGTTTGACTTTCTGATTCCCTATGCATTGGTTGACTTGAGAGCATGATGGACATCACATCTGGACCACCAGATCTGGCATAGGGCCATCTGGAAGATGATTGGGTGATGGTGTATGATATGTTGCGCCCTTGGTATTGCATGGAATTACCTATTGAAAAATAACACAAATGCATTTGGGGGACCTGGGATTCGAACCCAGGTCCTGTTAGTCACTAAACACACGCCACTACCGCTGCACCAACACGCTTCATTTGTTATTATGATGGACAATAATTAATATAAGGGAAAAACAATTAATATGCCAGAATTAAAAACAAAAACACGCGAATGTTTGAATCAGCGAATGGGAGGGGGACGCGTCATCATCTTCTTCGTTGAAACCTGGATATTTACCTGCGGATTTATATCTGCGGCTAAATCCGTATGTCTGTCCTATAATTGGTTCTATTCTAGGAAAACACAATCCAAGACCATGGTCATGTTCGTCTTCCTCCACTGATTACATCCATGTCCATTAATTGCCCTGATTTTGCCTGAAAACGAAATACCCAAAATACAAAAACCATGAACCCTAGATTCGGCTAGGGGGTTATAGGCCATATAAATACAATTGGCTAATGCAGAAAGCTTGCAAATTGAACAAGGATCATGAATATGCAGAGATTTTGTCAAAAAAAAATGCAAGAACATGGAGTTGCGATTTCAAATGAAAAGCGGTTTTCAGAGAGACTTACAGGGCTTTAGGGCGCGTATGGAGATTGATTCTGGGTTGGTTCTGCTTCAAGGATGGTCCAGAAATTGATTCACGTTGAGTTTTGGTGTTGAAACTGCCTCTATGCACGATTTCAGTTTCAAGCTTTTTTGCCAATTTTTTCAAGTTTGCTTTTGGTGTTCTTGCAGCCTCTAACCTATAAAACTCGTGCCTTTTCATTGTATATGTATGCTGCAATGTATTAGGTCAACAATTTTGGATTGAATCCTTGTACATTATGGCTTGGAGATTTGATTTGATCCTCCATTGAAAACCTTCCAATTTTTCCAAAAATCCAACTTTTTGTTCATGATATGGTGAGATACGAATTTGATGCTGATCATGATGATAATTAAGACCTATAACAACCAAAAAGATCCTAAGTAATCAATATTTGGATTTTATTTGATTTATATTGATTTAAAATGAATTAACTCAATAAAAAATCAAATAAAAAAGAAAAATTAATAAATGGACACAAGGCTGAAGCTAGGACACGTGTGTAGTGTGACAAGATCAAATCAAGTGGAAAAGAATGGGCCCATTTGACAAAATTTGAAGTTTTGGGGATAGTTGACTTTTGGCAATTTTGCAAAAATGCCCAACTTCAAAAATGCATAACTTCTTCGATTTTTATCTTTTGGAAGTGTTCTTGGACGTTTTAGAAAGCTTGAGATGTCCTCTAGCCAACCCTTTTGGTCTCATCGCATTTTGATATTCCATTCTCAAGTTATAAGCTTTGGAAAAAAAGGTGTTTTTGTTGACTTTCAAAAATGACCTATAATGTCCAAATTTGTAACTTTTTGTGAGTGCATTTATTGATCTTGGGGTATGAAGACGGATTGTAGGAAATTGAATCCTCTTAAAATTGAGCTTTGGATGGGTCATTTCTCATAAAGTATGAGAAAGTTATGCTTGGTCAAAATTGAGTTGACTTTTCCGGCAAAACCCTAATTTAGCAACTTTTGAATCTTGATGAATTTTGAGCAATCCTTGATGAATCATGATCAAGCCTTGATTAAATGATGAAATATCCTTCAAAATGATAATGTTGACAAAAAATATTGAAGTTTGACTGTATTTGGGTCACAGTTGACTTTTGCTCTAGCACAGTCAATTTTTGGACCTCTTGAGTAATTGACTGACCAAACTTCCTCTGCAAGGCTTGAAATTTGGAATGGACGAACTTGAGAACATATTAGGACATTGGGTAGCACTTGAGGTCATTTGTATGCAAGGACCTTGATGCAACACAAAACCCTAATTTGAGATTGACTGCCTTAGGAGATGACTTAACTGTCCAACTCTTGAGCAATCTTGAGCAACTTGGAGATTTTTCTTGCAATGTCTTGGGAAATATGAGAGGGAAATTTTTTGGGTACAACAGATACATTGGTAGAAACCCATAAAGGAATCGTCGAAGTTAAAATATCAAGATTAAACACTTTAAGTCAAGAGTACAAGCTATTCAAAATGCAGCCCCGAGAATGAATCCTCGACTTGCAGAAAAGATTTATGCATTTGACAAATCACTTGCTAAGACTCTTATTATTGATGAACTTAATCTTAAAGTGCTTATATATTTAACCAGAGAATGGAAACCAAAAGTGATGGTAATATCCGAGAAGAAAAATGTATCCAAAATGACTTTCGCAATATTGTTCAGAAAACTTCAAGAATATGAGACGGAACTTGGAAGACTTGAAAAACATGAAATTTAAGTAAAAGATTAAAAAGAACCGCCTTACAAATGAGAGTAAAAAATTATGATAACAATCAAGAGGATGAGTCAAATAGTGATGAAGAAGATGATCTTATAAAGAAGTTTGAAAAGTTTCTAAGAAAAGAAAGAAAAAAGGAGATCATTAAAAGGGAATCACCAACAAGGAAGGTTACATGTTTTGAATGTGGAGAAAAAAGACGTGCTAAAAGTGAATGCCATAAACTTGAAAAAAATAATAAATACTTAGAAACAAAGAAGGACAAAAGGCCAAAAAAAGCATATGTAGCATGAGATGACAATTAAATAAGTCCATCTTCAGATGAAGAACATGTAAATCTTGCATTGATAGCAACACATCATTCTGATGATAAAGAAGAATAGGTTAGTAATGAAATATCTTCTTATAATAATGATGCACTCGATGCTATTGATGAATTACTTAATGAATGTAAAATTATATATAAAACGGCGTCAACAGAAAAGAAACAAATTTTATCTCTTGAAGAAAATATTGATACCATGGAAAAAGATTTTAAAGTTGAAAAACAAAATTTTCTGGAAAAAGAAAATTAGAATTTTACATGCAAAGAGTGTGATTCACTTTCTTTTCAAATTGTCCAATTAAAAAGAGTTTTTGAAAGATATGAAAAAGGGCAAATTGGTTTTGATGGTGTCCTTAGTCAACAAAGATATTCCAATGATAAAAGTGGACTTAGTTATTCTAATTTTAACAAACCAAGTACTAGTAAAACTATATTTGTTTAGGCAAGTGAGCAATCCACCCAAGAGAAAGTGAATAAAGCACAAAAAGTTAATCATCATCCTAAGAAGAGATTTGTTAAGAAAAAGTCTTATGTTCCTTGATATAAAATTAATTTTGTCCCTACATGTTTTTATTGTGGTATAATTGGTCACACACCTAATGCTTTGTGTTGAAGGACTAAAGCATAATATTTTAAGCATAAGTCATCTTTGTGACAAATGCTTCAAGATCAAGTTCACCAAGGATGAATGTTTGATGAAGCTACTCATGCGGTAAAACTCATAGGTAAAAGGATTAATAATATTTTCATAATATTTCAAGTCTTCCCCGTCCTTTTTTATAATGACAAAGGGGGAGAAGGTGCTAGATGCTATGTATATTTGTATGCCTTTCTTTATCTAAAATTTTGCAGCAAGCAATAAAATGTTAAATTCTCTCAATCAAGGATCAAGGGAGATCATTGATCAAGGGGGATTTATCCTTGTTATGGGGAGCAAATGTTATCAAAATTTTAATGGGTTGTCATTGAAACAACCGCAAAAGATCATTGAGAGAAAATCAATGAATTCGCCATTGAGTATTTATTTATCCCACAGGAAGGGAAAGGAAAATCATCGAATAAAAACATGAGAAGGGAGAAATCACGATCTTACGACCGAGAGATCGGGTAATGGAGTCGATTACGCAAGAGGAAGATATTAGCACCCTCACGTCCGTGGTACTCCATGGGATCCACTCTTGTTGTTCTAATCAAAGGGTGTGTTCTATCTAAAGCTTACGAGATAAGGAGAAAAACGCATGTATGCAAAGTGTATATATAAATAAAAAGGTTTTATTAGTCGTGCTTGCCTCAGTTGCGAACCTTTGTGCCTATGTACCACCGCTCGTGCAATGGGGATCAAGGAACTCGTAGTTCACCTCAAAAGTTTTTGTTTGTTGCATGTTTTTTATGGATATGTGATGTTCGCATCCTTGCGGTCAAGATTGCAATTCGTGCTTGGCGTTGCAGCTCGTAAAGAGACTCATACTCGGCCCCTCACACACTTAGCATTTCCAGGTTGCTCGAACTTGAAACAACACATCCTTATTGAAAAGGTTTTAAAAGAAAAAGTATGAAGACAAAAAGGTTTGCATTGGTTGTTATTTTTTATTTACGAAAGAGTTTTCAATTTGAACCGCAATAAAGTCCGGAAGTTAAAATAGAGTAAGATTCAGTCTAAACTGATTCTCTCTACCCCACAAGACTCAACTACATACGATTCACATCTTCCTTTATTAATTATTTTTAGGTTTCCTAAGAAAATAAGTTTTAGTTTTAATCATGCAAAAGGGGAATGAAAAAATCTATGGGAGACTAACAATCCCAAAGTTGTCATGAAATGGTGGTCCTAAGGTTTGGATACAAAAGGGAAACATCTACCTAAGTTAGAATGCATGGATTACAAACCTAATGTCTACCTTAAATCGAGAACGAAAGAAGTGATCCTAAGGGAACATGCAAAGGTCTAAAGAAAAAAAGCACAATTACAAGTGCAAATGGAACAAAGTCGAACCAAAACCAAAATAGAAATCAAGTGCGAGCTAGCAACAAACAATGAATCCAACGGATTTCAAATTGGGAGTAAGGAACTATTTCCACTTGATTTTCTCAAGAACCGATATCGAGTAATAACTCTAAGCGTCAATGTTTAAAGATATGTGATCTAACATCATCAAAATGAATGACAAAGTGTGGGGGTTGGTTACGAACCCTTTCCCACTTTATTTGACTAAATGGACAAAAATAAGTACGGTTCAAAGCATCAATGTATAAAGCGAGCTAAGAACTACCAACGGACTTGAAATTGTGGGGGCCGATTGTGAGCCCTTATTCCATTTATTTTTTGGTGTAAGCCTTAGAGGCCAATAATTTTGGTACTTGTATCAAATTATTAATTAATAATAAAAGGAATTTCTTTATTATGTTTGCTTTTCCAAAATAATAAAGTCCCTAAAATAGTTCATCTGTTTAATGAAATGTTAAGTGTGACTTAATCATGAGATCCTATTAAACATAAGAACATTATTCTTAAAGTATCCATAGTCGAGCTTTATTATGAAGATAGACTGATGATCACACCTCATGGATCATGGATAAGGAGTTATCAAGTTTTGACATAGGTATGAATATTAGGAGTAATATTTATACTGGATTGACCCTCTATGAGAATAATACATAGAATATTATGCAAGGTGTCATAAGTTATTCTCATGGTGATAATGGTGTATACCTCCCTTCGACCTGAAACCATTATGGATCCTAGATGTAGAGTTAAGTACTTTATTGTTGATCAAATGTTACCTGTAACTGGATGACTATAAAGAAGTTGATGTGTACTTCACAAAGCATGTTGAGGTACATGAGTGACCTAGATGGAATTTTCCCATCCTGCATAACAGGATAAATGTCTAAGGGCCCAATATTAAAATGGACAACGGTGACACGGTATATGCCTTGTGTTCAATATAAACATAAGGTCAAAAGGTTAATTATACACACAAATATTATCACAGAAAGGTTTTCTCAGATCACATGACATTTTCGTGACTTGGGTAGCAGTGATGTGTTGCTAGATACTACTCATTGTTTATTATGTTAAATGTGTGATTTAATATGATTTCCAACATCATGAAAACCTACAGGGTCACACACATAAGAACAAATTGATGAGAGATAGAGTAAATAAGGAATATCGTAAGGTACGGTGCACTTAAGTGAATTGTAGGACACCTTAATGTATGATACACTTAAGTGAAATATGGAATATGGTAAGGTACCACGCGCTTAAGTGATATGAAGTATATAATAAGGTATGATACTCGTAGGCTTAATTGGGCTTTTAGCTTGCAGCCCACATAAGTGGTTCTATAAATAGAACCCTTGTGCTGAAGCATTTTAATTGATGAAATTTCGATCTTGAAACCCTATCCATATTTTGTCTCACTCTCTCACTCTCTCACTCAAATTTTCCATTTGTAAGCAGCTAGCACTGTGACTGGAAGTGATTTGTTCGTGTGGAATAAGTAAAGATGTTCCTATTCATCAAATTTCATGATCACAATATCAAAGGTCTGAATCACCACAAGACGTAATGATTTCTATCACTGACCATGCCCATTTGTAAGGATCACTAAAGGAAAATTTTAATTTTTCGTTGCATTTTGGATCACTATTTTCCTTCAGTGGTATCAGAGCCACTTACAAAACCATGGATCTGTTAGCTGTTTATTTTTTGCATGTTCTGTATTAATCAGATTAAAACACATGATGAATTGAATAATAACCGAGAAAATTAAATGTTGGCATCAAGGTGTGTATGATTTGGGAGACTCGATGTTAACTATGCTTTAGAATTTAACACTAGTATGGTGAAGCAGTGATACACCAGTCGTCTATAAGTTACACTAATATGATCGATCAACTTTATATATGATATAAAAAATTCTGATGCAAAGATGGTATATTGGATATACTGTTTCAATTTCTTCCATTCAATCACAAAATGATTGTTATTATTTTGAAAGATCATTGGTCATTCGCTCCGGAATCCAATGTTAGTATGGTGAAACAATGACATATTGATCGATTATACTGAATTATCAATTGATTTGTGTTTGACGATATGAGATTATTTGCATTTGGGTTCATCACGGCACAAGGGTTATGCTGTCAGAGGGTTATGTGAATTAGGGTTGTAACAACACAAGACTTGTGCAAAAAACGATGTTGATTTCAAATGAATTATTCATTAAAATTTTGCATCGGGTAGCGGAACCCCTGGCTAACTTTGCATAGTATGATCAACCGCCGAAATTTAATTTGAATTATTTAATTAACAAAATTAAAATTAATAATAATAATAATAATAATAATAATAATAATAATAATAATAATAATAATAATAATAATAAAGTGTTTATTATTGTTGTCTTATGGTGATCATTTATGGCCTTAGATTCCTTTATTTTGTTTTTGGGATTTTAAAATATGACCCGTGTGTCGTGCCTTTCTCTTAATCTCTTGATGCAAATTCTTTTCTCATCTTATTCCCTTGTATGTAAAACGAGTATTCTTTTATGTAATGTAATGTAATTAAGAAAAGGAAGAAGAAAAGATTGAAGGAAGACAACCATAGAGATCTATCTTGGAGAAGTTTATATCGTTATTAGGTTAGCTTAGGTTCTCTCATTGGCTCGGGAGAACAATTGCGCTGAGGGCCATAAATGTATCTTTTTATATGTACGTTGATGCATGTGTTTGTATGTTGATGCATGTGAGAGACGATTTCGATGTTAAGCCGGTGAGTTCAAACTAATATCAAATTCCCTCAAAAGGAATATTATGTTTATGCTTTCCAAGTTTTAGCACTCATCAAGACTAGTATCGAACAATGTAGGTTTCCTCTAACGCGAGGTGCATGTTCTATATTAGTAAGGTGCGATGTGATAAATGTAATATCCAATTGCTAAAACATTGGGTCGAACTTAACTAAAAAAACTATAATAAGATTATACATGTTTATAAGCAAGAGTTGGGAATGAATCATATGATAGCTTAGAATA
The DNA here is from genome assembly GCA_948472305.1 of Vicia faba. Classification (NCBI taxonomy): domain Eukaryota; kingdom Viridiplantae; phylum Streptophyta; class Magnoliopsida; order Fabales; family Fabaceae; genus Vicia; species Vicia faba. Next base: position 1,358,168,988 of record OX451741.1, read on the forward strand.
AGGAGTTATTCACCTAACTGAAAATATTCGAGAATTGTATGAGATACAATTGGAAGGAGTTCCTACCTAAATAACCTAGTTTTGTGTAATCAGCCTAATGCTGACTTAAAATAAAGTGAAATGTGGATCTCGACCCACTAGAAAATCTTCCAACGAGATTTTTTGAATCAAATTATGAGGGTCATTTGGTTTGAGTAAAATAGTGGGGGCATATTTGATTAAAGGCCTAATTGAATATGTTGTTTTAGTGATATTTATATTTTCATATTTTTCTTGTAGATTACCATGACGACAAACACCTCTAACAATATTTTACGATCAATCCTTGATAAGGAAAAATTGTATGGGACAAATTTTCTGGATTGGCACCGAAATCTGAGGATTATCCTCAAGCATGATAAGAAGTTGTATGTCTTGGAGACACCTGTTCCTGAAGTAGGATGATGGTTGTTTTTATTTTGGTTTAAGTGTAGGTGTTACTAAGAAGGTTGTGAATTTTGGCAGATGATTAATGTTTTGTTATGTTGGATTAGGTTTTAAAAACCTTTTGTTAAGTTTCAATGGTGTTTGCTTTAGGTATCCTTTAATTTAAGAATAAGTATTATTGTAATGGGTAATTTTCCTTACTTTTAGATGTTATCCTTAAACAACAACGTATTATTCATCCAAAATAGGCCATAGCAAAAATGATGTATTAATACTTTGAACTTATGCAGTTGTGTAACAATATTTCTATAAATGATGTTTTCTTTTATGTTAAGATTTTCTTATGATTCGATATCTAACATATTTAAAGATATAACACAAAATAATAAGTTGATTTCGATATACAAAATTTTAATTGATTTCCATGTATAGTAAACTTTATAAGTTATTGTTAAAGATTTGTTTGTATTCAAATTTTACCATCGTTTTTGTATAGATGGTACACATGGTTAGTATGGTTAAAAAAATTCAGGATCTCATATGTTAATCTCATATAACCACGAGTCACAATTAGTTGACACATTATTATTTAGTTACTTAGTTTAGTTTTAGTTGGGTAAAGGTTATTAGTACTACATGCATTATATTTTAATTAAAACAATTAGTTATTATACCTGAACCAAATGTAGATGACATTTAACTCATGATTTTTCTTTTTTTAGTTTTGTTGAAGAAAGTTCTGAAGATCCAGCAATGGATGAGGACCTATCAAATCCTTCAAGACATTGTGCATAGATAAAGGAAGTTTTTTATCCAAAGGTCGTTGAGAGAAATATTCTTGTAAGTCACATGTGATATCATTTAGCTATACATAACTTATTCTATTCTAATGTAGGATACATATGAAAATAGAAAAGTTGTTGTTAATGGAAATTTATATTTATTTGCAGCAACTTCCTCAACATGTCATCAAGACATGCTCCTTGATTCTCATAAGGAATATAGAGTTGAAGGAATGTGATAATGGTGATATGTACGATTGTGTGGTTCATACCTCAAAGAGGAAACACTGTGTAGAAAAATTTATTGGGTGCGGTTGGTTTGAGTTTGCAAATAAAAGAAGTCTTAAAAAAGGAGACACTCTTGGATTCAACATTAGGCTTCCTGAGGCTGGACGTGTGTTAGTGAGAATTTTGAACCGGTGAATGTAGTTTTGAGGTTGTTGGAAGTGGACTGCATCGAGGCTGAAGTGTGTGGGGTTAATTAGCAAACAGGAAGGTGGATGTCATTTTGAGGGGGGGGGGGGGTGTCAAGTGGTTGTTAATCATGTTAAATTAAAAACTTGTGTGTTAATTTAGTTCTTTTGAATGGTAAATGAACAACTATAATTTGTAAGTTGTTTGGGGAACATGATTTAATATATGTTAGTATTATAATAATGGCATGATGTATAATAGTTTTACGTATTATTATTGCCTTGTGTCTCTATAAAGTAATTATCATAGATTATGCAGACAATTATTATAGATTATGCAGTGATATTACTTTGTTTGGTTATGTAGACAAATGGTTTAGTTTATGTAATGATATTAAATAACCAAAAACAGAAATTGGTTATGCATTTTAAGCTTGATATTATATGATTCAAAATTCTAATGTAATATGATTGTTACATAATACAATAATATAAACATGTTTTGTGCCAATTCACTTGTCATTCACTTTTAATTGTGGTTGGTATTTTTAATGTTGCTATTGGATTTTTTGTCTACACATTTAAAAAGGCTTGTGATCAGGCCAATTAGATGTTCATTGTGACGCCTCAAATGGTCAATTGACAGAGCTATAGAGTGAAGTTATTGGGAGAAAGAGTTTGACTCATGTTAGCAGCTATTTGGTTGTGGTTTCTTCCTCCCCTTTCAAGTTTTTAGAAGGCTTATTTAAAGTGAAGAGATGCTGATAATTCAATTTAAAATTGGTAGGAATGAATTGTGAAATTGTTGAGGAAGTTTGTTGGAACTAGAGGGAGTTTGGAATGATCTATGTTTCATTAAGTGAAGATGAATTCATGGTCATAAAATTCAAGTTGATTGAAAGGTTAATATGAAATATGTAGTTGTTGTAATTTTGTTGTGGAATTTAAATGATAATTTAGGTTAATGAAATGAAAATTACATGAACTTGGAAATGATGTGGTTACATGAACCAACTAAAATGGAATGATTAAATATAGTTCAAAAGTAACACTTTTTGTCAGCAACTATAATGATCATATATATATATATATATATATATATATATATATATATATATATATATATATATATATATATATATATATATATATATATATATATATATATATATATATATATATATATATATATATATATATATATATATATATATATATATATATTTTAACATAATTGCAACACCCTAAAGGGAATGTTATAACTTTCTATGATAATTTTTTAATGAGTATAAGGTTCTAATAATATCATATTAAAATGGAATAAACTTGCAGAGTAAACAATATTCCATTAACTTAGCGACTGTCATGTATAACATCTGTTGAAGCTTAACAACAAAGAAATTTAGATTGTCATGTATAACATATATATTTACTTAGAGTTTCATGTTTTAAATTCCAAGGCATATAAATATATGCCAAAACTTAAACATGCAAGTTAAATGAAATAGTTAACAACAACTATTAATAAATATTAAACATATTCATTAACAACTTGCAAAAGCACATTTGTTAATTGTTTCAATAAAAAAACTCAACAAAATCAATAAAAAAATTTCTAAACAGAAATAGATATCAAATGTAAACAAAGCACAACTTAACATAAACAATAAAATTATTTTGATGAAAGCTATGGATAAACAAAAGATCTATTTGAGGTTATAATTATTTCTCCTTTTTAATATCTTTGATTAGCTTGTTGGAGGAAAGTTGGATACTCAATATCTTCTAATCCATCACTTAAAGATCTCTTTAGTGGAGTCAGCCCATCGTTTCCATTTGCAGGGTCATAATCAGGAGATGCATAACAAGGTTCCTGGAATCATAATTAAGAAACATAAATTAGTTTAGATAAGTTTAAAAGCTAAATGTTATTAATTAATGTGTTAAAAGTTGATGGAAATGAATTACAGAAAGACTTATTAGTTCCTCTTGTGATGAAGGATTTGGTGTTAACAACTTCAATGTATGCTACCAAGACAAAGTGATATTAAGACGAATGCTTCAATACAAATAACATTGATAGACGTTATACAACAAAGAAGTCCACAAAGATTACCTCATCGGGTTTGAAATATTCCCTTATTTTTTTACAGGAATCTTCGTCACCTTTGAAGCCAATGACAGAAAGTATACCATATTTTGGCTAGAAAACAACTCTAATGGCCAACTCCTTTTTCAATATAGCATCAAGTTCATAAGGAAATTCAACAACAACTACATTAATATCAAATTAAAATACAATAAGTCATAATAAAATGTTAATAGCAACCTCTATCAACTCTCTTTTCATTTGAACAATAAACTTTCCAATTAACTTCGCACAATCATCGTCTCAGAAAATGAACTTTGCTTTAAATTTCCCGTCTATTGCCATAACTTCAAGCTTATACCTAAATCAATGGTGATGTTATACAATAACAAATGGCATATGCATAATCAATATTAAGAACAACTTGCTATACACAATACCTTGGTACAACTTCAGGTGTTACGTGATTCGAATAACACATCAGCTTTCCATCTTTCATAGACACACTCTTTGTGCACTTAACACATATATCATAATACCATCCGGTTTGGCCAGTCTCAAATTTCTCCAATGTAGATAACGGTCACACATGTTATCTTCTACGTTAGCAGCAATAGAAACAAAGGTTAAACATAATAGCCTATTTACAAACAAATTATTGACGAAAACATGTTTTACATGCCGAAGACTTGTTATTTCAGCGAGACTTAATACTTCGGTTTTCCATAGAAACTTGTCAAACTCATAATACTGTGAACTTTGAGTAGCTTGAACTTGGAGGCTTGAAGAAGATAACAAAGGAAGATCATCTTTAAGACTAAAATGTTGCAAATAATTGTAATGCATAAATGTAAATACTCTGAATCCAAATTCAATAATATATACACAAATAGACATTGCATTAATAAAACTAAGCTACCTTTCTTTTATCTTATTAATATAGATAATGGCAACATAATTTATTGTTAACTTAGTGTCGTTCCAAGAGTTAGATACACTCAACAGAAAACCTCCCGCAATAGTAGAATCCCTTTTTGTTATTAAAGTTAACAATTGAATGATAAAAACATGTATCTGGATATTACGAAATCAGATAATAATACAAACAGCAAAAAGCAAAACCTTGAGCCTCATTTATCCTTGCATTATGCAGTAGAATAATTATAATACCATCTTCCTTGTAACTCTTATAATAACCGTAAAACTGTATAGCAAGTTGACCCCATAAAGTACATTGCATCAAAGATTTGTTGCAGACAATGTCATGTAAATAAAGCAAATTAGATAAATTAAGATATTATAATATTATAAACCAACGTAAGATGTTGTTATCATGGATAAACAAACTTCATATCTCATATCAGTTATTGTAAAAACAACCTTGTTCTTATTATTATCATCAATCATTTGGGTCTGATAAATTTTGGTAACTCCACCAACAACATCTAGCCAAACAATTTATGTCAAACGATGATTAGAATCTTACACACTTTAAGAATATACAACAACAATAACATTAAATATACGATTAACTTACCAACTAACATATTAGATTGGAACTTTCCCTCAACTATATCTATTAGACCTAGAATGTTGAGATAATTTACAAGAATGTCTGGAATTTTAGATTTCTTAACTGAAGTTTGTAATAACTGACTAAAAATATAGTGTCGCCACCATTAATTTTTATCCTAAGACGAGAATATAACAGAATAACCCTAATTGATGTTACAAAGATTCTAAGTTCTTGACTCACTTTAGACGAAGAGAAGGTGTTAGACACCCTTCATCTACCTTGTTCACAAGGATACTAGAGTTTAGGTTTAAGGTTTAGGAATAGAGTTTTAATTTTTTAGTTAGGGGACTCACCACGGTTTTTAAGTCGTTGGGCTACGTATCCTCTTATGAGGAATTAGAGTCTCAATTCGTAGTTCGTAGTGTTGGTTGGTATTTTTTATATGATTGCATATAATTGTTTTCGAATTTATCCTTGAACTTTGTCTGAGCTTGAAAGTTGAGTGATCGTAGACGTAGTTCGCAGTTAATTTTGAAAGTAATTCTCCTTAATCCTTTTTCGAAAATGTTCTTGAGGTTTTGATTATGATAGTAGAAAAATGGTTTGATCGTTAGTTAGTTGTTTTGAATTTTGATTTGATTAAAGAGTATGGTTGGACACAAAGCGGAAGGAGTCTGATAAAGTCTTCCTCATAACGTGGCCAAATATTGACCACATATCACTCATTGATAAATTGCATAATTTTTAATATCTTTGTAAAATATTGAAATAATTTAATTAACATCATTCTAGAAATTCATCTAATTGAACTATCCTAATAATTAGAATAAGTAACTAAACTAAATGCAGTTAACCTAATAAGCCAAATGACAATAATTAATTAAAATTAAGTTAAGTGTTAAGGGTACAAGAACCACTTAAATGAGGTTAGTAAAATACTAGAAACTTTTAAAAAGCCCAAAACCCATTTTAATAGACCTTAATTTCCCTTAAAAAAACAAGAACCATACAACAAATATATGGGAGGCACCACCTTGCTGTTTATGCTTGTTTCATTGTGTTATTAAAACAAAAAAACTTCAGTTGAATTTCATTATTAGAAATTACCCAATCTTAAAGACACGTGGAAAATTTATAAAATAATAAAATAAATACAAGTGATAGAACCATTGTAAATGGTGTCAGATGCAGAAAAAACACTCACCTTTTTCAAGACCACACTCAAACAGATTCTCTCTCTTGCTTTATTTCAAACTATTTTTTCCACAAAACTTATCATTATCAATTTTAATTCTCTCAAATCCAAATACATAAAACAGATCTACAATAAATTCGAATTTAAATAAATATAAAATATAAAAGAGGGAAAAAAAGAAAACCAACCAGAGTCGACGTGAAGAGGCGGCGGAATTGGGTCGGTCGAAGTGGACCTGCGGTTTGACGGCAGGATGGCGGAGATCGACGGTTGTGTGTTGTCGTGACGGTCGGAGTTTGCTGCGTGATTGGCCGGTTGTTTTGATGCTGATGGTGCTTGTGTAGTATTGGTGTGAAGGTGAAGGATAAGGATAGTGTCTGAGAATGGTGTTATAGTTTTCGTAATAAATAAATATAACTTTCTCTATCTAAATCCTATTTATGCCATGACTCCAAGGAACATGAGTTTTGAGTTTGAGGCTAACACTTATACCTTTTAATCAATTATATGTGCAGCCCCTAAGATTAAACATGCCATGAAATTGGAAAAAAAAGACAAACCTTTCATAGATCTACACAAAGATGTTTATATGCACAAGATAAATCTAAAAAAAGACAAACCTTTCATAGATCTACACAAAGATGTTTATATGCACAAGATAAATCTTATTATTTATCATGCTGGTACAATTAGCAAGGCAGGACAATTACAAGTGAGAATCTGCAAAATATTAAAATACTAGAAGCTTATACTGTAATTGTGCTATCAGACTATATATCTGAATGTGTGAAAAAGGCCTTGAGGAAAGTATGTATTAGACAAGTGACTTTGTGAAAATTATTATTGCAAAAGAAATATAAATTAAAAATAATAATATCAGTTTAACATCATATGGTTTAAATTACAAATAAATTAAAAAAGAGAAGATAAAATTGAAATTAAAAGGGTGGTTTCATATTTTATCATTGATAAAAAATAAAATATTTTAAAACGAAGTTTTTTTTTTTAAAAAAAAAGTGTAAGAATGGAAGATTGAAAATTTAGCGAAAATGTGGATTTTGAGCATTGTTGATTGTCGGGAAATTTGTGGATGATAGTGTTAGAAAATTCGCCTTTCAATTGTGAGAAAAAATTTAGGTGTTTTGTTCAGAACTCTAAAATAATTATTGATAAGATTGTTGATCTCTAAATGATTGTTGATGGATACTTCAGAGTTTCTTTGTTGTTGTTTTTCGATGTGAAGAGCAACAATTTTTAGGAGAACTCTACTGAATTGTTCATGTTTTTTGGATCTGTTTCATAGAGTTTCTGTTTTGAAACCCTGAAATAAATCAAAAGTAAGAGAAAGATTGAAATTGTGAAATTCTGGATGAAAAATTAGATGGACAATAGTCTCATTTATAGACTTAGAATTAGGTTTAAAAAAACTTAGAAAATAAATTATCCAAAAACCAAGAGAAACCCTAAATTTGATTTCTGAAAAATGAAAGAAAATTAGTAACAACAAAATAGAAAAAAATATTAAAAATGCAACACAAGAGATTTGAAACCACAACCTCGCATTTGAAAGCTCTATTCCTTACCAATTGTACTACATTACTCATTTTAAATAATAGCTCATTTGAAAGTATATGAGAAGTGCGCATTGTCATACCCCAAAATTGCTCTACTGATATTATTAATTAATTTTTTTCTATTAATCTTGGTATTATTATATTCTTTGATTTTAAAAATACTAATTAGTTTTATTTGTTGCTCCTACACACATCGCGGTCCAAATAATAAGGGGGATATATTTGGTATTATTATCGTGCATAAATCGTGTTGGTCTATTGTATTGTGAGGCCCGTTTAAAATAGACAAAGAGGGGGGTGTTCTTTTGTGTTGGACTTAAGATTTTGTCAAGACTAGAGGTCCAGATTGGGTCATCTTGTTTTTAAAGCCCATGTTTATTTTGTGATTGAAGATGATACATTGGGGGTCTGTTTGCTTTGCTTTCAAGCCCATATTTCATTTCTTAGAGGCCTATCATGGTAGGTCTGTTGACTGAAGTCAACATTTCAAGATTATCATTCTTATATTATTATTAATTATTATTATTAAGTGTTATTATTTATTATTATTAATATATATAATTATTATTAATATTTTTATTTCATTATTAATGTTGACCAAGTCAATCAGGTAGGGATGAACCCCTAATTTGCGCCTTTTTGCTTCATTCATCTTCACTAAGTAAACAAAGAAACAAATACTGCACATATTAAGCAAAGCAAAATAAACGTATCAAAATGTAAAATTGAAACAAATCCAATCGTGTCATTACAGAATCATCCAGAATCAATTACAGAAAAACAAATCCCTAATTACATATTTGAACCAATTACAATATATAAGGCTGTTTACTATGGAAAATGGTAAACAATCGCTGGTCCTCCCAGAGTCCTAAACTGAGGGTAACTTGCAAGATCAACCAGTTGATCTCAAGATGTGTGCTAAGAGTTTTTGCTATCACACCTATTCCGTCGAAATATTAGTCAAGGGAAATAATTTTCTTTTGACTGGAGAACCGGGTGTAATAGTTTTCCACACTATGATTTAATCGACTGACTGGTAACTCATGACCGACAGAAGATATTCATACAAAAAGCGAGACTCACTAAATTAACTGACAGGTGACTCGTGACCCACAGATAGTGCCGAATTATTTATGTGAAATAGAATATAACGTATAATTTTGCTCGACGATAAAGAGAAAACAGGTAAAGTACTCAAAAGATATAATTGAAAGATAAAAGATTTGCATTAAAATAAAAACGGTGATTCACGTACATCAAACACTCTTCACTCTTGATTTCCTGACGCTCAGAATGAGAGAGTTTGACAAGTGATTTGAGAGTACAAGTGAACACCCTCAAACTACACGAGATCTGCCTATTTATAGTGTTTACAAAGTAACTACCTAGATAAAATCTACGGCTAATATTAACATCTTGAGGTAACTGTTTCACTAGATGTTGCCACCTATTTGGAGCTCAAACACGTCGTGGATTGCTAGCAACTGCTCGTGATTTTGAAGTTCCACCTATTTTGCGCTTGAACACGTCGTGGGTTGCTAGTAACTGCCCACGATTCCTCTAAGCCTCTTGAACATAAACCGCTTCTGCCTTGCTTTGACGCTTTCTTTCTGGCAAAGAATGATCACACTTCCTCTAAGTCCAAGAAACCCTTCTTTGTCGACTAAAACCATTTTCGACCAAGTCCTTGTCTTTTACCCTTTGGTCGACTAAACCAATTTTATCCTCCTGACATATCCTTTTATTTCTTCCTAGTCGACGTAGTTCAATTTCGACAGTTTCAGTGTGACTCCTTCCAAGCATTAACTCTGACTTAATAAAACCAACTTTTCACACATTGGCTCCCGTTTCCCAAAATATCTTATTTTGGAGGATGAATCCTAACTTATGAGAATATCTTCACTTATCACATGTACTTGAATTCCTTAAGATTTTCCAAGGTAACAAAATTCCCCCCAGAGATGCCATTTTCGAATTTCGACTAATATGAGATAATGGCATCTCTGAAGCATCGGTTTCACCATTCGACCAAATCGTTTCCATTTCTCAAAAAGTGAACATTATTATTCTGTCTTTTCCATGACGTCATGCAATCATGGTTGCGTACCACGCCTTTCAGTTTCGAGACGTGAGACATTAATTGCTTGCCATCATTTCACTTTTAGTGGGAAACATGGCCCACTAACTCACGTTGGTCTTGTGGAACGCGCCCCACTAACTGACGTGATTTGAACTTTGGGACATCACAAAATATTTTCCCATTATTTTATCTTTCCTCAAGGTCTATAAATACCCTTATTTCCTATTTTTTATATTTTCCTTCACTTCTTCAATCCCTTGCTTTTTAGAAAACAAAAACCCAGAAACTACACACCATCGTTGTTCTTCATCTTCACCCTCCTTCAACCTTTTACAATGGCGAATGTAAAAAATCAAACCTCTTCTCCAGTCGTCGCTCTTCAACTGTGCCTTGTCGACGGCAAAGCCTATGTACCAGAACCTCCATTTTCTGAGGAGAAAGCTAAAATCTGGAAATCTCAGGTACTTATCCCTTTCTCTCTTGAGGAGAAACCCTTAGCCTTTTTAGGACCACTTCCTGCTGATGCACCCTTTGAAATCTATGTAGATGATAAGGAGGCATTTTCCCCCACTAGTACTACTACCAGACCCATCATCTCTTCTCCAAACCCTATATCACTTAAATATATTGACAGGAACTTTAGGACCGCTCCACCTCTGTGTTGCCCTAAATTTTGTGCTTGGATGGCACGTTTAGAAACTGCCAAAGGAGACCAATGGAAAAAGATGGGTATCTATACCCTACTAGAACTTTCTCGATGTGGTCAACCTTATTCTAGTGGCATGCTCCTAGCTTCCATATATTTTTGGGATGGGTCGACCAACACCTTTCATATTAAATGCGGTATGATCACTACTACCTTGTTCGACATCACAACCATCACTGGGCTGAAACCATCTGGCACGATTTTCAACTATAGAGATGTTGAACCTGTGCCAATAAGGTTTGATATGGGTGAAGCTGGAAAGCCAACATATAATAATTTCATCGACCATCATGCTCAAACCTCTGGTCTTGTAACTGATGAAGAGCATGTGGCGTTCTAACCTTGTGGCTATCTCGCTTTGTTTTTTGTTCCAGGTCAATGCAGGTGGCCAAACAATTTTCTTATCTGGCTAATCAGTTGCATATGGGTGAAAATGTTGCTTTAGGCCAGCTGATTTTGGCCTCTCTTTATGCATCTTTGACTGATGCTGCTAACCAAATAAAGCGTTTTGACCCTAATAATCCAAAGAAAAAGAACGTCCTAGTCCATGGTCCCTTCTGGCTCTTGCAGTTATGGTTGAATGCCACTTTCTCTGAGGAGATTAAGCCTTTAGAAATAGAAAGGTGGCATATCCTCCATCTCAAAGCCACCGCCATCTCCCTCTGACTCCTATCGACAAAGGCTCCCCAAATCCTGAAGTCTTCAGGCTGCTGTTTACCATTATGCTGACAAGAGTCGACTTTACCCCCTCAATGTCCCCTTTTTATGCTAGACAAGATGGCCCAGAGTGGTTTATTAGGGCTTTTCCACCCACGAGAGAAGAGGACAAGAAAAATTCTTTAATCCTTTGGAGGTGTTACTTGACTCCCCAATTCTTATCTACTGTGATTGCCGGTGTAACCCCAGGTTTGCTAGCTTACCAGCCTAACTTGGTGGCTCGATAATTTGGCCTCTGTCAACTTGTTCCTAAATCTTTGTTCAATTCTCATGGGCTGCTGTTCGACATCACAATTGACCAACCCTTCGAAATGATCAAGGATGATATAGGGAATCTATGGGCACGAATGCCCACACTCAGTCTCACTCCTTTCCAACCGTCTTTTTACTGCACCAAAGAATTTGAAACTTGGTGGCAGACATATTTTGTTACATTCCTTGGTGATTCTAATGCTAAGCTGGCTGAACTAACCACAACTTTCTCAAATTTGCAGGCAAAGGCGACCAAGTGTAAGATTACTCATATTAAACAAATTCGAGATTTCCAGAATTACTTCTGAATTGTGTATAGACCTAATGATCTTCGTCAGACCATCTATGAGGCCTCTGTCGAATTAAAGGAGAAGGTAACTGATATAATATCGATACTAAAAATACCTAGTTATGCGAAAGATAAATATCTTTATGCTCTTCATTTTGGAAACATAAAATTTCCTCATTTGCCATCCAGCCCTTTGGCCCACCTATTCCTGATTGTTGGTATTGCTCTATACCGGATATGCAAAATGCATATAGGACAAAGGCCGACAGAGTGGTACCGATGAAGTATTACCTACCTAACTATTTGGGGCATCTTCATTATGATCTCTGATATGTTAGAGTACTTTCGACTACACAAATTGGTAACGATTTCTGGAAAGTTTACCCCCTGCCTATTTTACTTTGGTTGCTTATCTGATTGTTTTACACTTGTCTTACAACTATACCAATAGACCAGGAGGGTTCCGTTTCTGTCGGCAAACAAAAACCTTCAATGCGTCAGGTTTAAACTTCAACTTTCTGTCAACTATCATTTTTGATTTGGCATATCTGACTTAGCTTAATTTTGTAGATCATTCCTGACCACACACCCTCCGACCATGAACCCATTTCTTCTTCACTCAAGAAGGCTTCTTCGGTGGGTGTATTTATATACTTCTTCTTTCTATGTTGTTTACGCCCAAAACTTGTATTAATATTTTCCTTGTTTTCCAGAGTTAAAAATGCTCAGTGGATTTGGCTACTCCCTCTGAAAAATCCAAATGGTCCAAGAAGGACAAAAAGCATACTTCTGAGCGGGCTAAGGTATATTCTATCGATTCAAAACTTCCATTATCGACTAACACAATTGCTTTGATTTACATCTTTCTTTGATACTGTAGCCATCACCTGATGTTCAGCCCTCTCAACACTCCCACAAATCCAAAAGCCATAAGAGGAAAAAAGATTCCTCTACTGAAAGCGAGGTGGTAAAGAAGAAGAAGACAAAGGCACCTATACCCCAGGGTGCTGAAGCAAAGGTTATCTTGAAACTTATTGATGAAACAAGGAGCCAGCTGATGTCTAAATTCCTCTTATTACAAGAAGGAGACATAACGTGGTTTTGGTCGAAAATCCTGAAGCCACTTTGGATTTGGGTGCTGACACCATCGTGGTCGACACAGCTCTGGTTACTCCGACTCGTGCCCCTAGGGTTGATGAAGTTCAAAGCCCAATGAGAAACCTTAATGAGGTTTCAGCTAAGGACGAGTCTGTCGATCTTAATCCGTCGACACAAATATTAGCTGGTTGTTTTCTAGTTTCTTTCGTTTTCTGCTTGTTGAATTTGTTTTGGCTAATACCTTTTCTTGCTTTCTTTAGGTTAACACCTCTGATCAACAACAACGCGTACCTGACTATACCCCTTTTTCAGAAGCTTCTTCCCCTCACCATCATGAGAATCTTGACTTTGCTGATGGTGAGTTTATTGACCCGACTATTCTAGCTACTCTTAGTGACTCTGACTTAGTAACTAGTCCTGCCAAACATAATGGTTATATTTCGACTAGTTCTGATTCTAGCCTTTTAGATTCCCTGCAGGATTCAGAAGCAAATAAAAATGTCACCACTTCCTGAATTTTTCCCCCCTGAAAGCACGCAAGGCGCGCCTCTCGTTTCTTCTGGGAGAACAAAGATCGACTCACCCACTAAGCTAAAACACATGGGAGTCAATCCTTCTGGTCTAGAAGCAATTGCTAAGTTGCGTCGCTTTGTGAGTTCTCGCGCTCTTTCTTCTGAATCCAACTCATCTTAAGCACATAATGACAAGATGAGTCCTGAAGTAGTTAAAGCCAAAAATCTGATGACAAAAATTTGGACTCATGCTTTGAATCCCGATTTGCCTCATCTGCTCCATTCTGATCCAACTCTTGGCCCATAACTCTCAGGAGCTCTTGCTCAAATGAAGGAACTCAATATGTCTGAATCAGCCAGGTTGATGATAACAACATTTGAGAAACTTTTCATCCCTCAACTCCAAAATGTTGAAAGAATTCGAGCAAATGAGGCAGCGGTTGATTCGAAGGAAGCCTTTGTGAAGGAAAAGTTGGATATGGTGGTGCAGGTTACTGAAGAAATTAATGGTTTATTAGCAATGATTGGAAAGAACAAACGGGAATTGATTCCCAAACGAAACAGAGTTGTTGAAATCCGTAACCAGATTTCTGCTCTCAACAAGGAATTAGAATTAATCACCAAGCAAGAGGAAGAAATTAACAATGTGATTAATCTCATCCAAGCAAAAGCTGAGCATATGGCTGTGGATACCGTGGCTGAAAGTGACGCGATTTCTTTTGCTGAAACAGAGCTTGAAACACTTAAGATTCAGGCATAAGGTTTTGAATATCAGGCCACTAACCTCCATGGTGAATTGCAGTCGTTTCAAGCCAAATTTAAGCATTTTTAATCATTGTAACAACAATCTTGTAATTTCTTCATGGCTCTAAGCTAAATTTTAACGAATCCTTTATTTGTTCGTTTTATATGTAATCTCCATATTTTATGTGTGTTTTGAATTTTCTAATCTCAACAAAATTTTACCAGCTTGTTGGTTCGACGAATATTTATTTCGTCGAGATTTTGATTTCTTGAAGAATGGGCTTATACTTTTTTAAGTACTTGCCATTTACCCTTAAGATCTGTCGATCTGGGGCTAACTCCTCAAGCGCATAGGAATTATTTGAAAAAAAATTGTATCACCTTAAAAGGTCTTTCCCAATTTGGGGAGCATTTCCCAAAGACTCTATCATTTTTTTCCATAGGTAATATCACTTTCCATACTAGATCATCGACAACAAATACTTTATCCTTTAATTTTTTGTTGTAAGCTCTGGCGAATCTTTCTTTCTGTCTTATTAACGAATCAAGGGCCAACATATTTTCCCCATCTATGTCGACAAGCTCGTCTGCCATCATATTCCAGTAATTCTCATATGGTATTTCATGTTGTCTTTGGATTCTTATCGATTGGACATGTATCTCCACTGGTAACATTGCATCATGCCCATATGCAAGTCGAAATGGAGTAGTTCCTGTTACTTCCTTAGGAGAAGTTCTACACGCCCATAAGGCTTGATTCAATGTTTTATGCCAATTCCTTGGCTTCTTTCCTACATGCTTCTTAATTAGGCTAATTATCACTTTATTGGCAGCTTCGACTTGGTCATTTGCTTGAGCATAGTAAGGAGTAGAAGTTAACAATTTAATTCCAATTTCTTGCGCAAATTCTTGCATTTTTCGACCAGTAAACACTGATCCTTGGTCGGTCATAATTGTTTATGGAATTCTAAACCAACAGATGATGTGATTTTGTATTAAATTAATAAAAGCTTCTTGGTCGATGTTAGTTAAAGCTATTGCCTCGACCCATTTTATAAAGTAATCAATACCGACTAAAATATATCTTTGTTGTTTTGATGATGCTGGTTTTATTTCTCCAATCACATCTAAAGCCCATCCTCTGAATGGCCAGAGCTTTATAACTGCGTGTAATTCACTTACGGGGACATGTTGTATGCCCTCATGCATTTGGCATTCTCAGTAACCTTTAGCAAATTCGATGCAATCTTTTAGCATTGAAGGCCAATAGACGCCTGAACGCACCAAAATCCATTTCATTTTGTGTCTTGCTTGATGTGCACCACATGCTCCACTATGCACACTTGACACTGCCACGTATGCCTCCCTTTCTCCAAGGCATTTTAACAAAACTCCTTCAGCAGTTTTCTTAAATAATTAGTTCTCTATCAAAACATAACTGAGAGCACAATACTTGATCTTACGATATGTCGACCCCGTGGGGATACGCAGATAGTTAGCCAATGGCTTTCGCCAATCATTCTCTTGTCCATTGTCAATGGTTAAAATTTGAAAAAATTTGGCATCTATACCCTCTAACTTCACGATCAACAAATCTGAAGGGGATAACAAAGTTGCTCGAACTTTCTCTCTTACTTGGGTAAGTTCTTCGTTTTGATCTCTCTTGTATCCTGAGGCTTCTTATGCTAGGTCATTAGCCTTTTCGTTCTCTCTTCGAGGTATGTGTCTGTTGTACCCCAAAATTTGCCCTCCTCTTTTTTACAAGAAATCACAGCTTCGGGTTTTTCCTGATTTTTCAGGTTGGCTCAAGAATCGGTCAAACAGACTTTTCTTGTCAGTCAAACAAAATTAGGGTTTTTATTGATTTTGAATCAATTCAAACAGATTGTTAGGGTTTGGTTGAGTTTGGCTCAGGGTTTGATCAGGAGGACGCTTCTTTGTAAATAAATCAAGAATCAGGGTTTGCACGCGCATTCTCGGAAGAATTTGAATCCACAGTGTCTTAATTGGCTGTTACACTGCTTTGACGCCTGCTCAAGATTTCTGTTTTGTTTCTCAAAAAAACCTGAACCTCTGGGTTAGAAGTTGAGGCTTCTGGTTGAAAATTTGCAGTGTTTGGTTTAACCAGTAAAAGGAAAGGCATATGGACGTTTGTTTGATTAACTGTGCATTACTTATGTTTAATTGGAACGCCGAGTTTATTATTGGTTAATGCGAAGTTGCAAGACTACAGTGTTTATTAATTATTTATTTTATCTAAGTTAAAATAATTGGAATGCATTTCCAGTCGTTTTAATTCAAGAGACTTAAATAAATAAATAAACAGTGAATTAGAGAATTATATGACAAAAGGACTTTTATTTATTTTTAATCATTGGTACATGTGATCGGTGGAAATAGAACTGACTGTTTTTTTAAGCTGGTTTCGCGAAATGTCGCGGTAAGCAAGAGTCGCCACCGTCTTTTATGTTCTCCAATATGGAAAGGACAAAAGCACAGCAAAATTCCTTATTCGAGAATGTTTCTCGGTTCGGGAGGTAGATTTATAGAAAGGGAAGGTGTTAGCACCCTTTCTATCCGTGGTTATCCACGGGCTCTTAGGTACTTGCTCTTATGTTTTCAAAAATTTGTTTGCTTTTCAAGTGTGTGTGGGTTTTGAAAAAGTTTCTTTTGAAAAATTTCTAAGTAACTCTTGTATCTGTCCTCAAGAGTGTATGAAAAATTTGTTTGAAAACTTTTAGAAAATGTGAGGTGTGAAAAGATGTTTTTGTTTTGAAAAGAGCAAGTACCCAGGAGAATCTACCTACTCTAAGGAATTAAGCTGTGTAAGAGTCCTTTGGATAGTGCTATCCCACCATTGAGAGGTAGGTAGCACCGTCGTTGGAGGTGTTCGGGTCAATTCGATTATCGGGACAATGTGGTCACCGAAGCAATGGTATGACATCTTAGAAGTAACCCTAATGTCCTAGATCCTTTTATCCGAGGCAACCGTTTCGAGGCAACTGGATCTTTTGGACAGAAGGGCGACCCCTAAGACACCCTATACTTGATGACCACGTTTCGAGGCAACGAGTGAGGCGTACCCTAGGAGTGGCATGTGCTTTGTGTGTTGTTTTTCAGTTAATTGTCTTTGTACATGTTATTTGTGAGCTACGGGTTAATTTTATTTACATACATTCTTTCATGCATATTAACAGTTAGGAGTGCGGAAAATTAAAGTGCGGGAATGTAAAGCTACGCTATTACAAGGCGCGGGTCTATACATCGCCAAAAAAACAAAGACCCGTTTTGATAAAGTGTGGAAAGTAAAGAAAGCAATAAACCTAATTACTATTACATTCTTGGAAGCAGTTACATAATAATCAAAATAAAACAAATGCGCGCGAATAAAAATTAATCGGGAATGCCTTAAGGGTTTTGACCCTTTTAAGAAAAGAATTGAATTTTTTTGTCCTTTTTGTGATTAAATGAGATTAAAACTAATGATTAAATTAATTAATTAATTTATTAAAAGAAAAAATGTTTTTGCGTTTTTATGTTTTTAATGAAAATAAAATAAAGGAATTAAAATTAAAAGTTAATAAACCTAATTCTAAATTTATTTTAATTATTAAGAAAAAAGGTTAAAGTTTGCCTAATTACAATTAATTCAATTTATTAGTATTTATTTACAAAAATAAAATGAAATTAATGATAATAATAATATTAGTTCTTTTTTTGATTTTTTATGAAAAATAGTTAGTTATGTTAATAGTTAATAAAAGGGAAAAAATAAAATAAGACAAACAAAATATAAAAATGACAAAATAAAAATTGCAAACCCAAGGGGGGTTTTGGGCCAGATTGGGGTGTTTTGATTGGAATCTGAAACCCATCAAGAAACCAGCTTTGTTTGACTTTGGAGATTGCCTGTGCCTGTGTTGACCTGAGAACATGATGCTCCTTCCCTTGTGGCCATTGGATTTGCACTTGGAGACACTTGGCGCTTTGGATTTGTGAGGCGCATGATAAGCCTTCTTTGAAGCATGCACACAAGTATGTAAGAAAAAATAATATGGGATTTTGAGGGGACCTGGGAATACTTACAGTGCTTGATAATGGACCTTAGGACGTGGCAAGGGTTGCTTTAGCTTCAGGGTATGGCAAAGAAGAGAGTCACGTTCTCCTTTTGGCCTGAAAATGCTTGCAAAACTCCTTTTGATCTCACACTTTTTTTGACAAATTTTGAACTTTGCTCTGGCCGTTTGTGCACTTTTTTTCGTTTTTGAATGAGGCTTGCAAGGACGAATTTGGTAGGTGCATTATGCTTCATCAAGGTCATTCAAACCACAAGATATCATTGAATTAATTTTTTTGATTTTTATTTGAATTTTATGGATTTAAAATGAATTAAATCAATAAAATTAAATAAAAAATAGAAAAATTAATGTTTAATCCTGAAATTAATCATGGGACACGTGGGTGGAATGAAAAGGCTGAACCAAGTGGAAAAAAGTGGGCCCTTTTGTCAAAAATTGAAGTTTCAAGGATAGTTGACTTTTGCCATTTCACAAAAATTTCCCAACTTCTCCAATGCATATCTTGCTCAATTTTGATCATATGAACATGTTCTTGGACATTTTGGAAAGGTCTTGAAGTCCTCTAACCAATGCCTTTGGTCACATGTCATTTTTATTTATCAATCTCAAGTTATGGTCTTTGACTTAAAGTGCCTTTTTGTTGACTTTTGAAAATGACCTATAATGTTGAAATTGATAACTTTTTGTGGGAGCATTTCTTGGAATTGGAATGTGAAGATGAGTTGTAGTAAATGTCATCCCCTTCAAAATGAGAATTGGATGGGATTTTTCTGATGAACCATGAAAGAGTTATGCCTTGGTCAAGTTACAGTTGACTTTTTCAGCTGTCCAAAAATGGAAACTTTTGCATCTTGATGATTTTTGAGCCATGCTTGTGGAATCATGATCAAGACTTGATCAAATGATGATTGTGGCTTCAAAATAAGATGTTGACCAAAAATTTTGACTTTTGACTGCCAAATGACCATTTTGCCCCTACAATTGATTGTGAAGCAAATGAGGCTTTTGACTGTGCAACTTGACCTTGTGAGCCTTGAAACTTGACATGTAGGTGCTTGACTATGTGTATGAGCATATGGGACTTGATTGAGCCCTTGAAAACCTCAACTTCCTTGCAAGAACCAAAACCCTAATTTGACTGGCTTAGGAGGGTGTTTGAATTGTGCAACCCTTGAGTAGACTTGAGCAAATTGAGATGATGCTTGTGAAAACTTTGAAGAATATGGGAGGGCAAATTTTGGGGTACAACAGTTGCCCCTGTTCAATCTTCTTAGACCTGAGGATGTAGATTGGCCTGCGCGCCTTTCGTGATCCGAAGGTGGAAGATAATTGAACACTAGAGTGCCCAGGAATTTGCACTCACATAGTAGAATATCAGCAGTGTGATGTCGGGAATGGGCTTACAGATGCCATTTGGAAAGATGGTGGATAGGAGGATGGGCTTATAGATGCCATCTGGAGATGTGACAGAATCTTGTCGGGAATGGGCTTATAGATGCCATCTGGAGATGTGACAGAATCTTGTCGGGAATGGGCTTATAGATGCCATTTGGAGACTGTTGGTATGTAGATGGGCTTATAGATGCCATCTAGGTGTCGATCGCATAAGAGATTCCTTAGCGAGAACTTGCGTACCTGAGAAAGATAGTTTCCTGACCTGTTACAGGTGTTGATCCTCACTCAGTCGCTCACAGACATGCCCTGGCTAGATACAGGTATCGAATCTGGAACTTCAAAAGGTTGATGGGTTGTCTCTACTGACAGGTTATCTCAGAAAAATCTTTAGGATTTAACTGAACCAGAGGAGGTTTTGTCTTTCTTGACGAGTTGTCTCTTTGGACGGGTTGTCTTCATGGACGGGTTGTCTTTAACGACGAGTGATCTTCAATGACGAGTCGTCTTCAACGACGAGTGATCTTCAATGACGAGTCGTCTTCAATGACGAGTTGTCTTCAATGACGAGTTGTCTTCAATGACGAGTTGTCTTCAATGACGAGTTGTCTTCAATGACGAGTTGTCTTCAATGACGAGTTGTCTTCAATGACGAGTTGTCTTCAATGACGAGTTGTCTTCAATGACGAGTTGTCTTAAATGAAGAGTTGTCTTCAATGACGAGTTGTCTTAAATGACGAGTTGTCTTCAATGATGAGTTGTCTTCAATGACGAGTTGTCTAAAACGACGGGTGTCTATAACGACGAGTGTCTATGACGACGGGTGTCTATAACGACGAGTGTCTATAACGACGGGGTGTCTATAACGACGGGTGTCTATAACGACGGGTGTCTATGACGACGGGTGTCTATGATGACGAGGTGTCTATAACGACGAGGTTTCTATAACGACGGGTGTCTATAACGACGGGTGTCTATGACGATGGGTGTCTATGACGACGGGTGTCTATGACGACGAGTGTCTATAACGACGGGTGTCTATGACGACGGGTGTCTATGACGACGGGTGTCTATAACGATGAGTGTCTATAACGACGGGTGTCTATGACGACGGGTGTCTATGACGACGGGTTGTCTATAATGACTTTAGGAATTAATTTTAACTGGACTTGTCTTCTTTGAGCATCAGAAAAACCTTTGGGATTTACATGGACTTGTCTTTTTTGACTGGATTTGTCTTCTTTGACTGGATGGGTCTCTTTTGACTGTATTTGTCTATCTTGACATAGCTGATCATTTAATTGTATCCTTCCTGAAAGGTAAAGGTCAGTCACATGCAATGCATGATATGGATCAAGTAATGATGTTCTCGACATAAATGAGATTGTATGACATGATGCGTATATGCATGTATCATGTTGTATGAAAATGTGATGTTTATGAATGTGTTTTCGTCTGGGAAATAAATCCTTGACGAATGCCGGGAAATTAAATCCTGGGCTGATGCTGAAGAGGAGAGTTCTTCGTTCCCGCTGGGGATGATGGTTGCAAGAATAAACCGGTAGGAGAAGATGACTTCGTTGGGGAATAAACTTGTCGAAGAGATTACTCTGCGGGGAATTACTCTGTGGGAAGAGATACTTCGCTGAGGTTTTGATGATAACTCCGTTGGGGATTCCATTGATAAGCTATGTTGGAAGATTTGATGAACTTCGCTGGGGATAGGAAGAAACTTCGTCGAGGACGATCTTTCCGTTGCAATTAGCTGAGGATAACCCAGTTATAAGCTCTGGTGGGGAATAACCTCTGAATATGGTTGGGGAGAGATATGTACTCTGCAGGGGACCAGCTTCCAGACTCTACTGGGGATATGGCTCCAGAATCTATTGGGGAGGATGATTCATTTCTCTTGGGGAAATTTTTGGACTGGACTGGGGAGATTGATTCCACTGGGGGATGTTTGCTGATGAATATCTATGCTCCGCTGGGGAATGATAAGATCTTCTGGGGATACCCAACTTCCTTAAGGCTGACAATAGACTAACTCTGCTTGGGGAGAGTATCGCTGACTTGCTGGAGATACTGTGCCTTTTCGGGGCTGATTGGAGACCAACTCTGCTTGAGGAGAGAGCATGGCTGGCTCTTGTCTTACTCTGCGGGGAGTGAAGGTATCTTGGTCAAGTTCTTCAGCTGAATTTACCTCGTACCTGGAGGACAGAGCAGCTTGTACCGTTCGGAAAATTCTTATTTCCCCAGCTTCTGCGGGAGAAGGTACCTGTGGAGGTCTTGATAGCTGTCGTTTTGACAAATCTTCTTCTGGTAGACAAGTGACGAGATGTCGGAACATAGTCGTACGCTTTGATCCCTAACTTTTGCCTGGACCGCCTTTTCGGGTTTTCAGTCCATCGGGATACCCTTTTTTGCCCAAGCCGCCTTTTCAGGTTTTCGACTTGCCGGGTGTACAGATTTTTTATTTTCATCCCTTATTTTTGCCCGAACCCTTTTGGTTCGCCGGGAAGCCCTTATTTTTGCCTAGGTGTGTCAACCTAGCGGGTCTTTGATTATGCGTAGTATTTTTTCCGACTATGTCCATGCTCTCAAAGTGCAGGGGGTTGTTACTGTCAGTGGCGTTGTGTTGCCATACCACCAGAAGATCTTCGTTTGATCGTCCAATGCCCCCAGTGATCCAGATGGAGATTTGCCCCAAGTTGGTTGGCCTTTTGAGAGATTCTCCGAATCTTGATTTAACTGCCCCAGATGATGGACAATGATCATGCCATGCCCCTTGATTGGAGGTGCTTTTGTTCATTAGACATTCGTCGTGCGAACTTCTATGTTGTTCAAACAAATAGTCATATGCAAGCAATGTTATATTAAAAATGCAAAGCTTATGTCTGTCTTGAAGTTTTTGAAAATGCAGTTTTTCATAAAAATAAGTGAACTTTTGTAAACTGTGATGTCAACTCGTTATTTTACCGCAAGCCTTAAGGAGTCAGGATACCTTTCGTAACAGTATGCTTTCGAACTAACCCATGCTTCAGCTAGGACTTTTAAGGGTTATAACGTGGCCTGGTTCATGGTTTAAGAAACAAAGGATAAAGGCTCAAATTTTATTTATACCCACCCGTTCTTCGTGATGTTCTTCAAACCTAAACTCAGCTGGTCGTGCGTTAGACCTTGTTTGAGTCTTTGTCCTTGATATACCAGTGATGGTTCGGATATTGACAATTATCTCTTTTTGAATAGGCAGTCATTTCTTTTTTTATTGAGGGTTTATAGAACCCCTTTCTTTTTTGGTTTTGTTATCCCTATTTTTGCCTGAACTGTTTCTTTTTGTATTTACAGTCAGCGGGATGCCCCAGTTTTGTAAGTCTCCTTCATAGGTTTTGACTTAATGGGTTTTTATTCTTTGAGAGATAATGATTGCCTGTCTTTATGATTTGGAACCATCACTGTCTTTTGTTTTGGAAGGATTCTTTTGATGCCATTCATTGGGCACCTGGATCACTGAGTGATGCCCTTCATTGTGCACCTGGATCAACTGAGAAAACTACCCTGCCCCAGGTTATGATTAAGGGTTTTAATTTTCGAAAAGAAAAACTCCAACTTCTTTGGCTCGAAGGGGTTGACGAGGGATTATCTTCCTTATAACTCCAGTGTTTAGGAATTTAAACAATGCCTGTACCTCATCAGCGGGGTCTGTTCAAAAGCATACTGTAAATTATGGTATCGTTTTCGTCATCCTCCTTCAAGAGGCTTAGAATTTTAAATTGAGAGTTGAACATCAAAAAATAAAAGCAATTTTAAGCATAGTAAACACAATTACTTCAAAACAGACACGTGTAATGCATTAATGAAATAATAGAGTTTGACATGATAATTGTTTGAATAAGCATAGAAAAATACAACTTGAACATTCGAATGAACAAAAGCTTCTTAGTTTGCACCAGTCATTTCAGATGGAAGATTCTCAGCAGAAGATTTTCATTTTCTCTCCCGGCATGAACTCCAGCACCCTTCCGTCGATCAAGTCTTGGATCTTGTTCCTCGGGCTCCAACAGTCGTCAGTGTCATGTCCAGGACTGTCAGAATGGTAGTCACACCTTTCATCAGAATTGTACTTTAGGGAGGTTATGTTGAGCTTCTTGGGAGGATCCTTTAAAGCAATCAGCTTGACCTCCAACAAGCGTTTCAGTATTAGTGAGGATGGCACACCAGTCTCCGAGAAATGTCTTCCAGACGTATTTTGCTTACACTAATTACCTTGTTGACGCTGGTGAGGTTGATGTTGGGCTTGTGACCCCGAAGCAAACAGAGGAGCTTTTCCCTTGTCTTCTTTCCCCACAGGTGGTTGAATGATGGCTTGCTCTTCAACCTTAGATGTTTGCCCCAGTTGGTTATCCCGAAGCAGTTGGTTGACGAGAACCCTGAGCTCTCCTTGTCTTTGAGATAAGTCTTGGATAAGAGCCATTTACCCCAGCATCTGGGTTCTCATTACATCTACCTCAGCTTGCAGATGTTTCAGCCGTTCGTCCTTGTCGTCTTCGGGACTCTTCCTGACCAAATTCCCCATGAGGAGTGTTCTCAGCTCTTCCTGCCCCTTGGATAGATTTAGGAGGATCTCCCCGAACCGAGTCTCTTGAGCATGAAGATCCTGGTTGTTTTGTTGGGAAGCCATTGCTGAAATAAACAGCGAAGATGGTAAGTAACCTGTCAAAGGAGTACCTGTAATGCCGTGATATGTATGTATGCATGCAATATTTTCAAGGATCTCGCGGGGTAAACAAGAAAATTGTTAGAATTTGAATTTTGTAGCTTGATGGAAGGGACTTCATGTTGATGAGAGTCCTTCTTCAAGAGTCAAGGCTAACCATATCGAGTGGGTCATAGCCCCTGACTCAAGTCATTAACCTTGGCTAGAGGAAAATAAATCCCCTTTACCCCTTGCTGGACATTTGATTCATCATGACCTGCATCACAAAACCCTTGAGGTCCTTGAAACAGATTAGTCCTTATGTAGGATGCATGCAATGGTATGATGGTATGCTATGCGTGGAGTAATGTAGGTAATCCCTGTTATGAGTCCAGATTAAGGACTGTAAACAAAACCTGCAAGAAACTCAAGTGTCAGATAACAAGTATGCAAGTAGTCAAGTTTGAAGGCACACAAGTCACACAAAGAGCCCTTAGAGTTTAGGCCAGCATGAAGTTTGGGATACTACCCTCTTGAAGTTGGTGGGCTCAAAACCTGTCCTATCAAAAGTAACCGGGTTCTAAGGATCTCAATATCATAAGGTTGTTTTCTATGTTCATTGTTTTGATTTAGCCACTGAACTGGCGATCAAAATATTCCAAGAAAACAACCCTCAATGAGTGTAGTATCGAGTATCAACCAACTTCGGACTGCACCAAAGTCAGTCATCTCACTACCCCTAAAGAGGCCAGGATGGTCAAGTAAGGTTCCTAAGGTCAGTTGATGCTTCACGACACCACGCGGCGGCCCCGTACTCTTCTTGACTTGACTCAAGGGTTACCGGTACTCATCAAAGTGCCACATCAACGTAGCAAACTGCTTCAACCATGTCGGTATACCCCGCACAGTTCCCTCACAGTTTGTTGCTACTTTCTAAGAGGTATCCCCCAGATCCGAGTTAGGATCTATGAAACTCCCAAAACAGGCCCACAATATTAAATCAAGCAAAGCAAGCAATTGAAAACATGATGATGAACTATTCCTAAGGTACACCCCACTTATTAAGCATCCCCAGCAGAGTCGCCAGTTCTGTGATCGGTGGAAATAGAACTGACTGTTTTTTTAAGCTGGTTTCGCGAAATGTCGCGGTAAGCAAGAGTCGCCACCATCTTTTATGTTCTCCAATATGGAAAGGACAAAAGCACAACAAAATTCCTTATTCGAGAATGTTTCTCGGTTCGGGAGGTAGATTTATAGAAAGGGAAGGTGTTAGCACCCTTTCTATCCGTGGTTATCCACGGGCTCTTAGGTACTTGCTCTTATGTTTTCAAAAATTTGTTTGCTTTTCAAGTGTGTGTGGGTTTTGAAAAAGTTTCTTTTGAAAAATTTCTAAGTAACTCTTGTATCTGTCCTCAAGAGTGTATGAAAAATTTGTTTGAAAACTTTTAGAAAGTGTGAGGTGTGAAAAGATGTTTTTGTTTTGTTTTAAAAAGAGCAAGTACCCTGGAGAATCTACCTACTCTAAGGAATTAAGCTGTGTAAGAGTCCTTTGGATAGTGCTATCCCACCATTGAGAGGTAGGTAGCACCGTCGTTGGAGGTGTTCGGGTCAATTCGATTATCGGGACAATGTGGTCACCGAAGCAATGGTAGGACATCTTAGAAGTAACCCTAATGTCCTAGATCTTTTTATCCGAGGCAACCGTTTCGAGGCAACTGGATCTTTTGGACAGAAGGGCGACCCCTAAGACACCCTATACTTGATGACCACGTTTTGAGGCAACGAGTGAGGCGTACCCTAGGAGTGGCATGTGCTCTGTGTGTTGTTTTTCAGTTAATTGTCTTTGTACATGTTATTTGTGAGCTACGGGTTAATTTTATTTACATACATTCTTTCATGCATATTAACAGTTAGGAGTGCGGAAAATTAAAGTGCGGGAATGTAAAGCTACGCTATTACAAGGCGCGGGTCTATACATCGCCAAAAAAACAAAGACCCGTTTTGATAAAGTGCGGAAAGTAAAGAAAGCAATAAACCTAATTACTATTACATTCTTGGAAGCAATTACATAATAATCAAAATAAAATAAATGCGCGCGAATAAAAATTAATCGGGAATGCCTTAAGGGTTTTGACCCTTTTAAGAAAAGAATTGAATTTTTTTTGTCCTTTTTGTGATTAAATGAGATTAAAACTAATGATTAAATTAATTAATTAATTTATTAAAAGAAAAAATGTTTTTGCGTTTTTATGTTTTTAATGAAAATAAAATAAAGGAATTAAAATTAAAAGTTAATAAACCTAATTCTAAATTTATTTTAATTATTAAGAAAAAAGGTTAAAGTTTGCCTAATTACAATTAATTCAATTTATTAGTATTTATTTACAAAAATAAAATGAAATTAATGATAATAATAATATTAGTTCTTTTTTTGATTTTTTATGAAAAATAGTTAGTTATGTTAATAGTTAATAAAAGGGAAAAAAATAAAATAAGACAAACAAAATATAAAAATGACAAAATAAAAATTGCAAACTGTGATCGGTGGATCTGGAACTGACTGTTTAACGCTGGTTCGCGAAATGTCGCGGAAGCAAGAGTCGCCACCGTCTTTTATTTTCTCCAAATGGAAAGGACAAAAGCACAGAAAAATTCCTTAAAGAGATTGCTCTCGGTTCGGGAGGTAGGTTATAGAAAGGGAAGGTGTTAGCACCCTTTCTATCCATGGTTATCCATGGGCTCTTAGATACTTGCTCATTGTGTTTTCAAAATGTTTGTTTGCTTTTCAATGTGGGTTTTAAAAAAGATTCTTTGAAAAATTTCAGATCGACTCATACGTCAGAGTGTTTGAAAAATTTGCCTTTTGAAAGCTTTTGAAGATGTGTTGGTGAAAAGATGTTTTGATTTGTTTGAAATTAGAGCAAGTATCCTTGAGAACCTACCTACCCTAAGGAATTCGTCTGTGTAAATGTCCTTTAAAGTAGTGCCATCCCACCATTGAGAGGTAGGTAGCACCACCGTTGGAGGTGTTCGGGTCAATTCGAGGTTTTAGGGACATGGTGATCACCGGAGCAATGGGAAGACACCTTAGAAGCTACCCTCATGCCAGGTTCCCGGATCATGAGGACTTACTAAGACGTCCTCTACTCGACGACCACCTTTCGAAAGGCAACAGTGAGGCGTACCCTAGGGGTGGTGTGTGCGGTCCGTGTGTCATGTTTCAATTATTTTGTCTGGTCATGTTTGTTGTGATCTACGCTTGATTTTATTTTTAAGTCCATACATTCTTTCATGCGTATTTATTAACAGTTGTATATTTGCGAGAAAATAAATCTAAACTATTACAAATGGCGCGGGTCCACATCGCCAAAATAAACCGAACCCGATTTGACTGAAAGTAAAGAAGCAATAAAATAAAAGTGCGAGAAATAAATTTACAAGGCTTTGGGGCATATACATAATTATTTAAACGATATAAAATAAATGTGCGAAATAAAGGAATTAAAAACAAAACTAGGGCGTTGGACCCTTTTGCAAACAATTAACATTAATAAGGAATTTAAAATTAAAATTAAATGAAACTGGTATTTTTGTGTTTTTTAGATTTAATGAGAAAAAAAGGAGTTAATTGAAATTAAATTAAATATTAGACCTAATTCTATTGTTTTTTAAGTTTATTATGAAAATATTGACTTTTAACCTAATTTAATTCTAAATTAATTTATGTACATTTTTTAATTTATGATGAAAATAAATAAATAACATTATTATTCTGAAAAAAGAGAAAAGAAAAAAGAGAAAATAAAAATTATTAAACCTAAATTCTATTTTTTGGATTTTTATTAAAAAAGATTAAAATTATACCCTAATTAAACTAAATAATTACAAGCATTTATTTAGAAAATAATTAAAATAAAATTATATTTTTATTTGGGCATTTTTTATTTTTTATGATGTTTTTGTATTTTGATTAAAAATTAAATAAACAATAATTAAAATAAACACAACAATTAAAATAATAATTAAAAGGATAAGAAAAATAATTAAAGTTGGCAAACCAGGGTGGGGTGTAGCCCCAGATTGGGAGGTTCAGGCCTGGAATTTTGGCCCATTAGGCTTTGAAGTTCATTGACTTTTTTAATCAGGTGTGATGCATTTGACCAAGTGTAGCGTATTCCTCAGACCTAAGCCTTGGATCTGATTCCCTTGGACACATGGCCGTTGATCCTTGGCAGCGTATGGTGGAATGTTTTACTGAGCCTGCATGGGAATTAATATAGAAAAATATTATGGAAATTGTTCTGACCTGGGACTTGAACCCAGGTCTTGAAGGTCACATGCACGCATCCCTGTCCACTGAGCCACTTGCATTTCTTTTAACATATTATGGTTAATAAACAACAAATATTAAAACCAACGCATAATGGTTAAAACGCGCGCAAATTTGAACTAGCGAACCAATGGCTGACAACGCATCGTCTCTTTCGTTTTCCTGAAACACAAAACCTATTGGCAACGGTTTTGAAGCGTAGCATTAGGCAGCCTTCAAAGAAATAGCGAATAGCGCTATGGTGATCAGAAATTAGGCGCGAGGGTCAATCTTCCTTCGTCTTGAGGTACTGAATCCAACCATGGTACTCCTGAGCCCTAATTTTTCCTCTATGCAAGATCCCCAATTTCAGAAACCTGTAACCCTAAATATCGTTCATGGCCAAATCACATGTATTGCTCAAAAACGAAATTAATTGTTATGGTTAGCTTTAGAATATCATGAGGAACACGAATCAATCAATGAAATGTCATGAAAATGCGTAAAATATAGAATACGATTTTGAAATTTCCATGGAATTTCTTGAGTTCTGTACCCTAAATCTTTGAGCTTTTGTGATTGATATCAATTGGAACACCTTCAGGGATGCTTAAGGATGCTTATGGAACAAAAATTGAAGCTTGGAGCGACCCCTAAGGTTGATTTCAGAATTAAGCTTTTATGGAAAAATTTCAATATGCAATGGCTTGTTTTGGCGCAGCTTATGATGTGTTAGGCTTAGGGTTTGACTCAGTGCATATGATGGAAGAGAATTGGCTTGCTATTTGACCTTAATTCATGCTCATGAAAGAACAAGTCCTAGGGTTTTTACCATTAACCAAGTTTCCTTCTTTTTAGCCAAGACCTAGACCTAGTGTGCAATTTAACCCTAGCCTGAGTTCTTGAGTTGGCCCATGATACATGGAAGTTGTCCAAATTCACATGACACTATTCCATTGGTTTTTGAATTTTATTTGAATTTTTAAAGATTTAAAATGAATTAAATTATCAAAAATTAAATAAAATAGAAAAATCAATATTTGGTCTTGAAATTAATCATGGGACACGTGTGTGGCATGACAAGGATGAACCAAGTGGAAAAAGTGGGCCCTTTTGTCAAAAATTGGAGTTTCAAGGATATTTGACTTTTGCCATTTCACAAAAATTTCCCAACTTCTACAAGGCATAACTTGCTTAATTTTTAAGCTTTTCACATGTTCTTGGACATTTTGGAAAGGTCTTTGAGTCCTTTAACCAATGCCTTTGGTCCCATGTCATTTTGATTTACCAATCTCAAGTTATGGCCTTTGACTTAAAGTCCCTTTTTGTTGACTTTTGAAAATGACCTATAATGTTGAAATTGATAACTTTTTGTGAGAGCATTTCTTGGACTTGAAGTATGAAGATGAGTTGTAGGAAATGTCTTTCTCTTCAAAATGAGCTTTGGATGGAATTTTTCTGATAATCCATGTGAAAGTTATGCCCTGGTCAATTTCAGTTGACTTTTTCAGCTGTCCAAATATAGCAACTTTTGCATCTTTGATGATTTCTGAGCCAAATTTTGAGAATCATGATCAAGCATTGATCAAATGATGTTTGTGGCTTCAAAATGATATGTTGACCAAAAATTTGAACTTTTAACTGTCAAATGACCATTTTGCCCCTACAGTTGACTGTAGTGCAATTTAGGGTTTTGACTGTGCAATCTTGAGCTGAATGCCTTGAAACTTGATATGAGGATGTTTGACCATGTTTGTAAGCATATGAGACTTGATTGGGCCTTTGAACACTTCCTTTTCTTGATCAGACTCAAAACCCTAATTTTGACTGTATGGGAGACTGTTGCACTGCACAACCCTTGGGAAATTTTGTAGCTTGGTTTGGCAATTTCTTGAGGAATATGGGAGGGCAAATTTTGGGGTATAACACAAACCCAAGGGGTTTTTGGGCCAGATTGGGGTGTTTTGATTGGAATCTGAAACCCATCAAGAAACCAGCTTTGTTTGACTTTGGAGATTGCATGTGCCTGTGTTGACCTGAGAACATGATGCTCCTTCCCTTGTGGCCATTGGATTTGCACTTGGAGACACTTGGCGCTTTGGATTTGTGAGGCGCATGATAAGCCTTCTTTGAAGCCTGCACACAAGTATGTAAGAAAAAATAATATGGGATTTTGAGGGGACCTGGGAATACTTACAGTGCTTGATAATGGACCTTAGGACGTGGCAAGGGTTGATTTAGCTTCAGGGTATGGCAAAGAAGAGAGTCACGTTCTCCTTTTGGCCTGGAAATGCTTGCAAAACTCCTTTTGATCTCACACTTTTTTTGACAAATTTTGAACTTTGCTCTGGCCGTTTGTGCACTTTTTTTCGTTTTTGAATGAGGCTTGCAAGGACGAATTTGGTAGGTGCATTATGCTTCATCAAGGTCATTCAAACCACAAGATATCATTGAATTAATTTTTTTGATTTTTATTTGAATTTTATGGATTTAAAATGAATTAAATCAATAAAATTAAATAAAAAATAGAAAAATTAATGTTTAATCCTGAAATTAATCATGGGACACGTGGGTGGCATGACAAGGCTGAACCAAGTGGAAAAAAATGGACCCTTTTGTTAAAAATGGAAGTTTCAAGGATAGTTGACTTTTGCCATTTCACAAAAATTTCCCAACTTCTCCAATGCATATCTTGCTCAATTTTGATCATATGAATATGTTCTTGGACATTTTGGAAAGGTCTTGAAGTCCTCTAACCAATGCCTTTAGTCCCATGTCATTTTGATTTACCAATATCAAGTTATGGTCTTTGACTTAAAGTGCCTTTTTGTTGACTTTTGAAAATGACCTATAATGTTGAAATTGATAACTTTTTGTGGGAGCATTTCTTGGACTTGGAATGTGAAGATGAGTTGTAGGAAATGTCATCCCCTTCAAAATGAGCATTGGATGGGATTTTTCTGATGAACCATGAAAAAGTTATGCCTTGGTCAAGTTACAGTTGACTTTTTCAACTGTCCAAAAATGGAAACTTTTGCATCTTGATAATTTTTTAGCCATGCTTGTGGAATCATGATCAAGACTTGATCAAATGATGATTGTGGCTTCAAAATAAGATGTTGACCAAAATTTTTGACTTTTGACTGCCAAATGACCATTTTGCCCCTATAGTTGATTGTGAAGCAAATGAGGCTTTTGACTGTGCAACTTGACCTTGTGAGCCTTGAAACTTGACATGTAGGTGCTTGACAATGTGTATGAGCATATGGGACTTGATTGAGCCCTTGAAAACCTCAACTTCCTTGCAAGAACCAAAACCCTAATTTGACTGGCTTAGGAGGGTGTTTGAACTGTGCAACCCTTGAGTAGACTTGAGCAAATTGAGATGATGCTTGTCAAAACTTTGAAGAATATGGGAGGGAAAATTTTGGGGTACAACAGTACAAGTGTTATTTAAATACAGTAATTCTATTTACAAGTATTTATAATAATATTTATTACAAATGATTAAAATAAAATAAAGCTATATCCTAATTTTCTTGAAGTCTTCATATTCTACTGTTACATCCTTTGCTCAACTGGTATTTACCTGCAAAAAGAAAAAGAAAGAAGTCAAACACAGATGAATTAAAAAAGAGCATTTTCAGACAGTTAATCAAAAAAATTCATCATTAAAGGTGGTTGGCCGGAATCAGATTGTTTTGATTTTCATCATATTTTTCTCACCCTCTTTGCAAATCACAAGAAGACTCTCTCCTTGGTTCACAAAGAGTAAAGAAAAATTATATTGCAAGCATACAAATCATTAAAGAAATGTACAAGGCTGCATAATGCCAAAAACAAATTGCACAAATTCAAAATGTCAACAAAGCTGTAACTTCAAAACATGCCAAACTAAGTCACAAGTTTCAAACTAAGCAAACTAAATCCCAAAGAAATTGTCCAAAGAAAATACAAGAAGCTGACAAAACTATCCAAAGAAGCCAATAAAGTTGTCAACAAGTACACAAAAGGCAGAAAATCTGGAAGACAAGATATATGCAGAGGAAAGACAAAGTGCAAGCAACTTGTAAAGCCAATCTCATCATTTCCCAACCAAACACCTTTTCAGAAACAGCTATTCTAAAGCAATATAATATGCTTTAATAGAGAGAAAAAAGAGAGAGAAGTATAGAGGCTTACAGTGGGCAGGCTTAGGAAAAGGATATAACAAAGAAGTATCAGAACAGTCAAAAAAAAATAAAAAGGCAGAAAAACATAAAGAAAAAGATACCACAAGCCTCAAACTTGAAGCCTGTAACTAAAAAACAAGCTCTCAAAACCTGCTAAGCTTCAACCTGCATAACCAGCTTTGAAGCCTCACAAAACCATAAAAACATACAAGCCTTTCAAAATTGTATTAAGAACACAAGTCAAAAAGACAAACCTGCATATACGACAGGCCTGCCTGTACAATAAACCTACTTCAAAGCCAAAACAACAAAGCCTTGAAGCAAACTCAGCCTTAACCTGTTCAAACCTTAAATACCAAAACCTTCAAAACTCACAAACAAAACCTTGGTTCAAACAAGCCTGTACCAATACACAAAAACCAGAAATGGCCACAAAACTGCATTAAAACATTCAAGTCAAGCCTATACCAGAAACAAATTTCCAAACTGATACCATACAAAGCCTGTCAAAAACTACAACATTCAAGCTTGCCTAACAAACCTTTGTTCAAAAATCCAATATCCAAATAACCAACAACCACCCTCAGAATCATCAACCATCATCCAACATCCAAATATCCAAGCCACAAGAACAAAAGCCCTCAGAACCATGTTCATCATAGGGTCAAAATAGCCAAAAATTACCAACCAAGCATCAAGAGAGGAAAAGCTACTCAGAAGCAAAAAAAAAGGCAAACAACTCTCAGTTCCAATTTCATCATCATTGAGAAAACAAATCCCAAACTCTCATAACTAAGTTCATCATCGAGTAAAAAATCAGAAGCATAACAATAGGCAACTCAGATATCATAATCATCAAAAGCAACATACTGAGGCAAAAGCAACAACAAACGGGCCAGCAAACAGAAGAAGAAGAGAGAACTAAAAGCTAGGGTTTTCAGAAGCATGATGGTCATCATAAAACCATAAAGGCAAGCATTAAGATACAAAATACCAGAACAAAGCTCATCAGCATCATCATTCCACGCCTTCGCCGCCTAAGGACACCTCCTGTCCATTTCTCCCCCTCCGTCTCCAAAAGCCAACGAAACTGCCTAAGCCCATCTCAATTTATGGCGTGCACCCCCCTGTTGACCTCTTTTCCCAGCCCATTTAATCTTTTATCCATTTTTTATTTATTTCAAACTAATACTATTTTTTCTATCACTATTTTTTATAAATAACTTAAACTAATATTTTTGTTAAATAAAAATGATACATTAATTTCCTTTTTTTTTGTAAAAAATCTTGCTAATACTTTTTATCACACTTGAAATGTAAATATTATATTTCTTTTATTAAGTTAAAATATTTTTCTTTTAAGAACTTCTTGTACATAAAAACATTAAAAGATACATAAATAATTAGTTTGTTTTGAATTAAATACTTTTTCTTTAAAACCCTTTTATTTATATAACATTAACAAAAAACCCAAAAATAAATAAAATACTTAATATTGCATTAGGTTAACATATTTTTCTCACTTATAAATAATCACATACATTTTACAATACTTTTATTTCTCTTTGATTCTTATACATTGCTATATTTTACATTGAGAATGCTATTCGATTTGGTTGTAAATATTATTCGGACACTACTATTCTGATAAGACTCATCCCCATTTGTAAATATTTTTACCCCCATCCCCGGATACTTATTTGTAATAGCTTAGACTTTAAATTCCCGCAATTTATCACTTTTTATATGTTGTATAGTAATTAGGGTTTGTATGCGAAGATTCAAAATCAACCGCTAGATAACCTAATACAAGACAAATGCATGACAATCAATACATAATTCACACTTGCACCCCTAGGGTAATCCTGCTTGTTGCCTTCCAAAATGGGCCATGTTGCATGTTGAGTTCTTTGGCAAAACAAAAACAAATCAAATGATCATAGTCCCTCGATGACGCTTTCGAAGTTGCCTAAAAATGATCAAGTCCCTTAAAGGAAAATTGCCAAAGACACTTGGCACCATTGCATTCATGGTCTATACGATGACCCACGCCCGTCCCGTTAACATCCTAACACAAGATTGTCCACCAAATACAATGGTGGAACAATACTGTTAAAAGGGTTAAAACATAGGAATGATCTTTGAGTAAATTTAGGGGTAGACAACTCTTAGTTACTTGATCAAACTTGCAAAACACACTTGCCTACTTTCAAAACACACTTCACAAACACAACTTTCAAAACAACTTTCAAAAACATTGAAACATCTTTTCAAAAAGACAAACACCTTTGTAAAACATTCGAGTAAAGAATTGTTATAACGGTTGCCTAGACAAGGCATCTTTTTCAAAACATTTTCAAAACCACACACACAAAACACCATTTCACACAATTGAAAATCAAGGCAAGTGATCTAAAACAAGTAACTAAGAGCCCATGGATAACCATGGATGAAAAGGGTGCTAGCACCTTCCCTTTTCATAATCTACCCCCCGAACCCACGAAAACATCTCAAAGGTTTTTCCTATGCTTTTTAACCTTTCCTTTAGGATAAAATAAAAAGTCGGTGGCGACTCTTGCTAAACCGAACAAGTGCGAATACAAACGCAAAACCTCAAGTCAGTTCTCCCACCGTATCACAGAACTGGCGACTCTGCTGGGGAGTAAATTAAAAGTGGGGTTACCTTAGGGTTTAGATCACCTTTACATACTTGCTTTGATTGCTTTGATTGCTTTACTTTTTGGGTTCCTTGTTTGGGTTTGTTATAAATCCTACACCCGGATTTGGGGGCACCTTTTTAGGTAAATAACAATAAAACTGTGAGGGAACTGTGCGGGGTATACCGACATGGTTGGAGTAGTAAGCTATGTTAGTGTGACATATTTGTGAGTAACGATAGCCCTAGAGTAGTCAAGGAGAATACGGGGCCGTTGAGTGATGTCATGAAGCACTAACGAACTCTTAGAACCTTAATTGACCATCTTAGCCTTTTAGGGGTAGTGAGATGACCGACTTTGGTGCAATCCGAAGTTGGTAGATACTCGATACTACACTCATTGAGGGTTGTTTTCTTGGAATATTTTGGTCGCCAGTTAAGTGGCTAAACCAAAACAATGAATATAGAAAACAATCCAATGATATTGAGCTCCTTAGAACCCGATTTCTATTTTAGGACAGGATGAGCCAACTAACTTCAAGAGGGTACTTACCTAAGAACCCCATGCAAGCCTAAACCTAAGGACTTGTTTGCTTTGTGTGAATATGATTACCTGTATATACACTTACTTGTTTTTGCATACATGTACATAACATCATAACATCATACCATAGCATTTACAATAATCATTTCGAGGATCTCGAGGGTCTTTTGATGCAGGGTCACGTTGAACTAGACGTCTACCAAAGGGCAAGAGGTTTTCCTCTAAACAAATGCCATCAAAAATCAAGTGCAACAACTTGAATCAGGGGTTATGACCCACTTGACATGGTGAGCTTGATTCTCGTGGAAAGACATCCACAGGTGCAAAGTTCTCCAATCAAAGATCGAAGTTCAATCTCTAACATTCTCTTGTGTTTACCCCAAGAGATCCTTGAAAACATGCATCCACATATCATGCATTGCATCATAACAGTTTTTCCTTTTCAGGTTTCCTTATTCTCCTACTGTTTATTTCAGTAAGAGATGGCTCTAGAGAGGACTGTCAAGGATATCCAGGACCAAAATGCTCAACTTCAGGAAATGTTCTTGAACCTGTCCCAGGGGCAAGAAGAAGTGAAAGCTCTCCTCACAAGGGGCATGGTCCAGGGGAATTCAAGCAATGCCAGGAGTGATCAGTTGGAAGAGCTTCAGTCTGAGCTGACTGCAATGAGGATCCAAATGATGGGATAACTGGTGGGCCAGATGGCTTTCATCCAGGACTTGGCTCAAAGACAAGAGGAGCTCAGAGTTCTCGTCAACCAACTGCTTCGGGACAACCAAGTGGGGAAAACATCTGAGGTTGAAGAGCAAGTCATCATTCAACCCCCTTTGAGACAAGAGGACAAGGGAAAGGCTCCTCTACTTGCTTCAGGGTCACAAGCCCATCAACAACCTCGTCAGCGTCAACGGGGTAATCGGCGTAAGCAAACTACGTCTGGAAGACACTTCACTGAGACTGACATACCGTCATCTCTAATACTGGAGCGCTTGTTGGAGGTCAATCTGACTGCTTTGAGGGATCCTATTCGGAAGCCCAATACCTCCGCTCCTAACTATCATCCCGATGCATTTTGTGTATACCACTCCTATAGTCTGGGACATGACACTGATGACTGTTGGGCCTTGAAGAACAAGATTCAAGATCTGATTGACATTGGAGTGCTGAGATTCATGCCAGATGGCGAGATGAAAATCTCCCGTTAAGGGTTTCTCCACCTGAAGTGACAAAGCTCAAACTGAGAGACTTTTGTTCCATTTGAATTTTCAAAGTTGTAATTTCTTTTGTGATTTAAACAATTATCTGTTGATGTCAAACTCTGTTTCATTAATGCATTGCATATGTTTGTCTTGAATTCATCCATTCGTTTTCACTACTCTTATGTTTTCTTTATGATATCTAACTCTTGATAAAAAGCTGCAAGCCTTTAGAGGGAGGATGACAAAACAATACCGTAATCTCATACAGTATGCTTTTGAACAGACCTTGCTGATGATGTACAGGCATTTCTTTCAATTCCCAAACACTGGAGTTATAAGGAAGATAATCCCTAGTCAACCCCTTCGAGCCAAAGAAGTAGGAGTTTTCTGTTCTAAACAATTTGAAACCTTTGATTTAAACCTGGGGCAGGGTAGTCTCTCAGTTAATTCAAAAAAAATGCGCAATGAAGTCGCAAACTCTCAATTCGTAATACAACGAATGACATCAAAAGCATTCCTCTGGAATCAAAAGACAGTGATGGTTCCTTATCTCATAGGCAGTCATTATCTCTCAAAAAAGAAAAAGCCCACTGAGCCAAAACCTATAAAGGAGGCTTAAGAAAGCTGGGGCATCCCGCTGACTGTAATCTCGAAAGCAGGAACAGTCAGGCAAAAGTTAGGGATAACAAATCAAAAGAAAGAGGTCATTATAAATCCTCAAACAACATGAAAAGTGTTGCAAAAAAAAAAGGATGACTGCCTTCCCATAAAATTCAACTGGTGTGAATCATCACCAAAAAGTCGTTCCAAATTCGAATAGAGTTCGACGCACAATTAACTGAGTCTAGGATTGAAGGACATCACGAAGAGCAGGTGGGAACAAATATACTTTGAGACTTTATCCTTTGTTTCTTAAACCGTGAACCAAGCCAAGTTACAACCCTTCAAAAGTCCTAATTGAAGCATGGGTTAGTTCGAAAGCATACTGTTACAAAAGGTATCCTGACTCCTGTAAGGCTTTGCCCTAAATCTTGTGTTGAATTTGTCCTATAAAAAGTTTTCTGCTAAAAAACGCATTTTTCAAAACTTCGAGACAAGCGTAAACTTTGCATTATTTGAATATCGTTGTTTGCACATGGTTATTTGTTTGACAACGAAGAAATTCATACAGCGAATGTTCGGAGGAACGAAAACTCTCTCAGTAAGTTAAAATCACTTCAAAAAGGATGACACTTCCATTGACAAATCTCCTATCAACAAGGGGGCATGACATGTCACTATCCAGCACACCTGGGGCAGTCCGGTCAAGGTTTCGACAGATCTTTCAAAGTTCAGTTAACCTGGGGTAGTCCAGTCAAGATTTCAACAAATCTTTCAAAGTTTAATTAACCTGGGGCAGTCCAGTCAAGATTTCAACAAATCTCTCAAAAGTTCAGTGAACTTGGGGCAAGTCTCCTTCATCATCACTTGGGGCATTCGAATGTCAATCTCAAGGTCGTTCAAAATTTCCTTCAGCACCTGCTGGAAGTTACGATCAACATCACAAATTCCTTCATCACCTGTTGGAAGATACAGTTTCAAATACGCTCCAAACACGGTATCCATTCTGTCACTCATTCAGATCTCAGTTACAGTTTCAGATACACTCCAGACACGGAAGTCATTCTGCTACTCATACAGATCTCTACTCCAAGATACAGTTTCAGATACGCTCCAAACACGGTAGCCATTCTGTCACTCATTCAGATCCCAGTTACAGTTTCAGATACACTCCAAACACGAAAGTCATTCTGCTACTCATACAGATCTCTACTCCAAGATACAGTTTCAGATACGCTCCAAACACGGTAGCCATTCTGTCACTCATTCAGATCCCAATTACAGTTTCAGATACACTCCAGACACGGAAGTCATTCTGCTACTCATATAGATCTCAACTCCAAGATACAGTTTCAGATACGCTCCAAACACGGTAGCCATTCTGTCACTCATTCAGATCCCAGTTACAGTATCAGACTACCGCGAAGCCTGGATTACGACCAGATAATGGTATCTCCTAAGAAGCAAGCTGTGAAGCCCGGATTCGACCGGATAACAGTTTAATCCCCAACAAGTTATTGTGAAACCTGGATTATGACCAGATAGCAATACAAGTTTCTGTGAAAGCCTGGAGATCAACCAGATAGCAGTTAACGGTTAACAGAATGAAGATTCTCATCCTTAAAACCTCAGAAGATTGGTATACTCCCAATGTTTGACCGTTAACAGAATGAAGACTCTCATCCTTAAAACCCCAGAACATTGGTATACTCCCAATTTCTGACCCCCAACAGAACGAAGATTCTCATTCTCAAAGTGGCGTATAACCCAAGTTCCAGATTAATACCTGTAGCAAGCCAGGAAAACTATCTGTGGATGACTGATTGTAGATTAACACCTGAAACCAGCCAGGAAAACTATCTACATGAAGAGATTGAAGATTAATACCTGTAACAAGCCAGGAAAACTATCTTTCTTTCTCAGGTCAGAGATTAATACCTGAAACCATCCAGGACAACTATCTCACCGACCAACCTTTTCAAGATCCCAGATCAGTACCTGCAGCAATCAAAAGATTCTTGCAATCCCCAGCAGAGCTAAAACTTCCAACTATCAATCCCCAAGCAGAATGAAGACTCTCATTCTCAGTTCCTCAGAGTATTCAAATATTCTCCAGTGAAGATCCCCTCAAGACAGGAATCCCCAGTAGATTGGCATACAACCCAAGCTCTTGATTCCCCAACAGCGGTCCAAATGATGTCTCATCTTCAGCAATCAGAGATTCTTGCAATCCCCTGCAGCAGTCAAAGATTCACTTTCCCCGACAGCAGTCAAGATTCTATTAGCTCCAGCCATACATGATTCATCTATCCCCAGCAAGACAGCTCATCAGCTTACATGTGCATTCATTACATTCATATCATAAACATTGATATAACATATATTGCATCATACAGTTCATGCAACATAACTTTGTGTTTAGCTAACATTTTGTCCTTTTCAGGATAAGAATAAAAGGCTATCATTAACAATTATCCAAGATGCAGTTTTACACGGACTCATCATCAGGAAACCCTACACCGGTTCCTTCTCAATTTCAGATGCAGTTTTACACGGACTCATCATCAGGAAACCCTACACCGGTTCCTTCTCAATTTCAGATGCAGTTTTACACGGACTCATCATCAGGCAATCCTACGTCGGTTCCTTCTCCATTCCAAGACTTCTGAAAACAGTTCACGGGTTCTCCAGACACGGATGTTAACCTATCACTTGTTCAGATTCTCCATTTCTGAAAACAGTTTACGGATTCTCCAAACACGGATGTTAATCTATCGCTTGTTCAGACTCAACTTTTGAAAACAGTTTACGGATGCTTCCCAACATGGATGCTGATCTATTGCTTATTCAATTTCAAGACTTCTGAAAACAGTTCACGGGTTCTCCAGACACGGATGTTAACCTATCGCTTGTTCAGATTCTTCAACTTCTGAAAACAGTTTACGGGTTCTCCAGACACGGATGTTAACCTATCGCTTGTTCAGATTCAAGATTTCTGAAAAGAGTTTACGGGTTCTCCAGGCACGGATGTTAACCTATCGCTTGTTCAGATTCAAGATTTCTGAAAACAGTTTACAGATTCTCCAAACTCGGATGTTAATCTATCGCTTGTTCAGACTCAACTTTTGAAAACAGTTTACGAACGCTTCCCAACATGGATGCTAATCTATTGCTTATTCAATTTCAAGACTTTTGAAAACAGTTCACGGGTTCTCCAGACACGGATGTTAACCTATCGCTTGTTCAGATTCTTCAACTTCTGAAAACAGTTTACGGGTTCTCCAGACACGGATGTTAACCTATCGCTTGTTCAGATTCAAGATTTCTGAAAACAGTTTACGGATTCTCCAAACACGGATGTTAGTCTATCGCTTGTTCAGACTCAACTTTTGAAAACAGTTTACGGACGCTTCCCAACATGGATGCTGATCTATTGCTTATTCAATTTCAAGACTTCTGAAAACAGTTCACAGGTTCTCCAGACACGGATGCTAACCTGTCGCTTGTTCAGATTCTTCAACTTCTGAAAACAGTTTACGGGTTCTCCAGACACGGATGTTAACCTATCGCTTGTTCAGATTCAAGATTTCTGAAAACAGTTTACGGATTCTCCAAACACGGATGTTAATCTATCGCTTGTTCAGACTCAACTTTTGAAAATAGTTTACGGACGCTTCCCAACATGGATGCTGATCTATTGCTTATTCAATTTCAAGACTTCTGAAAACAGTTCACGGGTTCTCCAGACATGGATGTTAACCTATCGCTTGTTCAGATTCTTCAACTTCTTAAAACAGTTTACGGGTTCTCTAGACATGGATGTTAACCTATCGCTTGTTCAGATTCAAGATTTCTGAAAACAGTTTATGGATTCTCCAAACACGAATGTTTATCTATCACTTGTTCAGACTCA
This sequence comes from Vicia faba, assembly GCA_948472305.1. Classification (NCBI taxonomy): domain Eukaryota; kingdom Viridiplantae; phylum Streptophyta; class Magnoliopsida; order Fabales; family Fabaceae; genus Vicia; species Vicia faba. The sequence goes on from OX451741.1 coordinate 1,358,210,938, forward strand.
ACTTTTGAAAACAGTTTACGGACGCTTCCCAACATGGATGTTGCTCTATTGCTTATTCAACTTCAAGACTTATGAAAACAGTTTACGGGTCCTCCAGACACGGATGTTAACCTATCGCTTGTTCAGATTCTTCAACCTCTGAAAACAGTTTACGGATTCTCCAAACACGGATGTTAATCTATCGCTTGTTCAGATTCAACTTTTGAAAATAGTTTACGGGTTCTCCAGACACGGATGTTAACCTATCGCTTGTACAGATTCAAGATTTCTGAAAACAGTTTACGGATTTTCCAAACACAGATGTTAATCTATCGCTTGTTCAGACTCAACTTTTGAAAACAGTTTACGGACGCTTCCTAACATTGATGCTGCTCTATTGCTTATTCAACTTCAAGACTTCTGAAAACAGTTTACGGGTCCTCCAGACACGGATGTTAACCTATCGCTTGTTCAGATTTTTCAACCTCTAAAAATAGTTTACAGATTCTCCAAACACGGATGTTAATCTATCGCTTGTTCAGATTCAACTTTTGAAAACAGTTTACGGATTCTCCAAACACGGATGTCGATCCATTGCTTATTCAAGACCCCCAGTTCAGAGATGTTCCAAAACATGGATACCTTTCTGATACTCACCCACTCACCAACGACATACAGTTCAACAAACATTTCCATATGGCATCTCTAAGCCCATCCTCCTACCAGCAATTTCCAGATAGCATCTCTAAGCCCATCCTCCTACCAGCAATTTCCAGATGGCATCTCTAAGCCCATCCCCCGACAAGATTTTGTCACATCTCCAAATGGCATCTTTAAGCCCATCTCCAAATGGCATCTTTAAGCCCATTCCCTCAAACTACGCTTTGACCAGTGCAAATTTTTTGGGCACTTTAGTGTCCAATCTCCTTTTACCTTCGAGTCGCGAACGACAAACTTGCCAATCTAACTCTTCAGGTTCAAGAAGATTGAACAGGGGCAACTGTTGTACCCCAAAATTTGCCCTCCTCTTTTTTACAAGAAATCATAGCTTCGGGCTTTTCCTGATTTTTCAGATTGGCTCAAGAATCAGTCGAACAGACTTTTCTTGTCAGTCAAACAAAATTAGGGTTTTTATTGATTTTGAATCAGTTCAAACAGATTGTTAGGGTTTGGTTGAGTTTGGCTCAGGGTTTGATCAGGCGGACGCTTCTTTGTAAATAAATCAAGAATCAGGGTTTGCACGCGCATTCTCGGAAGAATTTGAATCCACAGTGTCTTAATTGGTTGTTACACTGCTTTGACGCCTGCTCAAGATTTCAGTTTTGTTTCTCAAAAAAACCTGAACCTCTGGGTTAGAAGTTGAGGCTTCTGGTTGAAAATTTGCAGTGTTTGGTTTAACCAGTAAAAGGAAAGGCATATGGACGTTTGTTTGATTAACTGTGCATTGCTTATGTTTAATTGGAACGCCGGGTTTATTATTGGTTAATGCGAAGTTGCAAGACTACAGTGTTTATTAATTATTTATTTTATCTAAGTTAAAATAATTGGAATGCATTTCCAGTCGTTTTAATTCAAGAGACTTAAATAAATAAATAAACATTGAATTAGAGAATTATATGACAAAAGGACTTTTATTTATTTTTAATCATTGGTACAAGTGTTATTTAAATACAGTAATTCTATTTACAAGTATTTATAATAATATTTATTACAAATGATTAAAATACAATAAAGCTATATCCTAATTTACTTGAAGTCTTCATATTCTACTGTTGCATCCTTTGCTCAACTGGTATTTACCTGCAAAAAGAAAAAGAAAGAAGTCAAACACAGATGAATTAAAAAAGAGCATTTTCAGACAATTAATCAAAAAAATTCATCATTAAAGGTGGTTGGCCGGAATCATATTGTTTTGATTTTCATCATATTTTTCTCACCCTCTTTGCAAATCACAAGAAGACTCTCTCCTTGGTTCACAAAGAGTAAAGAAAAATTATATTGCAAGCATACAAATCATTAAAGAAATGTACAAGGCTGCATAATGCCAAAAACAAATTGCACAAATTCAAAATGTCAACAAAGTTGTAACTTCAAAACATGCCAAACCAAGTCACAAGTTTCAAACTAAGCAAACTAAATCCCAAAGAAACTGTCCAAAGAAAATACAAGAAGCTGTCAAAACTGTCCAAAGAAGCCAATAAAGTTGTCAACAAGTACACAAAAGGCAGAAAATCTGGAAGACAAGAGATATGCAGAGGAAAGACAAAGTGCAAGCAACTTGTAAAGCCAATCTCATCATTTCCCAACCAAACACCTTTTCAGAAACAGCTATTCTAAAGCAATATAATATGCTTTAATAGAGAGAAAAGAGAGAGAGAAGTAGAGAGGCTTACAGTGGGCAGGCTTAGGAAAAGGATATAACAAAGAAGCATCAGAACAGTCAAAAAAAAAAAAAAAGGCAGAAAAACATAAAGAAAAAGATACCACAAGCCTCAAACTTGAAGCCTGTAACTAAAAAACAAGCTCTCAAAACCTGCTAAGCTTCAACCTGCATAACCAGCTTTGAAGCCTCACAAAACCATAAAAACATACAAGCCTTTCAAAACTGTGTTAAGAACACAAGTCAAAAAGCCAAACCTGCATATACGACAGGCCTGCCTGTACAATAAACCTACTTCAAAGCCAAAACAACAAAGCCTTGAAGCAAACTCAGCCTTAACCTGTTCAAACCTTAAATACCAAAACCTTCAAAACTCACAAACAAAACCTTGGTTCAAACAAGCCTGTACCAATACACAAAAACCAGAAATGGCCACAAAACTGCATTAAAACATTCAAGTCAAGCCTATACCAGAAACAAATTTCCAAACTGATACCATACAAAGCCTGTCAAAAACTACAACATTCAAGCTTGCCTAACAAACCTTTGTTCAAAAATCCATTATCCAAATAACCAACAACCACCCTCAGAATCATCAACCATCATCCAACATCCAAATATCCAAGCCACAAGAACAAAAGCCCTCAGAACCATGTTCATCATAGGGTCAAAATAGCCAAAAATTACCAACCAAGCATCAAGAGAGGAAAAGCTACTCAGAAGCAAAAAAAGGCAAACAACTCTCAGTTCCAATTTCATCATCATTGAGAAAACAAATCCCAAACTCTCATAACTAAGTTCATCATCGAGTAAAAAATCAGAAGCATAACAATAGGCAACTCAGATATCATAATCATCAAAAGCAACATACTGAGGCAAAAGCAACAACAAACGGGCCAGCAAACAGAAGAATAAGAGAGAACTAAAAGCTAGGGTTTTCAGAAGCATGATGGTCATCATAAAACCATAGAGGCAAGCATTCAGATACAAAATACCAGAACAAAGCTCATCAGCATCATCATTCCACGCCTTGGCCGCCTAAGGACACCTCCTGTCCATTTCTCCCCCTCCGTCTCCAAAAGCCAACGAAACTGCCTAAGCCCATCTCAATTTATGGCGTGCACCCCCCTGTTGACCTCTTTTCCCAGCCCATTTAATCTTTTATCCATTTTTTATTTATTTCAAACTAATACTATTTTTTCTATCACTTTATTTTTTATAAATAACTTAAACTAATATTTTTGTTAAATAAAAATGATACATTAATTTCCTTTTTTTTTGTAAAAAATCTTGCTAATACTTTTTATCACACTTGAAATGTAAATATTATATTTCTTTTATTAAGTTAAAATATTTTTCTTTTAAGAACTTCTTGTACATAAAAATATTAAAAGATACATAAATAATTAGTTTGTTTTGAATTAAATACTTTTTCTTTAAAACCCTTTTATTTATATAACATTAACAAAAAACCCAAAAATAAATAAAATACTTAATATTGCATTAGGTTAACATATTTTTCTCACTTATAAATAATCACATACATTTTACAATACTTTTATTTCTCTTTGATTCTTATACATTGCTATATTTTACATTGAGAATGCTATTCGATTTGGTTGTAAATATTATTCGGACACTACTATTCTGATAAGACTCATCCCCATTTGTAAATATTTGTACCCCCATCCCCGGATACTTATTTGTAATAGCTTAGACTTTAAATTCCCGCAATTTATCGCTTTCTATATGCTGTATAGTAATTAGGGTTTGTATGCGAAGATTCAAAATCAACCGCTAGATAACCTAATACAAGACAAATGCATGACAATCAATACATAATTCACACTTGCACCCCTAGGGTAATCCCGCTTGTTGCCTTCCAAAATGGGCCATGTTGCATGTTGAGTTCTTTGGCAAAACAAAAACAAATCAAATGATCATAGTCCCTCGATGACGCTTTCGAAGTTGCCTAAAAAATGATCAAGTCCCTTAAAGGAAAATTTCCAAAGACACTTGGCACCATTGCATTCATGGTCTATATGATGACCCGCGCCCGTCCCGTTAACATCCTAACACAAGATTGTCCACAAAATACAATGGTGGAACAATACTGTTAAAAGGGTTAAAACATAGGAATGATCTTTGAGTAAATTTAGGGGTAGACAACTCTTAGTTACTTGATCAAACTTGCAAAACACACTTGCCTACTTTCAAAACACACTTCACAAACACAACTTTCAAAACAACTTTCAAAAACATTGAAACATCTTTTCAAAAAGACAAACACCTTTGTAAAACATTCGAGTAAAGAATTGTTACAATGGTTGCCTAGACAAGGCATATTTTTCAAAAAAATTTCAAAACCACACACACAAAACACCATTTCACACAATTGAAAATCAAGGTAAGTGATCTAAAACAAGTAACTAAGAGCCCATGGATAACCATGGATGAAAAGGGTGCTAGCACCTTCCCTTTTCATAATCTACCCCCCGAACCCACGAAAACATCTCAAAGGTTTTTCCTATGCTTTTTAACCTTTCCTTTAGGATAAACTAAAAAGTCGGTGGCGACTCTTGCTAAACCGAACAAGTGCGAATACAAACGCAAAACCTCAAGTCAGTTCTCCCACCGTATCACAGAACTGGCGACTCTGCTGGGGAGTAAATTAAAAGTGGGGTTACCTTAGGGTTTAGATCACCTTTACATACTTGCTTTGATTGCTTTACTTTTTGGGTTCCTTGTTTGGGTTTGTTATAAATCCTACACCCGGATTTGGGGGCACCTTTTTAGGTAAATAGCAATAAAACTGTGAGGGAACTGTGCGGGGTATACCGACATGGTTGGAGCAGTAAGTTATGTTAGTGTGACATATTTGTGAGTACCGGTAGCCCTTGAGTAGTCAAGGAGAATACGGGGCCGCTGAGTGATGTCATGAAGTACTAACGAACTCTTAGAACCTTAATTGACCATCTTAGCCTTTTTAGGGATTACCTGTATATACACTTACTTGTTTTTGCATACATGTACATAACATCATAACATCATACCATAGCATTTACAATAATCATTTCGAGGATCTCGAGGGTCTTTTGATGCAGGGTCACGTTGAACTAGACGTCTACCAAAGGGCAAGAGGTTTTCCTCTAAACAAATGCCATCAAAAATCAAGTGCAACAACTTGAATCAGGGGCTATGACCCACTTGACATGGTGAGCTTGATTCTCGTGGAAAGACATCCACAGGTGCAAAGTTCTCCAATCAAAGATCGAAGTTCAATCTCTAACATTCTCTTGTGTTTACCCCAAGAAATCCTTGAAAACATGCATCCACATATCATGCATTACATCATAACAGTTTTTCCTTTTCAGGTTTCCTTATTCTCCTACTGTTTATTTCAGTAAGAGATGGCTCTAGAGAGGACTGTCAAGGATATCCAGGACCAAAATGCTCAACTTCAGGAAATGTTCTTGAACCTGTCCCAGGGGCAAGAAGAAGTGAAAGCTCTCCTCACAAGGGGCATGGTCCAGGGGAATTCAAGCAATGCCAGGAGTGATCAGTTGGAAGAGCTTCAGTCTGAGCTGACTGCAATGAGGATTCAAATGATGGGACAACTGGTGGGCCAGATGGCTCTCATCCAGGACTTGGCTCAAAGACAAGAGGAGCTCAGAGTTCTCGTCAACCAACTGCTTCGGGACAACCAAGTGGGGAAAACATTTGAGGTTGAAGAGCAAGTCATCATTCAACCCCCTTTGAGACAATAGGACAAGGGAAAGGCTCCTCTACTTGCTTCAGGGTCACAAGCCCATCAACAACCTCGTCAGCGTCAACGGGGTAATCGGTGTAAGCAAACTACATCTGGAAGACAGTTCACTGAGACTGACATACCGTCATCTCTAATACTGGAGCGCTTGTTGGAGGTCAATCTGAATGCTTTGAGGGATCCTATTCGGAAGCCCAATACCTCCGCTCCTAACTATCATCCCGACGCATTTTGTGTATACCACTCCTATAGTCCGGGACATGACACTGATGACTGTTGGGCCTTGAAGAACAAGATTCAAGATCTGATTGACATTGGAGTGCTGAGATTCATGCCAGATGGCAAGATGAAAATCTCCCGTTAAGGGTTTCTCCACCTGAAGTGACAAAGCTCAAACTGAGAGACTTTTGTTCCATTTGAATTTTCAAAGTTGTAATTTCTTTTATGATTCAAACAATTATTTGTTGATGTCAAACTCTGTTTCATTAATGCATTGCATATGTTTGTCTTGAATTCATCCATTCGTTTTCACTACTCTTATGTTTTCTTTATGATATCTAACTCTTGATAAAAAGCTGCAAGCCTTTAGAGGGAGGATGACGAAACAATACCATAATCTCATACAGTATGCTTTTGAACAGACCTTGCTGATGATGTACAGGCATTTCTTTCAATTCCCAAACACTGGAGTTATAAGGAAGATAATCCCTAGTCAACCCCTTTGAGCCAAAGAAGTAGGAGTTTTCTGTTCTAAACAATTTGAAACCTTTGATTTAAACCTGGGGCAGGGTAGTCTCTCAGTTAATTAAAAAAAATGCGCATTGAAGTCGCAAACTCTCAATTCGTAATACAACGAATGACATCAAAAGCATTCCTCTGGAATCAAAAGACAGTGATGGTTCCTTATCTCATAGGCAGTCATTATCTCTCAAAAAAGAAAAAGCCCACTGAGCCAAAACCTATAAAGGAGGCTTAAGAAAGCTGGGGCATCCCGCTGACTGTAATCTCGAAAGCAGGAACAGTCAGGCAAAAGTTAGGGATAACAAATCAAAAGAAAGAGGTCATTATAAATCCTCAAACAACATGAAAAGTGTTTCAAAAAAAAAGGATGACTGCCTTCCCATAAAATTCAACTAGTGTGAATCATCACCAAAAAGTCGTTGCAAATTCGAATAGAGTTCGACGCACAATTAACTGAGTCTAGGATTGAAGGACATCACGAAGAGCGGGTGGGAACAAATATACTTTGAGCCTTTATCCTTTGTTTCTTAAACCGTGAACCAAGCCAAGTTACAACCCTTCAAAAGTCCTAATTGAAGCATGGGTTAGTTCGAAAGCATACTGTTACAAAAGGTATCCTGACTCCTGTAAGGCTTTGCCCTAAATCTTGTGTTGAATTTGTCCTATAAAAAGTTTTCTGCTAAAAAACGAATTTTTCAAAACTTCGAGACAAGCGTAAACTTTGCATTATTTGAATATCGTTGTTTGCACATGGTTATTTGTTTGACAGTGAAGAAATTCATACAGCAAATGTTCGGAGGAACGAAAACTCTCTCAGTAAGTTAAAATCACTTCAAAAAGGATGACACTTCCATTGACAAATCTCCTATCAACAAGGGGGCATGACATGTCACTATCCAGCACACCTGGGGCAGTCCGGTCAAGGTTTCGACATATCTTTCAAAGTTCAGTTAACCTGGGGCAGTCCAGTCAAGATTTCAACAAATCTTTCAAAGTTCAATTAACCTGGGGCAGTCCAGTCAAGATTTCAACAAATCTCTCAAAAGTTCAGTGAACTTGGGGCAAGTCTCCTTCATCATCACTTGGGGCATTCGAATGTCAATCTCAAGGTCGTTCAAAATTTCCTTCAGCACCTGCTGGAAGTTACGATAAACATCACAAATTCCTTCATCACCTGTTGGAAGATACAGTTTCAGATGCGCTCCAAACACGGTAGCCATTTTGTCACTCATTCAGATCCCAGTTACAGTTTCAGATACACTCCAGACACGGAAGTCATTCTGCTACTCATACAGATCTCTACTCCAAGATACAGTTTCAGATACGCTCCAAACACGGTAGCCATTTTGTCACTCATTCAGATCCCAGTTACAGTTTCAGATACACTCCAGACACGGAAGTCATTCTGCTACTCATACAGATCTCTACTCCAAGATACAGTTTCAGATACGCTCCAAACACGGTAGCCATTTTGTCACTCATTCAGATCCCAATTACAGTTTCAGATACACTCTAGACATGGAAGTCATTCTGCTACTCATACAGATCTCAACTCCAAGATACATTTTCAGATACGCTCCAAACACGGTAGCCATTCTGTCACTCATTCAGATCCCAGTTACAGTATCAGACTACCGCGAAGCCTGGATTACGACCAGATAGTGGTATCTCCTAAGAAGCAAGCTGTGAAGCCCAGATTCGACCGGATAATAGTTTAATCCCCAACAAGTTACTGTGAAACCTGGATTACGACCAGATAGCAATACAAGTTTCTGTGAAAGCCTGGAGATCAACCAGATAGCAGTTAACGGTTAACAGAATGAAGATTATCATCCTTAAAACCTCAGAAGATTGGTATACTCCCAATTTCTGACCGTTAACAGAATGAAGACTCTCATCCTTAAAACCCCAGAAGATTGGTATACTCCCAATTTTTGACCCCCAACAGAATGAAGATTCTCATTCTCAAAGTGGCGTATAACCCAAGTTCCAGATTAATACCTGTAGCAAGCCAGGAAAACTATCTATGGACGACTGATTGTAGATTAACACCTGAAACCAGCCAGGAAAACTATCTACATGAAGAGATTGAAGATTAATACCTGTAACAAGCCGGGAAAACTATCTTTCTTTCTCAGGTCAGAGATTAATACCTGAAACCATCCAGGACAACTATCTCACCGACCAACCTTTTCAAGATCCCAGATCAGTACCTGCAGCAATCAAAAGATTCTTGCAATCCCCAGCAGAGCTAAAACTTCCAACTATCAATCCCCAAGCAGAATGAAGACTCTCATTCTCAGTTCCTCAGAGTATTCAAATATTCTCCAGTGAAGATCCCCTCAAGACAGGAATCCCCAGTAGATTGGCATACAACCCAAGCTCCCGATTCCCCAACAGCGGTCCAAAGGATGTCTCATCTTCAGCAATCAGAGATTCTTGCAATCCCCTGCAGCAGTCAAAGATTCACTTTCCCCGGAAACAGTCAAGATTCTATTAGCTCCAGCCATACAGGATTCATCTATCCTCAGCAAGACAGCTCATCAGCTTACATGCGCATTCATTACATTCATATCATAAACATTGATATAACATATATTGCATCATACAGTTCATGCAACATAACTTTGTGTTTAGCTAACATTTTGTCCTTTTCAGAATAAGAATAAAAGGCTATCATTAACAATTATCCAAGATGCAGTTTTACACGGACTCATCATCAGGAAACCCTACACCGGTTTCTTCTCAATTTCAGATGCAGTTTTACACGGACTCATCATCAGGAAACCCTACACCGGTTCCTTCTCAATTTCAGATGCAGTTTTACACGGACTCATCATCAGGAAACCATACACCGGTTCCTTCTCAATTTCAGATGCAGTTTTACACGGACTCATCATCAGGCAATCCTACGCCGGTTCCTTCTCCATTCCAAGACTTCTGAAAATAGTTCACGGGTTCTCCAGACACGAATGTTAACCTATCACTTGTTCAGATTCTCCATTTCTGAAAACAGTTTACGGATTCTCCAAACACGGATGTTAATCTATCGCTTGTTCAGACTCAACTTTTGAAAACAGTTTACGGACGCTTCCCAACATGGATGCTAATCTATTGCTTATTCAATTTCAAGACTTCTGAAAACAGTTCACGGGTTCTCCAGACACGGATGTTAACCTATCACTTGCTCAGATTCTTCAACTTCTGAAAACAGTTTACGGGTTCTCCAGACACGGATGTTAACCTATCGCTTGTTCAGATTCAAGATTTCTGAAAACATTTTACGGGTTCTCCAGACACGGATGTTAACCTATCGCTTGTTCAGATTCAAGATTTTTGAAAACAGTTTACAGATTCTCCAAACACGGATGTTAATCTATCGCTTGTTCAGACTCAACTTTTGAAAACAGTTTACGGACGCTTCCCAACATGGATGCTGATCTATTGCTTATTCAATTTCAAGACTTCTGAAAACAGTTCACGGTTTCTCCAGACACGGATGTTAACCTATCGCTTGTTCAGATTCTTCAACTTCTGAAAACAGTTTACGGGTTCTCCAGACACGGATGTTAACCTATCGCTTGTTCAGATTCAAGATTTCTGAAAACAGTTTACGGATTCTCCAAACACAGATGTTAGTTTATCGCTTGTTCAGACTCAACTTTTGAAAACAGTTTACGGACGCTTCCCAACATGGATGCTGATCTATTGCTTATTCAATTTCAAGAATTCTAAAAACAGTTCACGGGTTCTCCAGACACGGATGTTAACCTATCGCTTGTTCAGATTCTTCAACTTCTGAAAATAGTTTACGGGTTCTCCAGACACGGATGTTAACCTATTGCTTGTTCAGATTCAACATTTCTGAAAATAGTTTACGGATTCTCCAAACACGGATGTTAATCTATCGCTTGTTCAGACTCAACTTTTGAAAACAGTTTACGGACGCTTCCCAACATGGATGCTGATCTATTGCTTATTCAATTTCAAGACTTCTGAAAACAGTTCACGGGTTCTCCAGACACGGATGTTAACCTATCGCTTGTTTAGATTCTTCAACTTCTGAAAACAAATTACGGGTTCTCTAGACACGGATGTTAACCTATCGCTTGTTCAGATTCAAGATTTCTGAAAACAGTTTACGGATTCTCCAAACACGGATGTTAATCTATCCCTTGTTCAGACTCAACTTTTGAAAACAGTTTACGGACGCTTCCCAACATGGATGTTGCTCTATTGCTTATTCAACTTCAAGACGTCTGAAAACAGTTTACGGGTCCTCTAGACACGGATGTTAACCTATCGCTTGTTCAGATTCTTCAACCTCTGAAAACAGTTTACGGATTCTCCAAACACGGATGTTAATCTATCGCTTGTTCAGATTCAACTTTTGAAAATAGTTTACGGGTTCTCCAGACACGGATGTTAACCTATCGCTTGTTCAGATTCAAGATTTCTGAAAACAGTTTACGGATTTTCCAAACACGGATGTTAATCTATCGCTTGTTCAGACTCAACTTTTGAAACCAGTTTACGGACGCTTCCTAACATGGATGCTGCTCTATTGCTTATTCAACTTCAAGACTTCTGAAAACAGTTTACGGGTCCTCCAGACACGGATGTTAACCTATCGCTTGTTCAGATTCTTCAACCTCTAAAAACAGTTTACGGATTCTCCAAACACGGATGTTAATCTATCGCTTATTCAGATTCAACTTTTGAAAACAGTTTACGGATTCTCCAAACACGGATGTCGATCCATTGCTTATTCAAGACCCCCAGTTCAGAGATGTTCCAAAACATGGATACCTTTCTAATACTCACCCACTCACCAACGACATACAGTTCAACAAACATTTCCAGATGGCATCTCTAAGCCCATCCTCCTACCAGCAATTTCCAGTTGGCATCTCTAAGCCCATCCTCCTACCAGCAATTTCCAGATGGCATCTCTAAGCCCATCCCCCGACAAGATTTTGTCACATCTCCAAATGGCATCTTTAAGCCCATCTCCAAATGGCATCTTTAAGCCCATTCCCTCAAACTACGCTTTGATGAGTGCAAATTTTTTGGGCACTTTAGTGTCCAATCTCCTTTTACCTTCGAGTCGCGAACGGAAAACTTGCCAATCTAACTCTTCAGGTTCAAGAAGATTGAACAGGGGCAACTGTTGTACCCCAAAATTTGCCCTCCTCTTTTTTACAAGAAATCACAGCTTCGGGCTTTTCCTGATTTTTTAGATTGGCTCAAGAATCAGTCAAACAGACTTTTCTTGTCAGTCAAACAAAATTAGGGTTTTTATTGATTTTGAATCAGTTCAAACAAATTGTTAGGGTTTGGTTGAGTTTGGCTCAGGGTTTGATCAGGCGGACGCTTCTTTGTAAATAAATCAAGAATCAGGGTTTGCACGCGCATTCTCGGAAGAATTTGAATCCACAGTGTCTTAATTGGCTGTTACACTGCTTTGACGCCTGCTCAAGATTTCAGTTTTGTTTCTCAAAAAAACCTGAACCTCTGGGTTAGAAGTTGAGGCTTCTGGTTGAAAATTTGCAGTGTTTGGTTTAACCAGTAAAAGGAAAGGCATATGGACGTTTGTTTGATTAACTGTGCATTGCTTATGTTTAATTGGAACGCCGGGTTTATTATTGGTTAATGCGAAGTTGCAAGACTACATTGTTTATTAATTATTTATTTTATCTAAGTTAAAATAATTGGAATGCATTTCCAGTCGTTTTAATTCAAGAGACTTAAATAAATAAATAAACAGTGAATTAGAGAATTATATGACAAAAGGACTTTTATTTATTTTTAATCATTGGTACAAGTGTTATTTAAATACAGTAATTCTATTTACAAGTATTTATAATAATATTTATTACAAATGATTAAAATAAAATAAAGCTATATCCTAATTTTCTTGAAGTCTTCATATTCTACTGGTGCATCCTTTGCTCAACTGGTATTTACCTGCAAAAAGAAAAAGAAAGAAGTCAAACATAGATGAATTAAAAAAGAGCATTTTCAGACAATTAATCAAAAAAATTCATCATTAAAGGTGGTTGGCCGGAATCAGATTGTTTTGATTTTCAGCATATTTTTCTCACCCTCTTTGCAAATCACAAGAAGACTCTCTCCTTGGTTCACAAAGAGTAAAGAAAAATTATATTGCAAGCATACAAATCATTAAAGAAATGTACAAGGCTGCATAATGCCAAAAACAAATTGCACAAATTCAAAATGTCAACAAAGTTGTAACTTCAAAACATGCCAAACCAAGTCACAAGTTTTAAACTAAGCAAACTAAATCCCAAAGAAATTGTCCAAAGAAAATACAAGAAGCTGTCAAAACTGTCCAAAGAAGCCAATAAAGCTGTCAACAAGTACAGAAAAGGCAGAAAATCTGGAAGACAAGAGATATGCAGAGGAAAGACAAAGTGCAAGCAACTTGTAAAGCCAATCTCATCATTTCCCAACCAAACACCTTTTCAGAAACAGCTATTCTAAAGCAATATAATATGCTTTAATAGAGAGAAAAGAGAGAGAGAAGTAGAGAGGCTTACAGTGGGCAGGCTTAGGAAAAGGATATAACAAAGAAGTATCAGAACAGTCAAAAAAAAAAAGAAAAAGGCAGAAAAACATAAAGAAAAAGATACCACAAGCCTCAAACTTGAAGCCTGTAACTAAAAAACAAGCTCTCAAAACCTGCTAAGCTTTAACCTGCATAACCAGCTTTGAAGCCTCACAAAACGATAAAAACATACAAGCCTTTCAAAACTGTGTTAAGAACACAAGTCAAAAAGCCAAACCTACATATACCACAGGCCTGCCTGTACAATAAACCTACTTCAAAGCCAAAACAACAAAGCCTTGAAGCAAACTCAGCCTTAACCTGTTCAAACCTTAAATACCAAAACCTTCAAAACTCACAAACAAAACCTTGGTTCAAACAAGCCTGTACCAATACACAAAAACCAGAAATGGCCACAAAACTGCATTAAAACATTCAAGTCAAGCCTATACCAGAAACAAATTTCCAAACTGATACCATACAAAGCCTGTCAAAAACTACAGCATTCAAGCTTGCCTAACAAACCTTTGTTCAAAAATCCAATATCCAAATAACCAACAACCACCCTCAGAATCATCAACCATCATCCAACATCCAAATATCCAAGCCACAAGAACAAAAGCCCTCAGAACCATGTTCATCATAGGGTCAAAATAGCCAAAAATTACCAACCAAGCATCAAGAGAGGAAAAGCTACTCAGAAGCAAAAAAAAGGCAAACAACTCTCAGTTCCAATTTCATCATCATTGAGAAAACAAATCCCAAACTCTCAGAACTAAGTTCATCATCAAGTAAAAAATCAAAAGCATAACAATAGGCAACTCAGATATCATAATCATCAAAAGCAACATACTGAGGCAAAAGCAACAACAAACGGGCCAACAAACAGAAGAAGAAGAGAGAACTAAAAGCTAGGGTTTTCAGAAGCATGATGATCATCATAAAACCATAGAGGCAAGCATTCAGATACAAAATACCATAACAAAGCTCATCAGCATCATCATTCCACACCTTGGCCGCCTAAGGACGCCTCCTGTCCATTTCTCCTCCTCCGTCTCCAAAAGCCAACGAAGGTATAAATTCTCCTTCCCTTTTCTTTAAACACCTCACACAACAATAATAACATAGAAGATCAGAACTTGCAAAAAAAAAAAAGAAATCAATAACATGCAAAACTTGAAACCCTAAAACTTGAAAGAACAGAAATCATTACCTTTCTTTTTGTCACTGCTTGAACAAACGCGGAGAGGAGATGAACGGTGGCACCTAGTGGCCATAGGCGGAGTTCGTTCAGAAAGCTTGGCTCAAGAGAGATGAAGAAGACAACAAAGAAGAAGATGAGAGCGCCGTTCGTACAACACAAACCCTAAGTTCTGAACAAGCAAAACGAACCCTAAACAAATTGTAACACACATTGGGCCTGTCCCCAACAAAACTGCCTAAGCCCGTCTCAATTTCTGGCGTGCACCCCCCTGTTGACCTCTTTTCCCAGCCCATTTAATCTTTTATCCATTTTTTATTTATTTCAAACTAATACTATTTTTTCTATCACTTTATTTTTTATAAATAACTTAAACTAATATTTTTGTTAAATAAAAATGATACATTAATTTCCTTTTTTTTGTAAAAAATCTTGCTAATACTTTTTATCACACTTGAAATGTAAATATTAGATTTCTTTTATTAAGTTAAAATATTTTTCTTTTAAGAACTTCTTGTACATAAAAACATTAAAAGATACATAAATAATTAGTTTGTTTTGAATTAAATACTTTTTCTTTAAAATCCTTTTATTTATATAACATTAACAAAAAACCCAAAAATAAATAAAATACTTAATATTGCATTAGGTTAGCATATTTTTCTCACTTATAAATAATCACATACATTTTACAATACTTTTATTTCTCTTTGATTCTTATACATTGTTATATTTTACATTGAGAATGCTATTCGATTTGGTTGTAAATATTATTCGGACACTACTATCCTGATAAGACTCATCCCCATTTGTAAATATTTGTACCCCCATCCCCGGATACTTATTTGTAATAGCTTAGACTTTAAATTCCCGCAATTTATCGCTTTCTATATGCTGTATAGTGATTAGGGTTTGTATGCGAAGATTCAAAATCAACCGCTAGATAACCTAATACAAGACAAATGCATGACAATCAATACACAATTCACACTTGCACCCCTAGGGTAATCCCGCTTGTTGCCTTCCAAAATGGGCCATGTTGCATGTTGAGTTCTTTGGCAAAACAAAAACAAATCAAATGATCATAGTCCCTCGATGACGCTTTCGAAGTTGCCTAAAAAGTGATCAAGTCCCTTAAAGGAAAATTGCCAAAGACACTTGGCACCATTGCATTCATGGTCTATACGATGACCCGCGCCCGTCCCGTTAACATCCTAACACAAGATTGTCCACCAAATACAATGGTGGAACAATACTGTTAAAAGGGTTAAAACATAGGAATGATCTTTGAGTAAATTTAGGGGTAGACAACTCTTAGTTACTTGATCAAACTTGCAAAACACACTTGCCTACTTTCAAAACACACTTCACAAACACAACTTTCAAAAACATTGAAATATCTTTTCAAAAAGACAAACACCTTTGTAAAACATTCGAGTAAAGAATTGTTACAACGGTTGCCTAGACAAGGCATCTTTTTCAAAACATTTTCAAAACCACACACACAAAACACCATTTCACACAATTGAAAATCAAGGCAAGTGATCTAAAACAAGTAACTAAGAGCCCATGGATAACCATGGATGAAAAGGGTGCTAGCACCTTTCCTTTTCATAATCTACCCCCCGAACCCACGAAAACATCTCAAAGGTTTTTCCTATGCTTTTTAACCTTTCCTTTAGGATAAAATAAAAAGTCGGTGGCGACTCTTGCTAAACCGAACAAGTGCGAATACAAACGCAAAACCTCAAGTCAGTTCTCCCACCGTATCAGTGTCAAATACTTACTTGCTCGAATTGTTTTAATAATATGATGGTAATCACAAAATACATGATTAAATTTTCTGTAACACATTTGTACTGCTTTGATACTTGTTTAATCACTAATTCAGAGTCTCCCATGATTTCGACGTTCCTTGCCCCTAAATTTAGCAGCAGTTCAAGTCCTGTTATTAAGGACTCGTATTCTGCTTCATTATTTGTGCACATATCGTCGATTTTATACTTCAACTCTGCTGGAATTCCACTGGAAGAAATTATAATTCCTCCTATTCCAACTCCATTCTTATGGCTAGAACCATCAAAGTATAATTCCCATGACACTAAATCTACATAATTTTGAGGTATACCAACCATTGAATGGTCGGCCAAAAAATCTTCCACTACTTGTCTTTCATTGCTTTTAAGGGCATGTAAGTCAGAGAATACTCTATTAATGCTAAAGCCCATTTACCAATTCGACTATGTAAAATTGGTTTGGATAACACGTGCTTAATAATATCGAAATGAGAAGATACATACACATCAACAGGCTTTATATATTGCTTTAGTTTAATACAAGAGAAATACATGCAAAGACATAGTTTTTCTATATCATTATACCTAGTCTCAGGATTATTTAGCGTTTGACTAAGATAATATACAGGTCTCTCGACACCTTTTTCGTCCTGTTGGACTAACATACTACCTATAGTCGCATATGAGGCTGCAATATATAACCTCATATGACTATGTCTAACAGGAGGTGCCAATATTGGAGGCTTTACTAAGTAGTCTTTGATTTTGTCGAAAGCCTCTTACTGCTCCTCTTGCCAAACAAAATCTTCATTTTTTAGTCAAAGTAGTGGTGAAAATACTTTTGTTTTTCCACTTAAGTTGGATATGAGCCTCCTTAGGAAATTTATCTTATCCAACAAAGATTGAAGTTCCTTTTTGGTCGACGGTGGTTTGATGTCCATGATGGCTTTGGTCTTACTTTGATTTACTTCTATGCCTTTTTATGCACCACAAAGCCAAGAATATCACCTGCCTGCACACAGAAAGCACATTTTAATGGATTCATTTTTAATCCATGTTTTCTCATCCTTTCGAAAGACTTTCGAAGGTATTGCAGATGAGTTGGTTTACTGTTCGACTTTATTATAATATCATCAACGTAAACTTGCATGAAATCTTCAATAAAATCATGAAACATAGAATTCGTTACCCTTTGATATGTCTCTCCGGCATTTTAGACAAGGCTTTAGAACCAAAGTTATGTTTTCTAATGATCCTACAAAATTTAAAAGATCTTTAAACCTTTCATACAAAAAGTATAGTTTTATCGAAAAGGAATCAAATAGAAAAAGTCACTCTCATCATAACTTGACTTGTCACTATTGTTGCAAGAAAGGTCATACCATTGCAAAATGAAAATTTGGGATATTTTTGGTTCCTAAAGTTGTGTTTTAATGGTTGCCTAAATGCAATCAAGTTGTCACTAACTCTTAAGGACCCAATGAGAATTAAGGTACCTAGCACTCTTGATTGATCTTGTAGGTTAAATGTATTGGTTCCGTGGGGGAGAATTTGGTTTATCGATAGTGCATGCTCAAGGCAAATGACGGGTGACATTTCCCTATTCATTGACTTTGTGGAAAAGAAAAAGGGGATATGTGACCTACAAAGACAACAATGAGGGTGTTATACTTGATAAAGGTTGTGTAGTCTGTACATGTTACTTTTGAAGAATCTTATTCGAGAAATTTCGAAAAGGTATTTTTTTTCGTGGTGCAGGTGTATCTTCAAAAGACATGCTCAAAGACACTGAAGTAGAATTGATCAACCTAAAACGGTGAAACCTGAGAAAGAGGAAGATAATGATTCTGAAAAGGAAAAGGATGAAAGTTCAACTAAAATGGATGATCTTCACTTGGCTTGAAGGACCTCCAAAGACCATTCAATCACCCACATTCTTGGACACATTATCAAAGGCATAACCATAGGCTCTAAGCACAAAGAAGGGACAATTGCATGTAAATTAAAATGCTGCTAAAAGTCGCTTAAATGCTTCGGTACAGTAAATGCAAAGTCAGTCAACACTACACTTCCCTCTAACAGGAAGTTAGACAAAGATGAAATTGGTAAGGATGTTAACGTCAAAAGGTATATAACCACTATTTTCATTTTTTTCAAATTTTGTTTGAAAGTTTCATTTCATGAGAGTGCATCCTTCGTCAATTAGTCTGGTGAGGGAATATTGTTTCCCTTTCCCTTTGTTAGTAAGTTTTTTGTTGTTTATGTTCCAAATGCTTGATATACACCCCCTGGACACTATTATAAGTAACTTTTACTTCTTTTTTTATACACGTGACAATCAATATATCTGGTCCATATATGGACCAGAGGCATTGATATTCAAATGTACCAAAAAATTAAAAGTTGCTTATAATAGTGTCTGAAGGGTGTACTTGGTGTATGAAATATTTCATGAATGTTTACTTCCAAAAATTTCAATTGATGGCCATTGTATGTTTCAATTTATATGCTTATAGTGACTTCATGCTATTAATTCTTTCACATTTGAAGTATATGTCATTGTGTGTAAGCATGATTATTTATAATTTCTTGCATGATAAATGCTTAGGCATGCTATTTATTCTGTCTTGCTTGAACTATGATGTATTTTCATTCATACAGTATGCCTCGAAAAATCACCTTAGAGGTCACCCTAAAGCCTTTCATTTTTATATTTTTGCAAAATTGTTCAGCATGTGTCGACACATGGAAGAAAATTTTCAAATTTTTCAAAAAATTGAACAATATGTGTCATCACATGCGTGTTACAGGTCGACACATAAACACATTTTTCTCCAAATTTCACTTTTGTTCAGTATGTGTCGACACATACAATAAAATTTTCCAATTTTTTTAAAATAAAAAGGCTTTAGGTTGACACATGGCAACTTGGTCTATACATCATATTTTCTTTATTTGTCTTTTGCTCACAACAATTCTCATTCCTCACTTAACCATAATCTCCAAATCCTATCATCCTCCAATCCAAATATCATTATCTTATCAATTCCAAAACTACTTATCCTCATACATCATCAATATCACAACCTTTCATCCTAAATCAAATTTAACTTTCATACCCATTCATCTCAACCAACACCACTCTTCATCAATCTCCTTCTTCACCAAAACCCATCACCACCCATTTAAAAACTGCTCATATTTTCAACTCCTTCCATATTTGTGTGTTTTATATCAGATTTCTTGTGTTTGGATTAGTGGGTACTCCTCATTTCTCTCAGACACATATTCCTCTCTTTGACACATTTCCTCAAACAACTTGTGTGCATCAGTGTCTAGTGCGACTTTTCAATGGCTCCCAAGGTAATCAAGTGTAGAAATCTGAACAAGGGAAAAAAATGTTTCTGATTCATCCTCTAGTGCTTCGGTAAGTGCACTTTCATTAGTTCACCCTACTTGTGTAGAATAATTTGAAGCAAAAGACAAACATAATCTTGTCATAAATAACATGTTTATGAGCCTACAATTGTTGATGCATTGCACATTCCTGAAATTGTGAGTTTAATGAAGGACCAAAGGATAAACTCCTTTTTGAAACTCAACGACGATTACAATGAGGATTTGGTGCGAGTGTTTTATTCTGGGTTGGAATCAAGGAAAGTTTCTAACTTTAAATTCAAAACATGAGATAATGTATACCATGTTACGAAGGACACATGGAAGGAGGCATTTGGTATCAACATTCATCGTTGTGACCCAAGGGTGAATGATTATAAGTTTCATGAGAATTTAGATTGGAGGATTGATCTGAATTCAATTCTCAAGGCACCAAGGTTGGATGATAACTTTAACCAATTTTCCACAAGCCTCTTGAAGCGAGATGTTCGCATTTTCAATGGATTGTTTCTCATGTGTTGAGACCAAAGAAGGGTGGCCATTCAAGGATAGATAGTGTTGAAGTTCATCTCATCTAAATTATTCAAAATAAAATTTGGATAAATTGGCCTAATTATATTGTGGCAAAGATGTTTTCCATCATGGAATGCAACAAAGAGAATTCCTTTTGTTATGTTTCTATGATTTCTAAAATTCTGAAGCATTTTAAGATTGGTGTACCTAATTTACAATATATCTCACCGGGATTAGTTAAAAAGTTCGACAAATGCACCATGACCAACATGGGCTGTCACTGGGATGATACCAACAAGGTATACTTATTCCTCTAAAGAGGTCTACTAAGTTCATTTATAACTATGATGACCCCACTGAATTTGATCAAGTAAATGTTGAAGAGCAACTGGTAAATGTTGAAGAACAACAGGTGGAAGACACTGATCAACATGAAGATACAAACATGCCTAATGCAAACTATAATGCAGATGAGGCTTGGCTCCATTATTTGACATTCTAACAAACTGGAGAAGATCAATCAGGTTGGGGACAACGGTAACAAACTGAAGAAGATCAACCAGGTTGGGGACAGTGGCAACAAACTGAAGAAGAGACACGAGGTTGGGGTCAGTGGCAGCAACACTCTTGGACTCAACAGAGCACTACATACGGGTAAGAAATAGGTCATGGTTCAAGTGGTGTAAATCATGCAATTATCACCCTACTGGAGAACATGCGTGTTCATCAACAAGAGCACCATGAAGAGGAAACTCGTAAGCGTATTACTTTCAAAGCATATCAAGAGAAGCGCTTGCGTTTAGTTCAAGAACATATGACTGCAAAGGATAACTCCTTTAATGACTTTCCCACCTATGATATGGATCAGATTGTCAGTATTCATAGAGACATAGAATTCAACCATGGTTTTACCACTATCGGTATCAACAACATACTACATTTTCAAGATGAAAATCATAATCATTACTCGCACTTTTACTGGGAGATGTGTGATTTTCTTGATTATCATTATGGCAATGATGGTCAGGGATGGTATAGAGGCGTGAGACCATAATCCATACGAGGAAACCAACATCATAGAGGTCACTATAGGGGTCGTAAACACTAAGTTAGATTGTTTTGTGGACAAAAGATTTCAAATAATTTTGCATGAATTTCATTTTATTTTCATGTTCTCACGTTTCTTATTATCATTCAGTTGTAATGACTTTCATCTTTGTTTATCTGGATTTAAAGATTCTTTGTGTTTATGTATTTGGTTTATGGCAATTCATCCATGACAATGTTATGTTTATAATGAACTGCTATTGGCTTTGTCTGAATTGTTGTTTATTTATGTCTATGCATTTTCCATTTCATATCATTCTATGTGAGTGTTGTTATTGTGAATCAATTTATCTTTATAATGCCTCTAAGTGTTATGTATGTTTTTGTGTATTTTACTTGGTGCTTCTTATATTTTGTGGCTTTGTATATTTTTTATGTTATCTAAAGGGGAGAAGTTATGAAAGAACAAAGGAGATCTTAAATGGGAGATGCACATATTCAAGAGGAGTTATGATCAAAGACTGCAAATACTTCATAAGATTTGCCATCATAAAAAATGGGGAGTATGTATCCTTTTTGTAGAAATGTTTTAAATGATGTTAAAAGTATGAGACTTAGTATTTGTGTACATTAGACATTTCTATATATGTCTAAGATGTGCATTTTCATACTAGGACACTTAGAATCATGTTAGGGTTATTTTACAAGTCCGAAATCAAGTTTTTATGTGAAAAATCAATGTATAGATCGACATATACATGCATAGATTAACTCATGATGTTGGTTTTGCAAAAAGAATGATTTGGGAACTTTCAGATCGACACATGCATATTTCAGGTCGACGCATAGAATGTATATTTGCTCTATAGGTCGACACATGCGTGTTTCAGGTCGAAAAATGCTGAAACAATTTTGAAAAATTACATTATGTCCAACATAGGTCGACACATACGTGTTACAGGTCGACACATAGAAGTAAAAATACTTCTATAGGTCGACACATGGTGTTTTAAGTTTGAAAATTTGTAAAACTCTCTAATCAGTTTTTTTTCCTCTTAACACACATTCACGCATCATTTCAAATCACTGAAACAAAAAATATACAAAGAAATTTTTCTCATCATCTTTAATCTTCTTCTATGCATACACACAACAATTACACATAACTATTTTTGTTGGGTGCCATCTAGAAACAAGATTGATAAGGTCCAATTTAGGATTGTTGTAATCAAATTGGTTGAGATTTCTTTGGGGGTTTCAAGATAAATCCAACTGGGGTTTTCATCAAGATCAAGGTTGATTTGGGAGTTTTTCAAAAGATTTCGCAAATTGGATTCAGCCGAGTTAAAGCTTTGAAGAAATATGTTTTTGTCAAAGGACTAACGGTAATCGAAAGATCAATTTGGTAATATTGGGTCATAATTATTCGCAATTTGGATTCAGTCGAGTGAAAGCTTTGAAGAATGCGAGTTATGTCAAAGGATTAGTAGTAACGGGAGGGATCAAATTGGAAGTATTAAGTTACATGATCGAGCTCAAGATCAAGGAAAAAGAAGAATATAGGATCAACATCAAACATAGGGCCTGAAGGGTTGGATTGCTACTTTTTTTTCTTGTAAACTACATTTGCATAGGCTAATTTTCATTATCTCAATTCCATTGGAATTGGGGGAAGACGTATTC
This sequence comes from Vicia faba, assembly GCA_948472305.1. Lineage (NCBI taxonomy): Eukaryota > Viridiplantae > Streptophyta > Magnoliopsida > Fabales > Fabaceae > Vicia > Vicia faba. The sequence goes on from OX451741.1 coordinate 1,358,234,008, forward strand.
ATAGCGAAGCCGATTGGGGAAATGCCTAAACAAATCCCTCTCTATCTATCTATCTATCTATCTATCTATCTATCTATCTATCTATTTATTTACCTCTATCTCTTTTTTACTTTTACTTGCAAATTGTGAGACCATTGATTGTGCAATCAATACATTGAGATAATTTTTCTCTCTGATATTTCAAACAACTTGTTGAGTTGATTGCAATCTATAAGAGCGCAATTGGTTTCTCATATCAACAAAATCAAATAAAAATATGATTTGAACTGATTGTTCACCAAGTGTTCGACAAATTGCTTAAGTCAACTTTTGGTTTGATATTTTATTGAAAATCGATTACTATTGTGTGGTCTTATTCAAACGTTATTATTGAAAATATATTGATTAATTTTCTCATTAAACAAATTAAGTTCTATACGATTTAACGCATATCTGATCTTTTTTATAACGATTTAGGATAAACGATTGTCGATTTAGGATTGTTTTCGATAGCCATTGTTAAATAATTTTTTTAAAATAGTTTTTAAATAAGTAAATTTCGCTTGAGATCTATTCAACCCCCCCCCCCCCCCCCCCTTATATTGATTAATTTTCTCATTAAACAAATTAAGTTCTATACGATTTAACGCATATCTGATCTTTTTTATAACGATTTAGGATAAACGATTGTCGATTTAGGATTGTTTTCGATAGCCATTGTTAAATAATTTTTTTAAAATAGTTTTTAAATAAGTAAATTTCGCTTGAGATCTATTCAAACCCCCCCCCCCCTAGTTCGTAGCCAATCATCTAACAAAAAGCAATCCAAAAATATCAAGAAATTTACATCTCAAAGATGGGCTCGATATACAAACTTATAAAGCTCTGAATCTAATCTCCACCATTCAGAGTGTACTAATATTAGTCATGAACAATGTGGCAAAATTTTAGGGCGATCGGACTGTTGGATTGTGCGCAAGCTCTGATTACGTGGAACTGCTCTGTGCTGAAAATGACTGCGGGATTTCACACTTCTCTCTTTTTTCTTGTTATATCTCACATCTAAACCTTATTCCTCTTTATTGGATAAAAACAAAAGCTTACACACATGGGTCACTAATCCGCATCCATTTAGGTCACTCCAAATAAGAGAGATAATATAATAGATCCACACTTTTCTAATTCAAAAATCTCTCACTTTCACTGTCTTTGACTTCAACGCTAGAGTATGCATATATCCCCGTTCTCCGCCTGACAAGTGTTAAAGAACAAAAAAGTATAATAAAATTCACTATCAAATTTAAGTTCACCATCTCTTTTGCGAACTATATGAGTGCTCTTTCCAAATATCAATAAATTTATAATAAAACTGAATGAAAAGAAATAAAAAATTTGATTAATATAATTTTTTAATTAAAGTAGATCGACCTTATTCAATGTACAATAAATATTTTTTTTCTTATATATTATTTTCTCCAATTTTATATATAAGATAAAGTTTGATCAACAAAATTTTGTAGTATTTAGATTAAATAATAAAATTTATATTGATTAAATTTTCTCTTATATTTGAGGCAGAAGATAATATTTCAATTTTAAGTATAGACAATTTTAAGAATACTTTAATTTATATTGATTAAAATTTCTCTTATATTTGAGGCATGGAGAATAAGTTTCATAAGATGGATTTTAAAAAGGAATTAGTTGAATGTAAAAATGTTATATGTGCTGATAATAATCTTTTTTAAGATTTGTTGGTTGTTTGAAAATTACTAGGGGAGGTTTTGAGTATTAATGTGTTGCATCAAGAAGACTTGAGTGCTCAAGGTAATAAAAATTTATGTGATTTAGTTGATATAGAAATCAATGGTCAAGGTAAAATTGACAAGAATCACGAGGGAGATTTAGATTCAATAGACACTTGTTTTCAAGAGAATCATCAAGAGGAAGTAATCGCATATTCACTTCTTTAGGGAGGTGGCTCTATTGTGGTGGCAGACCCTAACTTGTCAAATTATAGTGTCTCGGTTATTCATGATATGTAAGTTTTAGGACTTCTTCCTATAATTAATTTAGATTTTATAATTAATTAGATATTAATTTATATTTAGGAATATCTTTTATATTGTTTATATCTTTGTTAGAAGATATATATCTTAGATCTTCTTATATCTTTGTTGGAAGATATATTTTAGATTTAATTTTGTGTATAAATAGCCTAATGGAGTAGGTTATTGTAATTCATTGTAAATCTTTATTTGGAAGCTGTCAGTAAATATATTTTTTTGCATTTTATCTTCCTTGTGCACCAACAGTTGGTATCTAGAGCTCCGGCTCGAAATCTACGGGAAAAAGAAGTATTGTGATTAAGAATTATAATATTCTGATTATGGGGTTTTGAGAAACATTGATTTGGGAAACTCTACGTAAATTTCTCAAAGGTAGAAGATGAACGGGAACGACAATGATATTCATTCCAAGCTTCCAGTATTTGATGGCAAAATTTAGAATCGTTGGAAGATCCAGATACATGTGTTATTTAGTTCTCAAGATGTGTTAGATCTTGTCACCGATGACTATGATTTATTAGCAGCAGATGCCCATAAGATAACACAGAAGGCGCTGAGAAAGAAAGACCAGAAGGTGTTGTTTTACATCCATCAATGTGTGGATGCAAATGTGTTTGAGAAGATTGTGGATTCTGAAACAGCAAAGGTTGTGTGGGATATATTGGTCAGATGTTACGGTGATGATGCATTAGTGAAGAAGGTGAAGCTTCAGTCTCTCAGAAAGCAATATGAGAATCTCAACATGAAGGACAACAAGAAGGTTTCTGAATACATCTTTAGAGCGATTATGATCACTAATAAGATGAAAGCTTGTGGAGAAGCTCTTTCTGAACACGTAATTATTGAGAAGATCTTGAGATCTTTAAGTTCTCAGTTTGATTACATTTTGGTAACAATTGAATATTCCAAAGATCTGAGCACCATGAGAGTTGAAGAGATGCAAAGTAGTCTAGAGGCGCATGAGTTGCGTATGACTGCAAGAACTTTTGAGAGGGAAGTAGATCAGCAGGCTCTGAAGGTAACTTCTGGTAAGAAGCATCAGAAGTAGACTTGGTCAGAAGCCAGGAAGAAAACTAATGGTGGTCAAAGGTCAGAAGCTTCAAACTCTGATAGGCAGAAGAATGTCCAAAAGGGAAAGGAGAAGTCTGACAAGAAGAATGTTCAGTGTTACTGTTGCAAGAACTTTGGTCACTATGCCAGAGATTGCTGGTCAAACAAAGAAGAAGCAAAAATAGCCAGAAGAGAATCAGATGATGAACCTGTGCTATTTATGGCTTATGAATATGATGAGGAACCGGTGAAATTGTCATTTTTTATTCTGAAGGGGAAGAATATGACTCTGAATATTCTGATTATAGAGTGTTTAAGTACGAGTCAGAATCAGAAGACGACTCTGAAGATTTCGAAGATAAGTCAGAATCCGAAGAAGGTTCTGATTCTAAAGATTCAAAAGATGATGGCTCTGGAAACTGCGAAGGTGAGTCAGATGGTGAATCTGATTCTGATCCAAATTTTGATGATGATCCAGAATTTGGTGGTGGTCATGCCTCTGAAAGGAAAAACTCTAAAGACGTGGGTTTTGGAGGACAAGCTTCTAAAGATGATCAGGTTTCTGGTGGAAATCATGACTCTAAGGATGAACCTTCTGAAGGAGGAGCTTCTCAAGGAAATTCAGTCTTTGACGGTGATCATAATTCTGAAAGTGGAACTTCTGAAGGCAGAGCTTATGAAAGTGATCCAATTTTTGAAGATGGTATTTCTGAAGGTAGTGGTTCTGAACGATGTCCAGAAGCTAATAAAGCTGGAGCTTATGGTGGTAGTAAAACTTCTGAAGAAAGTCCAGAAGGAGATATTGTTCCAGAATCAGAAGGTGATCCTGAACAAGTTCAGAGGCCACATAGAGTCAGAAATATACCAAAAATATTTGTAGAGTTTGACATATTTCAAGACAGTGAAGTAGACTCTGAAGTAGAAGTTATTCAGTGTGAAATATTAGTATACTCTGAACCCTGAGTACGGAAGAGGCTCTTAAGCAGCAAGTTTGGTTACATGCCATGAAAGAAGAACTTGATGCTATAGAGAGAAATAAAACTTGGAAGCTGACATAACTTCCAAAAGGCAAGAAAGCCATCAGCGTTAGATGGGTTTTCAAGCAGAAGCTAAATCCAGATGGATCAATTGGTAAACACAAAGTAAGATTAGTAGAAAGTGGCTTTCTGCAGAAGCCTGGACTGGATTACTTTGAAGTGTTTGCACCTGTAGCGAGACATGAAATAATCAGATTGGTGATTACAATAGCTACTAACAGGAATTGGCCCCTGATGCATTTAAATGTAAAATATCACAACCTCCTGGATTTGAGATAAAGAATCAGGAAGGGATGGTGTTCAAATTACACAAAGCCTTGTATGGATTGAAGCAAGCGCCCAGAGCTTGAAATTTGAAGATTGATTCGTTTTTCAAGGAACAAGGGTTTCAGAAGTGTGATATAGAGTATGGTGTTTATGTTCATCACACCTCAAAAGGTAATATAATTCTGGTCTGTTTGTATGTTGATGACATATTACTCACAGGAAGTTCTGAACAAGAGATAGTTGGGTTCAAGAAAGTTCTGATGAATGCGTTTGAGATGACAGATCTTGGGAAAATGAGTTTCTTTCTAGGGATGGAATTTATGCATTATGAGAAAGGAATCATTTTACATCAGATGAAGTATAAACTAGAGCTTCTGAAGAGATTTGAGCTAGAAAATTGCAAGGTTGTTATCACACCTGCTGATACGAATCAGAAGTTGGACTTTGATTCCGGTGGAGAGGATGTGGATGCTACAACCTTCAAACAGTTGGTTGGTTCTGAGGTATTTGTGTAATACCAGGCATGATATTTGCTATGCAGTTGGAATGGTTAGCAGATTTATGAGTAAACCAAAGTGGTCTCATTACCAAGCTACAGTAAGGATTCTGAGGTATGTGAAGGGAACTCTGAAATATGGAGTATTATTTTCGTCAGGAAGAAAGATCGAATCAAAACTTCTGAGTTATTTTGATTCTGATTGGTGCAGAGATAGAGTTGACAGAAGAAGTACTTATGGGTACTTATTCAAATTTCTGGGAGGTCCTATTTCTTGGTGTTCCAAGAAACAACTTGTTGTTGCTCTGTCAACTTGTGAAGCTGAATATATTGCAGGCGCTCTGACTGCGTGTCAAGCTGTGTGGATTCTGAACTTGCTGAAAGATCTGAAGATTGAGGTAAATAAATCTCTGAAGCTGATGATTGATAACAAGTCTGCAATCAATCTTGCCAAGAATCTAGTGTTGCATGGGAGAAACAAGCATATTGAGACTAAGTATCATTTTCTGAGGAATCAAGTTAAGAATGGAATATTAGAAGTTGTGCACTGTAGCACCCAGAAGCAGCTGGCAGATGTTCTGACAAAGGCTATCAAAACTGATCAATTTCTTGGTTTAAGGGATGGAATTGGTGTTGTCAATTTTGGGTAAATATAAATTAAGGGATGATGTTAGAATTAATTTAGATTTTATAATTAATTAGATATTAATTTATATTTAGGAATATCTTTTAAATTGTTTATATCTTTGTTAGAAGATATATATCTTAGATCTTCTTATATCTTTGTTGGAAGATATATTTTAGATTTAATTTTGTGTATAAATAGCCTAATGAAGTATGTTATTGTAATTCATTGTAAATCCTTATTTGGAAACTGTCAGTAAATATATTTCTTTGCATTTTATCTTTCTTGTGCACCAACACTTCCTACAAAGGCCCGACAAACTATGAATTTTCTGAATGAATCTTGAGCTAATTTTATCTGAGCCAAAAAGGACCAGATAGCAGCAGGCTCCCCCTGTCCCCTATAACCTTAAGTTAAGTCACACCATTACTGATGGACTCATATAGGTTGGCCAAAATCAATTCGGCCAAGCAAAGGGGATATTTATGGTGAAGCTGCGTCGCGAGCGTCAGCATCTTTTTCGTCACCTGAAGTGACTTAATACAAAAAACAAAACGAGACAACCACATAGCCATGAAGGCTACATGCTCCATCTCTGACACAGTACTAGAAGTTTTGTCGTGGAAGTGGTTAATAAAGGTGGTGTAAGTGGGTTTTGTAACAGCAAACCCAATAGCATCCTCAGACAAGTCTTCAGGGTCGAAATAGTCACCAGTCGGTCGAAGACCAGTGATTGCAGCCATGTCGAATAGAGTGGGGGTTATCATCCCACAAGGAAGATGAAAAGTGAAATTTGCGCTATCCCAGAAATACAATGAAGATACCAGCATGAGGGGGAAGTAAGGCAATCCTGTCTTCGACAGCATCACCAAGTCATAAATGCCCATCTCCTTCCAGACGGAAGCTTGCACCTTCTCCATTTTATTCAACCAGTCTAAATACTCAGAGGAGAGGTTATGGCTTGATCGAAAGATTCGGTTCCCTTTGTTCATGAACTGGAGGTTGATATCCTCTGTAGTCTGAGGGTGCTGCTGATTAGCCAGAGTAGCGTCTTCAGGGTCATCCCTAGGCTTCTTCGCGCAACCTATGGGTCTGAGCCTTGGGTGAGTAGGGAAGAAGGTGCGATTCTTCAAGGGATTTTCGACGCATGAAGACAACGGACCAGACATAGCATACATGTCTCCACCATATCTAATGGGAATGAGGAGTTGATAATCATATGCTTCTCGCCATTCCTTCGTCATGGGTTCAACAACATACCTATCAATCGAGAAAGAATGAGGGTTAGTGGAAAAGACCTCTGGTGGTTTCTAGACATCATCAGCGTTTTTAGGTTGAGGATTGTTTGGTGCATTGAAGAGGAAAGCCATTGTTGAGGATTTGGGAGTAAACAAAGTTGACAGTACAAAGTTGTTTGAAAGCAAGAGATTTGGAAATGCTGGAAATGGTAAAAGTTCCAAATAGCAAGGCTAGGAAGTATTTATAGCCTTCAGAGAGGGATATGTCTCGTCAAGGCCATTTAATGTTCTGCAGATAGTGGGGCACGTGGCGAAGGGTGAAGCGGTTACCATGCAGACGTTGGGAAACATTTTGACATGCTTGCCTAGGTTATAGGAAAATGGTCATCATGGCGAGCGTGGTAACGACAGTTAGAAAAGACATCTTGGAGAAAGTGTAATGATGGTTTTTCAAGAGTATGCAGCTGTTAGAAGACGAAAAGCATACGTAAAAATCTTGTGAACAACTAGAAAGACAGGTGTCGAATGGAAAGATCAAAGAATGGCTACTTATTTGAGCGTCAAAACAGACATTCTTGGGGGGAAATTTGTTGGCTCCCAAATTCGACACTTACTATATTTGGTCTTTTTAGACCCAAAAAACTGGAATAAACCAAGACAAGAAGAATATTCGACATATGAAATAACTTAGGAGGAAAATTTAAGTTATTGTTTGATCGTTCGACCAGAACTCACCTTCAGGTCTGTTCGACTGAAGAGGACTTATGTCCTTCGATGGAGAGAAAAAAATATATCTTCGCTTTGACACATGATACGAGGGATATTTGAATTTTGAATTATTGGAGGGAAAGGCAGTTTCGCCAGCGGCTAAGAAGAAGCAACTTGGTTGAAAGCCATAGGTCGAGGGACATGCAGAAGACACTTGTCTTCATCTTAGCACAGAATGACCCCTTGACGGTTACTCATCTTTAGTATAAATTAGGAAACTTGTGTAGTTTTTGGGGTGTTCAACTATTTTGTACTAGTCACTCAAACATTATCCAAGTAACTGCTGCGTGAGAAAGGATAACATTGAGAAATGTACGTTGAAAACACCTTTTTTTATTAATGAAAGTCTTTTACATTACTTTAATATTATCTTGCAAAGTTATCTTTCTTACTTCTTTACTTGCATTTTCTACTTTCCTGTCCATCCTTCCAAAATCTCAAACATCTTTCTCTGGGTCGAACATGCGTTCTTCCTACTTATCCGTCTTACATAAAAATTAGCATATGTTCTGGGATTAATCTGATCGATCCCGTAAGTAAACCAAAAATCACTTTCCTTTTTGGAGATCAGCGGTTGTTTACCAAAAACCACGGTAAACACCCCCCCTTCTAGATCGTAGTCAATCATCTAACAAAAACAGTCCAAAATTACCAAGAAATTCACACCTCAAAGATAGACTCGATATACAGACTTAGAAAGTTCTGAATCCAATCTCCACCATTTAGAGTGTACTAAAGTTAGTCATGAACAATGTGGCAAAATTTTAGGACGATCAGACTATTGGATTGTGCGCAAGCTCCGATCACGTGGAACTGCTCTGTGCTGAAAATGACTGCAGGATTTCACACTTCTCTCTTTTTTCTTGTTATCTCTCACATCTAAACCTTATTCCTCTTTGTTGGATAAAAACAAAGGCTTAGACACATGAGTCACTAATCCACATCCATTTAGGTTACTCCAAATAAGAGAGATAGTCCAATAGATCCACACTTTTCTAATTCAAAAATCTCTCACTTTCACGGTCTCTGACTTAAACACCAGAGTATGCATATATCTCCGTTCTCCACCTGACCAGTGTTAAAGAACAAAAAAAGTATATTGAAATTCACCATCAAATTTAAGTTCACCATCTCTTTTACGAACTATATAAGTACTCTTTCCAAAGATCAATAAATTTATAATAAAACTAAATGAAAAGAAATAAAAAATTTAATTAATATAATTTTTTAATTAAAGTAAATCGACTTTATTTAATGTACAATTAATATTTTTTTTCTTATATATTATTTTCTCCATTTTTATATATAAGATAAAGTTTGATCAACAAATTTTTGTAATATTTAGATTAAATAATAAAATTTATATTGATTAAATTTTCTCTTATATTTGTGGCAGAAGATAATATTTCAATTTTAAGTATAGACAATTTTAAGAATAATTTAATTTTTATTGATTAAAATTTCTCTTTATTTGAGGTATGGAGAATAAGTTTCAGAAGACGGATTTAAAAAAAGAATTAGTTGAATGTAAAAATGTTATATGTGTTGATAATAATCTTTTGTAAGATTTGTTGATTGTTTGAAAATTATTATTGATAAGGGAGGTTGTGAGTATTATGTGGCTTAATTGATATAGAAATCAATGGTCAAGCTAAAATTGACAAGAATCACGAGGGAGATTTAGATTCAATAAACACTTTTTTCAAGAGGACCATCAAGAGAAAGTAATCGCAAATTCACTTCTTTAGGGAGGTGGCAGACTCTAACTTATTAAATTTTAGTGTCTTTGTTATTCATGACATCTAAGTTTTAGGGCTTCTTCCTACAAAGGCCCAACAAACTATGAATTTTCTGAACGAATCTTGGGCTAACTTGATTAAGAGAGATGAAATTGTTGATTTAGACGAAAACACAAGTCCACCATTTTAATTGATGGTTTTAAGATAAAGGAAGAACAAGAAGAAACCGTCTAAAACAAATAAAAATTTTAAGATGATTGTTTTCAACCGTTCACCTCACTAGTTTCTTTAATGTGAGTTGTCTCTCATATATATTTGTTGTCTATCCTTTTGTTTTTCATTTTTGCTATATTCTTTTAAACGATTTTGGTTGTCTCCCCCCTCTACTTTATACTATTTTCTTTTGTTTAATATATTTTAGTGCTTAAAAAAAATAAAACATTATGTCCACTAATCTAAAATATAAGTAAAATTCAATATAATTGGTTATACCATTCAAAACAAAAATTTCACCTGATTTTTATTTTATTTTCAGAAATGCTTAATGTTACGAAATAAACTTCGTGGAAACTGCATGACTGTGTTTATATTCAAAACAAACAGTTTTAAATTTTCAATTTTATACTAGTCGATAACCCGTGCTGTCGCACGGGGCCGGTCGAGAATTCATAAAACGTGGAACTAATGTTGTCATGTAACAGTAAATTCGTTTTTATGTAATTCAATAAAAGTTCATCTAATTCGGCCAAATTTAGTGTATCAAACTTATTTGAGAACATTAAAAAATGTAAACTGAAATCATGATTGTGTAACAAAATAAGAAACTGTGATGACTCTTCAAAATAAGAAACTATCACGAGTCTTCAGATACAACGCAACCAGCTTGGAAACGATGTTTTCAACTTTTTGACCTGCACAATAAATTATGCAAAAATTAGACAGCATTTACGGAAACAATTTATATTAAAGAAAACATTTGTTATTATGTACTTACCGATCAACAAAGAGATTGGAAAACTTCTTTGTATACAACATTTGTAGTGATAGATGTTGATACATTCATACTATCATGTATTAAGATCTTTAGACCACTTTTGCTTGTAACTCTTGAAATGGCTACATACAACTGGCCATGACTGAATACAGGAGTAGGCAAATACAATCCAATTGTATCAAGTGATTGGCCTTGAGACTTATTAATTGTCATTGCGTACGACACAATAATTGGGAACTGTCTCCTAATCAACTTAAATGGCCACGGTGACTCGGAAGGTGACATAGACATTCGAGGGATGTAAAAGATGTTACCAACATTCTTACCAGACATGATCTTTGCCTCAATAACGTGATTTGCCAACCCTGTCTCAGGAATAGATCTTTTTGACGGTGTAAGTGCAGAGTTGGCAACTGAAGGGTCATAATCTGCAGTGATTGATAACAGATCCTGCCATTAAAGAGTCATTACAAAATCAGTAGCATAAAAAAGGAAGTAAGACATTGTTTAATAGGCTAATTTGTTAATGTTGAAAGCTAAAAAAAGACGCACTGAAACTGTTTGTGGATCATCATGAGACTGTTTTTCCGAGGTGGTGATGGTCGGAGTACACTGCAAGTTAAAAAACGCAAGAAATAAACGTTAGACAATTGTTCAAAATGTGATGGCAAGAGTAATAGGTCGTCCCTATTTAAAACATACCGATGCTGTATGCATATCATCCCGAGTGTCATCTGTTGAGACGACAATCTTTGAAGTGTGCTGCAAGTTTTAAACAATTGTTAAAAAAATCCAATGCACATGATACTGATTTTAACAACAGTAAAACATGAGTACAGCAGTACCTCTTCACATTTAAACCTCTCCTTTATTTTGGTACGTAGCACTTCATCTGCCTTAAATCCGATTACAGAAAGACTGGCCTTGTTTGGTTGAAACACTGCTCTTATAGCCAACTCCTTCTTCAGCATCACATCAAGTTCATAAGGGAATTCAAGGGGATCAAAATCTCCAGTCTAAATGATTAAAACAATATATGTTATTTATGTGGTAATTATCTAACTTACATATTAGCCAAATGGAAAATACCTCCATCAAATCCAACTTCATCTGAAGGGCGGACTTTCCAATCAACTTTACACAATCTACATCCCAAAATACGAACTTGTATTTTAACTTTCCATCGGAGGCAAGCACTTCAAGCTTAAATCTGTACCATGCGTGATCAAAATAAGAAATTGTCAGTAATGAAGCGTTTGGTTATATGATGATAATCATTGATATGCAATACTTAGAAGTTACATTGGGACTGGCTCAGAACTGATGTGTTTGGAATAACACATGAATTTTCCATCCTTCAAAGTCACACTTTTGGTACATTCACTACATCCATCATAATACCATCCTGACTGCCCACATTCAAACTTCTCCAGAGTCGCAACAGTCACACATGTAGTTTCCTGAAACAGAAAGATGGGATGATGTCTCAAAAAATGGATTAGAACCCAGTCTGTGTAATTCCTCAATCTAAGACAGTCATGTATTAAAGAGCAACTTACAGTCTGCAGATATGCAATATCAGACAGACTCAACACTCCAGCTTTCCATACAAATTTGTCCAAATCAGAAAAAACAGAGGTATTTGTGGTTTCCATTTGCATGCTCGAGGATGAGAGCGTCGACAGATCATCTTTAAGTCTGATGTATATAGATCAGAATGAAAACAGGCTGTTAGTAATCATAGGTTGCTAATTCATAACTTCATAATAGAATCACTTACTTCTCTTTAAGGTTTTTAACCTCCTCAATAGACAAATCATTGATGAGCAGTTTTGTGCCGTTCCAAGCATTTGATACATTTAAAGGATAATTTCCTGAAAATTGAGATATTTATAAATGACAACACTTAAAGTTGGATATAATAATTGGATATAATAAGAAATAGTCACATAGCATACCTTGAGGTTCCTTGATCCTTGCATTCATAAGTAGGAGAACAATACTACCATCAGCCTTATGAGTCGTATAATACTCATTCAGTTGCACAACTAATTTACCCCAAAGAGTACATTGCACATGATGTTTGTTGATTGACAGGAATTACAAAACAAACAACATGAACATGTTAGACTTTTATATTTATCAGCATCAATGTTAACAAACAAAATGAAACACCTACCTCAGATCAGTTAATGAAAACACAACCTTGCTTTTGTTGTTATCAGGAATTATCTGGGCTTGGGATATTTCAGTAACCCCACCAATTATATCTGCACAAAAGTTCACCACAGACAGTTATGTATAACGGAGAAGTCACAATACAATGCGTTCTATTATAACAGTAAAAATGTAACTCACCATATAACAAATTCGTTCTGTATTTACCCTCAATAATAGCATTTATTCCAATTAACTTGAGGTGGTTCAGAGGTATGTCAGCAAGTTGGACCTTTTTGACGGAAGTTGAACGACAGAAAATCAATTTGAACTTATGATCAGTGGATTTGAAGGAGAAATCATTGCTGGAAACTTTGAAATTCTGCATTATGTAGGAACAACCAAGTTCAAGTTGTGTTTTGAATTTTGATACCAAATAAGATGGCACAATGGCTTGAATCAAATCCAACTGTGAAAATACAAACATCTTGAAATCAGTATCATATACCAGTACTGTTACAACAAAATCAGAATGGCAAAGCAGAAACGTTTAGATTGTATTATACCTTTGAATCAAACAGAATAAGCTCTAAGTGCTCTCTATTCTGAGAACTGGTAACAGACCACATATGCTTACATCTAACAACAACCTTCCACAAATCCTTCGAATCGTCAATGCTACTGATATACTCGATTGGGCGCGCCATCGTCACGCAGCGATTCGTAACAGCGCAGAGAGCCTTGCGTAAATGAAAACGAAAGGGACGTCTATAGCAATGGCTTGCGTGAATGAAAACGACTGGAAGGTGTTAAGCAATGGAGGTTATACATAAGTACACATTGGGGAAAGATTGAAGGAAGAGTGAAAAACTTTTGGTGTTCCATTTGAATTTGAATTCTGATTAAGAGAGGCATAATGGTTTGGCATGGGGAAGAGGAAGAGAGGCACAATGAATGGCAAGGAATAATGAATTGGTATTCCCCATGGTTGGGTTTCTCACGCTGCCTGCACAATAAATTGAATTGGTTCTTTATTTTAAAAAACAGTATAATATGTGGGATTTATTTGAAAAAAAAAATTGAAAATGTGGTGAAAAATTGTGGGAGTGCCACATCAGATTCAAATCAATGTGGTGCAAGATATTTTGGAGTTTTCAATTTTACCCCAATACAATAGACCAACAATGGATTTTTTCAGCTGTGGTGTTGTGGTATTTTGAAAAAAAAGTGATCAATAGATAATTATCAATAGAAAAAAATATTAATAATTGTTTTACTATAAAAAAGTACAACTTTATTGGTAAACAAAATTTTTTAAATAAAAATATACATTTACATGAAATAAAAGCGAAAAATAAATAATAATATGAGAAAAAATATGAAAAACTATAAATCCAACAAATCAAAAGTTTAAAATTATCTCAAATTTCCTCCAAATTGAATAAATCATCATAATCAATTTTATGGACATTATTTTGATAATGACACTTAAATCTATTTTGTTAGTTTTTTTTCTTCTAATATTCTGTTTCTATCTTAAAGTAACACAAAACTTATTTTTCTATAATATTTTACTTTTTAAAAGAAAATCTTACAAAAGGAAAAGGGACAGTCAGGGTTCTAAAAAGTCTGATTATTATTTTGTTATTATTTTTTTAAAAGGAATACAAAAATCAAATTCAAAGATATTATGATTTATTTATTGATTAGTAATTAAAATTTATTAACAAAATAAATTAAATGAATAAAAAATAAATAAAATAAAATAAAATAAAAACAAAGTTATCTTACAAAAGGTGGAAGGAGTGCCCCATCCTTCAAATATTTTTTTTAAATTTTTTTAAACTTAATATTTTTAATATTTTATTTAATGAAATCAACAAATAAATTAAAAAGGATTTAATTTTTATTTTATTTTAAAATAATAAAAAAATCAACTTAAACAAAAAAAAGAGCAAAAGAAACGTCCACGCTAAAAACGAATTTTTTAACTGATTATTTTTTAATTAATAAAAGTCCACAAATAAACAAAAATCAAATTAAAATAAAACAATGTTAATAATATATAATTTGGGATGTTGACAAAAATCTTACATAATTCATATCTTAAAAAAATGCTAGTTAAAAAAAATTTTATAATTCATTTTAGAAAATTATCATCAAATATGATAAATCAATAATTTCAGTTTTAAGTTCTTTCATATTTTTCTTTTATTTTATTGTTTTAATTTATAACCATTTCTTTATTTTTATTTCAGTTTTTAGTTTTTGTCTATAAGTATTATATCATTAAATAGTCGGATTATTATTAGTATTATTGATTGTTATTATTTACTACTGTTTATATCTATTAACCATAAGAAAAATACATCAAAAGCTTTTTCAAATGCACCCTTAAATTAGCATAGCAGCCTATTATATAAAATATTCCTTATTACATCTAATCTTTCTATATGTATAAACTTGAACTCCAAGATGATGAATCAAATCAAATTCTAATCAAATCTCCATAATTCTATAACAAATTTGAAAACAAAATCGAATCTCAATCAAAAACCATAAAAAATCACAATCCCATTTAAATAAGATCATCAATGAATCAAAGATCGATCTTTAAAATTTTGAAATGAAACATTCCTTGTTGATGCTTGAGCAGGTTGTTGATGTTTGAGCAGGTTAAGAAGTTGTTAGAAGCAGTGTTGATAATTTGGGTTAAATAGCTCTTTTGCTTCTCTTCTTGACTTCATTACTATAATCAAATATGCAAGTGCTAAGTTGAAGATAAGTAACTACACAATACTTTAATCTTCTCTAGCAAGTTGAATTGTAATACCAAAAATATTTTCCTCCATTATAATTGAAGCAGGAAGTAGGAATCCAACAACCACTGGTGCCATGTACATGATTTGATAACAAAAGTTATGATACCGAAGAAACAAAAAATTGGAGTCTCTGCAATGCACGTAGAAACAGATAATTTAGTATTAATTTTTACAGATTAAAGGATATTCAATCTCTCCATGAAACACACTTGTTACTCTATATCATGTGTTCAAGGATACCACTGCTTATAATAGTGTGCCAAACTTTATTCAGTGACAATCTTAACAAAAGGAAAATATTTCATGCGATAGATTTCAGTATAGTGGTTCATCATACCATCCACCAGAATCCTGAGGTCTATGTCACTAATATGCGATTTTAAAGCAAATCTCATTTATGAGATTTGCCAGTTTCTCTCATCATCCCAATGTCCATACTCCATCTCAAAGGCTGCAATTCCTAAAAACAAACAATCACAATAAAAAGCCGATGTTCATAGTAAAAGCACCATGTTCATGCAAGTTGAAAACAATAAAATAAATGATGTCGTACCTCTGCACCATTGAAAAGAATGCTTGACGAAAATGGCAAGCAGCATATCGAGATGTATCATTCTTCCAAAATACAACATATGGGGATTCCACGTGTAGTCAAACAACTCGAATCAACCAATATCCCCTATAGTATTCTTATAGCAACACTTTGGTTCAGTAGCCCCACTCTAAACACAAACCAGTTCCATACATGTACGCATTTTGAATCACGTCCTTTATTTCTTCTTACATCACCCATTGTGCCATGAACATACTAACCCCTTCTCTCATTGAAAGAGTTCACTATGTAAATCTCCCTTCATGATAAGAGAGAAAGCGTATCAGTCTTCTTCTTTTTTCCAGATTTAGTGTGTGTTTGTTTTTGTTTTTTATGATAAGAGTGAACAACGATGATGAGGAAGAAGTAAGGAGGTTGAGAACCATGAAAAGCAGAAAGAAAATTTACATGAGAATTAAGATGAGAGAGGAAGGGAGTTTTTGTCTCGATTAACTAAAGAGTCAGAAGAAAATTCAAATATACATTGAGGTGTTTTGTTCTCAAAGAAAATGAAAAGAGAGGCATAATGGTTTGGCATGGGGAAGAGGAAGAGAGGCACAATGAATGACAAGGAATAATGAATTGGTATTTCCCATGGTTGGGTTTCTCACGCTGCCTGCACAATAAATTGAATTGGTTCTTTATTTTAAAAAATAGTATAATATGTGGGATTTATTTGAAAAAAAAAATTAAAAATGTGGTGAAAAATTGTGGGAGTGCCACATCAGATTCAAATCAATGTGGTGCAAGATATTTTGGAGTTTCCAATTTTACCCCAATACAATAGACCAACAATAGATTTTTTCAGCTGTGGTGTTGTGGTAATTTTCAAAGACTATCATTTTTATAGATTTATAATAGATTAATTCATTATTGGGTCACACACTCACACTAACAAGGTAATGCCACATATGTATTCGTGGAATCCGTCGCTTAACTTATTCGTACTACAGTATAGCACTGCTCTTTTATTTTTCAATAACCTTTTTTTGAAGTCCATTTAGTATGTATTAAAAGTTGTTATTTAATAATTATTTGTATTTACAACGATGGAAATCATTTTTTTAAATACTTATATGATATGGGAAAAAATAAACAGAAACTTCTTTAAACAGATTTTAATATTTTAAACTTTTTCTATAAATTTTACTCTTTTGAAAAAGTTATAAAAATTCCACATGTTTTAATATTAAGGGGGTAAAACAGACTCCCTCTGATAATATAATATCTTTTTATTTATAATTTTTTGCAAAGAGAAATGATGTTTTTATATTTAAACGAGACATTACACCGTATTTTATTGTTTACTATTACGATATAATATTTTTATATTTAAATGATATACTATATTATATTTTATTGTTCATTAATACGGAAAATAATAAAATATTTTAATATTAAAAAATGTTAAATAAAAATATTTAAAAAAAAAGTTTCATTTTTTTTAAAATTATAAAATATCAATATAAAATAATATAATTAACCAATTCATAATCAACTTATAAACTGATATCAATATTAAAAAAATTGTTTTATTTTATGATTTATTAATCAACTTTTATTTTGTTATTAAAAATTATTTTTAATATCTGAATATTATTAATCAATTTTATAATTTCATTAATCAATTTTTTATATTTTATTAATCATATTTATTTTATTATTAAAAATTATTTTTAATATCTGAGAGTTTATTAATCAACTTTATTATTTTATTAATTAATTTTTTTAATTTCATTAACTAATTTTATTTTACTTTTAAATACTATTGTTTATATATTATTTATAGATATTGTTCATTGATACTATTTATGTTATTATTCAATTTATATTTTATTTAAAAAATATTATTAACTATATAAATACGATAAACATGTTTGATGTAAGTATTTAATATACATTTTGAGCGTAAGAATAACATGTTTTTATAAAATAGATGAAGTTTTTTTTGAATTGAAAAAAAAGATGGAAGTAGTTGTATCTTGTTGCTACGTGTCGAGAAGTTAGAAAGCTAGAAGATGGGATGAGAGAGCACGTGCATGGGAGTAAGTAGGGTCACATGGAATTAAAGCATCACATGGAAGGGCCCACTTGACATTGGAAAGAAACACGAGGAGTCACATGGTGATGTAGAAAATGGCTGTATATGATAGGGCCACGATTATTGTGTCTCCTGAAATTTCGGCCATCAAATTACCGTTGATCGCGATCAAACACAAGTCGGTGTCAACTACTATCAACCTTGTGGAGAGGGACCCATTGCTCTATTAACGTTAATTGCGGAAAAATAACGGCTAGGATTCACGAACATAAAAAATTATTAACATTATTATGTCATATCAGACATTCTTATCGTATTATGCTTCTGGTTATTTTGTAGTACCATGCGTGGTGTTATTTAAAAAGAGATCAACTTTTGTGTGTAAATATTTTTACACACTATCATTAATGTGAATATTATTATATCATATTATATAAATAATTAAAATTTTAATTTAATTTAAAAATATATATAATTGTTATTGATAATAATATAAAAATAATTTACACAGTCAATATATCATCGATTTTTTTATACGAATTCAATAACAAATACACTATTTTAAAAATTGATAAATATTACGTAAAAAGTTGTCAAATAGTATTTTGGTTCTTAATTCAAATATATAAAATACCTTAATATTTTGATATTATTTTTTAACGAAGTAGTTATGTATTTTTCTACTAAAAGACAATAAAAACAATATTAATATCCAATTGGTAATCCGAAACCTACCAACCCATATAGCATTGTAGCAACATTTAAAATTGATTCGAGGTGATGAATCAAACTCATTTAGATGAGTGGTTTTAAAGGATGACATGTAAGATGCTTTAGATGACATGTAAGAGATGATATTCATAAATATTTTAACGTTCAAGTTAGTAAGTGAAAACGAAGCGAGAGGTATTGCAAAAAAATTGTATATATTAAACTTTGATTCTTAAGTTTTACATTGTTGTTTCAACGAGATCATGGTTATAAAGGGTAATATGAGCATTATCGACCTTTAGGACACTTGTTATTGTCAGAGGCATTGTCTAAGTCCTAGTCTCGTACTAGTAATTTAGGATTAGTCCGAGGGCTTGTTTGGATATTTGATTGGACTTGGAATTTTTTATCAACGTACCCTCTTTTTAGCATTTAAATCCCAATATACCCTCTCACACTTTCATATTTCCCAATATACTTTCTTTTCAAACAAAACACGTTTTTGCCACAACTGATCCGCCAATGCAATGGGCGGAAGAGTGTATTTTCCTAGGACACCGCACATGCATTGGGCGGATGCTTATAAAAAAAGAGAGGCTCCGCCCATTAGATGGGCGGATGTGTCCAAAACATTTTTTTTTTAATTCTGTAAATTAAATTCATATGATATACATTATAATTAAATAATATACATTTAAATTAAATTCATATAATTAAATAATATACATTATAAATTAAATTAATATAATTAAATAATATACATTATAAATTTAATTCATATAATTAAATAATATACATCATAAATTTAATTCATATAATTAAATAATATACATCATAAATTAAATTCATATAATTAAATAATATACATTTTAAATAAAATTCATATAATTAAATAATATACATTATAAATTAAATTCATATAATTAAATAATATACATTTTAAATTAAATTAATATAATTAAATAATATACATCATAAATTTAATTCATATAATTAAATAATATACATCATAAATTAAATTCATATAATTAAATAATATACATTATAAATTAAATTAATATAATTAATTAATATACATTTTAAATTAAATTAATATAATTAAATAATATACATTATAAATTTAATTCATATAATTAAATAATATACATTTTAAATTAAATTCATATAATTAAATAATATACATTATAAATTAAATTAATATAATTAAATAATATACATTATAAATTAAATTAATATAATTAATTAATATACATTATAAATTTAATTCATATAATTAAATAATATACATTATAAATTAAATTAATATAATTAAATAATATACATTATAAATTAAATAAAATACACTTTAATTAAACAAAATATACTATAAATAAACAATAATTTAACTAAAGGACATAAATTAATTTTTTGCATTTTAACATATATAATCTCCCCATCACATCTACTGTCGATTTTGACCGGGTCGTGTCAATCGTTGGTGAGTTCCACAAGCAGGTGCTCGTCTAGTACGTTGGCCTGTTCTGCGATTTCCTTCTTCATTTTGTGGTTGAGTTGAAGTTGAAGGTCCCGCGTCACAGCCGCCCATTAAAAATTCCTCAATCATGTCCTCATTGGTAAAGTCTGTCTCGGCTGCACTGCCATAAATTAATCTGGTTCCCTCCCAATTCCAATTTGGTATGGGATTAGAAGACATTGGGCTATTTATTGAGGGTTGGTAACAATCTTGGGAGGTAAATTGTTGTGGTCGGGGAATAGGCATTTGTTGTTGGGGTGTTTGATAGTTGGGATTTTGTGGGGTTTGTTGGGTGCCCCATTGGGTGGGGTTAGAGGAAGGATATTGTTGTTGGGTGCCCCATTGGGTGGGGTTAGAGGTTGGATATTGTTGGTGGGTGCCCCATTGGGTGGGGTTAGATGAAGGATATTGTTGGTGGGTGCCCCAATGGGTGGTGTTAGATGAAGGGTTTTGTTGTTGGGTGCCCCATTGGGTTGGGTTAGAAGAAGGGTTTTGTTGATGGTATTGTTGGCTTGGGGTAAATGGTGGTTGTGTTGGGAAGAATGGTTGTTGCGTAAAAGATGGTTGTGTTGGGAAGAGAGGTTCTTGGTTGTGTTGGGTGTAAGTGCTTGATGATGGTTGGGTGTGTTGGACGTTTGAAGATGTTGGGAAATTACGAGGGTCATACAAAAAGTTGTTTGGTGACAGATACAAATTTGTAACAGACTTATACCATTGCATGTATTCCTTACTTGGCTTACATTCTTCTGACATGACATCTCCTTGTAAGACTTTATTTTCGCGGTTATGCCATTGACGACGCTCCTGCTTGTAACAATCTTTCCAATTGCTATATGCCCATTGATCGTTCACCACACTTTTGTGATACTCCTCCATGCACTGTGGAGCATCCGGTATGCCTTGCTTAATGCCAAATTGAAGTTTTACCCGATCAGAATGGTGCATTTCAACAGTAGTAAAACATATGATAAATGTTTTTGCACTCCACACGTGACTATCGGTCGGATCGGTATCATAGTAGATGCTCATTACAATGGAGACATCCTTATCTCCGATGAAATGGGCATTATATTCGAAAATACCGATATATGCCGGTTCAAATTAAGTAGAAATGCGAAATTTGAATATTTGAGGGAGAGGATACAAACAAGGATGCAATCTGGAGTTGTCTCACAAATTATATATCGAAATGCTGTTAATTTCGGTGTTAACCAGGTGAAATATGTTCCACTGAAAATCCGAGATGATGATGATGTGGAAATGATGTTTTACAACCATGAATTATCTGGGTTACATGCGATAGATTTATACATAAAATTTCAAACTTCTCAACAATCTCAAATCTCACAAGTGGCCAATCCCAATGATGCTGAGCCCGTGTCCATAATTCCCGAGGAAGTCGTTGTCGAAGATGACGAAGAAGAGGAGACTGAGTCACAAGCTGATGATTTGTTCACTACTTTATTTGAAGACGGTGGACGTGACGAGGTGGATGCAATCAACGAAACTGAACAACATATTCCACTTGAGAATGTCTATTGTCCACCCGCCCACATGACAACTCTGGATACAGCTGGAGACGAATCATCCTTTCAATGGCCCAAAAATCCTCGTCTTCCGCTGGAGGATGACATAGCTGTTGGGAACCAGTTCAAAAACAAATCTGACTGTGTCTTTGCGATATCCAGGTACCATATGAAACATGTCGTTGATTTCAGGGTTACGTGTTCTGACACAAAGAGATATAAAATTTGTTGTAAGCGAAGTGGTTGCAACTTTCGTCTAGTGGCATCTTATAGGAAAAGGAGCGACCTATGGGAGATAGGAATCATGGAGCCCCCACATAATTGTTCAACGACCATCTTTAATCAGGATCATCGACAACTAAGCTCTCGACTGATGAGTGAACGATTAATGCCTCTTGTTGAAAAGGATCCCTCCATCAAGGTGAGTGTATGTATTAACGAAATTGTTTCTTTTTTCAACTACACTCCATCTTACAAGAAGGCATGGATTGCTAGAAACAAAGCAATCGAACAAGTGTTTGGTAATTGGGAAAAGTCATACAATGAACTTCCAAATTACTTGTTGGCCCTTAAGAAGTTTGTTCCAGGCACTGTAGTAGAAATGCAAACACTACCGGTATATACAGATGACGGGACTATTATTGCTGGGAAACAAATCTTCCACCGACTATTTTGGGCTTTCCAACCATGCATACGTGGCTTTGCATATTGCAAGCCTTTACTACAGATTGATGGTACCTGGTTATATGGAAGGTACAAAGGTACACTACTAATGGCTGTAGCACAAGACGGAAACAGCAATATTTTCCCAGTTGCCTTTGCCTTAGTGGAAGGTGAGACGGCGGATGGTTGGGGTTTCTTTCTAAAAAACTTGAGAATGCATGTCGCTCCTCAACCTGGCTTGTGTTTGATTTCTGACCGACATGCATCTATCGAAAGCGCTTATAAAAATCCTGAAAATGGTTGGAGTAACACTACATCTGTCCATGTGTATTGTATCAGGCATATTGCGCAAAATTTTATGAAGGATATCAAGGACCGTATCCTCCGGAAAAAAATAATCAACATGGGTAAGTACTTTTTATGCAAACATTACATGCTCGTTAATAGTTTACCATTATATTAACCAATATTTTTTTTAACATGTAGGGTATGCGCTGAACCAACCAACATTTAAATATTATCGTAATGAAGTTAGGATGGCTAATGGTGATGCTTTGAGGTGGATAGATAGAATTCCCGTTGAAAAATGGACGAGGGCGTTTGATGAGGGTCGTCGTTGGGGGCACATGACAACAAACCTTGTCGAGTCACTAAATTCCGTATTTAAAGGCACTCGTAATCTCCCCATCACATCGCTAGTAAGTGCAACATACTATAGGATGGGAACACTCTTTGCTGAAAGGGGTGCAAAGTGGAGTGCAGTTTTGAATTCTGGACAAACATTTACAGAACGGTGCGTGAAGGTGATGAAAGAAGAGACGTCTAAATCCGCCACACATCAAGTAAGCATTTTTGACTATAATAATAACACTTTCAGTGTGAAGGAGACAATTAACCACGGTGAGGGGAAGCCATTGGGGCGTTACAAGGTCAACCTAATGGAAGGATGGTGTGACTGCAGAAAGTTTCAAGCATACCGTGTTCCTTGTTCACATGTTATCGCTGCATGTTCTGTGGTACGCCAAGACGCATTTCTTCTGTTGTCTGACGTTTACAAGGTTGCGAACTTATTTGGGGTTTACAGCACGAGCTTTCCAGTTCTACCATACGATGAGTATTGGCCCACTTATGAGGGAGATCAAATTTGCCATAATCCAGTTATGCGGAGGAACAAGAAAGGTCGTCCCGTGAGCACCCGTATTACAACAGAAATGGACGCGTATGATAAGTTGGAGAGAAAATGCACATTGTGTCGTCTTCCAGGTCACAACCGAACGCGATGCCCCAATGTAGGAACTAGTAATAATTAGTTATTTATTTTGTTATCAATCTGCAAAGTTGTATGTATAATGACACCGAGTTATTATGTTTCATTTCACTAATACTTTTGCATTTAATATAAATAACAATTCGAAAAAACAACACATAAATTAAAATACTGAGACGAATAGTAGAACTTAGCAACAACATTAAACGTAAACAACATCAACATGTTCAAACAAGGACATAACCATTTCTAGGATATTACAATCAGCAACACAATGTCTTTTTGTTGAAGCATCATCATAAGAACACATGCGTCGTTGTGAACAAGTCTCCAAGAACGAGTGGGTCCATTTAAGCCAGGCACCGTAACTAACCTCTCTATTTTCCGAATCTTTTCACCTTGGGCAATTTCTTCCCCTAACCATCCCTCCAAGTGCCTATGCAGATGCTCAAATGTCTGCGTGTTCAACAATTTGATCTTCATCGGAGGCTTTACTGGAGAAAAAATAAGTTCTGCGTCTCTTTTCATATATGGAAACATTGAAAACTCCCCGGATGTTGAAGACATTTTTAAGATACAACTAAAGAAAAAAATTTAAGTGTAGCTTGGATCATTCAACATCAACGATATTTATAGGTCACAACAAAAATATTAAATTAATAAAATAATAAAACCCTCCGCCCATTAACGTGACGGAGCCGTAAATAAATAATAAAATTACGAAAGCTTCCGCCCATCGCACTGGCGGAACCGTACTGAAATAATAAAATAATAAAATGAATAAAACCCTCCGTTCATTGCAGGGGCGGAGCCGCACTGCAATAATAAAATAACATGACCCTTTCTATGATTAATATTTTAACATTGATTTCTTACTTAATAATAATTTAATTTATTTTTAAAATTACATTAAAATAAATTTTATTTGTATAGTAATATTTTAATATTTTAATAATTTCATTAAAATGACTTAAAATTTGAAAATTTCAATTTCTTTTTATACAAATTTATTGATTTCTTACTTAATAATAAATTTAATTTATTTTTAAAATTACATTAAAATAAATTTTATTTGTATATTAATATTTTTATAATTTACTTAAAATGACTTAAATTTGAATTTTTCAATTTCATTTTATACAAATATATTGATTTCTTACTTAATAATAATTTTAATTTATTTTTAAAATTACATTAAAATAATTTTTTTTTGTATATTAAAATTTTAATATTTTAATAATTTTATTAAAATGACTTAAAATTGAATATATCAAATTCATTTTATACAAATATATTATTTTTTTATTTAACAGCAATTTTAATATATTTTTAAAATTATTTAAAAAAAAAAAAACGTTGATCACACAGCTCCGCCAATGCAATGGGCGGAAGCTGTGTATTTTTGAGAACATCCGCCCATCCATTGGACGGAGCCTCCTAATTCCAATTTTTTTTTTTGAAAAGATGGTATATTGGGAATTATGGTTGAAATGTGTGGTATATTGGGATATAGTTGTTAAAAGGGGTGTATGTTGGTAAAAAATTCATTGGACTTGTCATAGTCAAAGCAATTGTCCCTATCAAGTCTATGTGAACTCAACATTGATGAGCTAGTGTCCTGAAATAGGCTAAGGCCCAAGTCACTTTGATATGGTCCAATATGAGATTCATATAAGCTAAGGACCGTCAAATTTGAACATCAAAAAATACTTATGTCACTCATATGATGGATGATATATATATATATATATATATATATATATATATATATATATATATATATATATATATATATATATATATATATATATATATATATATATATATATATATATATATATATATATATATATATATATATATATATATATATATATATATAGAACACTTATCCATAAAAATGTTTTTAGGACCGCAAAACCTAAGATGGATTTGCAATATGAGGACAATTAATCATAGACGTTATAAGGACAAGAACAATCAAATTGTAATTAGAATGATTATCTGAAATTTTTCCTTCCACACAAATATCTAAAATAGAAGGTTCTAGGTCTCAAAAAATCCTAGAACCTTACTATAAAAGGTTAAGAAAGATGTCACATCAATTAACACATTATTCTAATCCTAAACATCATTCATTTTAGTCCATCACTGACTTAGGTGTCAAAGTGTTTGCAGGTACCCTCACCATTAGACCAGAGTATTTAGATATCACAACAATTAGTAGAATTCTCCGTCAATTCTAGTTTGATCCCTCATTTTACAAATGAAATTCTAATACAGGCAACACAAACAAACAAAATTGTCTTAACATGAACAAATTCAATCTGTTAAGATTTAAAAAAACAGTAGAACCTTGACTGCTACAAAACAGAACACGATGTCATGACATCCTGTTCGACATCTGGTCAATCTATGTTTTAGGCAAAAGTTGTTAATTCCAAAACCATGATACTAACAATCTCCCCTTTGACAAATTTTGACTAAAACAAACCAAAACCCAATAAACTGAAGAGAGGAATAAAATCATAGAATGCCAACCCAAGCTACATGCTTATCGTGTAAACTTTGTACATGAGGAAGAAGATAAGAGACACTCCCCCTCAAACACTATCCTGATTTCTATCATGAACTCTCCATGTTAAAGCCTAAAGAAGCAAACTTCAATTTCAAATAACTCAGAACACATGACGTAACCATGCTCCTAACTCAGAACACAAGACACAACAAGACAAGGAAACACACAAACTGACACAGACAGAATGTTATAACATCCTGTTATAACATCCTTGCAAAACAATTGCAAGAACATACTCAAATTCACATGATGTACTGCTATGCTCCCCCTAAAGTGTTGTATAGAACAAGTAAGAACACTTATCCTAACCTAGACTCTAGACACATACTGGTCTTTTCTCCCCCTTTTTGACCAAAAATTGACAAAAAGAAAAATGAAAAGAAATTGACTCAGAATCAGCACAGGCAAGAATTAATTCAAGACACAAAGAAAAAACGACTCTATAAAATGATGCATAACAAAAACCATCAAGTTGACTAAGGTAAAACAACTCCCCAAGCAGGACTGACTCATAAGAACAAACAAACCCAAAGAAACAAAAAGTAAGTCTTATTTTCTTCCCAAAAATAAATATTCCAAGGAAACTAAGAGTAAGTCTAAGTTTCCTAAAACAAAAAAGACTAAAAAATTTGTACAAGATAACAGTCACCAGCTATCCAATTCTCCCTCATGAGTTAATAAGATTAACCCAGTCTTTATCAACATTTGAATATGAATCATGTAGATGAAACTGATTCTTCTTCAAGGAGTTCATCTTTGTCACATATGACTTCCCTGTCCAGGATGCCCCAGTTAATGTTACAACATTTGATGTAATATTAAACCCAACCTTCTTAGGAACACTGCTTTTATCCTTGTTGAATTCCAGCAAATGAACCTTCTCGACATCAGTATCTTTGAAGAATTTACTCATGTTGAAACACACTATATGAGAAATTGAGAAAACAGGTCATATAAATACAAGATGAGTTACTTTAATTGTAACGAAAACCTTGTTTGTAATTGTTGTACCCCAAAATTTGCCCTCCCTTTCTTCAGGAAACCATCTTAGATTTTTCAAAATCCCCTGAAACAAATCCAAGTCCTGAGTTATCCTTTTGCCCAAGCAAGTCACTTACAAGAGCAAGATGATCTCACAAACTCCAGAAACGACGCTTTCATCTTGAGGAAAATCAAATTCTAAGTGCTTAAAATGTTTCTATAAAATAAGTGTTTTTTAGAAAAATCAGCGCTTCAGAACTTCTGGACCCATTCCAGATGAAGACGGTCAGAAGTTGCAAGTTTGGCTCAGCATGGTCAGAAGTTGGCTCTTCAGCAGCTATATCAGTTCAATCAGAAGTTGTAAATGTGGTTCAGAGTGTAAGCCTCAAACAGAACATGCCCCTTCAGCAGTTATACAAGCTCAGTCAGAACTTGCTAAAGGAATGCAAGAGAAACAGGAAAGTATAAAGGCTCCTTCAGAATAGGTTGAAGTCAGAAGATGAAAGGTCAGAGGGATAGGTGTCACATTGATACAGAATCTCTAAGTCCAGGTTGTCCAGAAGTAGATCCAAGGAACGTACCAGAAAACCAGGAGAATCTCCAGAGCTTGCTAAGACAACAGGTAGCCAAAACCAGAACATGGTTTACGCTGCTGATTCAACAACCAGAATGTTGGTATTGACAAGTCTTGTCACCATTTAATGCCCATTAATGCTTCCAACCACTCCTGAGCGTTCACGTGTGGCTTGGAAAATGCTTTTGCACAGATTCTGGCATGGGTCTTCACGCCACCTCCCATTTCAGAGGTCACTTCCCCCAATCTACGCCTGTTGCTGCTACCTAGGCTGAAAAATAGCTGTTATCACAACTTCCCAGGAATTTCTGTCAAAGAACAAAGATTCAAACTCTGTTGGCGCCTTAAATGTTCAAGGCATCCACAAGAACTTTGCCTATAAATAGAGAGCTTTCACCACTGCAAAAGACGTTCAAAAAAAGAAACAGAAAAATTGCTAAGAGAGAAACGAAACTCCTAGCAACATAACATCCTGAAACTCTGTCAAAATTTCCAGCTTTGTTTCATAACTTTAAGTTTCTTACCTTCAACTTCATCAAACATCCAGCTCTTTTCTGTAAACCAAAAACGTTCTTTCCAAACTTCTGACCCTATACACGTATACACCTTCACTTCCCCTTTTCCAAATCCGTCCAGAACACCACCAGAACCAAAAGCTAACTTTCACCCACCATTTTCCAGAAAGTCAGGTAAGCACCTGCTGACCCTCACCACACTGTTAAGCATCATCAGCTGTGCATATTCAAGTAACATAATGTAAATATTCATGTTATTGCTGTTTATGTTCTGAGGACTCTCATACCTCAGAACGTTCTGAGCCAGTTTAGGACTTGCCTGTGACCTTGGTGATTCTGACCTCTGAGACATTTTGCTATTTTGCTGGATCTGTTCCAAATATGTTTTCTGTTTTGTGGAGTAACAACAGGATTGCAGATGTTCTGATTAGTGCAGGAAAAAGCCAAGTGCTGACTTTGACGTTAGCACATCTGAAGCCTGTTTTGCTGTCAATGACATCAGAACCTCTGAGAGTTATTGCCTTTTCAGCAGAATCTGAACTTCTTGGTTCTCCACTAACAAACTTCTGTCTTGCAGCGCAGGGAAATCAGAACTTCTAGTTTCCCCACTAACAGGGTTCTGTTTTGCAGGTTCTAGAGTCAGAAGTTCTGACTCATCCAGTTTCACCAACAGGTTGATCATCTGACAGCGGATCTGGGTCAGAACTTCTGATGGCCTCCCAACAGCGCGCGGGCTCCCTCTCTCTCTCTCTATATATCTTGTTTTTCGCTATTTTCTTTTTTGTCTATTTTTCTCGTTGAACCCCCCATGTACAAATGTGTATCCCCCTCCCCTAATTATTGTAATAGCGTAGGATTTTACATTTCCGCTTCTTATTGCTAGTAATTAGGACGTGTATGACAAGATAAAATCAATGAAATAGAAAAACCTAATTCAAAGAAAAAACTCTTGTATGCAATAAAACACACTTGCACACTAACACCCCTAGGGTTATATCCACTTGTTGCCTTTCAAAATTGGGCCATATTGCATGTTAGGTCTCTTTGGGCAAAACAAACACAATTCAAAGGATCATAGTCCCTCGATGACGCTTTCGAAAGTTGCCTAAAAATGATCAAGTCCCTTAAGGAAAATGCCCAAAGATACTTGGCACCATTGCAATTATGGTCTAAACGATGACCCGCGCCCGTCCCTTTCACATCCTAACACAAGATTGTCCATCAAATACAATGGTGGAATAAAATTGTTAAAAGGGTTAAAAACATAACAAAACCTTTGAGAACTTTAGGGTAGATCGCTCTTAAGTACTTGTCAACTTGCAAAATGAAAACATTTGCCTGTTTTTTTCACACCTCACAACACTTTCAAAACAACTTTCAAAAAACAAATGAAAACCTTTTCAAAAGACATACACCTTTGTATACATCCCAACATGGATCATTACAATGGTTGCCACCACATTGGCCTCTTTTTCAAAGCATTTTCAAACCCACACACACAAACACCATTTCAAACAATTGAAAAAGGCAAGTGATCTAAGCAAGTAACTAAGAGCCCATGGATAACCATGGATAGAAAGGGTGCTAATACCTTCCCTTTCTATAATCTACTCCCCAAACCCAAGAAAACATCTCAAAGGTTTTTGCTGTGCTTTTTAAACCTTTCCTTAGGATAAAATAAAAAGTCGGTGGCGACTCTTGCTCAACCGAAACATTTGCGAAAACAAACGCAAAACTCATAGTCAGTTCTCCCACCGTATCACAGAACTGGCGACTCTGCTGGGGAATGTTTAAAAGTGGAGTAACCTTAGGGCTTAGATCACCCTCTTGCATGACTAATTGTTTGATTTGCTTGCTTTATACTTTGGCTCTATTGTTTGGGTTTACAAATCCTCCACCCGGATTTTGGGAAACATTCATAGATAGCAATACGTTGTGGAAACTGTGCGGGGTATACCGACACGGTCTAAGCAATAGCTATATTAGTGCGACATATTTGTGAGTACCGGTAACCCTTGAGTTCAATCAAGGAGAGTACGGGGCCGCTGAGTGATGTCACTAAGCACTAATGACCTAGAACCTTACTTGACCATCTTGGCCTTTCATTAGGGGTAGTGAGATGACCGGCTTTGGTGCAGTCCGAAGTTGGTAGATACTCGATACTACACTCATTGAGGGTTGTTTTCTTGGAATATTTTGGTCGCTAGTTAAGTGGCTAAACCGAAACAATGAACATTGAAAACAATCCAATGATATTGAGCTCCTTAGAACCCGGTTACTATTTATAGGACAGGTTTTTAAGCCAACTACACTCAAGAGGGTACTTACCTATGAAACCCCATGCAAGCCTGAAACTAGGGTTTGGTGTGATTTACTTGTACATATGTTTTGTGCATACATCATAAACATCATGAAGCATCATATGCATTTACTAACCATTTCAAGGGTTTTGGATCTTCATCTTTGTTCTTGTTTTGCAGGACATGGAGATTCCTCGCAGAAATACCATTCAGGTCAGCCTTGTGAGAATCTCTCCTCAACTCAAGGAACTCACCTCAAGAATTCCGGAAAATTCATCCTTCAGTGAAAGACATGGTAGACTGCTCAGCCTAGTCAACACCAACATTGAGGAAGACATGATGAAAGTGCTATTCCAGTTCTTTGACCCTCTTCACCACTGTTTCACTTTCCCTGATTATCAGTTAGTACCCACTTTGGAGGAATTTTCTCAACTCTTGAGAATTCCTATCCTTAATCAACTACCCTTCAACGGTACGGAGAAGGAACCAAAGCATGAAGATGTTGCTCGAGCACTACATCTACAACCATCTGAAATCAAGGGGCATTGGGAAACCAGAAGCGGCGTCAAAGGATTCTTAGCCAAGTTCTTGTTTGAGAAGGCACAAGAATGTTGGAACTCATTGGACCTACAAGCCTTTGAAGAGATTGTGGCACTCCTTATCTATGGGTTGGTCTTGTTCCCAAATCCCGACCAATTGGTAGATGTCAACGCTGTCAAAATCTTCTTGTCCAGAAACCCAATACCAACATTGCTTGGGGACATCCTTCACTCATTTTACACACGAACAATGAGAAAGAGGGGTGTTCTCATGTGCTGTACTCCTCTCCTCGCAAGGTGGTTTATTTCGCACCTTCCCCAATCTGTCTTGAAGAATGATCAAGGTACAAGGTGGTCCCAACGACTGATGGCTCTTACTCATTCTGATGTGCATTGGTGTTCTCGGTCCAGAGAAAATATCATCATTATCGATCGTTGCGGAGAATTTCCTAATGTTCCTTTACTTGGAATTAGAGGGGGTATCACCTACAATCCTTGCCTAGCTTTGAGGCAATTTGGATATGCCCGGAGGGACGGCCCTCATGATATGTTGATTCCTAGCTTAGTTTTTGACTTCGACAACAATGCGCAAGGACTTCGTCAAAGATTCATCAGAGCTTGGGGAAAACTCGACAAGGTTGATAGCAAGACTTTGGGACACAAGAATTCCATCCCTCTTGAACCTTATCTCAAATGGGTACGAGCCCGAGCCCAAAGATTGATGATGCCTTATCCTCATATTCTCCCTATGATTAAAGAGCCCGTCAATGAAGGAGAGGTTCCCTACACCATCCTACATCCAGACATGCCTACATCGTGGGAGGAGATGCAGAAAAGCTGGATTCAGCTCAAGGAGGAACGTAATACTTTTGAGGCTAGCTTCTACGTCAGTGAGAAGAAGGTTCTAGAGCTTACCCGCCGACTCCATGAGCAAGAGGTCCTCAACACCTATATCGCACCAAAAAGGATGCGCAATGTCTTTCTACCCTGAGAAATTATTTTGTAATTTTTTTGACCCATGGGTCCTTTATGTACTAACAAATCTTTTCTTATTAAAATGACGTGCGTTCCTTTTGTCTACAACAATTGTGAATTTCCAAAACCCTTGAATGCATTGCATAGGTAGCATCTCATGCATCATGTGCATAACAGGTACCTTTTTTTTTCTACAGGTTGCTTAATCTTCTTCGCTGTTTATTTGGAACAGTCAGTCATCATGAATCCAGACTCATCCAGTGAGCAAGCGATCAAGGCCCTTCAGGCCCAAAGTGCACAGTTTCAAGAGATGGTCCTAAGCCTAGCCCAGGGTCAGCAAGAGTTGAAGACTCTACTCATGAAGAAGAAAAAGAAAAAGAGGACCGCGTTGTTCAACACCGGGCGCAGATTTGGGAACACACTCCATAATGAAGCTGATCCAACTACTTCTTCTGCTGAGAAAAACAGTCCCCAAGGGGGAGGAGCTCCTAGTCCCGCAGTCTCCGACAACGAGACGGACTATAACGACGAACAATACCCACCTGCTGCTGACAGATACAAGCAATTGGAGGACCGCTTGAGCGCCATGGAAATTCAGAATGTGCCAGGACTGGATTTCGGAGATTTGGGGTTATCTTCTGGGGTAGTAATTCCACACAAGTTTAAGGCGCCTGCCTTCGCCAAGTATGATGGGGTCTCCTGCCCAAAGCTGCATCTGAGGTCGTACGTAAGGAAAATCCAACCTTACACGGCGGATAAGAACCTTTGGATTCACTTCTTCCAAGATAGTCTCTCGGGGTCACAGCTTGAATGGTCCTACCAATTGGATGGAACTAGCATCCGACACTGGGAAGATTTGGCAACCGCATTCTACAGACAATACCAATACAATTCTGATCTCGCTCCTACGCGTACCCAACTTCAGGGTATGTCTCTAGGAACGGGTGAAGGGTTCAAAGAGTACGCTCAAAAATGGAGAGATTTGGCTGGCAGGGTGCAGCCTCCATTGACTGATCGAGAGCTGGTTGATATGTTTCTAGGGACGTTGTCTGGTCCGTTTTTCAATCATTTGGTTGGTAACTCCTCCGCTGGGTTTACAGATTTGATATTGACGGGAGAAAGAATTGAAGCTGGCATCAGGTCAGGAAAGATACAAAAGGCTGCCTCTACAAGTGATGAGAAAAGGCCGTTTAAGAAAGAAGCAAGTGCCGTCTATGGTCCTAGAAGACAAGTCAAGCCCGAAAGTCGCCAAGCCGTCAATGCTTTGGTCATCTCAAAACCTGTTGCTGCTCCTCAGCAGTACAATCAACAAAGAAGTGAAAGGCCCAAGAGGCAGTATACTCGACTGAGTATGACCTTATCTCAAATTTTACCCCAACTGTTATCCACCAACCTGGTGACCCTTAAAGAAGTTCCTAAGGTCGTCAACACTACGTCTCCTAAGTATAACCCGAATGCCCGGTGTGCTTATCATTCTGATGGTCCCGGGCACACTACTGATGATTGCTGGGCCTTGAGAAACAAAGTACAAGATCTGATCGACGCAAAGGAAATTCAGTTTGAAGCCCCGGAGAGACCAAATGTTGTAACTGCTCCTATGCCCCAGCATAGGGTAAATGCCATTGAGGAAGAAATATATGCTGTTTCGGTAGATGAAGTTGTTACCCCTCTGAAGACCGTCAAGAAGAACCTACTGCTGGCCGGTTTATTTCCGGGTTGCAGTGAAGGTTGCCTGCTCTGTGCTATTTCCCTATCTGGTTGTCCCTTGCTGAAGATAGGCATCCAGAGCCTAATGGATAGTAAGGAGATTTTGTTTCAGAAGTCTGCTGTTCAAGTAGTTCCGATAAGAGAAGTTTCTGTGGTTACCATCTTCAAAAATCCAATCAAGGCTCTCCCGAAGAAGCCTGTTCAAATATTGACTGTCGCACCTGTGATTGTTACTGTTCCGGGGCCTTTCCCCTACGTGTCTGATAAAGCTGTCCCTTGGCATTATGGGGCAGACGTATATGTGAATGGAATCAAACAGGAATTTGACACTGGCGCCAGTATCTGCGATATCACTGGTCCAGCCAAGGTCACCCGCAGTGGCAGGCTCTTCTCGCCTGACATTGCACCGCCCGCCATTCGAAGACCCCTCCTTATAAAACCTGCAAGTTTACCTGTTCCTGCTGCTGATCAAGTTGTTTCCCCTGCTGCCGAGTCCTCAAATGCTCGGGGCAAAGGGATTGAAGAAGAGCCTGCCCGGACGGAGGCACCAATACCCGTAAATGCTGAGGCCTCCCAACAAGAAATGGAGGAGATTCTGAAAATAATAAAGAAGAGTGACTTCAATGTTGTCGAGCAGCTGGGGCATACGCCCTCCAAGATCTCCCTGCTCTCCTTATTGCTATGCTCTGAGGCCCATGCTAAAGCCTTGATTTCATTTCTCAAGAAGGCCCATGTACCGCAGGAAACATCTGCAGTCCAGTTCGCTGATTGCGTAGCAAATCTGACAGCAGACAATGGCTTGGGTTTCTCAGATGCTGACCTGACTGCGAAGGGAAGGAACCACAACGATGCCCTGCATGTCTCTATCGAATGCAGGGGCACTACTCTGGCGCATGTATTGGTGGATACTGGTTCTTCCTTGAATGTTCTACCGAAAAAGGCTTTAGACCGTTTGGATTACGAAGGTCTGGAACTGAAACCCAGCAACATCATCGTCAGGGCCTTTGACGGTTCAAAAAGGATGGTTCATGGAGAGGTTAACATCCCTATTCGTGTGGGCTCTCAAGTGTTTGACTCTACTTTTTATGTGATGGATATATGTCCATCGTACTCTTGTCTACTAGGTCGACCTTGGATCCATGAAGCTGGGGCAGTAACCTCCACCTTGCACCAGAAGCTGAAGTATCCCGTCAAGGGGAAGATCGTCACTGTGCAAGGAGAAGAGGAATACATGGTGAGCCATTTGAATTCCTTCAGATACATTGAGATGGATGGGGAGTTTATTGAAACCCCCTTTCAGCATTTCGAGGAGGTGCATCCAATTTCAGCGGCAGCAGAGGCAACAGTTGAAGAGAATGTTTCCTTGAAGATGGCTTCCTTAAGGGATGCCCGGGCTGTGATTCAGAAAGGCAATTGTGCAAGCTGGGGTCAGCTTCCCGACTTCACTCAGAAGAACGACAAGTTTGGGCTGGGCTTTACTGCGGAGGCTCAGAGGGCTGTGCGCAAAGAGAAGATCAGAAAGGCTCCGGTGTTTATCTCCAGCTCAAGAGTGAATGCTATCGAGGAGGATGTAGAGGAAGCAGAATTTGACAATTGGATCTACCCGACCACCAGCGACGGACCAAGCAACTGGACGGCAAAGGATTTTACCCCTATCACATTTGTCACGCAGTAATTGATTTCTTTTGATTTCCAATTTGTAACAAACGATATGAAACTTTGTTGGCTCGGTGTCCTACCCGGGGCATCGTAGCTCCATTTGTGAGGGCTTTTTGTATGACATTTTCATATATCATCAATCAAAACATTGGACGTTTGTTGCATTTCAAATCTTGCGCTCTTTTCCTTGCTGTGTTATATATATTGCAAAACAGCTATATTTACACACACTCACTTATATAGGTTTCAATCCACTCTGGATCTCACTGGTAACAGCTCTGCTACCGCCAGTCATGACTTCGAAAATCCGATCAACTTGGCCGAGGACGCAGGTGAAGATGATTGCGAAGTGCCTGGTGAACTCGCAAGACTGCTGCTCCAGGAAGAGAGGGCTATTCAGCCACATGAAGAGCCTGTGGAAACAATTAACTTGGGTACTGAGACAGATAGGAAAGAGGTCAAGATTGGTGCCAATCTAGAGCTTAGCGTGAAGCAACGATTGATCCAGATGTTACAAGATTACATGGAAATTTTTGCTTGGTCCTATGAAGATATGCCTGGTTTGGATGCCGACATTGTAGTTCACCATCTGCCAACCAAGGAAGATTGCCCTCCGGTAAAGCAAAAAGTCCGACGGATGCGGCCAGAGATGTCTGAGAAGATCAAGGCCGAAGTTATGAAACAGTTGGATGCCGGGTTCCTTGCAGTGACTTCTTACCCTCAGTGGGTTGCCAATGTGGTGCCAGTACCGAAGAAGGACGGTAAAGTCAGAATGTGTGTTGACTACAGGGACTTGAACAGGGCCAGCCCCAAGGATGACTTCCCCCTACCTCACATTGATGTCCTTGTTGACAATACAGCTCAACACAAGGTGTTCTCCTTCATGGATGGTTTTTCAGGGTATAATCAGATCAAGATGGCTCCAGAGGATATGGAGAAAACTACATTTGTGACTCAGTGGGGCACCTTCTGTTATAAGGTCATGCCGTTCGGATTGAAAAATGCTGGGGCAACCTATCAACGTGCCATGGTTGCTTTATTTCATGATATGATCCATCATGAGATTGAGGTATACGTTGATGACATGATCGCAAGGTCTCAAACTGAGGAGGAGCACCTTGACCATCTGAGGAAGTTATTTGACCGACTCAAGTTGTACAAGCTGAGATTGAATCCCAACAAATGCACCTTTGGGGTAAGGTCCGGAAAATTGCTAGGTTTCATTGTAAGTGATAAAGGTATTCAGGTGGACCCTGCCAAGGTAAAAGCCATACAAGAGATGCCGACTCCAAAAACAGAGAAAGAAGTCAGAGGCTTCCTAGGACGACTGAATTACATTGCCCGATTCATCTCGCATCTGACTGCTACTTGTGAGCCAATCTTCAAGCTGCTGAAGAAAGATCAAGTAGTACGCTGGAATGATGAATGCCAGGCCGCCTTTGAAAGAATAAAGGAATATCTCCAAAAGCCACCCATTCTTATGCCACCGATGGAAGGAATACCTCTGATACTATACCTGACAGTACTTGACAATTCAATGGGGTGTGTGCTGGGACAGCATGACGAGTCTGGCCGAAAAGAGCACGCTATTTATTACTTGAGCAAAAAGTTTACCGACTGTGAGTCTCGTTACTCACTGCTTGAGAGAACTTGCTGCGCTCTTGTATGGGCTGCTCGCCGGCTGAGACAGTATATGCTGACTCACACTACTCTATTAATTTCAAAAATGGATCCCATCAAGTACATATTTGAAAAGCCCGCTCTGTCTGGAAGAATAGCGAGATGGCAAATGATCTTAACAGAATATGATATCCAGTATACAACTCAGAAAGCGATTAAAGGAAGTGTACTGGCAGATCACTTGGCACACCAACCTGTGGACGATTACCAATCATTGAACTTTGATTTTCCGGACGAAGACATCATGGTGGTAACTGACTGTGAAGTACCTGGACCGGATGAAGGACCTGAGGAAGGATCCCGATGGTCTATGCACTTCGATGGAGCCTCCAATGCTTTGGGTAACGACATCGGCGCTGTAATCATATCTCCCAAAGGAACTCATACTCCACTCACCGCCCGATTATGTTTTAACTGCACCAACAACATGGCAGAATATGAGGCATGTATCATGGGTTTACAAGCTGCAATCGACTTGAGGATCAAATTTCTAAGTGTCTTCGGAGATTCCGCTCTCGTAATCAATCAGATCAAAGTCGAGTGGGATACGAAACACCCGAATCTTATCCCTTACAAGGAGTATGTGTCAACCTTGCTCCCCCACTTTGAAGAAATAACTTTTGAGCACTTCCCGAGAGAGGAGAATCAGCTAGCGGACGCACTAGCTACGATGTCTTCAATGTTCAAAGTTAAATGGGACAATGAGGCTCCCCGAATCATCATCTGGAAGTTGGATGAACCGGCATACTACTGTGAGCTCGAGGCTGAGAAGGTGATTGAACAACCCTGGTATCACGAGGTGAAGAGGTACTTGGAAACTCAGGAATACCCTGAAGGTGCATCTGTCAATGATAAGAAGTTCATGAGGAGGTTTGCTGCAAAATTCTTCCTCAGCAACGGCATTCTCTACAAGCGGAATCATGATTCAACTCTGCTACGTTGTGTGGATAAGGCTGAAGCAGAGAAGATTATGATGGAATTACATGAAGGCACGTTTGGAACACATTCCAGTGGACACACCAAGGCTAAGAAAATCCTTCGGGCAGGATATTTCTGGTCCACAATGGAAGCCGATTGTTACCAACATTCCCGAACTTGTCATAAATGCCAGATCTATGCTGACAAGGTGCATATCCCTCCGGTTCCTTTGAATGTCCTGACGGCACCTTGGCCTTTCGCAATGTGGGGCATCGATATGATCGGTGAGATCCGACCGACAGAATCAAATGGGCATCGCTTCATCTTGGTGGCAATCGATTACTTCACGAAATGGGTTGAGGCAGCATCCTATGCCACAGTAACCAAGAGCGTCGTGGCACGTTTCATCCGGCATAATCTGATCTGTCGGTACGGTGTCCCGGAAAGAATCATTACAGACAATGGTACCAATCTCAATAACAAAATGATCACTGAACTCTGAACAATTCAAGATACAGCACCACAATTCTTCTCCCTACCGGCCGAAGATGAATGGGGCTGTAGAGGCAGCCAACAAAAATATCAAGAAAATTGTGCAGAAGATGACAGTGACCTACAAAGATTGGCACGAGATGTTACCGTTCGCTCTTCATGGGTACCGCACCTCAGCCAGAACGTCAACCGGGGCAACTCCCTTCTCCTTGGTCTATGGAATGGAAGCAGTCTTGCCAATTGAGGTCCAGATACCCTCTCTCCGGATAATGAAGGATGAAGACTTGGATGAAGGTGATTGGATCCAGACTCGACTTGATCAATTAAATCTGATTGACGAAAAGAGGCTCACTGCTATCTGTCATGGTCAAACGTATCAAAAACGGATGATCAGGGCATTTAACAAGAAAGTCAGACTGCAAGAGTATCAAGTTGGGGACCTGGTAATCAAACGCATCATCCTTCCTCAAAGTGATCCCCGGGGCAAATGGACCCCTACTTACGAAGGGCCATTTGTGGTTAAGTGTGTGTTCGCAGGAGGAGCCATGATCCTGACCACCATGGATGGTGACGACCTTCCTCACCCCGCCAATGCAGACATAGTAAAAAAATACTACGCATAAATGAAAGACCCGCTAGGTTGACATACCTAGGCAAAAATAAGGGCTTCCCGGCGAACCAAAAGGGTTCGGGCAAAAATAAGGGATGAAATAAAAAAAATCTGTACACCCGGCAAGTCGAAAACCTGAAAAGGCGGCTTGGGCAAAAATGGGTATCCCGGTGGACTGAAAACCCGAAAGGGCGGTCCAGGCAAAAATTAGGGATGGAGCGTAACACTATGTCTCATTGGATCACATCGCATCCAGAATTCAGTATCAACTACCTGGCTCAGACTTCGGCATCGACCAATCAGCTTCATCTTCAACCAGGCAGCAAAGTGATGAGACGCCCGGAGACATAAAGGCAATAGCAGAGTTGGAACCCAGTGGGATCGTTCACATAGCTGTTTTATTTCCGTTTCAAAATTCTATGTTATTTGGCGGCGTCCTCTTACTAGGATGTCAGCCTATTGTATAAAAACGCCTATTCACAGGCGAAGTCTAAATCAATGCAAATTCACTGGTTCATACAAATTACCATTGTTTTCCTTTTTCTGTTTTGTCTTGCGAAGAACGTCCAATGTTCATTTTTGATATATGCATTTGACATTAAATTGCTGATTCATAAATATTTGCATATGAGACAAGAGATTGATTACCAGTGACATCAGAGACAGGGGCAATTGAAGTTGTCTGATGCGGTCGGGTTGCTTTGTCCGCCAAGGTACCAAGGTAGATTCAACTGAAGAATGCGACTAAATCATCTCAACTCCCCGCAGAGTAAGACAAGATTCGGCAATACTTTCCCCAAGCAGAGTTGGTTCCCTATCAATCCTGAAAAAGGCACCACATTCCCCAGCGGAGTATAGGCATTCGTCAGCAAGCATCCCCGGAAGTCTTGATCTAAGTTTGTTACCTGGCGAAATACGGACACCCCAGTAGAACCATTTACCAGCACAATTCCAAAAGTTTCCCCAGGAAAGTGGGATTCTTGTCCCCAACAGGTCTTAAAGCTTATCCCCAGTAGATTCTGGAAGCTTATCTCCTGCAAAATACGGACGTCTCTCCCTAGCTTTATTCAGAGTCATTCCTCACAAAGGCTTATAACTGGGTTATCCTCAGCTAATCGCCACGGAAGATCGCCCCCAACAAAGATCTTTCAAATCCCCAGCGGAGTTTATCTTTCAATCCCCAGCGGAGTTTATCTTTCAAATCCCCAACGGAGTTTATCTTTCAAATCCCCAGCGGAGTTTATCTTTCAAATCCCCAGCAGATTTTATCTTTGGTATCCCCAGCAGATTTTATCTTTGTTATCCCCAGTGGAGTCCATCATCGAAACCCTCAGCGAAGCTCTCATCAAAACTTCAGCAAAGTATCTCGGCCACTGGGCAACTCCCCAGCCGATCGTCAAAGACCTATTTTCCTAAGACGAAGATACATTCATAAGCATTTCACACTTTCATACATCTTGCTTACATACATGATAAAGTGCATACAACACTATCTCATGTTGAACATCATGACATCATGCATATCATACATCATGACATTGCGTACAACTTATGTTTTTGCCTTTTCAGGGAAAAAGACGATCCCAAAAACAACGTTTCCAGACTCGATTCCTGTATCTAGCCAGGGCACGTCTGAAGAGTTCGAAGATTCGATTCCTGTATCCAGCCAGGGCACATCTATCAACTGTCCCATTTCCAGACTCGATTCCTGTATCTAGCCAGGGCACGTCTGAAGAGTTCGAAGATTCGATTCCTGTATCCAGCCAGGGCACATCTATCAACTGTCAGTTTCCAGACTCGATTCCTGTATCTAGCCAGGGCACGTCTGAAGAGTTCGAAGATTCGATTCCTGTATCCAGCCAGGGCACATCTATCAACTGTCCCATTTCCAGACTCGATTCCTGTATCTAGCCAGGGCACGTCTGAAGAGTCCGAAGATTCGATTCCTGTATCCAGCCAGGGCACATCTATTAACGACTATTTCCAGATTCGACTCCTGTATCCAGCCAGGGCACATCTGTGAGCAACCGATTGTAGATTCGATACCTGTATCTAGCCAGGGCACATCTGCATAAGGAGATTGAAGATCAAACACCTGTAACAAGCCAGGAAAACATCCGTCTTTCTCAAATATACAAATTTCTCGCTAAGGAATCTCTTATGCGATCGACACTTCCAAATGGCATCTATAAGCCCATTCCCGACAAGGTTCTGTCACGTCTCCAGATGGCATCTATAAGCCCATCTCCCTATCTACCGCCTCTCCAAATGGCATCTGTAAGCCCATTCCCGCCATCACATTGCTGATACTCTACTGAGCGAGTGCAAATTTTCGGGCACTCTGGTGTCCAATCTCCTTTTACCTTCGAGTCGCGAAAGGCAAACTCGCCAATCTAACTCTTCAGATTCAAGAAGATTGAACAGGGGCAACTGTTGTACCCCAAAATTTGCCCTCCCTTTCTTCAGGAAACCATCTTAGATTTTTCAAAATCCCCTGAAACAAATCCAAGTCCTGAGTTATCCTTTTGCCCAAGCAAGTCACTTACAAGAGCAAGATGATCTCACAAACTCCAGAAACGACGCTTTCATCTTGAGGAAAATCAAATTCTAAGTGCTTAAAATGTTTCTATAAAATAAGTGTTTTTTAGAAAAATCAGCGCTTCAGAACTTCTGGACCCATTCCAGATGAAGACGGTCAGAAGTTGCAAGTTTGGCTCAGCATGGTCAGAAGTTGGCTCTTCAGCAGCTACATCAGTTCAATCAGAAGTTGTAAACGTGGTTCAGAGTGTAAGCCTCAAACAGAACATGCCCCTTCAGCAGTTATACAAGCTCAGTCAGAACTTGCTAAAGGAATGCAAGAGAAACAGGAAAGTATAAAGGCTCCTTCAGAATAGGTTGAAGTCAGAAGATGAAAGGTCAGAGGGATAGGTGTCACATTGATACAGAATCTCTAAGTCCAGGTTGTCCAGAAGTAGATCCAAGGAACGTACCAGAAAACCAGGAGAATCTCCAGAGCTTGCTAAGACAACAGGTAGCCAAAACCAGAACATGGTTTACGCTGCTGATTCAACAACCAGAATGTTGGTATTGACAGGTCTTGTCACCATTTAATGCCCATTAATGCTTCCAACCACTCCTGAGCGTTCACGTGTGGCTTGGAAAATGCTTTTGCACAGATTCTGGCATGGGTCTTCACGCCACCGCCCATTTCAGAGGTCACTTCCCCCAATCTACGCCTGTTGCTGCTACCTAGGCTGAAAAATAGCTGTTATCACAACTTCCCAGGAATTTCTGTCAAAGAACAAAGATTCAAACAATGTTGGCGCCTTAAATGTTCAAGGCATCCACAAGAACTTTGCCTATAAATAGAGAGCTTTCACCACTGCAAAAGACGTTCAAAAAAAGAAACAGAAAAATTGCTAAGAGAGAAACGAAACTCCTAGCAACATAACATCCTGAAACTCTGTCAAAATTTCCAGCTTTGTTTCATAACTTTAAGTTTCTTACCTTCAACTTCATCAAACATCCAGCTCTTTTCTGTAAACCAAAAACGTTCTTTCCAAACTTCTGACCCTATACACGTATACACCTTCACTTCCCCTTTTCCAAATCCGTCCAGAACACCACCAGAACCAAAAGCTAACTTTCACCCACCATTTTCCAGAAAGTCAGGTAAGCACCTGCTGACCCTCACCACACTGTTAAGCATCATCAGCTGTGCATATTCAAGTAACATAATGTAAATATTCATGTTATTGCTGTTTATGTTCTGAGGACTCTCATACCTCAGAACGTTCTGAGCCAGTTTAGGACTTGCCTGTGACCTTGGTGATTCTGACCTCTGAGACATTTTGCTATTTTGTTGGATCTGTTCCAAACATGTTTTCTGTTTTGTGGAGTAACAACAGGATTGCAGATGTTCTGATTAGTGCAGGAAAAAGCCAAGTGCTGACTTTGACGTTAGCACATCTGAAGCCTGTTTTGCTGTCAATGACATCAGAACCTCTGAGAGTTATTGCCTTTTCAGCAGAATCTGAACTTCTGGGTTCTCCACTAACAAACTTCTGTCTTGCAGCGTAGGGAAATCAGAACTTCTGGTTTCCCCACTAACAGGGTTCTGTTTTGCAGGTTCTAGAGTCAGAAGTTCTGACTCATCTAGTTTCACCAACAGGTTGATCATCTGACAGCGGATCTGGGTCAGAACTTCTGATGGCCTCCCAACAGCGCGCGGGCTCCCTCTCTCTCTCTATATATCTTATTTTTCGCTATTTTCTTTTTTGTCTATTTTTCTCGTTGAACCCCCCATGTACAAATGTGTATCCCCCTCCCCTAATTATTGTAATAGCGTAGGATTTTACATTTCCGCTTCTTATTGCTAGTAATTAGGACGTGTATGACAAGATAAAATCAATGAAATAGAAAAACCTAATTCAAAGAAAAAACTCTTGTATGCAATAAAACACACTTGCACACTAACACCCCTAGGGTTATATCCACTTGTTGCCTTTCAAAATTGGGCCATATTGCATGTTAGGTCTCTTTGGGCAAAACAAACACAATTCAAAGGATCATAGTCCCTCGATGACGCTTTCGAAAGTTGCCTAAAAATGATCAAGTCCCTTAAGGAAAATGCCCAAAGATACTTGGCACCATTGCAATTATGGTCTAAACGATGACCCACGCCCGTCCCTTTCACATCCTAACACAAGATTGTCCATCAAATACAATGGTGGAATAAAATTGTTAAAAGGGTTAAAAACATAACAAAACCTTTGAGAACTTTAGGGTAGATCGCTCTTAAGTACTTGTCAACTTGCAAAATGAAAACATTTGCCTGTTTTTTTCACACCTCACAACACTTTCAAAACAACTTTCAAAAAACAAATGAAAACCTTTTCAAAAGACATACACCTTTGTATACATCCCAACATGGATCATTACAATGGTTGCCACCACATTGGCCTCTTTTTCAAAGCATTTTCAAACCCACACACACAAACACCATTTCAAACAATTGAAAAAGGCAAGTGATCTAAGCAAGTAACTAAGAGCCCATGGATAACCATGGATAGAAAGGGTGCTAATACCTTCCCTTTCTATAATCTACTCCCCGAACCCAAGAAAACATCTCAAAGGTTTTTGCTGTGCTTTTTAAACCTTTCCTTAGGATAAAATAAAAAGTCGGTGGCGACTCTTGCTCAACCGAAACATTTGCGAAAACAAACGCAAAACTCATAGTCAGTTCTCCCACCGTATCACAGTAATGATAAATCAGTCAATGAAATCT
Source organism: Vicia faba (assembly GCA_948472305.1). Classification (NCBI taxonomy): domain Eukaryota; kingdom Viridiplantae; phylum Streptophyta; class Magnoliopsida; order Fabales; family Fabaceae; genus Vicia; species Vicia faba. The sequence goes on from OX451741.1 coordinate 1,358,278,377, forward strand.
TATTGGAAGGAGATAGAATCTTCTTTAGAAATAGTGTACCACTCAACGAGAGAGAGAGAGAGAGGGATAGAGAGAGAGAGAGATGGAGAGAGAAAGAGAGATAGAGAGAGAGAGAGAGACATGCCTCTGTTTAAAATTTCCTCTTTACAAAACTTTGACTGCTGAAAATTTTACAACATTTGAAATGACATTCTTCCTGCCACTAAACATGCTTCTTTTAAGACTACACAAGTCACAAGGAGGAAAATAGTAGGTAACACCGACTAAACAGTTAATAGCAAGAATTATCCCATCATGCAGTTCCAAAAATACCCCTTTTATACTCAAATAACTTACACTTCAAATTAAGATAAAACTCTTCCCAAAGCTCCCTAGCCAGACCAAGCATGAGAGTCCCAATATTATGTAGCAAGATCTCTGTTACAATGACTTTGTTCTGTAAGCAAAATAAAATCCTTGTCTCTTAGTTGTAGTAGAATGTTACACTACGATGTCATGACACCTAGTTTGACATTGCACTCTTCTAGTAAACAATCCCAAAATAGAATAACATATTTCTTCAGCAATGTACCTTATCTTCAAAATATACCAAGATTCAATTAATTCTAATCTAGATGATCAGAATATCCTTCAACGATACAATCTTCTTCAGATTTTGGCAAAAAGATTTTTACCCCAAGACTCTTAATCATTCAATATTCCATTCCTGAAACATTAGATGACCATATACCACAATAAACTCCAAATAATGAACTCCCTCTTAAACTGATTTTTAAGAGTTTCCTCATTCAGTGTCTTCTAGCCCTGTAGTATCTTTCAAATACTGGAGTAACAAACTGCTGAGATGATGTTCCAACATCTAGTTGAACATCAATACCTTTCTCAATGAACACATCACTGATCTTGATCCTGAAGTTACTCATCACTAAAAGTACTTCTCTCTATAAAATAACTCAGAAACATACCTTGTTCTCATAAAAGGAGTAGATAAGACCCTTGAAAATTTCATAGATAATAGATTTACTTTAACAAAAATCATATACACCTTTCTATCCACCAGGACCTTCTCCTTGCATTGAACCATTTAGATCCATAAAATAGGTTCTTGAGATTTTGCAATTGACTAATCTTGACTTCTTCTTCCTTTGAACACCAAGTAAGAGAATAAACAGTTGAATACTTATGAATTTCACAAATAGCAATAGTTCATCAGTCTTCAGAGGGACCCCAAATATCTCATCAGAAACACAATATTCTTCCTCGATGACACAACTAAATCAATTGTTAAGTAAAAACTAATTACCAAAACTTATAGAATCCGCCTTGAATTCTTTAGTAATCCCATGTCCTTAAAACTTCACTTTTAGTATCATCTAGAAAGTAACACTGACTAGAATGAGACTTAAACAAACTACTAGAAAAACTTTTACAGAGATAAGTGTCTGGAACAGTTAGTGTCAAAATACCAATCATCTTAGTTGGAGACCTAATAAGGTATAAAAGATAAGGAAATAATAACCTTTCATGGACATTTACCACTACTTGGTTACACAACACTGAACTTGACCTTCGAGAAGATAATGAAAAACTGTTAAAATCAACTTACCACTGAAGAGATATCTTTAGTGAAAGTAAATCCTTTTAGCATGAGTAAACAAAATGTCCAGCATAATGTTATGACATCTGTGATCGGTGGAAATAGAACTGACTGTTTTGGAATGCTGGTTCGTGTTTTGCGTTTGTTTTTGCAAAATGTCGCGGTAAGCAAGAGTCGCCACCGTCTTTTATTTTATCCAACAAGGAAAGGACAAAAGCACAGAAAAATTCCTTTTCGAGATGTTTCTCGGGTTCGGGAGGTAGATTATAGAAAGGGAAGGTGTTAGCACCCTTTCTATCAGTGGTTATCCACGGGCTCTTAGGTACTTGCTCATTGTGTTTTCAAAAGTTTGCTTTTCTTTGTGATTGTAGGTTTGAAAAGAATTTTTGTTTTGAAGAGAGTGTAGGTGCAAAAAGTTTTGTTTTTGTTTTAAAAGGAGCAAGTACTTAAGAATATCTACCTACTCAAAAGGGAATTAAACTGTGCAAATGTCCTTTAGACAATGCTATCCCACTATTGAGGAGTAGGTAGCACCGTCGTTGGAGTTTTCGGGTCAATTCGATTAAGGGACATGTGGTCACTAAAGCAATGTTAGGACGCCTTAGCGGTAACCCTAATGTCTTAGATCATTTTATCCGAGGTAACCATTTTGAGGCAACTTATGATCTTTGGACAAGAGGGCGACCTCTAAAACTTCCTATACTCAATGACCACGTTCGAGGCAACCAAGTGAGGCGTACCTTAGGAGTGGCATGTACAAGTGTGTCAATTTTCAGTTATGTTATCTTTACATGTCATGGTGAGCTACGGTTGATTTTAATTTAAGATGGATCTTGTCATGCATAGCCTATTAGCATACATCTAGCAGTTAATGGTTGTGGAAAATAAAACTAAGCTATTACAAGGCGTCGGGTATTTACATCGCCAAAAACAAACCCTTGAAAAGTAAATTGCGGAAAATAAATGAAAGCGATAAAAAGTCCTAAGTTCAAGCCTATTACATCCTCGGAGCAAATACAATTATATGGAAAAGATAATATGCGCGAGAAAAATTGAATCAGAGAGTTTTTTAGGGTTTTGACCCTTTTTGTGAAATAAGGCATATTTTTGTTATTTTTTTTGAATTCAAGAATTAAGTCTAAAGTAAAAAATGGAATTAATTAATTAAAAGAAAGTATTTTTGAGTTTTTTATTTTTAAGGAAATAAATTAAAAATGGTTAAAAGTTAAAAACCCTAATTCTACATTAATTTTATTTTGTTGCAAAAAGGTTAAAATTATGCCTAATAAAAAACGAAATCAATTAAATTATTTATTTACAAAAAATAATAAAAGTGATGAATTTAATAAAAATAATTTTTTTTGTATTTTCTGATTTTTTTATGAGGAAAAATAAATTATTAGGTCATTTTTAAAATAATAATATAATTAAATAATGGGAAATAAAAAAGAAAGGAAATTAACCCATTGGGGGGGGGGGGGGGGGGTTTAAGCCCAAATCAGGAGGTGAATCTGGAAATTGGTGGCCCAAAAACGCTCAAGCCTGCTTTGACTGTGGCCATCCCATGCGTGTGCGTTGACTGGAGACTATGGTGAGGATCCCATTCTGGCCATTGGATTTGGGTTTGGAGACATCTGGCGCCCTGAGATTTGAGGTGTATAATGGACTCCCTTTTGAAATCTGCATGTGAATATATGAAGAAAAATGGAATAAATGTTTTGGGGGACCTGGGATTCGAACCCAGGTCCCAATGCTCATTGGCCAGTGCCCCAACCACTCAATCACCTGCATCTTTTTATTATTTGGATAATAAGCAATTATAATATATGCAAACAATCAACATGCTGTAAATAAAAAACAAAACGCGCGCTTTTCAAATAGGCCAACCAGATGACAACACATCATCATCTTCAACCTTTGTTTTGTGTAAATAAAATCAAATAGCGGGGGTTTTTAACCTCCACTACCTCCCTGCACGAAAAATAACGAATAGAACCACATCACACATAAATATTTCGCGAGGTATGGGTTCCAATCGTCTTGGCCTCACGAATTCAACCATGTATCTCATTGGTCCTAATTTTTCCTGGATTGAAAAGCCCTATTTGAAAGCTTGAAAACCCTAGAAATTCAATCATGGCATCTCTCGATTCAGGGCATTACAGTTCAATTCAATCATTCCATTAGCTTCGTATGGTCTCTAGCAATGCAAATTAATCACAAAAACATGTCAAATGCGCATGAATTAAGAGATACAGTTTTGAATAGGAAGTGCAAACCGTGAGATGGTATCTCGTGATTCTTTGAGTTTTAGTGCCTAAATTTGATTGCAAATCAATCCTAGTACCTCCTGCAATGTATTTGGATGGACAAAACGCCTTGAATTGGCCTAGAATGCAAGAACAAGTTTTGAGTTTTCTTGAAAATTCTTGAATTTGATATGGCCGTTTCTGCAGCTTTTTCACGTCCATTAGGTTATGGCTGGCTTGCTTGCATATAAGGCAATCAGTCTAGGTTAAAATTTTGGATCCAACCCATGTGCATTGAAGATTAAATCCTTGATTGATAAATCAAATATTCTTGATTTTCCATGATTGAACAAGTTGCCAAATTTGGATTTTTTTGTATCTTTTTGATTGTGCACGAATTGGTCAGCATATTTGGATCATATTTGGTTCACAAATTGATTTAAAAATCAAATCTTGTATTTTCTTATGATTTAAATTAATTAAATGAATTAATATATATTAAAAATCCATTTAATCAATAAATTTAAGAAAATAAATCCAATTTAACTTGGTGGGTCGTGCATAGGTCATGGGTGAAGTTTCAAGAAGATATTTGAGGCCCATTAGCAAAAAGAAGGTGTTTTGAGCAAAGTTGACTTTTGCAAATTCATGAAAATTTCCCAACTTCTCCAATGCACAACTTGCTCAATTTTGATCATATGACCATGTTCTTGGACATTTTGGAAAGCCCTTGAAGTCCCCTAACCAATGATTTTGGTCCCATGTCATTTGGATTTACCAATCTCAAGTTATGGCCTTTGACTCAAAGTGCACTTTTGTTGACTTTTGAAATTGACCTATAATGTAAAAATTTGTAACTTTGTGTGAGAGCATTTCTTGATCTTGGAGTGTGAAGATGGATTGTAGTAAATTGCATCCTCTTCAAAATTAGCTTTGGATGGAATTTTTCTGATAAACCATGAAAAAGTTATGCCCTTGTCAAAGTACAGTTGACTTTTTCTACTGTCCAAAAATAGTAACTTTTGCACCTTGATGATTTTTGAGTCATTCTTGTGGGATCATGATCAAGACTTGATAAAATGATGATTGTGAACTCAAAATAAGATGTTGACCAAGAATTCTGACTTTTTGACTGTAAAATGACCATTTTGCCCTTGCAGTTGACTGTAGATCAAATGGAGCTTTTGTCTGTGCAAATTGGCACTGTGAGTCTTGAAACTTGGCATGTAGGTGCTTGAGAATGTATATAGGCCTATGAGACTTGATTGAACCATTGAAAACCCCAAAATCCTTGAAAGAACCAAAACCCTGATTTCAGTTGTCTTAGGAGGTGATTTGACTGTACAACCCTTGAGCCATTTTGAACCATTTGGAGATGATTCTTGACATATCTTGAGGAATATGGGAGGGAAAATTTTGGGGTACAACAGTTGCCCCTGTTCAATCTTCTTAAACCTGAGGATGTAGATTGGCTTGTGTGCCTTTCGTGATCCAAAGGTGGAAGATGATTGAACACTGAAGTGCCCAGAAATTTGCACTTGCATGGTGTAGTATCAACAATGTGATGTCGGGAATGGGCTTACAGATGCCATTTGGAGAGATGATGAATAGGAGGATGGGCTTATAGATGCCACCTGGAGATTGTTGATAGGAAGCTGTTGGAGATGGGCTTAAAGATGCCATCCAAGGATGATTGTTGAATTGTAATTTTGTGAATTGAAAGAAGGAACCTGTGTAGGGTTGCCTGTTGAGGAGTCCACGTAAAACTACTTTTTTGGAAGGAAGGAAACCTGTGTAGGGTTGACTGATGATGAGTCCGTGTGAAACTGCATCTTGGAAGGAAGGAACCTGTGTAGGGTTGCTTTGCAAGGAGTTTGGGTAAAAGCTACATCGGGAAATTGTAAGGAGGAACCTGGGTAAGGTTACTTCGGGATAAGTTCGTGTGAAACTTCTGGAGGAACCTGGGTAAGGTTATTTCGGGCTAAATTCGTGTGAAACTTCTGGAGGAACCTGGGTAAGGTTACTGTGGGATGAGTTCGTGTAAAACTTCATCTTGGAAATAAGAAGGAACCGGTGTAGGGTTGCCTGAGGATGAGTCCGTGTAAAACTGCATCTTGGAAAGAAGGAAACCTGTGTAGGGTTGACTGATGATGAGTCTGTGTAAAACTGCATCTGAATTTGAGAAGGAATCGGTGTAAGGTTGCTTTATAAGGATAAGTCCGTGTAAAACTTCATCTGAAATTGAGAAGGAATCGGTGTAGGGTTGCCTGATGACGAGTCACTGTAAAACTTCATCTGAAAGAGAGAAGGAACCAGTGTAGGGTTGCTTCATGATGGTCAAGTAGATAATTGTCCTGTCTGGTTTCAGGTATTAACCTACAATCAGTCGTCCACAGAATTTTCCTGGCTTGTTACAGGTATTAGTCTGGAACTTAAGAAGATTGGTCGAGGAGATAGTTGTCCTGGCTGGTTACAGGTATTGATCTCTGACCTGAGAAAGAAAGATGGTCTTCCTGGCTTGTTACAGGTATTGATCTTCAATCTCTTCATGTAGATAACTTTCCTGGCTTGTTACAAGTATTGATCTACAATCAGTCGTCCACAGAATATTTTTCCTGGCTTGTTACAAGTATTAAACTGGGACTTGAAAAGGTTGATGGTAGCCATCTTTTGATTGACCTTTTCCTGAAAACGGAAAAACGTTAGCTGTATGCAATGTCATGATGTATGAAATGCATGATGTCATGATGTTCTCAAAAATAAATGAGATCGTGTCGTATGCACTTTATCATGTATGTAAATAGGAGGTATGAAATGTGAAATGTTTATGAATGTATTTTCGTCTGGGAAAATAAATCCTTGACAAATGTCAGGGAGTTTGTTAAATCCTGGACTACTATTGAAGAGTATGTGTGTCTTCAAACTTTGTTTAGAATGTTTCTGATGGGGATGACGAACGAAGATGGTTGTGAGAATAAACCTGTAGGAGAAAATAACTCTGTTGGGGAATAAACATGGTGAAGAGATTACTCTGCGGGGAATTACTCTGTGGGGAAGAGGTACTTCGCTGAGATTTTAATGATAAACTCCGCTGAGGATTCCGTTGATAAGCTTTGTTGGGGATTTTGATGAACTCCGTTGGGGATAGAAAGAACTTCACTGGGGATGATCTTTCAGTTTCAACTTGCTGAGGATAACCCAGTTAGACTCTTGTGAGGATAACCTCTGAATTTGGCCCGGGAGATACATTTGTATTCTGCAGGGGACAAGCTTCCAGAATCTACTGGGTAAGATGATTCAACTCTATTGGGGAAGCCTTTTTTAGACTGCGCTGGGGAAATGGCTCCACTGGGGGTATCTTGCATTCTGCCAGGGAACATTCTTATATTCCGTTGAGGAATATTAAGACTGCCAGGGATACTCTTATGCTTGTTGGGGAATATCCTTATACTCCGCTGGGGAATATTGAGACCTTCTGGGGATACCCAATCTTTTTAAGGCTGATGGTAGACCAACTCTGCTTGGGGGAGAGTATGGCTGATTCGTTCATAGTTGCAAGTCTCAGCTGAGAGAGCTTCCATTACTGTCTTACTCTGCGGGGAGTGAAGGTATCTTGGTCATACTCTTCAACTGAATCTACCTTGTACCTGGAGGACAGAGCAGCTTGTACGGTCCGAACAATTCTTATTGCCCCAGTTTCTACGGGAGAAGAAGGCCTATGAGGTGCTTGATAACTGCCGATTGACAATTCTTCTTCTGGTAGGCAAGTGACGAGATGACGGGACATAGTCGTACGCTTTTGATCCCTAACTTTTGCCTGGACCGCCCTTTCGGGTTTTCAGTCCATCGGGATACCCTTTTTTCCCAAGCCGCCTTTTCAGGTTTTCGACTTGCCGGGTGTACAGATTTTTCATTTTCATCCCTTATTTTTGCCCGAACCCTTTTGGTTCGCCGGAAAGCCCTTATTTTTGTCTAGGCCAGTCAACCTAGCGGGTCTTTGATTATGCGTAGTATTTTTTTACTATGTCCACGTTCTTAGAGTGCAGGGAGTTGTCACTGTCGGTAGTGTTGTGTTCCCATACTACAAGAAGATCTTCGTTGATCATGCAAGATTCGTTGCTGGCATTCACGTCCACTGCCCCAATTGATTCAGATGGAGATTTGCCCCTGGATATTTGGCATTTTGAGAGATTCCTTGAATCTTGACTTGACTGCCCCAGATGATAGACAATGATCATGCCATGCCCCTTGATTGGAATTGTTTTTTCACTTGAGGTGATCCTTTTTATTGAGAAGGTTTTTGTTCACTAGATATTCGTCGTGCGAATTTCTCTGCTGTTGAACAAATAGTCATATGCAAACAATATTATTTTAAGAATGCAAAGCTTATGTCTATTTTGAAGTTCTTTGAAAATGCAGTTTTTAATAAAACAAGTGAATTTTTGTAAAATGTGATGTGAACTCAGGATTTACAGCAAGCCTTACAAGAGTCAGGATACCTTTTGTAACAGTATGCTTTCGAACTAACCCATGCTTCAGCTAGGACTTTTTAAGGGTTATAATGTGGCCCGGTTCACGGTTTAAGAAACAAAGGATAAAGGCTCAAAGTATATTTGTACCCACCCGCTCTTCGTGATGTTCTTCAAACCTAAACTCAGCTAATCGTGCGTTAGATCTTGTTTGAGTCTTTGCTCTGATATACCAGTGATGGTTCGAATACCGACAGTTTATTTTGAACAGGCAGTCATTTCTTTTTTTGTTGAGGGTTTGTAGGACCTCTTTCTTTTCGATTTTATTATCCCTGTCTTTTTGCCTGAACTGTTGCTTTTGTGATTACAGTCAACGGGATGCCCCAGTTTTGTAAGTCTCCTTCATAGGTTTTGACTTATTGGGCTTTTGTTTTGAAAGATAACGACTGCCTGTCCTGACGATTATAGGGAACCATCACTGTCTTTTTGTCTCGGAAGGACTTCTTTGATGCCATTCATTATGCACCTGGATCAACTGAGAAAACTACCCTGCCCCAGGTTATAATTAAGGGTTTTAATTCGTGAAAAGAAAAAAAAACTCCAACTTCTTTGGCTCAAAGGGGTTGACGAGGGATTATCTTCCTTATAACTCCACTGTTTAGGATTTGAAACAATTCCTGTACATCGTCAGCGGGGTCTATTTAAAAGCATACTGTAAGGATCGTGGTATCATTTTCGTCATCCTCCCTCAAAAGGCTTAGAATTTTTTAATCGAGAGTTTGAACATCACAAAAAGGAAATATGAAGCAATTTTAAGCATAACGAAAACAATTAATTCAAAACAGACACGTGTAATGCATTAATGAAATAAGAGAGTTTGACATGATAATTGTTTGAATAAGCAAAGAAAAATACAATTTCAGAATTCAAATGAACAAAAGTATCTCAATCCTAGCCATGTTTTGGCAAGGGAGCAGTGATCACATTGGGAGTCTCAGGAGGCTCGAATTTGATCTCCTTAGCGTCAATCATATTTTGAATCTTGTATTTCAGCGCCCAACAATCGTTAGTATCGTGCCCCGGGCTACCGGAATGATAAGCACACCTTGCATCTGGGTTGTAATTAGGAGAAGAAGTCTTAGGGTTCAGAGGAGGGTTTACCACCGTAATCAAATTCATCTTCAACATGTGCTGCAATGCTTGTGACAATGGTATGTTGATGTTGGTGAACTGTCTTTTAGGATCGTCCGACCTTCGTTGATTTCCCTTTTGCTGTTGTCGGTGTGACGCAGAACTAGAGGTCAAGACTGCCCCTATGTGTTGGTCACGACGACTCTTTTGACTGTACACAGCATTGGACTCTTTCTTCCCGCTGTAAGGCTTTTTCTGAGCATCAGAAGGTGTAGCTTCTTGAATCTTCCCACTTTTGATGCCGACTTCAATCCTCTCACCAGTCAAGATAAGGTCTGTAAATCCGGCTGAAGAGTTTCCAATCAGATAGTTAAGGAATGGACCAGACAGGGTCCCCAAAAACATATCAACAAGCTCACGATCAGTTAAAGGTGGCTGCACCCTTCCGGTAAGGTCTCTCCATTTTTGAGCATACTCTTTAAATCCTTCACCCGTCCCTATTGACATACCCTGGAGTTGGGTACGCGTAGGAGCGAGGTCGGAGTTATATTGATACTGCTTATAGAATGCAGTAGCCAAATCTTCCCAGTTACAGATACTGGCTCCATCCAGCTGATAGAACCACTCAAGTTGAGTCCCTGAAAGACTGTCCTGAAAGAAATGGATCCACAAATTCTTATCAGCTGTGTAAGGCTGGATCTTCCTTACATATGACCGGAGGTGCAACTTTGGACAGGAAGCTCCGTCATATTTGGCAAAGGCAGGTGCCTTAAACTTATGGGGAATCACCACCCCAGAGGATAAACATAGGTCTCCGAAGTCCAGCCCGGGCACGTTCTGTATCTCCATAGCGCTCAAGCGGTCCTCCAACTATTTGTACCTATCCTCAGCAGGAGGATACTGTTCTTCATCATAATCTGTCTCGTTGTTGGAGACCACGGGGCTAGGAACCCTTCTCTCTTGTGGGCTGTCTTTCCCTACAGAGGAGGTGGTCAGATCAACCTCATTCTGCAGACATTCCCAAATCTGCATCCAGTGTTGAACAACACGATCCTCTTCTTCTTCTTCCTCCTCTCTTTCAGAATCAGAGTCTTCAAATCCTGTTGACCCTGGGCTAGGCTCATAACCAACTCTTGGAACTAGGCATTCTGGGCCTGGAGGGCCTTGATAGCTTGCTCAGTGGAAGGTTCAGTAGACATGATGATTGCTGAAATAAACAGCGAAGAAGATAAGAGACCTGTAATGGTACCTGTAATGCAATGATATGTGTGATATATGTATGTAATGTTTTCAAGGATCTCGTGGGGTAAACAAAGAAACTTGTTAGAATTTGAATTTTGCAGCTTGATTGAAGGAACTTCATGTTGCTGAGAGTCCTTCTTCAAGAGTCAGGCTCACCATATCGAGTGGGTCATAGCCCCTGACCCAAGTTGTCATGTTTTGATCTCCACACAACCTTGGCTAGAGGAAAATAAATCCCCTCTTGCCCCTTGCTAGACATTTGGTTCATCATGACCTGCATCACAAACCCTTGAGATCCTTGAAATGGTTAAGGAAATGCTATGGTATGAGGTTATGATGTGTATGCTATGCGTGAAATGATGTGTGAGGTGATGTAAGTAAGCCATGCAATGAATAAGGACTGTAAACAAAACCTGCAAGGAACTCATGTTGTCAGATGTGCAAGTAGTTCAGATTTGAAGTCACACAAGTCACACAAAAGAGCCCTTAGATTTCAGGCTAGCATGAAGCTTAGGTACTACCCTCTTTCAGTTTCAGTGGGTTAAGACCTGTCTTAAAAATAGTAATCGGGTTCTAGAGGATCTCAATATCACTGACTACCCGCAATCAGTCATAATTCCAGTTTTGGCAACCTTTTCTTGCGGCCGGAACCATCACGAGAGTTTAGTCTCAATGAGTGTAGCATACTGCTACTGTTCTATGGCCAAGTTGGTCAATTTAAAGGTTCTAAGGTCAGTTGGTGCTTAATGACTCCTCAGAAGATCCATATTCTCCTCGTTCCAACATAAGGGATATCGCTACAGACCAAGGTGTCACACCAACGTAGCTAATGCTTCATCCGTGTCGGTCTATGCCAGACAGATCCCTCACAGTTTATTGCTACTTACCTAAAAAAGGGTACCCCCAGATCCGGGTTAGGATCTATAAAACTCCGATACAAGCCCACAAAATTTAAAGCATACAGAGCATACAATTGAAAACATGGTGATCTAATCCTAAGGTACACCTCACTTATTAAGTCCCCAGCAGAGTCGCCAGTTCTGTGATCGGTGGAAATAGAACTGACTGTTTTGGAATGCTGGTTCGCGTTTTGCGTTTGTTTTTGCAAAATGTCGCGGTAAGCAAGAGTCGCCACCGTCTTTTATTTTATCCAACAAGGAAAGGACAAAAGCACAGAAAAATTCCTTTTCGAGATGTTTCTCGGGTTTGGGAGGTAGATTATAGAAAGGGAAGGTGTTAGCACCCTTTCTATCCGTGGTTATCCATGGGCTCTTAGGTACTTGCTCATTGTGTTTTCAAAAGTTTGCTTTTCTTTGTGATTGTGGGTTTGAAAAGAATTTTTATTTTGAAGAGAGTGTAGGTGCAAAAAGTTTTGTTTTTGTTTTAAAAGGAGCAAGTACTTAAGAATATCTACCTACTCAAAAGGGAATTAAACTGTGCAAATGTCCTTTAGACAATGCTATCCCACTATTGAGGAGTAGGTAGCACCGTCGTTGGAGTTTTCGGGTCAATTCGATTAAGGGACATGTGGTCACTAAAGCAATGTTAGGACGCCTTAGCGGTAACCCTAATGTCTTAGATCATTTTATCCGAGGCAACTGTTTCGAGGCAACTTATGATCTTTGGACAAGAGGGCGACCTCTAAAACTTCCTATACTCAATGACCACGTTCGAGGCAACCAAGTGAGGCATACCTTAGGAGTGGCATGTACAAGTGTGTCAATTTTCAATTATGTTATCTTTACATGTCATGGTGAGCTACGGTTGATTTTAATTTAAGATGGATCTTGTTATGCATAGCCTATTAGCATACATCTAGCAGTTAATGGTTGCGGAAAATAAAACTAAGCTATTACAAGGCGTCGGGTATTTACATCGCTAAAAACAAACCCTTGAAAAGTAAATTGCGGAAAATAAATGAAAGCGATAAAAAGTCCTAAGTTCAAGCCTATTACATCCTCGGAGCAAATACAATTATATGGAAAAGATAATATGCGCGAGAAAAATTGAATCGGAGAGTTTTTTAGGGTTTTGACCCTTTTTGTGAAATAAGGCATATTTTTGTTATTTTTTTGAATTCAAGAATTAAGTCTAAAGTAAAAAATGGAATTAATTAATTAAAAGAAAGTATTTTTGAGTTTTTTATTTTTAAGGAAATAAATTTAAAATGGTTAAAAGTTAAAAACCCTAATTCTACATTAATTTTATTTTGTTGCAAAAAGGTTAAAATTATGCCTAATAAAAAACTAAATCAATTAAATTATTTATTTACAAAAAATAATAAAAGTGATGAATTTAATAAAAATAAATTTTTTGTATTTTCTGATTTTTTACGAGGAAAAATAAATTATTAGGTCATTTTTAAAATAATAATATAATTAAATAAAGGGAAATAAAAAAAGAAAGGAAATTAACCCATTGGGGGGGTTTAAGCCCAAATCAGGAGGTGAATCTGGAAATTGGTGGCCCAAAAATGCTCAAGCCTGCTTTGACTGTGGCCATCCCATGCGTGTGCGTTGACTGGAGACTATGGTGAGGATCCCATTCTGGCCATTGGATTTGGGTTTGGAGACATCTGGCGCCCTGAGATTTGAGGTGTATAATGGACTCCCTTTTGAAATCTGCATGTGAATATATGAAGAAAAATGGAATAAATGTTTTGGGGGACCTGGGATTCGAACCCAGGTCCCAATGCTCATTGGCCAGCGCCCCAACCACTCAATCACCTGCATCTTTTTATTATTTGGATAATAAGCAATTATAATATATGCAAACAATCAACATGCTGTAAATAAAAAAACAAAACGCGCGCTTTTCAAATAGGCCAACCAAATGACAACACATCATCATCTTCAACCTTTGTTATGTGTAAATAAAATCAGATAGCGGGGGTTTTTAACCTCCACTACCTCCCTGCACGAAAAATAGCGAATAGAACCACAACACACATAAATATTTCGCGAGGTATGGGTTCCAATCGTCTTGGCCTCACGAATTCAACCATGTATCTCATTGGTCCTAATTTTTCCTGGATTGAAAAGCCCTATTTGAAAGCTTGAAACCCCTAGAAATTCAATCATGGCATCTCTCGATTCAGGGTATTACAGTTTAATTCAATCATTCCATTAGCTTCGTATGGTCTCTAGCAATGCAAATTAATCATAAAAACATGTCAAATGCGTATGAATTAAGAGATACAATTTTGAATAGGAAGTGCAAACCGTGAGATGGTATCTCGTGATTCTTTGAGATTTAGTGCCTGAATTTGATTTCAAATCAATCCTAGTACCTCCTGCAATGTATTTGGATGGACAAAACGCCTTGAATTGGCCTAGAATGCAAGAACAAGTTTTGAGTTTTCTTGAAAATTCTTGAATTTGATATGGCCGTTTCTGCAGCTTTTTCACGTCCATTAGGTTATGGCTGGCTTGCTTGCATATAAGGCAATCAGTCTAGGTTAAAATTTTGGATCCAACCCATGTGCATTGAAGATTAAATCCTTGATTGATAAATCAAATATTCTTGATTTTCCATGATTGAACAAGTTGCCAAATTTGGATTTTTTTGTATCTTTTTGATTGTGCACGAATTGGTCAGCATATTTGGATCATATTTGGTTCACAAATTGATTTAAAAATCAAATCTTGTATTTTCTTATGATTTAAATTAATTAAATGAATTAATATATATTAAAAATCCATTTAATCAATAAATTTAAGAAAATAAATCCAATTTAACTTGGTGGGTCGTGCATAGGTCATGGGTGAAGTTTCAAGAAGATATTTGAGGCCCATTAGCAAAAAGAAGGTGTTTTGAGCAAAGTTGACTTTTGCAAATTCATGAAAATTTCCCAACTTCTCCAATGCACAACTTGCTCAATTTTGATCATATGACCATGTTCTTGGACATTTTGGAAAGCCCTTGAAGTCCTCTAACCAATGCTTTTGGTCCCATGTCATTTGGATTTACCAATCTCAAGTTATGGCCTTTGACTCAAAGTGCACTTTTGTTGACTTTTGAAATTGACCTATAATGTAAACATTTGTAACTTTGTGTGAGAGCATTTCTTGATCTTGGAGTGTGAAGATGGATTGTAGGAAATTGCATCCTCTTCAAAATGAGCTTTGGATGGAATTTTTCTGATAAACCATGAAAAAGTTATGCCCTTGTCGAAGTACAGTTAACTTTTTCTATTGTCCAAAAATAGTAACTTTTGCATCTTGATGAATTTTGAGTCATTCTTGTGGGATCATGATCAAGAATTGATCAAATGATGATTGTGAACTCAAAATAAGATGTTGACCAAGAATTCTGACTTTTTGACTGTAAAATGACCATTTTCCCTTGCAGTTGACTGTAGATCAAATGGAGCTTTTGTCTGTGCAAATTGGCATTGTGAGTCTTGAAACTTGGCATGTAGGTGCTTGAGAATGTATATAGGCCTATGAGACTTGATTGAACCATTGAAAACCCCAAATTCCTTGAATGAACCAAAACCCTGATTTCAGCTGTCTTAGGAGGTGATTTGACTGTACAACCCTTGAGCCATTTTGAACCATTTGGAGATGATTCTTGACATATCTTGAGGAATATGGGAGGGAAAATTTTGGGGTACAACAACATCCTTAACTCAACTTGTCTTTTGATAACAACAACCTTTTGTCACTTCATCTTACAAAAACAGAGATAGTAGATACTTTTTCATCCTCTTAAGACATAAGATCAGAAATAAATTACCTCCTATTTCTTTACAGTAGAGAGTTACCTTCATTATAGATACAAATCATAGACATAAACTTCCGACTCATAATGAGTTACATCCTCAGTTCAGAAATCTTCATAAGAAATCCATCTTCCAGTCAGACCAGTAAAATACAACCTGCATAGTTATTCTTGAGAAAAAGCAGTGTATTCTGCTTCACAAAGATCCAAGGTCTCCACACTTATAAGAATACTTTGACATTGATAGATCTTTACTCCAGTTCCAGCATTCTTTTAGCATTACATACATGCTTAAGTTAGTACAGAAGCCTTTGACATTTAGTCTAGACACTCTATCCAATTCTCAACTCTTGATTGGATTGTTTTCCAAGGAAAACACAAGTAATAGGAAAACCTTTATCATAGACCAGAAACCAAGCTCTACCAGAGTTAATAGCAAAAATAAATTGCTCTTGTCTTTCTTCAATGCTTGTCACTTTCATTCCAAACCTCTAGAAAAGAGACATGAGAATCTTCTTGATCAGCCTCACATCTGAATTCTTTACTCCAAACACACTTAGATGTGCCTTTATGTGTGGAATTTAGAAATACCTAAGTATTGTTGGCCACAATTTAAGTGGTATAACATATGGAATAAAGAACTTATTAATACCAAGATTATGGCATTGATAAATTCAAATACTTAGAGACCTAACTCACGATCTTTTCTTATGTCTTTCAAACTCCATGATTCTTTAAAACTGATACTCTTCAAAGCTCTATTGTCCATTGACAACCAAAATGGAATCTATAAAACCCCAAAAATCTATATTCATTATTTAATTAGTTATTTAATTTATTTAGTGTAAATATTGATGATTATTGATGAATATATGAATTATGGTGATTTATACGATGCGTTGATGTGTGTTAGTGATACAATGTTGTGGGGTAATGTTTGAATAAGATAAATATGAAGATTACTTAATTAATCTATAATTATTTATAACTTAAATAATTATTTGGGATTAATTAGATTTAATAATAATATTTAGAATTATTATTATTATTAATAAAATAAAGGGATAATGGTGTAGAGACAAGAAAGGCTAAATGGTAAAGTCGTGTGGATTAAGTGAGGGCAAGGATGAAATAACATATTAGGGATCCTAGGGATAAAAAGAGAAAACAAGGAAATAGCGATCATTCTGTACGGTCGTGACTTTTGGAGAAAAGTGAGAAGCAGCTAGGACACAGAGAGAAGAGAAAAGAATTCACCTATAGAGCTTGAAAGAGATCAAAGCTAGGAATCTAAGTTAAGGGGTTTAATCACGTTTATTATAATTGATATCGGGTTAAGGTGTTGGTAGGTTTGTGTTTTGGTGTGATGATTTTGGATGAAGATTGGTGAAATTGGTGAAAATCATGTGTTGAATAAATGAATGAATGGATCTTTGATGAATGTATGATGTTAGGACCTATAAATAAGTGTTATAAGCTGTTATAAATGTTGTATAATCATAGTATTTCTAATTCTGAAATTGGAACTTTTTACGGAATCGAATTCGGAGGTCCAGAAGGCCTCAAACCATGGAAAATCAGAGTGAGAAGTGTTGTTTCGCATGCACCACCAAGAAATGAAGAGGCAAAGCAGCGCCCCAGCAGCTCCGGGTGATGAAAAGGCGAGAGAGGATAGTGAGCCTCTGGAGTACAGCACCCCAGCAGCACCGGACGGTTAATAAGCAACGTAGCGCCAACAATAAAACATGGTGATGTAGAGGCGATGCAGTCTGACAGCAACGTTCAAAACATCATAACTTGAGTTTCAAGAGTCCATTTGACACGCGATTTGAAGAGTTGGGAAGCTGAAATGATGAACTATATTATGAATTAATTACATGAGTGTTTTTATGTATGATTCCAATATCTATGTGTTTATGAGATTGAGTTATTACATGTTGCTATACTATGACGTGTTATTTTGATGATAAGCATGATATTGATTATGATGTTCTATTGTGGTGATTTGTTAATGATGTTGTTGTAGCGTAAATGTTGTGATTCAAGGTGATGATTTAGTTATTTGTGTGTGCAAATATAATACATGCTATTGTTATAATTCTATGATGTTTCATGATGTTGAAATACTATGAATTGGTGTAGGTAATGAGTATTAGGATATGTCGTTGTTGTATGATGAAAACATGTTAAATTCCGTGCATTTTGACTGAAACTGTATTGGTATGGAATTGAAAAAGGGAATTTACAGACTGGTGTGCATCGCCGAGCGAAGAGAGGCGTCGCCGGGTGAGGGTACAATGCTTAGTCATCATCAGGTGAGCAACTGAGTGATGGAATAGGTGGAAAAATGATGTTATTTGACTGTCTCGCTTGCACCATCAATGGGATCTGCAGGAGCGAGAGGTGTGTTGCCAGGCGAAGAAAGGCGTCGTTGGGCGATGGAGACCAGAGGAGAATTGGTGGTGATGTCTCTCCCATGTCGTCGGGCGAGTATTAGGCGATGGACATCAGTAGGATTTTTTTTAAGGGCCATAACATGAGTTTTAGAACACCGTTTGAGGTGTCATTCAAAGCGTTGGATAGCTAACATGATGAAATATACGTGGATGGAATAAACTAATAAAAATATGGATGTGTCCAGTACTTAGGCTAAGAAAGGCTTAGAATCTTAAGAGGTAGTTTCTAATGATGTATGTTGTTGTAATGAATTGTTAATACTATAATGATGTATGTTGCTATGGTGAATTGATAATACTACAATGATGAATGTTACTTGTAGTGACATTTGATGACATGTATGATAACTTTATGTATACATGCTATGTAATTATGATTATGTGATGATGATTGTGTGAAGGATGTTATTATGATGTATGTGATGATATTATGATGATTCCATGAATGATGATGCATTTTGACTAGTCGTGATCATGTGTTATTATGTTGTTGCGTATCATGCATTCATGGAATATGATTAGGACTTCGGTCCAGTGATGTTGTTAGGACTTCGGTCTAGTGGTGGTGATAGGACATTAGTCCAGTGATGGCCTTAATCCCATAGTGTGGATTGAGTGCAATATTATGATGTGCTCTGGTTCCAAGCGAGAATCAATCCTATTGGCGGGGATCTTTGAAGAAACAATGACAAAGTCATTAGTGAAGTTTTGGTACCACATGCATGAGTCTATGACATTACATTTCATTATAGGTGACATTGCATAAATTTGTTGATGAATGGTGAATGGTGAATAATTGTGAACTATGTCATTAGATGATGTTTTTACAATGATTTTTTATTATGTGATTTGATGATGTTGTGAATTAATGGTGTTTCAATTATTTATGATGATGATGTGTATATGTTACTATGATATAAAATGTGTGAGTATAATACTTGGTAAATGATGATGTATGAATTTCATGATGATATTGTTTGTAACTACTATAGCTTTTCCTTATATCTTTTGTAATGAATTGTGATTACTCACCCTTTCTATTTGAATGTTACCTTCACGTGGGTAACACACAGGTGACCGAGAATAGTTCGTAGAAGCTTGAGGATAGCTTGGAGTCTTTAGTGTATTTAGTTTGAATAAAAAGCGTCTTGCTATGATATGTAACATCAGGATTTGGGAAACGTTTAAATTGAACCTTGTGCTCCTTTCATTACAATGATGTATAAGTTGTTCTTAACTGTTTAAGTTGTTATGAATCATGACTTATGGACGATGGTGTATGACAATGTTTTATTTGAGAAATCATAATGAAACCATATTGAGATAATGATTCTTCTGCGAAGTTTTAAAGTATTAAAATGATGTTACTAAAGAAATAATTGTCTTAAATGATTTTAAAAACCCGTGTCACAGAGTAAGACATCCATGTATGGTGTTTTATGAAGCATGTGATGCTCTTTTGGTGAAATACTATGATTATTTAATTATAATATTCATTGGGAATTATAAGGGTGTTACATTAATGGTATCATAACAGGTCGGTTTATCCGACCAGGTTTTCTAATGTTGTTTGTTCCTTAGTATGCGACATGTGTGTGAAACAATGTCGGTACTTACTTATTTTTTTCTAACTGTTTGTCTGCAGGGGTTGGTTTGAAACAAGTTGTGGAGAAGCTTTTGTTGGTGTAAGCCCTAGAGGCCAATACTTTTGGTACTCGTATCGAATTATTTATTAATAATAAAAGGCATTTCTTTATTATGTTTGCTTTCCAAAATAATAAAGTCCCTAGAATGGTTTATTTGTTTAATGAAATGTTAAATGTGACTTAATCATGAGATCCCATTAAACATAAGACACTATTCTTAAAGTATCCGTAGTCAAGCTTTAATGTGAAGTGGGATAACATTAACGCATTAAGATTATTATGAAGATAGATTGATGATCACATCTCATGGATCATAGATAAGGAGTTATCAAGTCTTGACATAGGTATGAATATTAGGAGTAATATTTATACTGGATTGACTCGCTATGAGAATACTACATAGAATGTTATGCAAAGTGTCATAAGTTATTCTCATGATGATAATGGTGTATACCACCCTTCGACCTGAAACCACTATGGACCCTAGATGTAGAGTCAAGTACTTTATTGCTGATCAAACGTCATCCGTAACTGGATGACTATAAAGACGGTTGATGGGTACTTCACAAAGCATGCTAAGGGACATGAGTGACCTAGATGGAATTTTCTCATCCTGCATAACAGGATAAATGTCTAAGGGTCCAATATTGAACTGGACAAGGGTGACACAGTGTATGCCTTGCGTTCAATATAGACATGAGGGCAAAAGGGTAATTGCACAACACAAATATTATCACGGAAAAGGTTTGGTCAGATCACATGACATTTTCGTGACTTGGGTAACAGTGATGTGTTGCTAGATACTGCTCACTGTTTATTATATTAAATGTGTGATTTAATATAATTGCCAACGTCGCGAAAGCCTACAGGGTCACACACATAAGGACAGGTTGATGAGAGATAGAATAAATAAGGAACACCGTAAGGTACGGTGCACTTAAGTGTAATACAGAAAGTGGTAAGGTACCACATGGATAAGTGATATATGGTACATCATAAGGTATGATGTCCATAAGCTTAATTGGGCTTTTAGCTTATAGCCTTAATTGGGTTTTTAGCTTGTAGCCCACACGAGTGATTCTATAAATAGATCCCTTGTGATGAAGCAATTTCGCTTGATGCATTTTCGTTTTTGATTTTCTCTCTCACTCAAGGTTTCCGTTCGTGATCAGCTAGCACTGTGACCTGAAGTGATCTATTCGTGTGGACTGAGTAGAGGCGTTGTTCTTCATCAACGCTCATGATCACAACGTCAAAGGTCTGAATCGCCACAAGAGGTAAATATTTCTATCACTGACCATGCTCATTCGTAAGGATCGCTAAAGGAAAATTTTAAATTCCGCTGCGCTTTTGATCGCTATTTTCCTTCAGCTTTTTCTTCTCTGAGATGTTTCAGGTATGAGAGTTAGTGCAGTATACCGCTGAATTACGAGAGTGCAAGGGTTATTAGAGCTATGATGTTTCTCGAAACTGAAAGGAGTGCATAATTCGTGATTTTTGTATGTGTGTCAAGTTAGGATGTCTTTGAGGGAGAATGATCAGGTATTGTTGATATCTGTTTCTCATAGAATAAATATAAATGTGACAGCTAATGATATGCTAGTGTTGTCTGATTCCTGATATTTTTCCTAAAGATATTTGCGACTTGCCCCCATAGTGTGGATCTGAGTTTGGTGACATTAGATAAATGATGTTTTTATCTTCTAAGCAAGTAGGGTAACTCTTGGGATATGAGGATCATATGTTTGCATGTCTGTGACAACAATTGTATGAGGTCGTCTGTGACAATAATTGACCGGGCAGCGGAACCCCCGGCTAACTCTGCGTAGTGTGATCAATCGTCGAAATTTAATTTGACTTTTTTTTTAATTAACAAAATTTAAACTAATAATAAAAGTGTGTTTATTATTATTGTCTTGTGGTGATCAGTTATGGCCTTAGTTTTTTTTTCTTCCTTTATTTTGTTTTGGGATTGTAAAATACAGCCTGCGTGTCGTGCCTCTCTCTAAAATTCTTGATGTAACTTCTTTTCTCATCTCACTCCCTCATATGTAAAACGAGTTTCTTTTATGTAATGTAATGTTATGAAGAAAGAGAAGAATACAATATCAAAGGAGGATAACCTTGGAGATCTTGCTTGGAGAAGTTTAGATCGTTATTAGGTTAGCTTAGGTTCTCTCATTGGCTTGGGAGAACAATTGCGCTAGGGGCCATAACTGTATCCTTTTATGTATATTGATGCATGTGTTTGTATGTTGATGCATGAGAGAGACGAATTGCATGTTAAGCCGGTGAGATCAAACTAATAACAAAATCCCTCAAGTTAAATATTAAGTTCATGCTTTCCAAGTTTTAGCACTCATCAAGACTAGTATCAAACAATGTAGGTTTCGCCTACGCGAGGTGCATGTTCTATATTAGTAAGGTGCAATGGGATAATTGTAATATCCAACTGCTAAAACAATGGGTCAAACTTAACTAAACACATTATAATAAGATTATACATGTTTAGAAGCAAGAGTTGGGAATGATTCATATGATGAATTAGAATAAGGAGTTATTCACCCAACTGAAAATATTCGAGAGTTGTATGAGATACAATTGGAAGGAGTTCCTACCTAAATAACCTATTTTTGTGTAATCAGCCTAACACTGACTTAGAACGAAGTGAAATGTGGATCTAGACCCACTAGAAAGTCTTCCAACGGGATTTTCCGAATCAAATGATGAGGGTCATTTGGTTTGAGTAAAATAGTGGGAGCATATTTGATTAAAGGCCTAATTAAATATGTTGTTTTAATGATACTTATATTTTCACATTTTTTTTGTAGATTACCATGACAACAAACAACCATATTTTGTGATCAATCCTAGATAAGGAAAAATTGTCTGGGACAAATTTCCTAGATTGGCACCGAAATCTGAGGATTGTCCTCAAGCACGATAAGAAGCTGTATGTCTTGAAGACACCTGTTCCTGAAGAGGAACCGCCTAGTTCGGCACCTAAGGCAGAAAGAGATGCTTATAAGAAGCATTTTGATGATGCTAACGAAGCCGCTTGTCTCATGCTAGCTACTATGAACTCGGAGTTGCAAAAGCAACACGAGAACATGTCAGCGTTTGATATGATCGGACATCTGAAAATGCTCTATCAAGAGCAGGCAAGAAATGAGAGGTTTCAGGTTTCAAAGGCCCTTTTTAACAGCAAGTTATCTGAGGGAAACCCTGTAGGTCCCCATGTACTCAAAATGATTGGGTATGTGGAGAACCTTGAAAGGTTAGGGTTTCCGCTTGGAAAGGAACTTGCAACTGATTTTATCATGCAATCGTTGCCATATAGCTTTAATCAGTTTGTCATGAATTTCAACATGAATGACATGGATAAGAGTCTTCCAGAATTGCTAAGCATGTTGAAAACTGCTGAGCAGAATATGAAGACAAAAGGGAAGTCCATTCTGATAGTCAGTAATGGAAAGAAGCTGAACAAGAGGCCTACCAAGCAGGTTGGTAAAGGGAAAGGCAAGGAATTTGCCAAGCCTAAACCTACTGTTCCTGCTTTGAAGCCTAGTGGAGGCATAACAAAGGAGGGCACTTGCTTCCATTGCGGTAAGACCGGACATTGGAAGAGAAACTGCCCAAAGTACCTGGAAGATATGAACAATGGAGTAGGGACTTCAAATTCAGGTATTTTTGTTATTGAAATTAATTTATCTACTTCTGCATCATGGGTATTAGATACTGGATGCGGTTCTCACATTTGTACTAATGTGAAGGGGCTAAAAAGGAGTAGAGATTTGGCAAAAGGTGAAGTTGACCTACGAGTTGGAAATGGAGCAAAGGTTGCTGCTTTAGCCGTAGGAACTTGTGTTTTGACTTTACCTAGTGGTTTAATAATTCAGTTAGAGAACTGTTATTATGTACCTGCAATTAGTAGGAATATTATTTCCGTTTCTTGTTTGGACAAGTTTGGTTTTTCATTTATAATAAAGAACAATTGGTGCTCTATTTATTTGAATGATATATTCTATGCTTCTGCACAAATGAACAATGGACTATATGTCCTTGATCTTGAAATGCCAATTTATAACATTAATACTAAACGGATTAAACCTAATGAGTTAAATCCAAGCTACCTTTGGCACTGTCGCTTAGGCCACATAAATGAGAAACGCATTTCCAAACTCCATAAAGATGGACTCTTGGACTCTTTTAATTATGAATCATATGAGACATGCAGATCTTGTTTAATTGGAAAGATGACAAAGTCCCCATTCACAGGAAAAGGTGAAAGGGCTAATGATCTTTTGGCCCTCATACATACTGATGTATGTGGACCACTGAACATACCAGCCAGAGGAGGTTTTCAATACTTCATCACATTTACTGATGATTTCAGTAGATATGGTTATGTGTATTTAATGAAACACAAATCTGAAACCTTTGAAAAATTCAAGGAATTCAAGAATGAAGTACAAAACCAACTAGGTAAGAATATTAAAGTTCTTCGATCAGATCGAGGCGGTGAATATTTAAGCCTAGAGTTTGATGACCATCTAAAGGAATGTGGGATTTTATCCCAACTTACTCCTCCCGGAACACCACAATGGAATGGTGTTTCTGAGAGAAGAAATCGAACCTTGTTAGACATGGTCCGATCCATGATGAGTCACGCCGATCTTCCGAACTCCTTTTAGGGACATGCACTATTGACTGCAGCTTACACACTTAACCGGGTTCCATCCAAAAAGGTTGAGAAGACACCATATGAGATATGGAGTGGTAAGAAACCACATATGTCTTACATGAAGATTTGGGGTTGCGAAGTTTATGTGAAACGACAAATTTCAACTAAGCTTGAGCCCAAATCTGACAAATGCTTATTTGTGGGGTATCCTAAAGAAACAAGAGGGTATTACTTCTACAATCCTTCTGATGGCAAAGTGTTTGTCGCTCGAACTGGAGTTTTTCTGGAAAAGGATTTTATTTCCAAAAGAATCAGTGGGAGGAAAATAGAGCTTGAAGAAATTCAAGAACCACAAAGCATTGATACACCTATGGAGGAATTAGAGCAGGAAACATAAGTAGTTGTGGAAGAGCAACCTGCTCAAGTAGAACAAGACCAACGTAGGTCAAGCAGGATACATCAACAACCTGAGAGATATGGATATCTCATAAGTGATCAGGGTGATGTATTACTCATGGATCAAGATGAGCCTGTGACCTGCCAAGAGGCCATAACTGGTCCTGAGTCCGAGAAGTGGCTAGAAGCCATGAAATCTGAAATGGATTCCATGTACACAAACCAGGTTTGGACCTTGGTAGAGCCTCCTATAGGAGTTAACCCTATAGGATGCAAGCGGGTATTCAAAAAGAAGACTGACATGGATGGTAAGGTACATACCTATAAGGCTAGACTAGTTGCAAAAGGCTATAAACAAATTCATGGGGTTGACTATGATGAAACCTTTTCACCAGTTGCAATGCTTAAATCTGTTCGGATTTTACTTGCTATCGCTGCATATCATGATTATGAAATATGGCAGATGGATGTCAAAACTGCTTTCCTTAATGGGAATCTTCTTGAGGATGTGTACATGACACAACCTGAAGGATTTGACATACCAGAAGAAGCCCAAAAGATATGTAAGTTACAGCGATCAATTTATGGATTGAAGCAAGCTTCCAGAAGCTGGAATCTTCGTTTTGATGAAATAGTAAAACAATATGGATTCATCAAGAATGAAGATGAGCCTTGTGTCTACAAGAAGGTTAGTGGGAGCATGATCGTATTCCTGGTATTATATGTAGATGGCATATTACTCATTGGAAACGATGTCCCTACCTTGCAACAAGTGAAGACTTGGTTAGGGAAATGCTTTTCAATGAAGGACCTAGGTGAAGCAGCCTATATATTAGGAATCAGGATCTATAGAGATAGGTCACAAAAACTGCTTGGCCTAAGTCAGAGTACATACATAGAAAAAGTGTTGAGACGCTTTAATATGCATGATTCCAAGAAAGGATTCATACCTATGCAACATGGCATGTGTCTGTCAAAAACACAATCCCCTTCAAGTAAGGAAGAAAGGGATCACATGGATAAGATTCCATATGCATCTGCAATAGGATCTATCATGTATGCCATGCTATGTACTCGACCAGATGTCTCGTATTCTTTAAGTGCAATGAGTAGGTACCAGTCTAATCCCGGTGATGCTCATTGGGTAGCTGTCAAGAATATCCTTAAGTACTTGAGAAGGACTAAGGATTCATTCTTGATATATAAAGGTCAGGAAGAGCTTGCTGTAATTGGATACACCGATGCTAGCTTCCAGACAGATAAGGATGACTTTAGATCGCAATCTGGTTATGTGTTTTGTTTAAATGGTGGCGCTGTGAGCTGGAAAAGTTCAAAGCAAGATACAGTTGCTGATTCTACAACCGAGGCTGAGTATATTGCTGCCTCAACTGCAGCAAAGGAAGCTGTTTGGATCAAGAAGTTCATTAGTGAACTTGGCATAGTCCATAGCATTGTGGATCCTATTGATCTCTATTGTGATAACAATGGTGCTATCGCACAAGCTAAGGAGCCTAGATCTCACCAACGATCCAAACACATACTTAGGCGTTATCATCTCATTCGAGAGATAATCAATCAGGGAGATGTGAAAATATGCAGAGTACCTACACTTGACAATGTTGCTGACCCATTAACAAAGCCTCTTGCGCAGCTGAAGCATGATGGACATACTAGATCTATGGGTATTAGGGGTATGCCTGATTGGCTCTAGTGCTAGTGGGAGATTGTTGGTGTAAGCCCTAGAGGCCAATACTTTTGGTACTTGTATCGAATTATTTATTAATAATAAAAGGCATTTCTTTATTATGTTTGCTTTCCAAAATAATAAAGTCCCTAGAATGGTTTATTCGTTTAATGAAATGTTAAGTGTGACTTAATCATGAGATCCCATTAAGCATAAGACACTATTCTTAAAGTATCCATAGTCAAGCTTTAATGTGAAGTGGGATAACATTAAAGCATTAAGATTATTATGAAGATAGATTGATGATCACATCTCATGGATCATAGATAAGGAGTTATCAAGTCTTGACATAGGTATGAATATTAGGAGTAATATTTATACTGGATTGACCCGCTATGAGAATACTACATAGAATGTTATGCAAAGTGTCATAAGTTATTCTCATGATGATAATGGTGTATACCACCCTTCGACCTGAAACCACTATGGACCCTAGATGTAGAGTCAAGTACTTTATTGCTGATCAAACGTCATCCGTAACTAGATGACTATAAAGACGGTTGATGGGTACTTCACAAAGCATGCTAAGGGACATGAGTGACCTAGATGGAATTTGCTCATCCTGCATAACAAGATAAATGTCTAAGGGTCCAATATTGAACTGGACAAGGGTGACACATTGTATGCCTTGTGTTCAATATAGACATGAGGGCAAAAGGGTAATTGTACAACACAAATATTATCACGGAAAATGTTTGGTCAGATCACATGACATTTTCGTGACTTGGGTAACAGTGACGTGTTGCTAGATACCGCTCACTGTTTATTATATTAAATGTGTGATTTAATATAATTGCCAACGTCGCGAAAACCTACAGGGTCACACACATAAGGACATGTTGATGAGAGATAGAATAAATAAGGAACACCGTAAGGTACAATGCACTTAAGTGTAATACGGAAAGTGGTAAGGTACCACGTGGATAAGTGATATATGGTACATCATAAGGTATGATGTCCATAAGCTTAATTGGGCTTTTAGCTTATAGCCTTAATTGGGTTTTTAGCTTGTAGCCCACACGAGTGATTCTATAAATAGATCCCTTGTGATGAAGCAATTTCGCTTGATGCAATTTCGCTTTTGATTCTCTCTCTCACTCAAGGTTTCCGTTCGTGATCAGCTAGCACTGTGACCGGAAGCGATCTGTTCGTGTGGACTGAGTAGAGGCGTTGTTCTTCATCAACACTCGTGATCACAATGTCAAAGGTCTGAATCGCCACAAGAGGTAAATATTTCTATCACTGACCATGCTCATTCGTAAGGATCGCTAAAGGAAAATTTTAAATTCCGCTGCGCTTTTGATCGCTATTTTCCTTCAGCTTTTTCTTCTCTGAGATGTTTCAGGTATGAGAGTTAGTGCAGTATACCGCTGAATTACGAGAGTGCAAGGGTTATTAGAGCTATGATGTTTCTCGGAACTGAAAGGAGTGCATAATTCGTGATTTTTGTATGTGTGTCAAGTTAGGATGTCTTTGAGGGAGAATGATCAGGTATTGTTGATATCTGTTTCTCATAGAATAAATATAAATGTGACAGCTAATGATATGCTAGTGTTGTCTGATTCCTGATATTTTTCCTAAAGATATTTGCGACTTGCTCCCATAGTGTGGGTCCGAGTTTGGTGACATTAGATAAATGATGTTTTTATCTTCTAAGCAAGTAGGGTAACTCTTGGGATATGAGGATCATATGTTTCATGTCTGTGACAACAATTGTATGAAGTCGTGTGTGGATTAGTGATAATTGATTAAGATAATGATTGATATTAAATATCCACTCCAAGGTATTGACAATTTGATGGACCAATTGTTGGGCAAGTATGTCTACAGTATAATCGAATTGAGGTCAGGTTACCTCCAGATTCAGGTGAAATGGGAGGATAGTTAGTAGACATCTTTTAGAACTCGATGTAGGCATCACAAATAATTGGATCAGTTTGTTGTGGTGTTTATTGAGGACATTATGATTTAATCTAAGTCAGAATAAGGACATGTTGAATATTGTGATTTAAATTACAGTGTCGAAAGGGAGGAAACATTATGCTAAGTTGCCAAGATGTTTTGAGGAGGTGAGTTTTCTTAAGCATGTTACTTTGGGTGATGGTATCGGTGGATCTATCCAATGAGGATGTCGTTCTACATTGAGAGACTCCAAAGTTGGTTACAAAGACTAGAAGCTTATTGGGCTTAATTGGTTATTATCGCAACTTGTTTGAGACGAGGTCAAGTACGATATGTTGTTAATGAATGAATTGAGGGAATGAGATGTTTAGTATTAGAAAGGATGTGAAGATATTTGAGAAGTTCATGGAGATGCAAATTATGTTGAGTAAGAATGATTAGACTGACGAAGATTAATTGGACCATGGTGCTTTAGGTAACTTTGAGCATAAGTTCTAAAGAAAAGCTATTATAGTTAGTAACGATGGTTTATGCGCCATCATGGTTGTTGGCTACCTATTGAAAAATTGAGGAACTGATCACCCTTAATCTGTTATTGAGAGTAGATGGCATCGTGATGGGATAAACTTTTCTTTCCATCTTGATGGTGTGTAAAGTGTTTGACGTTCTATCAAGAGGATAGTCGTTCATCATTTTGGGTGAACCTAATAGATAAGTGACTATGAAAGAGTTGGGACTTATTGAGCAGTGCAGAGGCTTGAGGTTGTATGCGAGATAACGCCAGAGTGGAAGGTTGAGGTTATCAAGAGTGAACAATTATTTTCTGGTGGATATTTAAGAAAGTCAGAATTTACCTGTGAAACTTGTGGATCTGATAGTTGTGGAAATAAAAATGAAGATAATGACTTTAAGGTAGATTATCAGAGTGGTGTAGTTCGTTATGCGTGTATGACTTATTAGGAGTCAAGGGTTAAACTTAAGAAGCCTATGAGAATGAGCCAAACCATTAGGGAATCTAGAATGGGAGTGATAAGTGAAAGTTTTATATATTATTCGAGACACTGCCATGTCAATAGATGTATCGAGTTACATGCTTAATTGATAAATTGTAGCATTATTGTACTAATGTTGTATGTCAATGTTGTCGGTATTATGGTTATGTTGATGTTCTTATGATGATGTTGTTGTGTCATGAAATGATAAATATGATGTTCACTTCGTAGAACTCTATGTTCTTAAACTATGTTGTTGCCTCATTGTCAGGGGTTCGAGTTCGAGTAGCTCATGTTCAAGAGTGAACAAGATCCTAGGATGATGGGACAAGGAGTGAAATGAACCTATGCGTTCATAACTCGGTAGCATTACATCTTGTTGGATTATTATGGTTAACAATGTTGAATGTTGATTAATGGTATTCAAAATGTTATCAAACATGATGCGAGAGATGGAGAGAACGGTGCGAGAGTCGTATCGAGGGTTGTGTACATCGAGTAAATTTTCGAGGACGAAAATTATTTAAGTGGGGGAGAGTTGTAACACCCCAAAAATATAGATAAATTATTTATTTAGTTATTTAATTGATTTAGTGTGAATGGTGGTGATCTTTGACAAATATATGAATTATGGTGATTTATACGATGTGTTGAGGTGTGTCAGTGATAAACTGTTGTGGGGTAATGTTGGAATTAGATAAATATGAGGTAATTAATCTATAATTATTTAGAATTTAAATAATTATTTGGGATTAATTATATTTAATAATAATATTTAAAATTATTATTATTAATAAAATAAAGGGATAATGGTGTAGAGACAGGAAGGGATAAATGGTAAAGGTATGTGGATTAAGTGAGGGCAAGGATGTAATAATATATTAGGGGTCCTAGGGGTAAAAATAGAAAATAAGGAAATAGGGATCATTCTGTACGATCGTGACTTTTGGAGAAAAGTGAGAAGCAGCTCGGGCACAGAGAGAAGAGAAGAGAAATTCATCTGTAGAGCTTGAAAGAGATCAAAGATAGGAATCTAAGGTAAGGGGTTTAATCGCGTTTATTATAATTGATATCAGGTTAAGGTGTTGGTATGTTTTTGTTTTGGTGTGATGATTTTGGATGAAGATTGATGAAATTGGTGAAAATCATGTGTTAATTGAATGAATGAATCCTTGATGAAGGTATGATGTCAGGACATCTAAGTAAGTGTTATAGGCTGTTATAATATTCTATAACCATATGATTTGAAATTCTGAAACTTGAACTTTTTACAGAATCGAATTCGGAGGTCTGGAAGGGCTTCAACCGGGGAAAATTGCTGGATGAGAAATGTTATTTCGCACGCAATGCTAGACAATGAAGAGACGACACAACATCCCAACAGCATCGAGCGATGAAGAGGCGAGAGAGGATAGCGAGCCTCTGTAGGACAGCGCCCCAGTAGCATCGGGTGATGAAGAAGCAACGTAGCACCAACAACAGTGCCAGGCGATGCATAGGCAATGCAGTCATGTAACAACGTTCAAAACATCACAACTTGAGTTTCAGGAGTCCGTTTGACGCACTGCTCAAAGCGTTGGGAAGCTGACGTGATGAACTATATTATGAATGAATTATATGAGTTTTTTGATGTATGATTCCAATACCTATGTGTTTATGAGATTGATTTATTACATGTTGCTATACTATGATGTGCTATCTTAATGATAAACATGATGTTGATTATGATGTTCAATTGTGGTGATTTGTTAATGATGTTGTTGTGAGTAAATGATGTGATTAATGGTGATGATTTAGTGATGTGCGTGTGCAAATATAATACATGCTATTGTGATAATTCTATGATGTTGAAATACTATGAATTGGTGTAGATAATGAGTATTAGGATATGTTGTTGTTGTATGATGAAAACATGCTGAATTTTATGCATTTTTAACTGAGACTGTATTGGTACAGAATTGCAAAAGGGAATTTGCAGACTGGTGTGCATCATCGGGCAAAGGGAGGCGTTTCTGAGCAAGGGTACAATGCTTGGTCGTCGCCGGGCGAGCAACTGAGCGATGAAATATATGGCAAAGTGATGCTACTGGACTGTCTCGCTCGCACCATCGCTGGGCGATGCAGGAGCGAGAGGTGTGTCGCCAGGAGAATGAAGGCGTCACCGGGTGATGGAGACCAGAGGAGAATTGGTAGTGTTGCAGCTCCCACGTCATCGGGCGAGTACCAGGCGAGGGACAAAAATATCATTTTTAAAGTGCCATAACTTGAGTTTTAGAACTCCGTTTGAGGTGCCATTTGAAGCGTTGGTTAGCTAACGTGATGAACTGCATGTGGGTGAAATAAAATGAGTAAAAATATGGAATTGTCCAGTACCTAGGCTAAGATAGGCCTAGAATCTTAAGAGATAGTTTATAATGACGTATGTTGCTGTGATGAATTATTAATACTATAATGATGTATGTTGCTATGATGAATTGATAATGCTACAATGATGAATGTTACTTATAGTGACGTTTGATGATGTGTATGATAACTTTATGTATACATGTTATATGATGATTATTATGTGATGATGATTGTGTGAATTATGTTATTATGATGTATGTGATGATTCCATGAATGATGATTGGTTTTGACTAGCCGTGGTCATGTGTTATTATGTTGTTGCACATCATGCATTCATGGGATATGATTAGAACTTCGGTCCAGTGATGTTGTTAGGACTTTGGTCTAGTAATGGTGATAAGATGTTAGTATAGGGATGACCTCAATCCTATAGTGTGGATTGAATGCAATATTATGATGTGCTCTAGTTCCAAGCGAGAATCAATCCTATTAGTGGGGATCTTTAGAGAAATGATGACTGAGTTGTCAGTGAAGTTTTGGCACCACATGCACGAGTTTATGACATTGCATTTTATTATATGTGACATTGCATACAATTATTGGTGATTGGTGAATGACGAATAATTGTGAACTAAGTGATTAGATGATGTTTTGACAATAATTGTTTATTATGTGATTTGATGATGTTGTGAATTAAATGGAGTTTCAATGATTTATGATGATGATGATGATGCGTGTTGTACCCCAAAATTTGCCCTCCCTCTTTTTCATAAGAAATCACAGCTTCGGGCTTTTCCTGATTTTTCAGATTGGCTCGAGAATCGGTCAAACAGACTTTTCTTATCAGTCAAACAAAATTAGGGTTTCCATTAACTTTTGAATCAGTTCAAGCAGATTGCTAGGGTTTGGTTGGGTTTGGCTCAGGGTTTGATCAAACAGACGCTTCTTTGACAATAAATCAATAATTAGGGTTTGCACGCGCATTTTCAGAAGAATTTGAATCCACATTGTCTTAATTGGCTGTCACACTGCTTTGACGCCTGTTCAAGGTTTCAGTTTGTTTTTCAAAGTCTAAACATCTGGGATAGAAGCTGAGGCTTCTGATTGAGAGTTTGAAGTGTTGGTTGATCAGTGAGGTGAAAGACGTATGGACGTTTGTTTGATTGACTGTGCATTGCTATTGGTTATTTGGAACGCCGGACGTTTGTTGATTATTTATAATTTCTAAGTTAAAATTATTGGGATAATTTCCAATTATTATAATTCAAGAAATTTAAGTAATTAAATAAATAAATGCAGAAGAATTAAAGAATTAACTGACAAAGGATATTTTTATTCAATTGTTTGTTACAAATATTATTTGAATACTGTAAATTTATTTACAGTGTTTACAATAATGTTATTACAAATGATTAGAAATAAAATAAAACTATATCCTAAATCTCTTGAAGTCTTCATCTTCTACTGTTGCATCCTTTGCTCAACTGATATTTACCTGCAAAAAGAGAAGAAAAAAGTCAACACGGATGAATTAAAAAAGGGCATTTTCAGACAGTTAATCATAAAAACTCATCATTAAAAGTGTTGGCCGGAATCAGTTTGTTCGTCCTCTCTGCAAATCGCAAGAAGACTCTCTTCTTGGTTCACAAAGAGGGAAAGAAAATATGTTTGCAAACATATGAATTAAATACAAGGCAACATGTTAAACAAAATGCACAAAAATGCATAAATTCAAACAAGGCAAACCAAACTAAGTCAAAATGGCCAACTAAGTCACAACTTCAAGAAGCTGTCAAAAACTGTCAAAGAGGCTAACAAACTAGCAATGCAGAAAATCTGGAAAAGAAGAAAGTACAAGAGGCAGAGAAAAGCTAACATTGCAAGCATATATTTCAAATTATCATCATTTCCCAGCCAAACACCTTTTCAGAAAAGGACAGTTCAAGTAATTAAATATACTTTTATGTGGAGAGAGAAAGGAAGAGAGAAGTGGAGGCTTACAGTTTGCAGGCTTAGGAGATAGAGATATAAAACAAAGAGTATCAGAACAGTTGAACAGGAGGCAGAACACCACATAGAAAAAATATACCACAAGCCTCAAAGTTCAAACCTGTGTTAAGAACACCAGAAACCTGCATAAAATCTCCAGCCTTAACCTGCCTATTTTAAAACACAAGCCAAAAGGCCAGCATAAAACATAAGCAAGCCTGCCTGTTCGGAAAAGCCTGCTTCAAGCCAAAGCCTAAAAACCTGTGAAAACTGTCTTCAAAGTCTGTAACCAAGCCAAGCATAACAAGCATAAGCCCTGAAGCTGTAAACATCACTAACCCTAACAAACCTTTGTTCAGAATCAACACATCCAAATATCCAAACCATTTCAAAAATCAAAACACCAACAAAACCCTCAGAATCAAATTCATCATAGGGCCAACATAACATAGGCAACTCAGAATCATCATCATCATTGAAAGCCAACACAGCATCAAGAGAGGAAAAGCTACTCAGAAGCAAAACACACTAAAGCAAACAACTCTCAGATTCGAAATCATCATCATTGTAAAAGAACAACAAAGTTCATCAGAAGTCAGAAGTGAAATAATAGCATTCAAATACTCAGAGGCCAGCAATCAAAAGAAGAAGAGAGAACTAAAAGTAGGGTTTTCAGATACTCATCACTAAACCTAACAAAAGCAAGATACAAAGTACCAGGAAGGCCAGCAAGCACATCACTGCGTCCCTCCGCCTCCGGCCACCTGAGAAGCGCCGCCGTCCTCCTCCGTCTCCTCTCCAAAGGTATTGTCCCTCTTTCCCTTTTTCTAACACTTCAAGCAAACATCAAATAACATAAAGATCAGAATTTGTCAAAAAAAATCAATAACATGCAAAACTTGAAACCCTAAAGCGCATGAAGGAGAAACAGAATCGTTACCTTTTCTTTATCACTGTCTGAACGACCATGGAGAGAGGGAGATGGACGGTGGCGCTCTGGCAGCTGTGGAGAGGGGGTTCGTTCAGAAGCATGGCTCAAGAAAGATGAAGAGGACAACAAAGAAGAAGATGGGAGCGGCGCCGTTTGTAAAGTTGCAACCTTAATTCTGAACGAAACAATGTGAACCCTAAACAAAAACTTATTAAACCTTTGGGCCTGTCCCTTGAAGCGAACCCCTAAGCCCAATGCAATCTGGCGTATACACCCCCCTTTCTGAATCTGTTGTTTGTTTGTTTGGGCCCAAACATGTAACATCAAACCCATTTATTTCCTTTTTTTATGTTTATAACTAATACTTTTTTTACTTTATTTTTCTTTTTTTATATAATCTAAATTCCTTTTGGTAAATAGAAATGATATATTTTGTTTTAAAATTTTTGTTTAGTTAAACTTTTTATATAAGTTTCTTTTAAAACATTAACAAAAAATACATAAATAATATTTTTGTTTTGAGTTAAATAAATTTCTTGTATATAAAACATTAACAAAAATATGTAAGTAATAGATTTTCTTTATTAAAGTTAAAATATTTTTTCTTTTAAAAACCATTGTTTATATAACATTAACAAAAAAAAAACACAAAGATAATAAAATACTTAATAATACATTAGGTTAATATTTTTACTCATTTGTAAATAATCACATACATTGCATAATACTTTTGTTTCTCTTTTATCCTTATCCTTTGCTATATTTTACATTGAGAATACAATGATTCGATTTGGTTGTAAATAATATTTGGACACTACTATCCTGATAAGACTCATCCCCATTTGTAAACATTTGTACCCCCATCCCCGGATACTTATTTGTAATAGCTTAGACTTTAAATTCCCGCAATTTATCGCTTTCTATATACTATATAGTAATTAGGGTTTGTATGTGAAGATTCAAAATCAACCGCTAGATAACCTAATACAAAATAAATGCATAAAAATCAACACACAATTCACACTTGCACCCCTAGGGTTACTCCACTTGTTGCCTTCAAAAATGGGCCATGTTTGCATGTCAAGTACTTTGGCAAAACAAAAACAAATCAAATGATCATAGTCCCTCGATGACGCTTTCGAAGTTGCCTAAACAAAATGATCATAGTCCCTCAAGAAAAAATGCCAAAGACACTTGACACTATTGCATTCATGGTCTAAAACGATGACCCGCGCCCGTCCCGTTAACAT
Organism: Vicia faba; assembly: GCA_948472305.1. Lineage (NCBI taxonomy): Eukaryota > Viridiplantae > Streptophyta > Magnoliopsida > Fabales > Fabaceae > Vicia > Vicia faba. The sequence continues at coordinate 1,358,314,123 of OX451741.1, forward strand.
TCTAACACAAGATTGTCCACCAAATACAATGGTGGAACAATACTGTTAAAAGGGTTAAAACATGAGAAAGATCTTTGAGTAAAAATAGGGTAGACAACTCTTAGTTGCTTGATCAAACTTGCAAAATACACTTGCCTACTTTCAAAACACACTCCACAACACAAAACAACTTTCAAAAACATTGAAACATATTTTCAAAAAGACAAACACCTTTGTAAAAAATTCGAGTAAAGAATTGTTACAATGGTTGCCTAGACAAGGCATATTTTTCAAAACATTTTCAAAACCACACACACAAAGCACCATTTCAAACAATTGAAAATCAAGGCAAGTGATCTAAAACAAGTAACTAAGAGCCCATGGATAACCATGGATGAAAAGGGTGCTAGCACATTCCCTTTTCATAATCTACCCCCCGAACCCACGAAAACATCTCAAAGGTTTTTCCTGTGCTTTTTAACCTTTCCTTAGGATAAATAAAAAGTCGGTGGCGACTCTTGCTAAACCGAACAAGTGCGAATACAAACGCAAAACCTCAAGTCAGTTCTCCCACCGTATCACAGAACTGGCGACTCTGCTGGGGATTGCATTTAAAAGTGGGGTTACCTTAGGGTTTAGATCACCTTTACATACTTGCTTTGATTGATTTGATTGCTTTACTTTTTGGGTCCTTGTTTGGGTTTGTTGTAAATCCTACACCCGGATTTGGGGCACCTTCTTAGGTAAATAGCAATAAACTGTGAGGGAACTGTGCAGGGTATACCGACATGGTTGAAGCAGTAGCTATGTTAGTGTGATATATTTGTGAGTACCGGTAGCCCTTGAGTAGTCAAGGAGAATACGGGGCCGCTGAGTGATATCATGAAGCACTAACGAACTCTTAGAACCTTAATTGACCATCTTAGCCTTTTTAGGGGTAGTGAGATGACCGACTTTGGTGCAGTCCGAAGTTGGTAGATACTCGATAATACACTCATTGAGGGTTATTTTCTTGGAATATTTTGGTCGCCAGTTAAGTGGCTAAACCAAAACAATGAACACAGAAAATAATCCAGTGATATTGAGCTCCTTAGAACCCGGTTTGTATTTTAGGACAGGATGAGCCAACTAACTTCAAGAGGGTACTTACCTATAAACCCCATGCAAGCCTAAACCTAAGGACTTGTTTGCTTTGTGTGAATATGATTACCTGTATATACAATTACTTGATTTTGCATACGTGTACATAACATCATGACATCATACCATAGCATTTTCAATAACCATTTCGAGGATCTCGAGGGTCTTTTGATGCAGGGTCACGTTGAACCAGACGTCTACCAAGGGGCAAGAGGATTCTCCTATAAACAAATGCCATCAAAGATCAAGTGCAACAACTTGAATCAGGGGCTATGACCCACTTGACATGGTGAACTTGATTCTCGTGGAAAGACATCCACCACTACAAGGTTCTCCAATCAAAGATCGAAGTTCAACCTCTAACATTCTCTTGTGTTTACCCCAAGAGATCCTTGAAAACATTACATACATATATCATACATATCATTGCATAACAGATTTCTCCCATACAGGTCCCCTTATCTTCTTACTGTTTATTTCAGTAAGATGGATATGGAACAAACGGTGAAAGATCTCCAAGCTCAAAATGCTCAATTCCAACAAATGCTTCTGGCTATGGGTAAAGGGCAAAAATACCTGAAATCTCTCCTTCTAAAAGACAAGAAGAAGTCCAAGAAAGCAGCGGGCATCCTGAACTTGAGCAGAATACCTGAAACCCTAGACCTTTCTACTCCACCAAGCATAGGGGCCAGTCTTAAAGAAGACCACAATTTGGAGATTGATGAAGCTGACTACTCCGAAGAACAATATCCTCCCGCTAATGACAAGTACAAACAGTTGGAGGATCGCCTCAATGCTATGGAGGTTCAACAAATACCTGGCTTGGATTTAGGAGACATGGGTTTGGTTTCTGGATTAGTCATCCCTCCAAAGTTCAAAGTCCCTACCTTGGCCCTGTACGATGGAGTCTCTTGCCCTAAGATGCACTTAAAATCTTATGTCCGCAAGATTCAGCCATACACAACTGATCCAAAGCTTTGGATCCATTTCTTCCAAGAAAGCCTGGTAAGGGCTCAACTCGAGTGGTTCTATCAATTGGAGAGTTCTCGTATCCACACTTGGGAAGATTTAGCTATGGCTTTTTACAAACAGTATCAATACAATGCTGATCTTGCACCAACTCGCATGAAATTGCAGAACATGACCTTGGGTTCCAACGAGAGCTTCAAAGGATATGCCCAAAGGTGGAGAGATCTGGATGGTAGGGTGCAACCCCCTTTAACTGACAGAGAGATGATTGACATCTTCATGGGAACTTTGACAGGGCCTTTCTTCAATCACTTAATTGGAAGCTCCTCAGCCGGGTTCACTGAGCTAGTACTAACCGGTGAAAGGGTCGAAGCTGGCATCAAAAGTGGGAAGATCCAAGGATCTACTCCCTCTGATGCTCAGAAAATTCCCCACAATGGGAAGAAAGAGTCCAATGCAGTGACTGGTCAAAAGAGTCGTCATGATCAACATGTAGGGGCAATCCTGATCTCTGACCCCACGACTGTTCAACAAAGACGGGACAAGAGGCGCAGGGTAAGATATCAAGAAAGGCAGTATACTGACATCAACATGCCTTTGTCTAAAGCGTTACAACATTTACTGAAGTTGAAGTTAATCACGCTAAAGGATCCTCCTCAAAATCCTGATACTTCCTCTTCCAAGTATAACCCGAGGGTGAGATGTGCCTACCATTCTAACAGTCCTGGACACGACACCGACAACTGTTGGACTTTGAAGAACAAGATTCAAGACTTGATTGATGCCAAAGAGATCGAGTTCGACCCTCCGGAGACTCTAGCATAATCACTGCTCCTTTGACGAATCATTGAGAGCATCTTTGTTTCATTTGAACTTTCAAGTTGTAATCTCTTTGTTATTCAAACAATTATCTATTAATGTCAAACTTTGTTTCATTAATGCATTGCATATGTTTGTCTTGATTTGATCCACTCATTTTTATTACACTTGAACTATGCTTTCTACTTTCTTTATGACATTTAACTCTTGCAAAAGCTACAAGCCTTTAGAGGGAGGATGACAAAACAATGCCATAATCTCATACAATATGCTTTTGAACAGACCTTGCTGACGATGTACATGCATTATTTCAAATCCTAAACACTGGAGTTATAAGGAAGATAATCCCTAGTCAACCCCTTCGAGCCAAAGAAGTAGGAGTTTTCTGTTCTAAACAAATTGAAACCTTTGATTTAAACCTGGGGCAGGGTAGTCTCTCAGTTAATTCAAAAAAGGTGCGCATTAAAGTCGCAAACTCTCAGTTCGTAATACAACGAACGACATAAAAAAAAGGGCATTCCTCTGGAATCAAAAGAAAGTGATGGTTCCTTATCTCATAGGCAGTCATTACCTCTCAAAAGAAAAAAGCCCACTGAGCCAAAAGAAAGCTGGGGCATCCTGCTGACTGTAATCTCGAAAACAGGAACAGTCAGGCAAAAGTTAGGGATAACAAATCAAGAAAGAGGTCATTACAAATCCTCAACAACATGAAAAGTGTTGCAAAAAAAAAAGAGGACGACTGTCTTCCATAAAATTCAACTTGTGTGAACCATCACCAAAAAAGTCGTTCCAAATTCGAATAGAGTTTGACGCACAATTAACTGAGTTTAGGATTGAAGAACATCACGAAGAGTGGGTGGGTACAAATATACTTTGAGCCTTTATCCTTTGTTTCTTAAATCGTGAACCAAGCCACGTTACAACCCTTCAAAAGTCCTAATTGAAGCATGGGTTAGTTCGAAAGCATACTGTTACAAAAGGTATCCTGACTCCTGTAAGGCTTTATCCTAAATCTTATGTTGAATTTGTCTTATAAAAAGTTTTCTGCTAAAAAACGCATTTTTCAAAACTTCAAGACAAACATAAACTTTGCATTACTTGAATATCACTGTTTGCATTTGGCTATTTGATTGACAGCGGAGAAATTCACACAATGAACATCTGATGAACGAAAACCCTCTCAGTGAGCAAAATCAATTCAAAAAGGATGACACTTCCATTGACAAATCTCCTATCAACAAGGGGGCATGACATGTCACTATCCGGTTAACCTGGGGCAGTCCAGTCAAGATTTCAACAAATCTTTCAAGTTCAAATTAACCTGGGGCAGTCCAGTCAAGATTTCAACAAATCTTTCAAAGTTCAGTGAACCTGGGGCAAGTCTCCCTCACCATCACTCGGGGCATTCGAATGTCAATCTCAAGGGTTACGTACAGTCCAAGTAACCTGGCAATATCACAAACACCTGATACTAGGGGCAGTGATGAAACCTCTCCGAAATCTTTCTGAAAAGAAATTCAAGTGTCCTCGAGAAGTTCATCACCTCTCTAAGCAGACCTGCAGTCATGGGTTTATTTCCCCAACATTTGTCAAGGATTTATTCTCCAAAACAAATTACATTTCAACAGCATTCTTAACATATGCAGATTGATCGACAGATAAGCTTCCTTCATCTTTTGGAGTAGTAATCAAAGATTCCTTCATCTTTTGGAGTAGTAATCAAAGATTCCTTCATATTTTGGAGTAGTAATCGTCAAAGATTCCTTCATCTTTTGGAGTAGTAATCAAAGGTTCCTTCATCTTTTGGAGTAGTAATCGTCAAAGGTTCCTTCATCTTTTGGAGTAGTAATCGTCAAAGATTCCTTCATCTTTTGGAGTAGTAATCGTCAAAGATTCCTTCATCTTTTGGAGTAGTAATCAAAGGTTCCTTCATCTTTTGGAGTAGTAATCGTCAAAGATTCCTTCATCTTTTGGAGTAGTAGTCAAAGATTCCTTCATCTTTTGGAGTAGTAATCATCAAAGATTCCTTCATCTTTTGGAGTAGTAATCATCAAAAATTCCTACATCACCTGCTGGAATTCAAGAACGTTCAAAATTTCCTTCATCACCTGCTGGAAATTGCGGTCATCATCAAAAATTCCTACATCACCTGCTGGAATTCAAGAACGTTCAAAATTTCCTTCATCACCTGCTGGAAATTGCGGTCATCATCAAAATCCCTTTATCACCTGCTGGAAGTTACAACCACCGACAGATAACGGACAATTGAAGCTCCTAAAAAATATGTTTCTCTCAAAGAATGAAGACTCTCATCCTTGAAACCTCAGTAGATTGGTATACTCCCAATTTCTGACCCCCAACAAAATGAAGATTCTCATTCTCAAAGTGGCGTATAACCCAAGTTCCAGATTAATACCTGTAACAAGCCAGGAAAACTATCTGTGGATGACTGATTGTAGATTAATACCTGAAAACAGCCAGGAAAACTATCTACATGAAGAGATTGAAGATTAATACCTGTAACAAGCCAGGAAAACTATCTTTCTTTCTCAGGTCAGAGATTAATACCTGAAACCAGCCAGGACAACTATCTCACCGACCAACCTTTTCAAGATCCCAGATCAATACCTGCAGTAATCAAAAGATTCTTGTAATCCCCAGCGGAGCTAAAACTTCCAACTATCAATCCCCAAGCAGAATGAAAACTCTCATTCTCAGTTCCTCACAGAGTATTCAAATATTCTCCAGTGAAGATCCCCTCAAGACAGGAATCCCCAGTAGATTGGCATACAACCCAAGCTCCTGATTCCCCAACAGTGGTCCCATGACTTCTCATTTTCAACAATCAAAAGATTCTTGCAATCCCCTGCAGCAGTCAAGGATTCACTTTCCCCGGCAGCAGTCAAGATTCTTTTATCTCCGGCTATCCAGGATTCGTCTTCCTCAGCAAGACAGCTCACCAGCTTACATGTGCATTCATTACATTCATATCATAAACATTGATATAACATACATTGCATCATACATTTCATGCAACATAACTTTGTGTTTCAACTAATATTTTTTACCCTCTTCAGGATAAGATTAATAAGCTTCAACTTCAACTTTTGAAAACAGTTTACGGACGCTTCCCAACATGGATGCTGATCTATTGCTTATTCAATTCCAAGACTTCTGAAAACAGTTTACGGATTCTCCAAACACAGATGTTAATCTATCGCTTGTTCAGACTTAACTTTTGAAAACAGTTTACGGACGCTTCCCAACATGGATGCTGATCTATTGCTTATTCAACTCGAAGACTTCTGAAAACAGTTTACGGGTTCTCCAGATACGGATGTTAACCTATCGCTTGTTCAGATCCAAGACTTCTGAAAACAGTTTACGGATGATTCCAAACATGGATGTCAAGCTATTGCTTATTCAGATCCCCAGTTTAGAGATGTTCCAAACATGGATACCTTTCTGATACTCACCCACTCACCAACGACATACAGTTCAACAAACATTCTTGGATGGCATCTACAAGCCCATCTCCAACAAGATACCAACAATTTCCAGATGGCATCTCTAAGCCCATCCCCCGACAAGATTCTGTCACATCTCCAGATGGCATCTTTAAGCCCATCTCCAAATGGCATCTTTAAGCCCATTCCCTTAAACTACGTTTTGACGAGTGCAAATTTTTTAGGCACTCTAGTGTCCAATCTCCTTTTACCCTCGAGTCGCGAAAGGCAAACCTTCCAATCTAACTCTTCAGGTTCAAGAAGATTGAACAGGGGCAACTGTTGTACCCCAAAATTTGCCCTCCCTCTTTTTCACAAGAAATCACAGCTTCGGGCTTTTCCTGATTTTTCAGATTGGCTCGAGAATCGGTCAAACAGACTTTTCTTATCAGTCAAACAAAATTAGGGTTTCCATTAACTTTTGAATCAATTCAAGCAGATTGCTAGGGTTTGGTTGGGTTTGGCTCAGGGTTTGATCAAACAGATGCTTCTTTGACAATAAATCAAGAATTAGGGTTTGCACGCGCATTTTCAGAAGAATTTGAATCCACAGTGTCTTAATTGGCTGTTGCATTGCTTTGACGCCTGTTCAAGGTTTCAATTTGTTTTTCAAAGTCTAAACATCTGGGATAGAAGCTGAGGCTTCTGATTGAGAGTTTGAAGTCTTGGTTGATCAGTGAGGTGAAAGACGTATGGACGTTTGTTTGATTGGCTGTGCATTGCTATTGGTTATTTGGAACGCCGGATGTTTGTTGATTATTTATAATTTCTAAGTTAAAATTATTGGGATAATTTCCAATTATTATAATTCAAGAAATTTAAGTAATTAAATAAATAAATACAGAAGAATTAAAGAATTAACTGACAAAGGATATTTTTATTCAATTGTTTGTTACAAATATTATTTGAATACTGTAAATTTATTTACAGTGTTTACAATAATGTTATTACAAATGATTAGAAATAAAATAAAACTATATCCTAAATCTCTTGAAGTCTTCATCTTTTACTGTTGCATCCTTTGCTCAACTGATATTTACCTACAAAAAGAGAAGAAAAAAGTCAACACGGATGAATTAAAAAAGGGCATTTTCAGACAGTTAATCATAAAAACTCATCATTAAAAGTGTTGGCCGGAATCAGTTTGTTCGTCCTCTCTGCAAATCGCAAGAAGACTCTCTTCTTGGTTCACAAAGAGGGAAAGAAAATATGTTTACAAACATATGAATTAAATACAAGGCAGCATGTTAAACAAAATGCACAAAAATGCATAAATTCAAACAAGGCAAACCAAACTAAGTCAAAATGGCCAACTAAGTCACAACTTCAAGAAGCTGTCAAAAACTGTCAAAGAGGCTAACAAACTAGCAATGCAGAAAATCTGGAAAAGAAGAAAGTACAAGAGGCAGAGCAAAGCTAACATTGCAAGCATATTGTGATCGGTGGATCTGGAACTGACTGTTTAACGCTGGTTCGCGAAATGTCGCGGAAGCAAGAGTCGCCACCGTCTTTTATTTTCTCCAAATGGAAAGGACAAAAGCACAGAAAAATTCCTTATAGAGATTGCTCTCGGTTCGGGAGGTAGATTTATAGAAAGGGAAGGTGTTAGCACCCTTTCTATCTATGGTTATCCATGGGCTCTTAGATACTTGCTCATTGTGTTTTCAAAAATGGTTTGTTTGCTTTTCAACTGTGGGTTTTAAAAAGTTTCTTTGAAAATTCCAGTTCGACTCTTGTATCAGTCCTCAAGAGTGTTTGAAAAAATGCTTTCGAAAGCTTTTTGAAAATGTGTTGGTGTGAAAAGTATTTTTGATTTGTTTTTGAAATTAGAGCAAGCATCTAGAGTCGTCTACCTACCCTAAGGAATTCGTCTGTGTAAATGTCCTTTAAAGTAGTGCCATCCCACCATTGAGAGGTAGGTAGCACCACCGTTGGAGGTGTTCGGGTCAATTCGAGGTTCGGGACATGGTGATCACCAGAGCAATGGGAAGACACCTTAGAAGCTACCCTCATGCCAGGTTCCCGGATCATGAGGACTTACTAAGACATCCTCTACTCGACGATCACCTTTTGAGGCAAGGCAACAGTGAGGCGTACCCTAGGGGTGGTGTGTGCGATTCGTGTGTCGTTTTCATTGGTATTTATCTTGTCACGTTATTGGTGTTCTACGCTTGTTTTTATTTTTGTCCATTCATTCTTGCATGCCTTGATTAATAGTTAAAAATTGCGAAAAGTAAAAGTCTAAAGCTATTACAAAAGGCGCGGGTCCACATCGCCAAAATTAAACCAGGACCCGATTTAACAGAAAAATAAAGAAAATAAAAGTAAAAGAAAATAAATTACAAGGCTTCGGGAGAGATACATAAATATTTAAACGGAAAAGAAATAAGTATGCGAATTGATAAGAAATTAAGAACGAGGGCATTGGACCCTTTTGCAAAATTAAATTATATGGAATTAATTAAAATTAAAAGAAAGAAAGAACTTGTTTTTTGGTATTTTTTAGTATTTTAGGATTTAAAAAAGGGAATTAATTGAAATTAAATGCTAACCCTAATTCTATTTTATTTTTAATTTATTAAGAAAAGAAAATTAAAACCTAATATTAACCCTAATTTATTTACATGCAAATTTAATTATAAAAATAAATATTTAATTATTTAATTATTATGAAATAAAAAAAAAATAAATAAAAAGGATAAAAATTAATTAAACCCTAATTCTATGTTTTTTAGATTTTTAATTAAAAGAATTAAAATTAAACCTAATTTAACTAATTAATTTATGAACAATTTAATTACAAAATATCAAAACAAAATATTTATTATTATTATTATTATCTTTTTTTCTGATTTTTTTGATTTTTAGGTGTTTTTTATATTTTGTGAAAATAATAAATTAATTAAACAAATAATAATTAAAAGCAAATAGAAAATAAAATAAAAAATATTATGGCAAACCTAGGGGGGTTGTAGTCCCCAACATGGAGGTATAGCCCAAGAATCTGGCCCATTTAGATTCTTGGCCTTGGAGACTTTTCCACTTACGTGCAGAAGCGTTGACTACAATCCATGGTACTGCGCAGTTCTTGGCTTTCTGATTGTTCTATTGGGACGCGTGGCCATCTGATCATGAAGGAGTATGGTGGTATCCAGCGTTGGCTCTGCATGTGATTATCAATTGAAAAATAATATTGAGATGGTGAAGACCTGGGGCTCGAACCCAGGTCATGTACCTTACCAATAACTACGCTTGCCACTGAGCCACTTCAAACGCATTTAACATATAATAGCTAATGAATATTATAAAAGAAAGTCAGTCAATAACTTAAAAAACGCACGCAGATTTTGAACGAACCACTCACGCCTTGACACTGCATCATCTCCTTTGTTGGTTTGCTTTTTCCTGAAATACACAAAACATTGGCAACGGTTTTCACGCGTTGCCTAAGACACCATACAAGAAAATAGCGATTAGCCATGGAACGCTCATAAATTGGGCGCGAGGGTCTCAAACTTTTCGTCCAAGCATGCTGAATACATTCATGGCACTGTGGTTCGCTAATTTTACGCTATTTGAAAACGCCCAATTCACAACTCTGAAAACCCTAGAATTTAGTAATGGTGAAATCGTCTATAGCTTGCAAAAATTCAATCAAACACATGGGTTAGCTTCAGAATTGCATAAGGAGTATGAATCAATGAATAAAATGTCATGAAGATGCCTGTAAATCAAAACACGAATATGCATTTTTCATGAAATATTTTAAGTTATGTATACCGATTCTTGAGGTTTTGATGAATGTTTTTGATTGGGAATCGTTCAATGAAGCTTCAGGAAGCTAGTGAGATGAAAATCTTGGCTTGAAACCACCTGCAAGTTAGTTTTCAGAATTGAGTTTTTTAGACAAAATTTCAAGGATGTCAATGGAATTCCTGCGCAGCTTTGTGGTCCCCTTGATTAGGTTTCTATTCAGGCTTATGTATTGAACAAATTAGGTCAACAATTCTGATCAAAATCTCTTGCAATGATGGCTTTTGAGATTTGATTTTCAAGCATTATTTTTCAATCTTTTTCCATGTGTTTTTGTACAAATCATGATCAATTCAATCCAAATCTTTCCATATTGGGTTATGCACGAATTATTGAGGATATATCATGCACAAAAAGATTGTAAAACTTAGGTTAAATATTTTCCATGTATTTAATTTGATTTAAATGAATTATTATAAATAAAAATTCAAATAAATAAATAAAAAATGAAGAAATACTTCCCTTTAGGCCAAGTGGTCGTTCACATGCTTGGGATGATGAATTGTGGAAGAAAAATGGGCCCATTAGCAATTTTAGGTCATTTGAATCAATGTTGACTTTTCAAAATATCCAAACAATTCCCAACTTTCACAAGGCATAACTTACTCAATTTTTAATATTTTCTCATGTTCTTGGACATTTTGGAAAGGTCTTTGAGTCCTCTAACCAATGCCTTTGGTCCCATGTCATTTTGATTTACCAATTTCAAGTTATGGCCTTTGACTTAAAGTCCCTTTTTGTTGACTTTTGAAAATGACCTATAATGTTGAAATTGATAACTTTTTGTGAGAGCATTTCTTGGACTTGAAGTATGAGGATGAGTTGTAGGAAATATCTTTCTCTTCAAAATGAGCTTTGGATGGAATTTTTCTGATAATCCATGTGAAAGTTATGCCCTGGTCAATTTACAGTTGACTTTTTCAGCTGTCCAAATAAGGAAACTTTTGCATCTTGATGATTTTTGAGCCAAACTTTGAGAATCATGATCAAGCATTGATCAAATGATGTTTAAGGCTTCAAAATGAGATGTTGACCAAAAATTTGAACTTTTGACTGTCAAATGACCATTTTGCCCCTACAGTTGACTGTAGTGCAATTAGGGTTTTGACTGTGCAATTTGTGCTGAAAGTCTTGAAACTTGACATGAGGATACTTGACCATATTTGTAGGCATGTGAGACTTGATTGGACCTTTGGAAACTTCATTTTCTTGATCAGAACAAAAACCCTAATCTTGACTGTATAGGAGACCTTTGCACTGTGCAACCCTTGGAGAATTTTGTAGCTGGACTTGGCAAGTTCTTGGAGAATATGGGAGGGCAAATTTTTGGGTACAACACATATATTTCAAATTATCATCATTTCCCAGCCAAACACCTTTTCAGAAAAGGACAGTTCAAGTAATTAAATATACTTTTATGTGGAGAGAGAAAGGAAGAGAGAAGTGGAGGCTTACAGTTTGCAGGCTTAGGAGATAGAGATATAAAACAAAGTATCAGAACAATTGAACAGGAGGCAGAACACCACATAGAAAAAATATACCACAAGCCTCAAAGTTCAAACCTGTGTTAAGAACACCAGAAAACTGCATAAAATCTCCAGCCTTAACCTGCCTGTTTTAAAACACAAGCCAAAAGGCCAGCATAAAACATAAGCAAGCCTGCCTGTTGAGAAAAGCCTGCTTCAAGCCAAAGCCTAAAAACCTGTGAAAACTGTCTTCAAGTCTGTAACCAAGCCAAGCATAACAAGCATAAGCCCTGAAGCTGTAAACATCACTAACCCTAACAAACCTTTGTTCAGAATCAACACATCCAAATATCCAAACCATTTCAAAAATCAAAACACCAACAAAACCCTCAGAATCAAATTCATCATAGGGCCAACATAACATAGGCAACTCAGAATCATCATCATCATTGAAAGCCAACACAACATCAAGAGAGGAAAAGCTACTCAGAAGCAAAACACACTAAAGCAAACAACTCTCAAATTCGAAATCATCATCATTGTAAAAGAACAACAAAGTTCATCAGAAGTCAGAAGTGAAATAATAGCATTCAAATACTCAGAGGCCAGTAGAAGAAGAAGAGAGAACTAAAAGTAGGGTTTTCAGATACTCATCACTAAACCTAACAAAAGCAAGATACAAAGTACCAGGAAGGCCAGCAAGCACATCACCGCGTCCCTCCGCCTCCGGCCACCTGAGAAGCGCCGCCGTCCTCCTCCGTCTCCTCTCCAAAGGTATTGTCCCTCTTTCCCTTTTTCTAACACTTCAAGCAAACATCAAATAACATAAAGATCAGTATTTGTCAAAAAAAAATCAATAACATGCAAAACTTGAAACCCTAAAGCGCATGAAGGAGAAACATAATCGTTACCTTTTCTTTATCACTGTCTGAACGACCATGGAGAGAGGGAGATGGACGGTGGCGCTCTGGCAGCTGTGGAGAGGGGGTTCGTTCAGAAGCTTGGCTCAAGAAAGATGAAGAGGACAACGAAGAATAAGATGGGAGCGGCGCCGTTTGTAAAGTTGCAACCTTAATTCTGAACGAAACAATGTGAACCCTAAACAAAAACTTATTAAACCTTTTGGCCTGTCCCTTGAAGCGAACCCCTAAGCCCAATGCAATCTGGCGCATACACCCCCCTTTCTGAATCTGTTGTTTGTTTGTTTGGGCCCAAACATGTAACATCAAACCCATTTATTTCCTTTTTTTATGTTTATAACTAATACTTTTTTTACTTTATTTTTCTTTTTTTTATATAATCTAAATTCCTTTTGGTAAATAGAAATGATATATTTTGTTTTAAAATTTTTGTTTAGTTAAACTTTTTATATAAGTTTCTTTTAAAACATTAACAAAAAATACATAAATAATATTTTTGTTTTGAGTTAAATAAATTTCTTGTATATAAAACATTAACAAAAATATGTAAGTAATAGATTTTCTTTATTAAAGTTAAAATATTTTTTCTTTTAAAAACCCTTGTTTATATAATATTAACAAAAAAAAAACACAAAGATAATAAAATACTTAATAATACATTAGGTTAATATTTTTACTCATTTGTAAATAATCACATACATTGCATAATACTTTTGTTTCTCTTTTATCCTTATACTTTGCTATATTTTACATTGAGAATACAATGATTCAATTTGGTTGTAAATAATATTTGGACACTACCATCCTGATAAGACTCATCCCCATTTGTAAACATTTGTACCCCCATCCCCAGATACTTATTTGTAATAGCTTAGACTTTAAATTCCCGCAATTTATCGCTTTCTATATACTATATAGTAATTAGGGTTTGTATGCGAAGATTCAAAATCAACCGCTAGATAACCTAATACAAAACAAATGCATGAAAATCAACACACAATTCACACTTGCACCCCTAGGGTTACTCCACTTGTTGCCTTAAAAAATGGGCCATGTTTGCATGTCAAGTACTTTGGCAAAACAAAAACAAATCAAATGATCATAGTCCCTCGATGACGCTTTCGAAGTTGCCTAAACAAAATGATCATAGTCCCTCAAGAAAAAATGCCAAAGACACTTGACACTATTGCATTCATGGTCTAAAACGATGACCCGCGCCCGTCCCGTTAACATCCTAACACAAGATTGTCCACCAAATACAATGGTGGAACAATACTGTTAAAAGGGTTAAAACATGAGAAATATCTTTGAGTAAAAATAGGGTAGACAACTCTTAGTTACTTGATCCAACTTGCAAAACACACTTGCCTACTTTCAAAACACACTCCACAACACAAAACAACTTTCAAAAACATTGAAACATCTTTTCAAAAAGACAAACACCTTTGTAAAACATTCGAGTAAAGAATTGTTACAATGGTTGCCTAGACAAGGCATATTTTTAAAAACATTTTCAAAACCACACACACAAAGCACCATTTCAAACAATTGAAAATCAAGGCAAGTGATCTAAAACAAGTAACTAAGAGCCCATGGATAACCATGGATGAAAATGGTGCTAGCACCTTCCCTTTTCATAATCTACCCCCCCGAACCCACGAAAACATCTCAAAGGTTTTTCCTGTGCTTTTTAACCTTTCCTTAGGATAAATAAAAAGTTGGTGGTGACTCTTGCTAAACCGAACAAGTGCGAATACAAACGCAAAACCTCAAGTCAGTTCTCCCACCGTATCACAATGCGTATATGTTACTATGACATAAAAGGTGTGAGTATAATACTTGGTAAATGATGATGTATAGATTTCATGATTATGTTGTTTGTAACTACTATATATTTTCCTTTTATCTTTTGTAATGAATTGTGATTACTCAGTCTTTCTGTTTGAATGTTGCCTCCACGTGGGTAACACACAGTTGATCAAGAATAGTTCGTAGAAGCTTGAGGATAGCTTGGAGTATTTTGTGTGTTTCTTTTGAATAAAAAGGGCCTTGCTTTGATATGTAACATCAGGATTTGGTAAACGTTTGAATTGAACCTTGTGTTCCTTTTATTACAATGATGTATAAGTTGTTCTTAACTGTTTAAGTTGTTATGAATCATGACTTATGGATGATGGAGTATGAAAATGTTTTCTTTGAGAAATTATAATGAAACCATGCGGAGATAATGATTCTGCTGCGAAGTTTTGAAGTATTGAATGGATGTTACTAAAGATATAATTGTCTTAAATGATTTTGAAAACCCATGTTATGGAGTAAGACATGCATGTATGATGTTTTATGAAGCATGTGACACCTTTTTGGTGAAATACTCCAATTATTTAATTAAAATATTCGTTGGGAATTAGAAGGGTGTTATATAATCACTCTAGCTTTCCCATAAGACAAATAACACCAAAATTATCTCTCTCTGAAATCTCACCCAATGAACCAGAGTGCCTGCTCTGATACCAATTGAAATTATGGTACAAGCAACACAAACTAACAAAATTGTCTTAACAACAAACGATGTCAAGATAAATGTTACAACATCTGGTAGCAAACCAGATCAATAAAGCTGAATATGATACAGAAAATAAACTACAGAAAGATAAATAACTCAAAAATATATTAACCCAATTTGGTGCAACGTAACCTACTCTTGGGGCCACAAGTCAGGAAGGAAGTCCACTATAAGCAATATTAGTTAAAAGATAAACTAGTCCCAAGTTTACAACATCTCGCCTAATCCCTACCCAATGCTAATTCTACTTAGGTTCTCCCTAAGTTTGAGAAATCGATATCCCACTTCCAATAACCATAGTGATACATAACAATCACATTCATAGGAACTACAACAATTATAACTCAATTTAGAAGATCATTCTTCCATTACAAAAACTTAAACTCTTGCTTAAAAGCTTCGAGTGAGAACAATACTCAACTCATTGCCTAAAGGCTTATGAGTGAGAACAATTGTAAGTACAAAGTGTTTTATATGATGTCAAAACCGGGACAAGATGGAACTTCTGTTAAGTAGACGGTATCCCTATGTATTGTCGCACTCCTCTGCAATATAGGTCTTAGGACTCATCAAAAAGCATATTGAAATTAATCCAAATCATTGAAAAACCATTTTTCCATAGTTTTTCGTTGCATGTGTCGATACATTTGAGTTTCAAGCCGACACATGTAACTCATTTTTAAATCCTGTAGCTTCTGTAAGTCTCAGGTTGGCACATGCATCCATATAGGTCGACACATACTGAAAGAATTCTTAAATTGCAGAAATTCCCATTTTATGCATTGACACATCTGTTTTTCAGGTCGACACATCTATTAGCGTATTTAAGCCTATAACCTCTGAGTTGTTCAGGTCGATACATGACATTATTTGAGGTTCACACATACGATCTAAACACAAAGTATGTGTTGACACATACGAGTTTGAGGTTGACACATCCTGTTTGATTCAGTCATATTTTAATTTCTTTTTGATTCAAAATTTGCCCTTATTTCCCTAATTGTCCCAGAACTATAAATACTCATTCATGCATCATTCACAACTTGATGAGACCATAAAATTAGCCTACTTTTTTCTCTTCATCTTCAACCTTCCAATCTATATATACACACCAATGTTACATTGTGATGATGTTCCATCAGGGTGCCATCTAGATGAAGAATTATGGATTTCTAATTGGTTTTGGTTGAGTTCTTGTAGGGGTCTTCATCCGGAAAAACCATCGGGTTTATCCTCCAACATCATTTGTTGAATTTGGGGTTTTTGTGTAAGATCGTGCGAAGGATCATCCATGTGAAAAATCCCTTGGATTGTTTGAAATCTTTTCAAGGAATCTTAGAGTGGTTGAAATCTTTTTAAGGAAGTAACAAGAATTGGATGATAGAATCAATGATCTTATGTTGATAGTGTGAAGTCGTATTTACTCGAGTGAAAAATCCCTTGGAGTGTTTGAAATCTCTGCAAGGAACCTTTGGGTGTTTAAAATCCTTTTAAGGAAGTAGCTTAAGTGATGAATAGGTTGCATCTATTAGTTGATTTGATCTTTCTTAAGATCAAAGGTTGGAAGAAAGAGCATCAACATCAAATTGAATAATTTTGTATTGTTGTTTCTAACTCTTCCATTGTATTAAACATTTTGCATATAAAAAGAATCCTAGTTCCATTGGAATTAGGCACAGATGTACTCACACGCTAGGACGACAGTGGGGAACTGTGTAGAAAAATTCCTTGTGTGTTTTTACTTTTTTGCTTTTACTTGCTTTCAATTTCATCAATATTTTTATCAAATAGCATTGTGATAGTAATTGAATTGTAAGACATTTTCTCTCAAAATATTTTTTTAAAATAGTTGTGGAAATAACTTATAATCAATTTTGATTATAATTGGTTTGTATATCAACATTACTTAAAGAGAAATTCTGAAAATTCACTTGCACGCCAAGTGTTTGATAAAACGATCAAGTTAATTCTTTTATTATTTAGCCTTGGAAATAGCATTGCAAAGTGATGATGTTCAAACAATAAATAAAGTGGATTGTTGATTTGATTTTGTATTAATCTATTACTGATTTGGTTTCATAGATTTATCTTGTATAATTTGTATATCCGAGTTTCCAATAAGTTGTTTTTAGAAGACTTATCCAATTAATTGCTTCCGCATCAAAATAATTAAAAAAAATTAATTTCTAGATTTGTGTCTATAAATATTTTTTGAGCCTATATTCACTCCCCTCTAGATACGCTTCGTCGTCTAATAAGTGGCATCAAGAGCCTGGTTTATTCCGGCTTAATAACACTCTTTAGAAAATGGCTTACGAGCCTAAGGGGGGGTCATAAGAGAGCTCCAATTTTTACGGGAGAAAATTATACTTATTGGAAAACTTGTATGCAAATTAATATCAAGTCATATGACAAAGGTGTTTGGGAAGCCATTCAAAATGGTCCAACAATGGTGACATATGATGTTGATGGTATTACTATGCCTAAGCTTGAAAATATATGGGATGAGAATGATAATAAAAAGTGGTCTTACGGTTGGAAAGCTAAGAACATCATCGTATATGCACTTGGTGTTGATAAGTTCTATCACATTTCCCATTGTCAAACCGCTAAGGCTATGTGGGAGACTCTACAAGTTTCCCATGAGGGAACTAATGATGTGAAACAAACTAGGCTTAATACACTCACTCAAGATTTTGAACTCTTTCACATGAAAAATGGTGAAACCATTGCGAAAATGCAAAAGAGATTCTCCCACCTTATTATTAGTTTGAACTTGCTAGGTAATCATATTTCCAATGCTATTGCTACTAATAAAGTTTTGAGATATCTTACTAGGTGTTGGCAACCTAAGGTCAACGTAATCGAGGAAGCTAACAATCTTGAAACACATGATCTTACCGCACTTTTTGGTAAGCTTGAAGAACACGAGGAAGAACTCAATTTCTTGGACAAATGTGAAAAGAAGCTTGAGAAGAAAAAGAATAATAAGGAAAGTCACAAGGAGTATGTTATGAAGTCCAAAGCTCTTAAGGATTCTAGCTCTAATCCTCAAAAGAAGAGCTAAACAAGAATAGTAACTTTAGTGATGATGAGATCTCGAATGATGAAGAGATGGGACTATTTGTGAGGAAGTATAATAAGCATGTTCAGAAAAATGGAGTTAAACATTATGAAAATAATCTCATAAAGTTTAGAAGGCAATCATCCTCCCTCAAAGAAGAGAACAACAAAAAAGACAAAGGAAATGTTATTTGCTACGAATGTGGTAAGCCTGGTCACTATAAACCAGATTGTCCATCTCTTTCCAAAAAGAAAGGAAAAGGCCAAAAAAACAAGCCTAGACAAGCCTATGTTGCTTGGGAAAGTTAAAGTGAATCCTCAAGCGATGAAAGCTCAAGTGAGAGTGAATAAGAGGAAAATTATTGTTTCATGGAAAATCATAGACAAAGAAAGACAAAGGATGTAAGTTCTAAATACTCTAACATTTCCTCTTTGTCTTATAATGAATTAAAAAGTGAATTTGAAAAACTACAATTATAGTTTTTGAATGCTAACAAAAGATTGGCCTCCCAAGAAAAAGTTTTCACATTTTTAGAGGCCAAGGTTGATGAAACAAATGATGAGTTAGAAGCATTAAAAGAGATAATTATAGATAGTTCAAATCATAAAAAAATGGATGAGCCTTCTTACAAGTATGGTTGTGAGACATGTCAAATTTGGCAACAAGAAGTGAGTACTCTTGCTACCAAATTAGATAGTCTACACCATCCCATGAAGAACATGTTTATTAGGTCCTTGAAGGTTTAAAAGCCTCATAAAAACTACTCTTCGTATAAGAAAGTTCCTAATAGCATTATTGATTCTCATTATAGGATATTTTGGCACTATTGTTGCAAAAAGGGTCACACTATTGAAAAATGCAAGTTTAGGACTTTTTTTTATTTCTAAAGGGGATTTTCAATGCTTGCCCAAAAGAAACATTTATTTAACTCACTCTCAAGGACCCAATGATAATTGGGTACCTACCACCCTTGTTTTATTTTTTGTAGTTTGAATATCTTGATGCTATGACGGGAAAATGGATTCTTGATAATGGATGTTCAAGACATATGACAGGAGACATATCGCTCTTCTCCGACTTTATGGCGAAGAAGAAAGGATTTGTGTCCTATGGTGATCACAACAAAGGTGAGATACTTGGAAATGGTATTATAGGTAATCTCTCAACTATTACTATCTCAAATGTTATGCTAGTTGAAGGTCTTAGACATAATCTTCTTAGTACTAGTCAATTATGTGACATTGGATACAAAGTATCCTTTGCAAAAGATTGTTGCGTAATTGAACATAGTGAAAAGGAGGATTGTATGTTTAAGGGTTTGAGGGTTAGTAACATTTATATTCTTGACTTAAATGATATTTCCTTGAACAATGATAAATGTCTTGTTACCTTGAGTGAAGACTCTTGGCTATGGCATAGACGTTTAACTCATTTCAACTTTGACCTACTTAATAAAATTGTCTCAAAAGATTTAGTAATTGGTCTACCAAAAATAAAATTATCTAAAGATCACCTATGTCATGCATGTCAAAAGGGTAATCAAACAAGGGCCTCTTTTAAATCTAAGAAATTTATTTCTACATCAAGGCCACTTGAGCTCATTCACATGGATTTGTTTGGTCCCTCGCAGACTAAAAGCATAGGTGGAAATTATTATGATTTAGTGATTGTAGACGGTTACTCTAAATTTTGTTGGACGTTTTTCTCACTTAGCAAGGATGAAACATTGATAGCTTTCACACGTTTTTCCAAGATTGCTCAAAATAAAGTGAATTCAAAGATAGTTTTTATTCGAAGCGATCATGGAGGTGAATTTGAAAACCATGTCTTTGAAGAATATTGTGATAAATTTGGTATTGAAAATAACTTTTCAGCTCCTAGAACTCTGCAACAAAATGGTTTGTTGAGAGGAAAAAACACATTTTAATGGAGTTGGCAAGAACACTGCTCAATGATTGTGGTCTACCAAAATATTTTTGGGCCGATGCTATTAGCATGACATCTTATGTCTTGAATAGAATAATTATTCGTACAATTATTGACAAAACTCCTTATGAACTTTTGAAAGGTAGAAAACCAAATTTATCACATCTTCATGTCTTTGGATGTAAGTGTTTTATTTTAAATAATGGAAAAGACAATCTTAGAAAATTTGACACGAAAGCCGATGGAGGTATTTTTCTTGGATACTCTCAATCTAGTAAAGCATATAGTGTTTATAACAAGAGATTACTTATTGTTGAAGAGTCTTCTCATGTTACTTTTGATGATAATTCCCTAAATAGTGTTGGGAAAGGTAGTTATTTTCATAGTGTAGGTGCATCCATGGAAGACGTACTCAAAGACACCAATAAAGGAGTTGATCAACCTAAAGCGGTGGTAAGTGAGGAGTATGGATATAGAATCCAATAAAAAAAGGATGATGAAGGTCATGAAGAAAATGATGGTCTTCCTTTGGAGTGGAGAACATCTAAAGATCATCCTCTTGACAACATTATAGGGGATATCAAAAAGGGGGTAACTACTCGCTCTAAAATAAGTAGTCTTTGTTGCCATCATGCCTATGTATCACAAGTTGGACCTAAAAACACTAACGATGCCTTACTTGATGAGCATTGGTTTATTTACATGCAAGAATAATTAAACCAATTTTAAAGAAATGATTTTTGGGATCTTTTCCCCCGTCCTACCAATCATCAAATCATAGGCACCCGATGGGTCTTTAGGAATAAGCTTGACGAACATGGTGTGATAACAAGAAATAAGGCCCATCTTGTGGCTCAAGGGTATAACCAAGAGGAGGGCATTGATTATGAGGATACTTATGCTCCGGTGGCTCGACTTGAGGCTATACGCCTTTTATTAGCTTATGATTGTTCTAAGAATTTTAAATTATTTCAAATGGACGTAAAAAGTGCATTCCTTAACGGATACATAAGTGAAGAGGTGTATGTCTCTCGACATCCTGGATTTTAAAATGATGAGTTTCCTAGTCATGTTTTTAAGCTTAAACGTTCACTGTAAGGTCATAAACAAGCCCCTAGGACATGGTATGATAGACTTAGAAAATTTATGATTGAACAAGGATACTCTAGAGGGAAAGTTGACACTACTCTCTTTATTAAACATCAAGGAAAGCATTTTTTATTAGTTCAAATTTATGTATATGATATCATTTTTGGATCTACTAATATGCATCTTGTCAAGGAGTTTTCTAAGCTTATGCAGAGAGAGTTTGAGATGAACCTAATGGGGGAGTTAAACTACTTTCTCGGGATACAAATTAGATAACTCGATGAAGGAACATTTGTGTGTCAAACTAAGTATTATCTCGAGTTCCTTAAGATATTTAGAATGGATAGTGCTAAGAAAATTGACACTCCTATGGCAACAAACGATAATCTAGAAAAGGATGAAAAAGGTAAGGACGTTGAGGTAAAAAGGTATAGAGGTATGATTGGTTCACTTCTCTATCTTACGGCATCTCATCCCGATATTATGTTTACTGTTTGTTTGTGTGCACGATATCAAGCGGTTCCCAATGAATCTCATTTAAAAGCCGTCAAATGAATATTTTGATATCTTATTTGTACCTCAAAATTCGGGCTTTGGTATTCCAAGGGAAACAATTGTAATTTGGTTGGTTATTCTGATTCTGATTTTGCCGGCTGCAAATTGGATAGGAAAAGTACTAGTGGAACTTATCACTTATTTGCGAAATCCTTGGTGAGTTGGCATGGTGAAAAGCAAGTTTCCACAACTTTGTGAACGGCCGAGGCGGAATATATGGAAGCCGGTAGTTCTTGTGCTTAAATATTGTGGCTCAAACAACAACTATTGGATTTTGATATTAAACTATCATGTATTCCTATTATGTGTGACAACACTAGTTCCATTAATATAACCAAAAATCTGGGGGCTACATTCAAGGACTAAACACATTAAGATATGTCACCACTTTCTTCGTGATCATGTTGAAAAGGGAGATGTTGCATTTGAGCATGTTGATAGTAAAAATCAACTTGCTAATATTTTCACTAAACCACTCGCAATCGAATCCTTTGTCAACATACATGGAGAGTTGGGGATCATAGATATCTCAAATGTTTCCTAGTTCTATCTCCTTATTTGCACATTAAGTATTCTCTTTAACTATGTGTTTAAGTGTGTAATACTTTGTGAGTGCAACTTTCAACACTTCAAGAGTAAGGTAATGTCGTTTCAATTTCTCCTTGAATGTAAGTTTTACCTAATTGCACATTTTTAGAGTTTTTTCAAAATGATTCATATGCTTTTAAATGATGAAAACTATGAATATTCATTTCCAAAAAATTCCGATTAATAACCATTGTGTGTTCTTGATCTATATGTTTACAATGACTTAATGTATTAATTCTTTCACATTTGTATAAATTTGTTCTGAATATTCAAACATGTGTTGTGGTTATTTCCCTTATTTTATCTTGCAATGTATTTCCCATGTTGTCATAGTTACGTTATTTTCATAAACACTTTCATTTTGGTAGTAGTAGTGAAATTATGTTTATGCTATTATTGGCACATGCGTGTGCGACATCGGGAGTCCCATTATAAAATGTTAAAAGATTGTGACGCTCAACTTAACCTTCATTGTTTTTTTTGCATTACATTACATTTGTTGTGATGTGTGCTGATCCTTATTTAAAATTTTACATCATTGCATATATATACGGAGATATGTAATTGTTGCTTTTATATGCAAAATTGCCTCTGAATGATAATTATGAATTATTTTGGGAACTATGGTACTTCTAATCGATTTCTATCTTATTTTTGATGTTGTCAAAGGGGGAGAAGCATATGTGAGAAGAAGATGGGAAGCACAAAGTCAAGGGGATCTTTTGAGAATTACAAGAAATGCATCGTCGCAAGTTTTTCCATCATAAAAAAGGGGGAGTTTGTGAGTACAACTTCGCTTTAAAAGTGTTTTGTACGATGTCAAAATCGGGACAAGATGAAACTTCTATGAAGTAGATGGTATCCATGTGTCTTGTGGCACTCCTCTGCATTATAGGTCTTAGGAATCATCAAAAAGCATATTGGAATTGATCCAAATCATTGAAAAACCATTTTTGCATAGTTTTTCGTTGCATGTGTTGACACATTTGAGTTTCAGGTCGACACATGTAACTCATTTTTAAAGCCTGTAGCTTCTGTACGTCTCAGGTCGACACATGCATCCATACAGGTCGACACATACTGAAAGAATTCTGAAATTGAAGAAATTCCCTTTTTATGTGTCGACACATCCTTTTTTCAGGTCGACACATCTACTAGCGTATTTAAGCATGTAGCCTCTGAGTTGTTTAGGTCGACAAGTGACATTATTTGAGATCGAAACATATGACCTAAACATAAAGTATGTGTCAACACATACAAGTTTGAGGTCGACACATCCTGTTTGATTCAGTCATATTTTAATTTCTTTTTGATTCCAAAATTTCCCTTATTGCCCTAATTGTCCCACAACTATAAATACTCATTCATGCATCATTTACAACTTGATGAGACCATAAAATTAGCCTACTTTTTCCTTCATCTTCAACCTTCCAATCTATGCATACAAACCAACATTACATTGTGATGATGTTCCGTCGGGGTGCCATCTAGACAAAGAATTATGAATTTCCAATTGGTTTGAGTTGAGTTCTTGTAGGGGTCTTCATCCGGAAAAACCATCGGGTTTGTCCTCCAATATCATTTGTTAAATTGAAGGTTTTCGTGCAAAATCGTGTGAAGGATCATCCATGTGAAAAATCCCTTGGAGTTTTTAAAATATTTTCAAGGAACCTTAGAGTGGTTGAAATCTTTTTAAGGAAGTATCAAGAATTGGATGATAGAATCGGTGATCTCGTGTTGATAGTTTACAATCAGATTTACTCGAGTAAAAAATCCCTTGGAGTATTTGAAATCTTTGCAAGGAACCTTAGGGTGTTTGAAATCCTTTTAAGGAAGTAGCTTAAGCAGCAAATAGGTTACATCTATCGGTTGATTTGATTTTGCTTAAGATCAAAGGTTGGAAGAAGGAGCATCAACACCAAATTGGAGAATTTTGTATTGTTGTTTCTAACTCTTCCATTGTATTAAATATTTTGCATATAAAAATTATCCTAGTTCCATTGGAATTAGGCACAGACGTACCCACACGTGAGGACGATAGTGCAGAACCGTGTAGACAAATTCCTCGTGTGTTTTTACTTTTCCGCTTTTACTTGCTTTCAATTTCATCAATCTTTTTATCAAATAGTATTGTGATAGTAATTGAATTGTAAGATTTTTTCTCTCAAAATCTGTTTTTAAAATAGGTGTGGATATAGCTTATAATCAATTTTGATTATAAGTGGTTTGTATATTGTGATACAGTGGGAGAACTGACTTGAGGTTTTGCGTTTGTGTTCACAAATGTTTCGGTTTAGCAAGAGTCGCCACCGACTTTTTATTTTATCCTAAGGAAAGGTAAAAAAGCACAGGAAAGACCTTTGAGATGTTTTCTTGGGTTCGAGGAGTAGATTATGAAAAGGGAAGGTGCAAGCACCCTTTTCATCCATGGTTATCCATGGGCTCTTAGTTACTTGTTTAGATCACTTGCTTTGCTTTTCCAATTGTTTGAAATGGTGCTTTGTGTATGGTTTTGAAAGATGTTTTGAAAAGAGGCCATCGTTGTGGCAACCTTTGTCATGATTCTTGTTTGAAGGTATACAAAGGTGTTTTTGTCTTTTGAAAAGATTTCAATGTTTTTGAAAGTTTGTTTTGAAATTGTATTGTGAAGTGTGTTTGAAAACAGCAAGGATGTTTTTGCAAGCTTTTTGATCAAGTAACTAAGAGCTATCTACCCTATTTTAATCAAAGATCCTTCCTAATGTTTTTAACCCTTTTGACAGTGTTGTTTCACCATTGCATTTGGTGAACAACCTTATGTTAGGATGTTAAACGGGACAGGCGCGGGTCATCGTATAGACCATGATAGCAATTGTGTTAAGTATTTTTGGCAAATTTTTGAGGGACTTGATCATTTTTGTTTAGGCAACCAAGATAGCGTCATCGAGGGACTATGATCTTTTGTTTTGTTTTTGTTTTGCCAAAATACCTAACATGCATACCATGGCCCATTTTTGAAGGCAACAAGTGGATTGTAACCCTAGGGGTGCAAGTGTGTATTGTGTTTGATTTTCATGCATTTTTGTCTTTGATTAGGTCAAACTATTTGTTAATTTGGATTTTTGCATACAAACCCTAATTCTCTAATCATGGCATAATTGAAAGCGTAAAGTGCGAGAATTTAAAGTTCTAAGCTATTACAACATGATTATGGGGATGGGGGTACAATTTTGAATGGGGGGTATTTGACAAGAAATATAAATCCTAGTTTACTATTACATCCAAATTGAATCTCAAATGCATAAATATTTAAATGTACAATATTTAAATAAACAAGATAAATAAATATTAAATAATATGTATTATGCAAAAAAGGTTTTTGTTTACCTATGTATGTAAAAGTATTTTTGATGTAACAAATTATAAAGAAATAAATAAAAAAAGATTAATTTCATTTGTTTTAAGGGTAAACCCTAATTTCTTTAAGAAAATAAGTACTTATATATTATTTATATACAAAAAATATATTAATATATGTACAAATAAAATATGCATAGAAAAAGGTATTTTTAGTATCAATAATAATAAAAATAAAAATGTAATATTTTTGTACTTTTATTCTAAGTATTTAATAAAACAAATATATATATATATATATATATATATATATATATATATATATATATATATATATATATATATATATATATATATATATTAAATATATTAAATATGTATAATATAAAATAAAACATGTACAAAAAATAAATTATATTTTAAATAATATTTTCAGTGTGAATAAAAATAAGAAATAAAAATAAAAGTATAATTTACATATTATTTTCAAGTTTATGTAAATAATACAAAAGTATTTAAAATGTTTTCTATATTAGAAAAATTAAAATAAAACGCTAAATAAATGTAAAAAATTATGAAAATATTTTTTAGGCATTTTTTATATTTGGAAATAAATAAACAAAATCAGAAAAGAAAACAAAAAATGCAAAAATGTAAAAATATAAGAAATTGGGCCAGGGGGTGCAAAACTAAAAATGGGAGGTGTTAGAAGCAAGCCAGGCCAAGCCCAGCCCAAGCCAACTTCATCTTCTTCCTCCAGACGGAAACGCGCGCGTACCCTGGTTCAAATGCTAGATCCTGTATACGTGATCTTTTGCAAAAACTCACAACATCAAACCTGTAGAGAATTTCAAGACGATTCCAACCATATAAACAACTAATCCTAACTCTCAAAGACCAGAGAGAATTTATCTGGCCCTAAAATCTGACCTAATTTTTTCAGTATGTTCATGGATGAAATTCTCCTAGCACACTTAATATAAATGAAAGCTGATCATATGTATGACTTCCTAGCAATGAACACTACATTTTTTATTCACAAACCTAAGGCTAAATGTTCCTAAATAGAGAGATAGAAAGTGAAGAAAAACCTGTTTCAGTTGGATTCGTGTAGGGAAATGCAGTGCTTCTCAACAAGTTTTGAGGTGTCTGGTAGCTTGCCTGAACTTCACTTGATCTTTTCCAATAGCTAGCTTGCCTTGAATGTCCCTGAATCAGCCTATAGAACTCAACCTGCACAAGCTTGAAATGAAAATGGTGAACACTGTAAATGGAGTTACAGTTGGTAATGGAGGTTTGGGATAGCTTGAGTGAGTTGAATGGAAGGTGTTTGAAGCAACTTGGGGCAAAACGCACGAGCCAAATGAGTTGGAGAACTCAAGTTGCAGCACCTGCCCTGTTTTGCCATAGAAGTGTGATTTCTGGCTATGGGAGGTTTTGAGGCTCAAGCACTCGTGTTTCTTGCTCAAAGGGTTGTGTGAAAGTTGTTTGAAATGTTTGTGTAAGTTTATCTTGGCTGGTTTTTCAGTTGTGAGGATTTTGACAAGTTTCTTCTTCTTGAAGCAAGGAAGTGGAAGTTGTGTTTACAGGTCTGTACAAGCCATCAAATATGCTGCATACAATCCTCTTGGTCCCTGTAATTTGTGGTTTTGATTTGGCTTCTGAGATCTTGGCCCTATGCTCAAAGATCATGGTTTGACATAAAGCACACTTTTGCAAAAATGGGAATTTTCCTTTTTCTACTTAAGGCCTAATCTTGTGTACAATATCCAAATGGACAAAACAAAAGCTTAGACTGATGTATTTGCATTTAATTAAGGAGTGTGAAATGGTTTAGAGGCCTGCAAACTATTACAAAGCATGCTGGTTTGAAAATGCCACTTGAGTGAACATGATTTTGCCATGGATACAAAGTGAGTTTTTGCCAACTTCAAGCATTCGATTCTCGCTAACCACAAATATGTTTGAGGAGTTCTTGGACAATTTGGAAAGCTTGCAACATGCTATATAATCCATATTTGAAATGAAACTTGAGATTCCAAGTGGAACTATGTGAAAAATGGCCAAGAAGATAGGTCAAAATCCTGCCTAAACTAGGGCAAAATTTCACTAAGTTAAAAGTTTTAGGGACCCTTGTTCCAAAAATCATAACTTGAGATCCAAACTTCTTTTGAGAAAACTTTTTGAATCAAAGTTGTTTACTTTGTGGAGGACTACAACTTTCATGTTGTAAGTTTTGTTTGAATCCATTTGCATCATGGTGAAAATGTGGGGCAAAGTTAGGAAAAATTAAGAAAATTTCATAACTTAGAAAAATTCTAAGTTATGAAATTTTTTCAATTTCAAACTCTAATTTGCAATTTTGGGTTTCTTGATGAACAAGTTTCATAAATTAACACATCTTGATGAAAAATGACCCTTGGCACTTGATTTTGACCAAAAAGTCAAAGTTTGACTTTTTAGTGTACAGTCAAATTTTGATCAGTTGATTGAAAAATTCATCTGTCAATCCCATGCATTTGAGATCTTTTGAACTTGTTGAATAAGTCAAGATGATGCCATTGAGTCCTTGAGTCCATGGTTGAGCTTAATTTGCCATTGGCTAGGTCAAAAAGTCAGAAATTGCTTTTGTACAGTCAAAACCCTAAAAATGACCATTTTGCCCTTTTGGTGATCTGATCAAATTTCTTGTGGAGTTGTGGTCCAAACTTGATCAAATGGTTCATATGAGTTCATCATGTTGATGTGGGTCAAAATTCATGAGGTTTGACTGTAAATTGGCCACAATTGACTTTTTCCCCAATACAGTTGATTTCTAGGTCAACTGTCCAATTGACTGGGCAAAAATTTGATTCAAGGCTTGAAACTTGGTATAGACAAACTTATGAGTCCAATATGAAGCATGAAAGTCAATTTGAGCACTTAAGGTCCAAAAATACTTGTGCAAACTCAAACCCTAGTTTAGGTCATCAGTGCAAGGAGGTGTCTTGAGCAGAGCAAATCCTAACTTGATCTTGAATTCCAAGAGCCTTGTAATGAGAAATGTTGATAGAATGAGAGGACAAATTTTGGGGTACAACAGTTGCCCCTGTTCAATCTTCTTGAACCTGAAGAGTTAGATTGGCAAGTTTGCCTTTCGTGACTCGAAGGTAAAAGAGGATTGGACACTAGAGTGCCCATAAATTTGCACTCGTCAAAATGTAGCGGAGGGAATGGGCTTAAAGATGCCATTTGGAGATGGTAGAATCTTGCTGGAGATGGGCTTAGAGATGCCATCCAAAACTTGTTTGTTGAAATTCAGTAGAATGAACATCATAATGGTATCCGTATTTGGAACGTATCTGAGTTGTATTTGGAGACTAGGTTCGTATGAGCAAAGGCATGGCATCTGTGTCTAGAGCGTATCCAAGCTATAACTGTATTTGATTCTTGAATGAGTATCAGAATGACTGCCGTGTCTGGAGTGTATCTGTATTGTATCTAAATCCTGAATGGGCGACAGAGAAACATCTGTGTATGGAGCATCTATGTGCTGGGGATAACTTCCGAATGAGTGACAGAATGGCAACCGTGTCTGGAGCGTATCTGGACTGTATCTGAAGTTGAGATCTGCATGAGTAGCAGAATGACTTCCATGTGTGGAGTGTATCCGTACTGTAACTGGGATCTGGACAAGTGACAAAATGTCTTCCGTGTCTGGAGTGTATCTAAACTTGATTTTGATAGCTGAATCTGAATGAGAAATAGAATGGCTTCCGTGTCTGGAGCGTATCTAGTCGGTATCTGATTGCGGAAGTCCGAATGAGTAATAGAATGACTGCCGCGTCTGGGGTGTATCTATACTGTATCTTGACTTGAAATTCTGAATGAGTAATAGAATGACTTCCGTGTCTGGGGTGTATCCATACCATATCTGAAATCGCTGAATAGTTGTTAACGAAAGCTTTTTAATCTTATCCTGAAAAGGGTAGAATGTTAGCTAAAGCACAAAGTTATGTTGCATGATATGCATGATGCAATAAAATATGTTCCATCAATGTTTATGATTATATGAATGTAATGGATGTGCATGTAAGCTGATTAGCTGTCTTGCTTGAGGAAAATAAATCCTTGATAGCTGGAGATAATGAAATCTTTGACTGCTGCCGGAGAAGGTAAAATCCTTGACCGATGCTGAGGATTCCAAAAATCTTTGATTGTTGAGAAAAAGAAATCCTGGGACCACTGCTGGGGATTGTAAATCCTTGGTGACTTGTGGGGATTAATAAGAGCTTCGACAACTTCTGCGGGGAATGAGGATTCTTCATGACCTTCCTGGGGAAATAAGGAAAAATCTGATGACCTCTACTGGGGAATTAAAACCTGGGAGGCTTCAAATGGAGAAACAGGAACTAGAATCTTTGTTATGTTGGGAAATAACTCTGTGGGGAGAGTGTTTATTCTGCCAGGGAAATTGGGGAAAACTGAATGGTTCTCGCTGGGGATTGATAGTTGGAAATTTGACCCCGCTGGGGAAGAAGGTTTCACCTTCGCTGAGGGTCTGTAGTTCAAAGTTTTTGGGGCTCCACTGGGGATCGGGAGTTTAGAGACTTAATTCTGCTGGGAATTTTGAAACTTAATTCCGCTGGGGATGTGTACTTTAAGGTTTTAGCTTTGTTGAGGATCTGAATGACATACCTAGGGGATTTCTTCTAGAATAGCCTAAAGACGTTTTCCTACACTTTCGATCTATCAGTAATTATCCTTTCTCATTTCGTTTTACTTGTAAGCAGTGATTATATTCAAATGCATATGCCTATTTAACAAACCATTGGACGTTTTCAAATAAAACATAAGTGTAAAAAGAAAAGAAAGGCAAGCAAATTTCTGTACTTTGAAGTATTCTTGTATTAACTTTTGTAAGTATTCTTGTACAAAGGAGACAGACATCCTAGTAAGAGAATGTTGTCGTAAAATTGAGAAAAAATTTATACAAAAGAAAGATGGCTATGTGTAACAATTCCATGGGGTTCCCATTCTGCTATAGCCTTCACCACTCTGAGTGTCTTGTCCATTCGTTGCTTCGTCCGAAGGTGATTGGATTGATCATGAGCCTGGAGCTTGTTGGTGAAGATATTGTCCTTAAAGTGATCCGACGAGACATAGTCATACGCTTTAATTCCCTAACTTTTGTCTGGACCGCCCTTTCGAGTTTTCAGTCCACCGGGAAACCCTTTTTTGCCCAAGTCTCCCTTTCGGGTTTTCAACTTGCCGGGTGTACAGATTTTTGTTTATCGCTAATTTTTGCCTGAACCGCCCTTTCGGGTTTTCGATTCACCGGGATGCCCATTTTTGCCCAAGTCGCCCTTTCGGGTTTTCAACTTATCGGGTCGTTTTATGCGTAGTATCTTTTGACTATGTCTGCGTTCACAGGGTGCGGAAAGTCGTCACTGTCCATGGTTGTCAAAATCATTGCCCCACCAGAAAAGCTGTTCTTGATCACAAATGGTCCTTTGTAAGTAGGAGTCCACTTGCCCCCGGGATCACTTTGCGGCAAGATGATCCGCTTGATTACAAGATCTCCGACTTGATATACCTGGCACATGACTTTCTTGTTGAAAGCCTTGATCATCCGTTTTTGATACGTCTGACCATGACAAACAACAGTAAGTCGCTTCTCTTCGATCAAATTAAGCTGATCAAGTCGGGTCTGAATCCAATCGTCTTCACTCAAACCAGTATCCTTCATAATCCTCAAGGAGGGAATCTGAACTTCCATAGGTAAAACAGCTTCCATGCCATATACCAAGGAAAAGGGGGTTGCCCCTGTTGAAGTACGCGCCGTGGTACGATATCCATGCAGAGCAAACGGTAACATCTCATGCCAGTCCTTGTAGGTGACCGTCATCTTTTGGATGATCTTCTTGATATTTTTGTTCGCAACTTCAACAACACCGTTCATCTTTGGCCAATAGGGAGATGAATTGTGATGTTGAATCTTGAACTGCTCGCACAGAGCGGTGATCATAGTGTTATTAAGATTTGTACCATTGTCCGTGATGATCCTCTCGGGGATACCATACCGGCATATGAGATTCTGCTTGATGAAGCGGGCAACCACATTCTTTGTAACGGAGGCGTAGGAAGCTGCTTCGACCCATTTGGTGAAGTAATCAATAGCCACCATGATGAAGCGATGTTCATTGGATGCCGTAGGCTTGATCTCTCCAATCATGTCGATTCCCCACATTGCGAATGGCCAAGGAGATGTTAGAACGTTGAGAGGAACAAGAGGAATATGTACCTTGTCAGCATAAACTTGGCATTTGTGACAAGTACGGGAATGTTGATGACAATCAGCTTCCATGGTAGACCAGTAGTAGCCTGCCCTTAGAATCTTCTTAGCCATCGTATGTCCGCTCAAGTGGGTGCCAAAAGTGCCACTATGTATTTCGGTCATGATTAATTCTGCTTCAACCTTGTCCACACAACGAAGTAGAACATAATCATGGCTGCGCTTATAAAGGATACCATTGCTCAGGAAGAACTTGGCAGCAAATCTCCTTAAGAACTTTTTTTCATTGACTGAAGCTCCTTCAGGGTATTCTCTAGTCTGGAGATACCTTTTGATTTCATGAAACCAGGGTTGTTCCACTACTTCCTCGGTATTAATCTCATGACAGTGCGCAGGTTCGTCCATTCGCTCGATGGTGATTTGGGGTGCCTCATTATCCCAGTTGAGTTTAAACATGGAAGACATTGTAGCCAGAGCATCTGCTAGCTGATTTTCTTCTCGCGGGAAGTGCTCGAAAGTAATCTGCTCGAAATGAGGCAACAATGTCAAGACATGTTCTTTGTATGGGATAAGATTAGGATGTTTAGTGTCCCACTCTCCTTTGATTTGAATGATAACCAAAGTTGAGTCCCCAAATACGACCAAAGATTTGATTCCCAAGTCAATAGCAGCCTTGAGACCAAAGATACAAGCTTCATATTCAGCCATGTTGTTGGTACAGCTGAAGCAAAGTCGGGCAGTGAAGGGTGTATGGAAACCTTCCGGAGAAATAAGTACCGCATCGATACTGTTGCGAAGTTCATTTGAAGCACCATCAAAGTACATGGTCCATCGGGATCCTTGTTCAGGTCCGTCATACGGTCCGTTACCTTCAATGTTGTCCAATGTCATAATGTCCTCGTCAGGGAAATCAAATCTCATAGATTGGTAATCTTCGACGGCTTGATGAGCTAGATGGTCAGCTAGTACACTCCCCTTTATAGATTTTTGGGTTGTGTACTGGATATCATACTCTGTCAGGATCATTTGCCATCTAGCGATTCTTCTAGATAAAGCAGGCTTCTCGAAGATATACTTGATCGGATCCATTTTAGAAATCAACAAAATGGTATGAGTCAACATATACTGCCTTAGCCGGCGAGCAGCCCATACCAAAGCGCAGAAAGTTTTCTCGAGCAATGAGTAGCGAGTCTCACAGTCGGTAAACTTTTTGCTAAGGTAATAAATGGCATGCTCTTTTCGGCCAAACTCGTCATGTTGGCCCAATACGCACCCCATTGAGTTATCCAAAATAGTCAGATACATGATTAACGGCCTTCCTTCGACGGGTGGCATCAAGATAGGAGGTTCCAGCAAATACTCTTTGATCTTATCAAAAGCAACTTGACAATCATTGTTCCATTCAACCACCTGATCTTTCTTCAACAGCTTGAAGATTGGCTCACAGGTAGATGTTATGTGAGAGATGAACCTCACAATATAGTTTAAGCGTCCCAAGAAACCTCTAACCTCCTTTTCAGTGCGGGGGGCAGGCATTTCTAGTATAGCTTTGACTTTAGCAAGATCAACCTCAATGCCTTTGTTGCTGACGATAAATCCCAAAAGTTTACCATACCTGACTCCAAAAGTGCACTTGTTAGGGTTCAGTCTGAGCTTATACTCCTTCAATCTGACAAACAGCTTTTGCAGATGGTCGAGGTGTTCTTCTTCTGTCTGTGAACGGGCTATCATGTAGTCTACGTAGACTTCGATCTCATGATGTATCATATCATGAAACAAAGCTACCATGGCTCGCTGATAGGTTGCCCCGACATTCTTCAGTCCGAATGGCATCACTTTATAGCAGAAGGTACCCCACTGCGTAACAAAGCCTCAGGCTTCCTCACTGACTCCGGGCCCAGTTGAAGGAGGAAGATTACATCTTGCACAGATTCCAGGCCTAGTCGAAAGTCACAACATGATGTCCCACTGGTCCCAATCGAAGAAGGCAATAAGGCAGAACCAGAAGGCTTTGCCATACACTGACTTCCAGGCCCCAGTCGAAGGATACAACTTGCTGCTGCCTTTGCCCAATCGAAAGACGTGACTTCACTGGTGCTGGCCCCAATCGAAGGAGGCCAACAGAATGCAGATCGAAGGCTGCTACTGCCTGGGTCGAAAGACAGTCTTTTTTACTTCTTTTTATCTTATTTTTTCCTTTACATTTCTAAGCACTTCAATATGGTTGTAATAGTGTAGGATTTGTTTTTTGCACTTTTTATTTACCTTGTACAAATGCTAGTAATTAGGTGTGTATGATAAGATAAAACCAACAAATAGACCACCAAAAAAAAATCAAAGACAAATGCATGCAAATCAAACACATTATTCACACATGCACCTCTAGGGTAATCTCAGTTGTTGCATATCGAAAAATAGTCATGTCCCTCGAGCATGGGCGTTTTAGCAAAGACCCTCGATAAAAGATCGTAGTCCCTCGATGACCCTCGATGTTGCCTTCGGTAAACGATCTAGTCCCTAAAACGACATTGCTAAAATGTCCCATATGTTGCCTTCTATGACTATACAAACGTCCCATGCCCGTCCCGTTTAACATCCTAACGCAAGGTTGTTCATCAAACACAATGGTGAAACAACATTATTAAAAGGGTTAAAAAAACATGAGAAAGATCTTTGAGTAAAATTAGGGTAGATAGATCTTAGTTACTTGATCAAACTTGCAAAATATCCTTGCCATTTTTCAAACACACATCTCAACACAATTTCAAAACAAACTTTCAAAAACATTGAAACATCTTTTCAAAAAGACAAACACCTTTGTAAAACATTCAAACGAATTGTTACAAAGGTTGCCTAGACAAGGTATCTTTTTCAAAACATTTTCAAAACCACACACACAAAGCATCATTTCAAGCAATTGAAAAACAAAGGCAAGTGATCTAAAACAAGTAACTAAGAGCCCATGGATAACCATGGATGAAAAGGGTGCTAGCACCTTCCCTTTTCATAATCTACCCCCCGAACCCACGAAAACATCTCAAAGGTCTTTCCTGTGCTTTTTGACCTTTCCTTAGGATAAAATAAAAAGTCGGTGGCGACTCTTGCTAAACCGAAACATTTGCAAACACAAACGCAAACCTCAAGTCAGTTCTCCCACCGTATCACAGAACTGGCGACTCTGTTGGGGATTTTCTGAAAGTGGGGTTACCTTAGGGTTTTAGATCACCTTTACATGCTTGCTTTGATTGCTTTGATTGCTTTACTTTTTGGGTTCCTTGTTTGGGTTTGTTGTAAATCCTACACCCGGATTTGGGGGCACCTTTTTTGGTAAATAGTAATAAACTGTGAGGGAACTGTGCGGGGTATACCGACATGGTTGAAGCAGTAGCTATGTTAGTGTGACATATTTGTGGGTACCGGTAGCCCTTGAGTAGTCAAGGAGAATACGGGGCCGCTGAGTGATGTCATGAAGCACTAACGAACTCTTAGAACCTTACTTGACCATCTTGGCCTTTTTAGGAGTAGTGAGATGACCGACTTTGGTGAAGTCCGAAGTTGGTAGATACTCGATACTACACTCACTGAGGATTGTTTTATTGGGATAGTTTGGTCTCTAGTTAAGTGGCTAAACCAAAACAATGAACATAGAAAATAATCCAGTGATATTGAGCTCCTTAGAACCCGGTTTCTATTTTAGGACAGGTTGAGCCAACTAACTTCAAGAGGGTACTTACCTACAAACCCCATGCAAGCCTAAACCTAAGGACTTGTCTGCTTTGTGTGAATATGATTACCTGTATATACACTTGCTTACTTTTGCATACATGTGTTAGAACAAAGTTTGAATCTACTACCCTAAGTTTAAGTTTTGATGATAACTAAATGAAAAGATATATTAATTATGTGATTCATGTAAGAACTATTTGCTACCTAAAAATTACTTTCTGTTTTACAGAAACTCTGATGGGTATCAGCATGAGAACATCATAATCAGCATCAGAAAATTGGATATCAACATCAGCATCAGAAGATGCTATATCAGATACCAGAATCAGAAGAACAACTCACGCTTATGCTGAAGCTTGATGAACAGATATGTGCTCAACACTCTGAACTCTGATTAAGACAACAACAGTTTATCAGCACTTAAGCAGCGTCAGAATGAGCCAAAGCCAGAACACGCGTAAGTGGCAACGGTACAGTGCATTCAAGATGAGTTATTACCAACGACATCATTCCAGACAAGATCTGCTTAATAAGGAAAGATTGTTATTGGCATTGAATCAGAATTATTGCTCCAACGTTCACTAATTCCAATGCTATATAAACAAGTCAATGAAGATTGAATTGGCTAATGCTCTACATCAATCTACACGCCTAAAAGCTATTCATCATCTTCCTCACTCTCAGTTGCTAAAAGCTCCAAAATTCCTTACTCAATTATTTTAGCAATCTAGTTTCAATAAGCTTAAGTTGTGTAGTATCACAGTTGTGATAAACAGTTTTGTAGAAAACATTCACACACCTAGATTTCATTCTTTGTAAGAAAGTGATTCCTTGAGAAACCGGTTTGTGGTTTGCTTCAAGAAGGCTTTAGCAGTTGTTAAAGCAGATTGTAATATTCAATTGAATATAGTGGATTAAGACCTCGTTGGAGAGAGGCGAAATCACCTTGACGGGTGGACTGGAGTAGTTTGAGATCAAATGAACCAGGATAAAAATATCGTGTTCATTGCATTGATTTTCAGTTTTACAATTCAACCCCCCTTCTTGTATTTTTCACTTCTTCAATTGGCATCAGAGCGCCTGGTTCTGAGCTAAAACACTTAACCGTGTCAGTACAAGATCCAGCGTTAGAAAAACACAATGGCAGGAACTTATCATCACACCAGCAATGACAACAATGAAGACAGAGACAGATTCAGCGGCAAACCTCCAGTCTTTGATGGAGAAAATTTTGATTACTGGAAAGACAGAATTGAAAGCTTCTTTCTGGCACATGATGCTGATCTGTGGGACATGGTGACAGATGGATACACGCACCCTGTGAATGCAAGCGGTCATAAGATTGATAGGAAAGCAATGACTGACCAACAAAAGTGTGACTTCAAAAATCACCACAAGGCCAGAACCATCTGTTGTACCCCAAAATTTGCCCTCCCATATTCTTCAAGAAATTGCCAAGTCATGCTTCAAAAGTCCCCAAGGGTTGCACAGTCAAGGGCCTCCTAAGCAGGCAAAATTAGGGTTTTGGTTCTGATCAGGAAAATGAAGTTTACAAGGGCCCAATCAAGTCTCACATGCCTACAAATGTGGTCAAGCATCCTCATACCAAGTTTCAAGACTTTCAGCACAAAATTGCACAGTCAAAAACCCTAATTGCACTACAGTCAACTGTAGGGGCAAAATGGTCATTTGGCAGTCAAAAGTTCAAATTTTTGGTCAACATCTCATTTTGAAGCCACAAACATCATTTGATCAATGCTTGATCATGATTCTCAAAACTTGGCTCAAAAATCATCAAGATGCAAAAGTTTCCTTATTTGGAAAGCTGAAAAAGTCAACTGAAATTGACCAGGGCATAACTTTCACATGGACTATCATAAAAATTCCATCCAAATCTCATTTTGAAGAGGAAGACATTTCCTACAACTCATATTCATACTTCAAGTCCAAGAAATGCTCTCACAAAAAGTTATCAATTTCAACATTATAGGTCATTTTCAAAAGTCAACAAAAAGGGACTTTAAGTCAAAGGCCATAACTTGAGATTGGTAAATCAAAATGACATGGTACCAAAGGCATTGGTTAGAAGACTCAAAAACCTTTCCAAAATGTCCAAGAACATGAGCAAAACTTAAAAATTGAGCAAGTTATGCATTGGAGAAGTTGGGAAATTTTTGTGAAATGGCCAAAATCATTTATCCTTGAAATCTCATTTTTGACAAAAGGGGCCCACTTTTTCCACTTGAATTAACTTGGCCATGCCTCCCACGTGTCCCACCTTTTATTTCATATTTTTTAATTAATTTTTTCATTTTTAATTGATTTTATTGGATTTAATTAAGTTTAAATCTTTTAAAATCAAGAAAAAATCAAAAAGTTTGATTAAATGAAATATTTGGCCTTAACTAGCCTTGAAACATCATTAAGCCTATACCATTTTCGTGCTAAGGCTCAAATATGGCAAGAATTCAAAATAAGGCAAAAAATGGAAAGTGTGATAATGGTGGTTTATGCCAAAATCCTAAACATCAATGCAAGGCATTATTGGCCATAACTATCATCCAAACACATTGCCTAGAGTATATACAAGTGATACACATCAAAATTGACACAGCAGCTGCGCCCTATTGCTCAAAAGAAAACTCACATTTTAAGCAAAAATCTCAAATCTGAAAACAAGGTTAGAGCTTGATTCAAGGTAAAAGAATTGTTCAAACACCTTCCTCAAGGATCACAGAACCTTTTCCAATCAGATTCGACACTCCATACGCCAGGAACAGGTATAACTAAGTCAGGTTTCCTTCAAATTTTTTTGACATTCGTATTGCATTAATCATGTAGCATTTTCCAGTTTTCATTATGGATTTGGACTAATATGGATGTTGTGAAGCTGATAGCATGATTTGATTGAAGTTTCCAAGCCTGTGCACGATTTCACCATGAACAAAAGCTAGGGTTCCTGAAGCTTAAAATTAGGGCTTTAGTGATGTGGAAAAATTGGACTTTGACACTGGCATGAATGAAATCGTGACAACATGAGGGTTCCATTTCTGTTGTCGCGCTCAATTTATGTTTAGGCATGGCCTATTCGCTATTTTCAAATAGCTTGAATTTTGGGGGGGGTTCAAAACCCCCGCTATTTCATTTTGTTACAGGTACAGTGGAGAAGATGATTGTGTGTCATGCTGTGAATGGCTGGTTTGAATCCAGCGCGCGCTTTTTTTTTATTTTATAACGCTAACACGCATTTTATTTTATATTATTTGTTTGTTCCTTAATATACAAAGCGCGTTACTGGCACAGTTGGCAAGCGTAAGGACGGGCAAAGCACATGACCTGGGTTCGAGCCCCAGGTCTTCAGCATTCTCAATATTATTTTTCAGTTGATTTTCATACGCAGGTTCCACATTGAGGCACACCCTACACCTCCATAATCAAGCCATCCACCTGTCCAAATCCACCAATCCAAAGGCCAC
Organism: Vicia faba; assembly: GCA_948472305.1. Lineage (NCBI taxonomy): Eukaryota > Viridiplantae > Streptophyta > Magnoliopsida > Fabales > Fabaceae > Vicia > Vicia faba. Next base: position 1,358,353,332 of record OX451741.1, read on the forward strand.
GCTCTGAGGTACATGGTGAGGCCAAGTCAAAGATCCCACATGCATCCTGGAAAAGTCAACAAAGCCTCCAAAATGGGCCAGAATTACTTGGGCTGCACCCCTCTAGTTTGCTTTCTTTTTAACTTTTTTTATATATTCTTCTCTTTTCTTTGTTTTGATTAATTTTTTTTAAAAAAATGCTTTAATTTAATATTTTCATATAATATAAAGACACAAAAAAATCAGAAAAGATAAAAATAATAAATATTTTATTTTAGTATTAATTTTGTAAATAAATCCCTTAATTAATTTAGATTTAATTTTAGGTTTTAATTTAATTCTTTTTTCACAATAAACCAAAATAATAAAAATAGATCTTTGCCCCTTTTTACACTTTTTTTTAATTAATTAAATATTTTATTATAAGTATCATCAACCATTAACTTTGTAAATAAATTTTATAATTAATTTAGTTTTAATTCTTGGTTTTAACTTTAATGCATTTTCTTTAATAAATTAAAAACAATTAGAATTAGAATTAATTATTTGACTTTTAATTAATTTAATTTTTTTCTTTAATGTCATAGATACAAAAAACATAAAAAACTAGTTCTTTCCTTTTATTTAATTTAATTATTCTATTTTATTTTAAAGGATTCAACGCCCTCGCATTCGATTACGTTTTTGTTCGCGCGTTTTATTTATTTCTTTTGTGAATATAATGTATTTGTTCCAAAGCCCTGTAATAGCTATTAGACATTTATTTTCTGCACTTTATTTTAAATCGGGTCTGGACTAATTTGGCGTTGTAGACCCGCGCCTTTGTAATAGCGTAGGACCTTTTATCTTTTCCGCACTTTAAATTCCCGCACCTTTAACTGTTAAACAATAACATGAAAGAATGAATGCCCAAAAATAAAATCAAAGCGTAGATCACCAATGCATGACAAGACAAACAATAAACTGAAAATGACACACAATTCACACACCACCCCTAGGGTACGCTTCACTGTTGCCTTGCCCCTCGAAAGGTGGTCGTCGAGTAGAGGATGTCTTAGTAAGTCCTCATGATCCGGGAACCTGGCATGAGGGTAGCTTCTAAGGTGTCTTCCCATTGCTCTGGTGATCACCATGTCCCGAACCTCGAATTGACCCGAACACCTCTAACGGTGGTGCTACCTACCTCTCAATGGTGGGATGGCATTACTTTAAAGGACATTTACACAGACGAATTCCTTAGGGTAGGTAGGTTCTCGTAGATACTTGCTCTTTTCAAAAACAAACAAAATACTTTTCACACCTACACTTTCTAAAAATTTTCAAACAAATTTTTCATACACTCTTGAGGACAGATACAAGAGTTACTTAGAAATTTTTCAAACGAAACTTTTTTCAAAACCCACCCACAGTTGAAAAGAAAACAAACATTTTGAAAACACAAATGAGCAAGTATCTAAGAGCCCATGGATAACCATGGATAGAAAGGGTGCTAACACCTTCCCTTTCTATAAATCTACCTCCCGAACCGAGAAACTATCTCATAAGGAATTTTGCTGTGCTTTTGTCCTGTCCATGTTGGAGAAAATAAAAGACGGTGGCGACTCTTGCTTCCGCGACATTTCGCGAACCAGCGTTAAACAGTCAGTTCCAGATCCACCGATCATAGAACTGGCGACTCTGCTGGGGAATTTTTAAAGTGAGGTGTACCTTAAGACTAAGATCACTGTGTTTTCAATTGCTTTGACTTGTTTGCTTTAAATTGTGGGACTGTCTTGGGAGTTCTATAGATCCTAACCCGGATCTGGGGATACCTTCTTAGAAAGTAGCAACAAGGCTGTGAGGGAACTATGCGGGGTATACCGACATGGTTGAAACAGTCTGCTACGTTGATGTGGCACTTTGGTGTGTACCGGTAACCCTTGAGTCAATCAAGGAGAGTACGGGGCCTCCGCGTGGTGCCGTGAAGCATCAACAGACCTTAGGAACCTTAATTGAACCATCTTGGCCTCTTTAGGGTAGTGAGATAACTACTTTGGTGTACTCCGAAGTCGGTTGATACTCGATACTACACTCAATTGAGGGTTGTTTTCTTTGGATATTTTGATCGCCAGTCAGTGGCTAAATCGAAACGATGAACAATGAAAGCAATCCAATGATATTGAGATCCTTAGAACCCGGTTACTTTGATAGGACAGGTTTGAGCCCACCAACTTCAAGAGGGTAATACCCAGACCCCATGCTGGCCTAAACTCTAAGGGCTTGTCTTGTGTGACTTGTGTGCCCTACATGTTTGCCTTTGTAAATATTTGTGGTGTGCTTAATCATAGCATCATAACATCATACAGCATCATATGCATCCACTAACCATTTCAGGGGTTCGAATCTTCATCTTTGTTCTTGTTTTGTAGGACATGGAAACTATCCGCAGAAAGACAATTCAGATCAACCTTATAAGGGTCCCTCCTCAGCTCAAGGAGCTTACATCCAGGATTCCCGAGAACTCGTCATTCAGTGAAAGGCATGGTAGACTCATCAGCCTGGTCAATACCAATATTGAGGAAGAGATGGTAAAGGTCCTTTTCCAATTCTTTGACCCTCTGCATCACTGTTTTACTTTCCCGGATTATCAGCTGGTGCCTACTCTAGAAGAGTTTTCCCAGCTTCTGAAGATTCCCATTCTCAATCAACTACCCTACAACGGTACGGAAAGGGAACCAAAACTTGAAGGAGTGGCTAAAGCATTATGCCTACAACCATCTAACATCAAGGGGCATTGGGAAGCCAGAAATGGTATCAAAGGATTCTTGGCAAAATTTCTGTTTGAGAAGGCCCAAGAGTGTTGGAATTCCCTTGACCTGCAAGCCTTTGAAGAAGTTGTAGCCCTCCTTGTCTATGGGTTGGTGTTGTTCCCTAAACCAGATCAGCTTATAGATATCAGTGCTGTCAAGGTCTTCATGTCCAGGAATCCTATACCTACGTTGCTGGGGGACATCCTTCACTCATGTTACACTCGAACCATGAGAAAAGGGGTGTTCTTATGTGCTGCACTCCCCTCATGGGAAGGTGGTTTATTTCGCACCTTCCACAATCAGTTTTGAAGAATGAGCGAGGTTTGAGGTGGTCACAACGGTTGATGACTCTTACACATGCAGATATACATTGGTGTTCTCGGTCCAGAGAGGATGTCACTATCATTGATCGTTGTGGGGAGTACCCTAATGTTCCTTTACTGGGAATCAGAGGAGGTATTACTTACAACCCGTGCCTGGCTTGGAGACAGTTTGGTTATGCTCGGAAAGATGGCCCTCATGAGATGTTAATTCCTGACATAGTTTTTGACTTCGACAAGGATACGCAAGGACTTCGCCAGAAATTTATCAAAGCTTGGAGGATGCCCAGCAAAATAGACAGCAAGACCCTGGGGCACAGGAACTCCATCCCATTGGAGCCTTATCTCAAATGGGTGCGAACCCGTTCCCAGAAGCTGGTGATGCCATATCCTCATGTTCTCCCCGTGATCAAAGAGCCAGACTTGGAAGGAGAGGTGTCCTACACCATTCAACATCCTGACATGCCCACGTCCTGGGAAGAGATGCAGAAGAGTTGGATCCAGCTTAAGGAAGAGCGGAATTCTCTGGAAACCAATCTACATGCCAGTGAGAAAAAAGTCCTGGAGCTCACCCGCCTACTGCACGAGGAAAGGAATCTCAATACCTATATTGCTCCGAAGAGGATGCGTAGTGTCTTTTGGGACTGATCTGCTTTGTAATGTTTGCCTATGAGGCTTTAATGTACTGAACAATTATTTTCTTAATAATAACGTGTGTTCCTTTTGGTCTACAACAAATTTGAATTTTCGAACCCTTTGAATGCATTGCATAAACACATATCATTCATCATATGCATCACAGGTACTCTTCTTTTCAGGTTGCTGACTGTTCTTCGCTGTTTATTTCAGCATCATGAACCCTGAATCATCAACCGAGGCATCTATCAAGGCTCTCCAGGCGCAGAACGCCCAATTTCAGGAGCTGATCAAAGGTTTGGCTCAAGGCCAACAAGAGTTGAAGACCATGCTTCTGAAGAAGAATAAGAAGAAGAGGAGGACTGTGCTATTTAACACTGGGCGCAGACTCGGGAACACCTTGCGAAATGAGGCTGAGAGGACTACTCCATCTGTGGGGGAAGGTAGTCACCAAGAAGGGGAGGTCCCTACTCCTGTGGTCTCTGATACTGAAACAGACTTCAACGACGAACAGTACCCTCCTGCTGAAGACCGGTACAAGCAGTTGGAGGATAGATTAAAAGCTATGGAAGTTCAGCGTGTGCCTGGACTGGATTTCGGAGACTTGGGGTTATCTACTGGGGTGGTGATTCCACACAAGTTCAAGGCACCTGCCTTTATGAAGTATGACGGGGCTTCCTGTCCCAAGATGCACCTCCGTTCTTATGTAAGGAAGATCCAGCCTTACACAGCAGACAGGAACTTATGGATCCACTTCTTCCAGGAGAGTCTTTCAGGGACTCACCTCGAATGGTTCTATCAGCTGGATGGAATCAACATTCGTAACTGGGAGGATCTGGCCACTGCTTTTTACAAGCAGTATCAATATAATTCCGACCTCGCTCCTACGCGTACCCAACTCCAGGGTATGTCGCTAGGGTCGGGTGAAGGTTTTAAGGAGTACGCACAGAAATGGAGAGATCTGGCTGGCAGGGTGCAGCCACCATTAACGGACCGGGAGCTGGTGGATATGTTTTTGGGGACCCTATCTGGTCCATTTTTCAATCATCTCATTGGTAATTCCTCTGCTGGGTTTACTGATCTGATCCTGACTGGCGAAAGGATCGAGGCAGGTATAAAATCGGGGAAGATACAGAAGGTTATTGCCTCCAATGCTGAAAAGAAACCCTTCAAAAAGGAGGCTAGTGCTGTATATAGCTCCCGGAGACCAGAGCGACCTGAGCGCCGCCAATCTGTCAGTGCGGTAATGATTTCCAAGCCTGCTGCCGCTCCTCGGCCGACCAATCCTCAAAGGGCTGAAAGACCCCGGAGAGAGTTTACCCGCTTGAGCATGACCTTATCACAGATCCTGCCACAGTTGCTATCCACCAATTTAGTGACTGTCAGGGAGGCTCCGAAGTTTCCCAATACTATATCTCCTAAGTACAATCCGAATGCTCGTTGTGCTTATCATTCTGATAGCCCGGGGCATAGCACAGATGACTGTTGGGCATTAAGGAACAAGCTGCAGGACCTTATTGACGCCAAGGAGGTACAATTTGAGGCATCTGAGAAGCCTAATGTAGTGACAGCTCCCCTGCCTGCTCATGGAGTGAATGCTATTGGGGACGCAGACGAAGTGGATGAAGCCGAGTTTGACAGCTGGATCTACCCGGCAACCGACATTGGACTTAACAATTGGAGTGCAAAAGACAATCTGCCTGTTTCTCTTGTTACTAAGTAATGAATTCCTATGTTTTTGGTATTTGTAATAAACAATAATAAACTCTATGGCCCGGTGTCTTACCCGAGGCACCGTGGTTCTATTTGTGAGGGCATATAAATGGTCATTTCATATATCATAAATGAAATCTTGGACGTTTTCTCGCACTTCAAATCTTATGCTCCTTTTCTGTCTTTCCTTCCTTTACATATTGCAAAACAGCTGTATTTACACACACTCACTTATACAGGTTTCAATCCACTCTGGATCTCACTGGTAACGACTCTGCTACTGCCAATTATGACTGCGAAAATCCGATCAACTTAGCCGAAGACGAAGGTGAAGATGATTGCGAAGTACCTGGCGAGCTCGCAAGACTGTTACTTCAAGAGGAAAGGGCAATTCAACCCCATGAAGAGCCAGTGGAAACAATAAACTTGGGTACTGAGGCAGACAGGAAAGAGGTAAAGATTGGTGCCAACCTAGAGCTCAGCGTGAAGCAACGGTTGACTCAAATGCTGCATGATTATATGGAGATCTTTGCCTGGTCCTACGAAGACATGCCTGGGTTGGATACCGATATTGTGGTCCATCACTTGCCAACTAAGGAAGATTGCCCTCCGGTTAAGCAAAAGGTCCGCCGTATGCGTCCAGAGATGTCTGAGAAGATTAAAGCCGAGGTTATGAAGCAGTTCAATGCCGGGTTTCTTGCAGTGACTTCTTACCCTCAGTGGGTTGCTAATGTGGTGCCGGTACCAAAGAAGGACGGTAAGGTCAGAATGTGTGTCGATTACAGGGATCTGAACAGGGCCAGCCCCAAAGATGACTTCCCTCTACCTCACATTGATGTCCTTGTTGATAATACAGCTCAGCATAAGGTGTTCTCTTTCATGGATGGTTTTTCAGGCTACAATCAGATCAAGATGGCTCCTGAAGACATGGAAAAGACTACATTCGTTACTCAGTGGGGCACCTTCTGCTACAAGGTCATGCCTTTTGGGCTAAAGAACGCTGGGGCAACCTACCAACGTGCCATGGTTGCTTTATTTCATGATATGATCCATCATGAGATAGAAGTGTATGTTGATGACATGATCGCAAGGTCCCAAACTGAGGAAGAACACCTAGATCATCTGCAGAAGTTGTTTGACCATTTGAAACTGTACAAACTGAGATTAAACCCGAACAAGTGCACCTTCGGGGTAAGATCTGGGAAATTGCTAGGCTTCGTGGTAAGTGACAAAGGTATTCAAGTGGACCCTGCTAAGGTCAAAGCTATTCAAGAGATGCCAGTTCCCAAGACAGAGAAGGAAGTCAGAGGCTTTTTAGGACGCTTGAATTACATTGCTCGATTCATTTCACACCTGACTGCTACCTGTGAGCCAATCTTCAAGCTGCTGAAGAAAGATCAGGTAGTACGTTGGAATGATGAATGTCAGGCTGCTTTTGACAGAATCAAAGAGTATCTCCAAGAACCACCTATCCTTATGCCGCTGGTTGAAGGGAGACCTCTGATACTTTACCTGACAGTACTTGATAACTCAATGGGGTGTGTGCTGGGGCAGCATGACGAGTCTGGCCGAAAAGAGCATGCCATTTATTACCTTAGCAAAAAGTTTACCGACTGTGAGACCCGATACTCACTGCTGGAGAAAACTTGCTGCGCTTTGGTATGGGCTGCTCGCCGGCTGAGACAGTATATGCTGACTCACACTACCTTGCTGATCTCAAAGATGGATCCTATAAAGTACATATTCGAAAAGCCTGCTCTGTCTGGAAGAATTGCAAGATGGCAAATGATCCTGACGGAATACGACATTCAGTACACAACCCAGAAAGCCATCAAGGGAAGTGTATTGGCAGACCACTTGGCACATCAGGCCGTAGATGACTATTAGTCAATGAACTTCGAGTTTCCGGATGAAAGCATCATGATAGTGACTGATTGTGAAGTACCTGGGCCGGATGAAGGACCTGAGGAAGGATCCCGATGGTCTATGCACTTTGACGGAGCCTCCAACGCTTTGGGTAATGGTATCGGCACTGTGATCATATCCCCTCAAGGCACTCATACTCCACTCACTGCCCGGCTATGTTTCAACTGCACCAACAACATGGCGGAGTATGAGGCGTGCATCATGGGACTCAAAGCTGCAATTGACTTAAGGATCAAGTTTCTGAGTGTCTTCGGAGATTCCGCTCTCGTGATCAACCAGATCAAAGGCGAGTGGGATACAAAACATCCGAATCTTATTCCTTACAAAGAATGTGTGTTGACAATGATCCCCCACTTCACAGAGATAACCTTTGAACATTTCCCAAGAGAGGAGAATCAGTTAGCGGATGCGTTAGCTACAATGTCTTCTATGTTCAAAGTCAAGTGGGACAATGAGGCTCCCCGGGTCATCATTTGGAAATTGGACGAACCGGCATACTGTTGTGATCTCGAGACTGAGATGGTGACTGAGAAGCCTTGGTACCATGAGGTGAAGAGATATCTGGAAACTCAGGAATACCCTGAAGGTGCCTCTGTCAATGATAAGAAGTTCCTGAGGAGGTTCGCGGCAAAATTCTTCCTTAGCAACGGCATCTTGTACAAGCGAAACCATGATTCAACCTTACTGCGTTGTGTGGATAAGACTGAAGCAGAAAGGATCATGGAAGAGCTGCATGAAGGGACCTTTGGTACGCATTCCAGTGGGCATACTATGGCGAAGAAGATCCTTCGGGCAGGATATTACTGGTCCACAATGGAAGCTGACTGCTACCAACATTCCAGGACATGCCATAAATGCCAGATTTATGCAGACAAGGTGCATGTTCCTCCAGTTCCCCTGAATGTTCTGACCGCACCTTGGCCTTTTGCAATGTGGGGCATTGACATGATTGGTGAGATCAGACCTACGGCATCTAACGGGCATCGCTTCATCCTTGTAGCGATTGATTACTTTACAAAATGGGTCGAAGCAGCATCCTATGCTACGGTAACCAAGACTGTTGTGGCACGGTTCATTCGGCATAACCTGATCTGTCGATACGGCGTCCCTGAGAGAATTATTACAGATAACGGTACCAATCTGAATAACAAGATGATCACTGAGCTCTGCGAGCAGTTCAAGATACAGCACCACAATTCTTCTCCTTACAGACCGAAGATGAATGGGGCTGTAGAAGCAGCGAATACAAATATCAAGAAAATCGTGCAAAAGATGACAGTGACTTATAAAGATTGGCACGAGATGTTACCGTTCGCTCTACATGGGTACCGTACCTCAGCTAGGACGTCAACCGGGGCAACTCCTTTCTCTTTGGTTTATGGTATGGAGGCAGTCTTACCGATCGAAGTGCAAATACCATCTCTCCGGATAATGAAGGATGCAAATATGAACGAGGATGATTGGATTCAGACACGACTTGATCAGCTCAACCTTATTGATGAAAAGAGACTTGCTGCTATCTGCCATGGTCAGACGTACCAGAAACGGATGATCAGGGCTTTTAACAAAAAGGTCAGACCACAGGAATATCAAGTTGGGGATTTGGTAATCAAGCGAATCATCCTTCCTCAGAGTGATCCAAGGGGCAAATGGACCCCTACGTACGAAGGGCCATTTGTGGTTAAACATGTGTTCTCAGGAGGAGCCATGATTCTAACCAACATGGATGGTGACGACCTTCCTCACCCCGCCAATGCAGACATAGTAAAAAGATACTACGCATAAAAAGACCCGCTAGGCTGACATGCCTAGGCAAAAATTAGGGCTTCCCGTCGAACCAAAAGGGTTCGGGAAAAATGAAGGGATGAAATGAAAAAAATCTGTACACCCGGCAAGTCGAAAACCTGAAAAGGCGGCTTGGGCAAAAATGGGTATCCCGGTGGACTGAAAACCCGAAAGGGCGGTCCAGGCAAAAATTAGAGATAAAAGCGTAATACTATGTCTCATTGATTACCTTGCATCCAGAATCCGGTATCTACATCAAGTTCAGACGGCATCGATCAGTCAGCTTCATCTTCATTTAGGTCATCAAGTGATGAGACGCTCGGAGATATAACGGCAATAGCAGAATTGAAACCCAGTGGGATCATTCATTTCACACAGCTGTTTTATTTTCTTTTGTACAAAATTTGTATAAACTCTTTTGTTCGGCGGCGTTCTCTTACTAGGACGTCAGCCTCTTGTACACAAAACGCCTGTTTTCGGGCCATTCAAAAATCAATACAAATATACTTTTCAGTTAAAAGTGCCAATTGTTTTTTCTTTTTCTGTTTTGTTTTGCGAAGAACGTCCAAGATTCAATTTGTGATATATGCATTGACAATAATTTGCTAACTCATAAATATTTGCATACGAAACAAAGGATTAATTACAGGTAACATTAGAAACAGGGGCAATAAAGAGTGGTCTAAGCAATCTAATTGTTCTGTCCTCCAAGGTACCAAGGTAGGTTCAGTTAAAGAACATGACCAGTATATCCTAATTCCCCAGAGAGTGAGCCAGCAAGTCAGTGCACTCTTCTCCAAGCAAAGTTATCAGACCTTAAGGAAAGTTGAGTATCCCCCAGCAGCATATATTCTTAACAAGCATCCCCGGCAGTCTTGGTCTAAAGATTGTTCCCCGGCGATATATCAAACATCCAGTGGAATCACTTCCCCCGCAGTTCAAAACTTCCCCAGGAGAATCCAATCCAGTTTCCCCCGGAAAGTTGGAAGTCATCTCCCCAAGCAGTAAGCTTATCCCCAGTAGATTCTGGAAGCTTATCCCCTCGCAGAGCACGAACGCATCGTCCGGCTTTATTTAAAGAGTTATTTCCTTAACAGGATATAACTGGGTTATCCTCAGCCAAAAGCCACGGAAAGAGCGTCCTCGACGGAGTCTTCTTATCCCTAGTGAAGTCCATTAACACTTCCAATATAACGATGGTATCCACAGCAAGTTATCATCAACACTCAACAAGGCATCCCTCTTCCCACAGAGTATTGCTTCCCAGCATGGTCGCTAGAGTATCTTTTCTCCCCGCAGAATCTTCCATTTGCCAAGTTTATTCCGCAACAGAGTCATCTTCTCCTACCGGTATTCTTGCAGTTATCATCCCCAGCGGAAGCAAAATCTATTCTTCAACATCAGCCCAGGACAAGACTTCCCGGCACCCGTCAAGGATTTAATTTCCTAGACGAAAACATACATTCATAAAACATCACATACATCATTATAGCATGCATAGACGCATTATATCATACAAATCTCATTTATGTTGAGAACATCATTGCTTGATCCATATCATGCATTGCATATGACTGACCTCTATTCTTTCAGGAAAGTTTCAGCTAAATTCTCAATCATATTTCAAGACCTAGACCGGTTCAGTTAATCGACCCCAAAGATTTCTTATCCAGTCCAAGGCCTTCTCTAGTCCAGCTAAATCGACTCCCAACAGATTTTTCTGATGAAGACTCAGTAGAAGTTATCAGGTTTTTCTCAAACGCCCGCTTTTGAGATTATAATTTCCTTTGGTTCTCTCCCGACGTTGTGGAGGTGATAATTCCATTTTAGGTTTTTCTCAAACGCCCGCTTTTGAGATTATAATTTCCTTTGGTTCTCTCCCGACGTTGTGGAGGTGATAATTCCATTTTAGGTTTTTCTCAAACGCCCGCTTTTGAGATTATAATTTCCTTTGGTTCTCTCCCAACGTTGTGGAGGTGATAATTCCATTTTAGGTTTTTCTCAAACGCCCGCTTTTGAGATTATAATTTCCTTTGGTTCTCTCCCGATGTTGTGGAGGTGATAATTCCATTTTAGGTCTTTCTCAAACGCCCGCTTTTGAGATTATAATTTCCTCTGGTTCTCTCCCGACGTTGTGGAGGTGATAATTCCATTTTAGGTTTTTCTCAAACGCCCGCTTTTGAGATTATAATTTCCTCTGGTTCTCTCCCGACGTTGTGGAGGTGATAATTCCATTTTAGGTTTTTCTCAAACGCCCGCTTTTGAGATTATAATTTCCTTTGGTTCTCTCCCGACGTTGTGAAGGTGATAATTCCATTTTAGGTTTTTCTCAAACGCCCGCTTTTGAGATTATAATTTCCTTTGGTTCTCTCCCGACGTTGTGGAGGTGATAATTCCATTTTAGGTTTTTCTCAAACGCCCGCTTTTGAGATTATAATTTCCTTTGGTTCTCTCCCGACGTTGTGGAGGTGATAATTCCATTTTAGGTTTTTCTCAAACGCCCGCTTTTGAGATTATAATTTCCTTTGGTTCTCTCCCGACGTTGTGGAGGTGATAATTCCATTTTAGGTTTTTCTCAAACGTCCGCTTTTGAGATTATAATTTCCTTTGGTTCTCTCCCGACGTTGTGGAGGTGATAATTCCATTTTAGGTTTTTCTCAAACGCCCGCTTTTGAGATTATAATTTCCTTTGGTTCTCTCCCGACGTTGTGGAGGTGATAATTCCATTTTAGGTTTTTCTCAAACGCCCGCTTTTGAGATTATAATTTCCTTTGGTTCTCTCCCGACGTTGTGGAGGTGATAATTCCATTTTAGGTTTTTCTCAAACGCCCGCTTTTGAGATTATAATTTCCTTTGGTTCTCTTCCCGATACTGCGAAGATGGTAATTCCCACCAAGATTTTCTCAACGAGCGTTGTTGAAGTTAAAGTCACCCAAGGTTCTCTCACCGTTCATACTGAGGTAGTAACCATCCCTGGTTCATTCATCATCTTTTGAAGCTCCAGACTCAGCTCCTGTAACCAGTCAGGACACATCTATACCAAACATCTGAAAATCAGCTCCTGCAACATGTCAGGTACTCATTTTTCTTTTGCAGGTATACAGGTTCTCGCTAAGGAATCTCTTATGCGATCAACGTCCGGATGGCATCTATAAGCCCATCATCCTACTCGTCAATCTCTAAATGGCATCTATAAGCCCATTCCCACCACATCACTGCTACTATGTGAGCGCAAATTTCTGGGCACTCTAGTGTTCAATCACCTTCTACCCTCGGATTACGAAAGGCACGTCAGCCAATCTGCATCCTCAGGTCTAAGGAGATTGAACAGGGGCAACTGTTGTACCCCAAAATTTGCCCTCCCATATTCTTCAAGAAATTGCCAAGTCATGCTTCAAAAGTCCCAAAGGGTTGCACAGTCAAGGGCCTCCTAATCAGGCAAAATTAGGGTTTTGGTTCTGATCAGGAAAATGAAGTTTCCAAGGGCCCAATCAAGTCTCACATGCCTACAAATATGGTCAAGCATCCTCATACCAAGTTTCAAGACTTTCAGCACAAAATTGCACAGTCAAAAACCCTAATTGCACTACAGTCAACTGTAGGGGCAAAATGGTCATTTGGCAGTCAAAAGTTCAAATTTTTGGTCAACATCTCATTTTGAAGCCACAAACATCATTTGATCAATGCTTGATCATGATTCTCAAAACTTGGCTCAAAAATCATCAAGATGCAAAAGTTTCCTTATTTGGACAGTTGAAAAAGTCAACTGAAATTGACCAGGGCATAACTTTCACATGGACTATCAGAAAAATTCCATCCAAAGCTCATTTTGAAGAGGAAGACATTTCCTACAACTCATATTCATACTTCAAGTCCAAGAAATGCTCTCACAAAAAGTTATCAATTTCAACATTATAGGTCATTTTCAAAAGTCAACAAAAAGGGACTTTAAGTCAAAGGCCATAACTTGATATTGGTAAATCAAAATGACATGGGACCAAAGGCATTGGTTAGAAGACTCAAAAACCTTTCCAAAATGTCCAAGAACATGAGCAAAGCTTAAAAACTGAGCAAGTTATGCATTGGAGAAGCTGGGAAATTTTTGTGAAATGGCCAAAATCATTTATCCTTGAAATCTCATTTTTGACAAAAGGGGCCCACTTTTTCCACTTGAATTAACTTGGCCATGCCTCCCACGTGTCCCACCTTTTATTTCATATTTTTTAATTAATTTTTTCATTTTAATTGATTTTATTGGATTTAATTAAGTTTAAATCTTTTAAAATCAAGAAAAAATCAAAAAGTTTGATTAAATGAAATATTTGGCCTTAACTAGCCTTGAAACATCATTAAGCCTATACCATTTTCGTGCTAAGGCTCAAATAAGGCAAGAATTCAAAATAAGGCAAAAAATGGAAAGTGTGATAATGGTGGTTTATGCCAAAATCCTAAACATCAATGCAAGGCATTATTGGCCATAACTATCATCCAAACACATTGCCTAGAGTATATACAAGTGATACACATCAAAATTGACACAGCAGCTGCACCCTATTGCTCAAAAGAAAACTCACATTTTTAGCAAAAATCTCAAATCTGAAAACAAGGTTAGAGCTTGATTCAAGGTAAAAGAATTGTTCAAACACCTTCCTCAAGGATCACAGAACCTTTTCCAATCAGATTCGACACTCCATACGCCAGGAACAGGTATAACTAAGTCAGGTTTCCTTCAAATTTTTTTGACATTCGTATTGCATTAATCATGTAGCATTTTCCAGTTTTCATTATGGATTTGGACTAATATGGATGTTGTGAAGCTGATAGCATGATTTGATTGAAGTTTCCAAGCCTGTGCACGATTTCACCATGAACAAAAGCTAGGGTTCCTGAAGCTTAAAATTAGGGCTTTAGTGATGTGGAAAAATTGGACTTTGACACTGGCATGAATGAAATCGTGACAACATGAGGGTTCCATTTCTGTTGTCGCGCTCAATTTATGTTTAGGCATGGCCTATTCGCTATTTTCAAATAGCTTGAATTTTGGGGGGGGGGGGTTCAAAACCCCCGCTATTTCATTTTGTTACAGGTACAGTGGAGAAGATGATTGTGTATCATGCTGTGAATGGCTGGTTTGAATCCAGCGCGCGCTTTTTTTTATTTTATAACGCTAACACGCATTTTATTTTATATTATTTGTTTGTTCCTTAATATACAAAGCGCGTTACTGACACAGTTGGCAAGCGTAAGGACGGGCAAAGCACATGACCTGGGTTCGAGCCCCAGGTCTTCAGCATTCTCAATATTATTTTTCAGTTGATTTTCATACGCAGGTTCCACATTGAGGCACACCCTACACCTCCATAATCAAGCCATCCACCTGTCCAAATCCACCAATCCAAAGGCCACGCTCTGAGGTACATGGTGAGGCCAAGTCAAAGATCCCACATGCATCCTGGAAAAGTCAACAAAGCCTCCAAAATGGGCCAGAATTACTTGGGCTGCACCCCTCTAGTTTGCTTTCTTTTTAACTTTTTTTATATATTCTTCTCTTTTCTTTGTTTTGATTAATTTTTAAAAAAAAAATGCTTTAATTTAATATTTTCATATAATATAAAGACACAAAAAAATCAGAAAAGATAAAAATAATAAATATTTTATTTTAGTATTAATTTTGTAAATAAATCCCTTAATTAATTTAGATTTAATTTTAGGTTTTAATTTAATTCTTTTTTCACAATAAACCAAAATAATAAAAATAGATCTCTGCCCCTTTTTACACTTTTTTTTAATTAATTAAATATTTTATTATAAGTATCATCAACCATTAACTTTGTAAATAAATTTTATAATTAATTTAGTTTTAATTCTAGGTTTTAACTTTAATGCATTTTCTTTAATAAATTAAAAACAATTAGAATTAGAATTAATTATTTGACTTTTAATTAATTTAATTTTTTTATTTAATGTCATAGATACAAAAAACATAAAAAACAAGTTCTTTCCTTTTATTTAATTTAATTATTCTATTTTATTTTAAAGGATTCAACGCCCTCGCATTCGATTACGTTTTTGTTCGCGCGTTTTATTTATTTCTTTTGTGAATATAATGTATTTGTTCCAAAGCCCTGTAATAGCTATTAGACATTTATTTTCTTCACTTTATTTTAAATCGGGTCTGGACTAATTTGGCGTTGTAGACCCGCGCCTTTGTAATAGCGTAGGACCTTTTATCTTTTCCGCACTTTAAATTCCCGCACCTTTAACTGTTAAACAATAACATGAAAGAATGAATGCCCAAAAATAAAATCAAAGCGTAGATCACCAATGCATGACAAGACAAACAATAAACTGAAAATGACACACAATTCACACACCACCCCTAGGGTACGCTTCACTGTTGCCTTGCCCCTCGAAAGGTGGTCGTCGAGTAGAGGATGTCTTAGTAAGTCCTCATGATCCGGGAACCTGGCATGAGGGTAGCTTCTAAGGTGTCTTCCCATTGCTCTGGTGATCACCATGTCCCGAACCTCGAATTGACCCGAACACCTCCAACGGTGGTGCTACCTACCTCTCAATGGTGGGATGGCATTACTTTAAAGGACATTTACACAGACGAATTCCTTAGGGTAGGTAGGTTCTCGTAGATACTTGCTCTTTTCAAAAACAAACAAAATACTTTTCACACCTACACTTTCTAAAAATTTTCAAACAAATTTTTCATACACTCTTGAGGACAGATACAAGAGTTACTTAGAAATTTTTCAAACGAAACTTTTTTCAAAACCCACCCACAGTTGAAAAGCAAACAAACATTTTGAAAACACAAATGAGCAAGTATCTAAGAGCCCATGGATAACCATGGATAGAAAGGGTGCTAACACCTTCCCTTTCTATAAATCTACCTCCCGAACCGAGAAACTATCTCATAAGGAATTTTGCTGTGCTTTTGTCCTGTCCATGTTGGAGAAAATAAAAGACGGTGGCGACTCTTGCTTCCGCGACATTTCGCAAACCAGCGTTAAACAGTCAGTTCCAGATCCACCGATCACACCATCCTTCTCAGCGCCATCTCTTATGCTGAATATGAAAAGATCTCTAACAGAGACACAACAAAGAACATGTTTGACTCACTCAGAATGACGCATGAGGGCAACGTTCAGGTCAAAGAAACTAAAGCTCTTGCGCTCATTCAGAAGTATGAGGCATTCAAAATGGAAGAAAGTGAATCCATTGAAACAATGTTCTCAAGATTCCAAATTCTGGTGGCTGGTCTCAAGGTTCTGGACAAAGAATACTCTACTGCTGATCACGTCAAGAAGATCATCAGAAGCTTACCAAAGCAGTGGAGGCCAATGGTTACAGCCCTGAAGCTAGCAAAAGATCTCAACAAAATTTCTCTGGAGGAACTTATCAGCTCCCTCAGAAGTCATGAGATAGAGCTAGAAGCTGATGAACCCCAGAAGCAAGGTAAGCTTTTAGCATTAAAATCTAACAAAAAATCTGAGTCTAAAGTTTTGCAGGCAGTTGAAGAAACATTTGATGGATCCTCATCAGAAGAAGACGAACTTTCTCTCCTCTCCAGAAGAGTGAATCAACTGTGGAAGCAGAGGCAAAGGAAGTTCAGGAATCCCAGAAGATCTGATCAGAACGAGTCTTCTTCCAGATACAGAAGGACATATTCTTCCTCTGGATACAGAATATCTGAAGGCTCCTCAGGAAGCAGAAAGCCAAACACCAAGAACATCATCTGCTATGAGTGCAATAAGCAAGGACACTACAAGAGTGACTGCCCAAAGCTTCAGAGGGAAAAGCCCAAAAAGTAGTTTGGAAGAGAAAATAAGAAAAGTCTCATGGCTACATGGGATGACTCTGACTCGTCTGAAGCTGACTCAGAATCAGATGATGAGAGAGCAAACATAGCTCTCATGGCCAACATTTCAGAAGACAGTGAAGCTTCTGAATCAGACTCTGAATCAGATACTGAAGAGGTATTTCCTGACTTTGCAATTAATTTTACTAAGGCTGAGCTTGCTGAAAGCCTTAATGAAATTCTGGAAAGGTACCAACAGATTAGAGTTAAATTCAGAAACCTGAAAAGGCATCTTGAATCTGACTCTAATAAGACTGAGAGTCTTAAATTGGAAAATTCTGAGCTGAGAAATAAAATTTCAAAATTAGAAAATGCTTTACAAAACTCTCAGAAGGAACCAATTTCTGAAACTCCCAGCAGTGCTGATGAGATCATCAAGGAGTATGATCACAGTTTCCAGAAGTTCCTTGCTAAAAGCATATATAGAAGCAAAATGGCTTCAATGATCTATGGAGTTAGCAGAAACGACAGGAAGGGAATAGGATACCAATGTAAGGTTCCTACACCAAAGAATGTAATGGATTTAACCATTAAACACACTCCTCTGAACTCACATTTTGTGTATGGTCACACACATGATATTAAATACACTAGCAGTAAGTATTCTGTGAAACCAAAATTCAACCAGAGTTTTGGTAAATCTAATAAATCAGGACCCAAGAAAATCTGGGTACCTAAGTGTGATCGGTGGAAATAGAACTGACTGTTTAAAGCTGGTTCACGAAATGTCGCAGAAGCAAGAGTCGCCACCGTCTTTTATTTTCTCCAACATGGACAGGACAAAAGCACAACAAAATTCCTTATGAGAACGTTTCTCGGTTCGGGAGGTAGATTTATAGAAAGGGAAGGTGTTAGCACCCTTTCTATCCATGGTTATCCACAGGCTCTTAGATACTTGCTCTCTTATGTTTTCAAAATGTTTTCTTTTCAAAATGTGAGTGGGTTTGAAAAAAGTTTCATTGAAAGATTTCTGAATGACTCTTGTATCTGTCCTCAAGAGTGTTTGAAAAATTCGTTTTGAAAACTTTTGAAAGTGTCAGTGTGAAAAGATTTTTGATTTGTTTTTGAAGAGAGCAAGTATCCATGAGTCATCTACCTACCCTAAGGAATTAGGCTGTGTAAAAGTCCTTAAGGTAGTGCCATCCCACCATTGAGAGGTAGGTAACACCACCGTTGGAGGTGTTCGGGTCAATTCAATTGAGGGACAGTGTGGTCACCGAAGCAACAGTTAGGACACCTTAGAAGTAACCCTAATGTCCTAGATCCTTTTTAATCCGAGGCAACCGTTTCGAGGCAACTGTTTCGAGGCAACTGGATCATGGACATAAGAGCGACCGCTAAAACGTCCTATACTTGACGACCATGTTTCGAAGGCAACGAGTGAGGCGTACCCTAGAAGTGGGGTGTGCATTGTGTGTTGTTTTCATGTTATGTTTTATCTTTGATCATGGCATTGTGAGCTACGAGTTGTTTTTAATTACCATACATTCTTTCATGCAATTTAGAATTTAGGAGTGCGGGAAATTAAATACAGAAAGGTAAAAGCTACGCTATTACAAGGCGCGGGTCTATACATCGCCAAAATACAAAGACCCATTTTGATAAAAGATGCGGAAAGTAAAAAATGCAATAAACCCAATTACTATTACATCCTTGAACAGTTACATAATAATCAATAAGAAAAATGATACGCGAAAAGAATTAAACTGAACGTCCGAGGGTTTTGACCCTTCGCTTGAAATTAAATTAAATTAGGACCTAATTATTATTTAATTAAAGAAAAGAAAGTGTGTTTTTTATGTTTTTTGTATTTAATGAAATAAAGAAAATAAAATCAAGAGAAAACCCTAATTCTAAGTTTATTTTAATTATTAATCAAAATATTAAAGTTAACCTAATTTAAGCTAATTAATTAATTTACATGTTATTTAGAAAAATAATAGTAATTAATAATAATAATAATAAATAATGATGAAAATAATTAATTAAGAAAAAGATAAAATGTCAAAACCTAATTCTATGTATTTTTTATTTATTAAGAAAAAAGATTAAATTTTAAACCTAAATTAAACTAAAGTTAATTGTTAACATTTATTTACAAAAAATAGGTTAATGATGCAATTAATAAATAATTAAAAATATTTACAATTTTTTTGATTTCTGATTTTTATTATGGAAAAAATTAATTTAGTGAATTAATAATAATTAAAACAAATTAAAAGAAATAAGATAAAAGAATAAGAAAAATAAGAAAAATATTGCAAACCAAGGGGGTATGTAGTCCCAAGGTGGAGGTGCATTTGTTGGAATTCAGGCCCAAGAAGCGTAGAGCCCAGTTGACTTTCCTGATCGTGTGCACGCTCATTGACTGGAGCATACCATGGACTTCATTCTGTGGCCTTCAGATTGTTCATCAAGGCCATCTGGCAAGCTACGCGTGAGTACGTATGGTGGAGCGTTGGATGAGGCGCTACATCAGAATACATTAGAACAAAAAATATCAATTATGTGGGGGGACCTGAGAATCGAACCCAGGTCCCAGTACCTCTTGCCACTATGCCTTTGCCAACTGAGCTATCCAACGCGTTTGTAGTATAAGTGGAAAACAATTATTATATAAAAAAACAAAGATTAATGGTATAAAACCAAATAAAACGCGCCAGATTTAAACTCTCCAATCACACGATGCCACGCCCGTCTTCTTCCTCGTTTACCTGTAATAATATGAACAAGATAGCGGGGGTTTTAAACCCCCACTAACCATAACCACGAAAAATAGCGACTAGGGTTAGGAACAATATAAAAAAGGCGCGAGGGTCTTAATGGTTTCGTCTTGTTGCAACGAATTCGTCCATACAGGTTTGGAGGTCCAATTTTACAATACAAGGAAAGCCCCAATATGGAAGCTCTGAAACCCTAACGTTTGTTCATGGCAGATTTTGATACAGGATGCTATAACTCAATTAATCCACACCAAAAGCTTCAGGAAGATGTCAGCAACATAAATCAATAATCAAAACACAGCAATGATGCATAGAAATTAGATTTAGATTATGGACATATTTGATCAAACTGTGACTTTGTTTTACCGTTTCCCTGAGTATGAGAGCTTGTTCTTGATGGTAATAGCTTCCTGGAGACTCAGGCAATACGTTTGAATCACTTTTAAGCCTTGAATCCACCTGCAAATAGGATTTTAGTTTCACAATTTTCTTGGTTTTTTGCAAATTGGCTATGGAGTTTTTAGCAGCTTTCACGTGTGTTCTTGAGTAGGGTTTCACCCAGCATATGTATGTGATGTGAATTAGGTCAAGAATAAGCCCATGAATCCATTGCAATAATGTTTTCAATCCTTGATTTTCCATCATATAATTTTCAATCTTTTTCCATGAAAACCTTGCCAATTATTGAAGATCTTGTCCCCTTGAGTGATGCACGAAATCTTTAGCATGTGTGGAGAGTATTTGCTTCATAAAAAGATTTGACAACCATGCTTTGATATTTTTCTACAATTAAAACCAATTAAATGAATTAATAATAATAAAAATTCAATTAATTAATTAAAAATAAGAAAATAATTCATTTTAAGTTCAATGGGTCGTGCATAGGCCTTGGGTAATGATTCAAGAAAGAATTTGAGGCCCATTAGCAAAATTGAAGTGTTTTAGGCAAAGTTGACTTTTGAAAGTTCCCAAACATTTCCCAACTTCTCCAATGCATATCTTGCTCAATTTTGAAGCTATGAACATGTTCTTGGACATTTTGGAAAGGTATTGAAGTCCTCTAACCAATTCCTTTGGTCCCATGTCATTTTGATTTACCAATCTCAAGTTATGGTCTTTGACTTAAAGTGCCTTTTTGTTGACTTTTGAAAATGACCTATAATGTTGAAATTGATAACTTTTTGTGAGAGCATTTCTTGGACTTGGAATGTGAAGATGAGTTGTAGGAAATGTCATCCCCTTCAAAATGAGCATTAGATGGGATTTTTCTGATAAACCATGAAGAAGTTATGCCTTGGTCAATTTGCAGTTGACTTTTTAGCTGTCCAGAAATAGAAACTTTTGCATCTTGAGACTTTTTGAGCCATGCTTGTGGAATCATGATCAAGAATTGATCAAATGATGATTGTGGCTTCAAAATAAGATGTTGATCAAAATTTTTGACTTTTGACTGTCAAATGACCATTTTACCCCTGCAGTTGACTGTGGAGCAATTAGGGCTTTTGACTGTGCAACTTGATGCTGTGAGTCTTGAAACTTGACATATGGATGCTTGACAATGTATATAGGCATATGGGACTTGATTGGACCCTGTAAAACCTCAATTTCTTTGCAAGAACCAAAACCCTAATTTTGACTGTGTTAGGAGGCAATTGACTGTGTAACCCTTGAGGGATTTTGAAGCTTGATCTTGCCAAATCTTGAAGAATATGGGAGGGCAAATTTTGGATTACAACAGTTGCCCCTGTTCAATCTTCTTAGACCTGAGGATGTAGATTGGCTGGCGTGCCTTTCGTAATCCGGGGGTGGAAGATGATTGAACACTAGAGTGCCCAGAAATTTGCACTCGCATAGTAGAGTATCAGCAGTGTGATGGTGGGAATGGGCTTACAGATGCCATTTGGAAAGATGATGGATAGAAGGACGGGCTTATAGATGCCATCTAGAGCTGTAACCGAACCTTGTCGGGAATGGGCTTATGGATGCCATTTGGAGACCGTTGTTATGTGGATGGGCTTATAGATGCCATCTAGGTGTCGATCGCGTAAGAGATTCCTTAGCGAGAACTTGCGTTCCTGAAAAAGAAAGATAATTACCTGGCCTGTTACAGGGGTTGATCTTTAAACTCTTTATGTAGATGTGCCCTAGCTGGATACAGGTATCGAATCTTCAATCAGTTACTCACAGATGTGCCATGGCTAGATACAAGAATCAAATCTTTAAACTCTTCAGACGTGCCCTGGCTGGATGCAGGAATCGAGTCCGGAAAATAGTCGTCAACAGATACACCCTGGCAGGATACAGGAATCAGATCTTCAAACTCTTCAGACGTGCCCTAGCAGGATACAGGAATCGAGTCCGGAAACAGTCGTCAACAGATACGCCCTGGCTGGATTCAGGAATCGGTCTTCAAACTCTTAAGACGTGCCCTGGCTGGATACAGGAATCGAATCTGGAATTAGTCGTCAACAGATACGCCCTGGCTGGATACAGGAATCAGATCTTTAAACTCTTCAGACGTGCCCTGGCAGGATACAGGAATCGAGTCCGGAAAATAGTCGTCAACAGATACACCCTGGCAGGATACAGGAATCGGATCTTCAAACTCTTCAGACGTGCCCTAGCAGGATACATGAATCGAGTCCGGAAAATAGTCGTCAACAGATACACCCTGGTAGGATACAGGAATCAGATCTTCAAACTCTTCAGACGTGCCCTGGCAGGATACAGGAATCGAGTCCGGAAAATAGTCGTCAACAGATACACCCTGGCAGGATACAGGAATCAGATCTTTAAACTCTTCAGACGTGCCCTGGCAGGATACAGGAATCGAGTCCAGAAAATAGTCGTCAACAGATACGCCCTGGCTGGATACAGGAATCGGATCTTCAAACTCTTCAGACGTGCCCTAGCAGGATATAGGAATCGAGTCCGGAAAATAGTCGTCAAGAGATACACCATGGAAGGATACAGGAATCAGATCTTCAAACTCTTCAAACGCGCCCTGGCAGGATACAGGAATCGAGTCCGGAAAATAGTCGTCAACAGATACACCCTGGCAGGATATAGGAATCAGATCTTCAAACTCTTCAGACGTGCCCTGGCAGGATACAGGAATCGAGTCCGGAAAATAGTCGTCAACAGATACACCCTGGCAGGATACAGGAATCGGATCTTCAAACTCTTCAGACGTGCCCTGGCAGGATACAGGAATCGAGTCCGGAAAATGGTCGTCAACAGATACACCCTGGCTGGATACAGGAATCGGATCTGGAATTGCGACAGTTGACAGTAATCATCTTTATATTGACCTTTGTCCTGAAAAGACAAAACGTTAGTTGTATGCAATGTCATGATGTATGAAATGCATGACGTTCTCAGAATGAATAGGATTGTATGTCCATGATGCGTATACGCATGCTATAATGTATGAAGATGTGATGTTTATGGATGTATTTTTGTCCTAGGAAAATAAATCCTTGACGGATGCCGGGAAGTTAACTCCTGGGCTGATGTTGAGGAGTAGAGCTTTTTGTTTCCGCTGGGGATGACAGTTGCAAGTATAAACTGGTAGGAGAAGCTGACTCCGCTGGGGAATAAGCTTGGTGAAGACATTACTCTGCGGGGAATGCTCTGTGGGAAGAGATACTTCGCTGAGGTTTGATGATAACTCCGCTGGGGATACCATTGTTGAGCTCTGTTGGAAGATTTGATGAAATCCGCTGGGGATATCGTTGATATGTTTTGTTGAGGAACTTTGATGAACTCCGCTGGAGGATAGGAAGAACTTCGCTGAGGACGATCTTTCCGTGGCAATTGGCTGAGGATAACCCAGTTATATCCTGGTGGGGAAATAACCTTTGAATAAAGCCGGGGGAGCGTTCGTACTCTGCAGGCGATAAGCTTCCAGAATCTACTGGGGATAAGCTTCCTGAATCTAATGGGGAGATTGATTCAACTCTCCTTGGGAGACTTTGAGACTGGACTGGGGAATGGCTCCACTGGAGTGTCTTGTATTCCGCCGGGGAACAATCTTATATTGAGACTGCCGGGGATGCTTGATTAGGAACATTTGTATACTCCGTTGGGGAATATTAAGATCTTCTGGGGGTATCCAAATTCCTTAAGGCTGACAGTAGACTAACTCTGCTTGGGGAAAGTGTTGCTGACTTGCTAGGGATATTGTGCCTTCTCAGAGTTGACGGGAGACCAAATCTGCTTGGGGAGAGTATGGCTGAGCCTTGTCTTACTCTGCGAGGAGTGGAGGTATCCTGGTTACATTCTTCGGCCGAACTTACCTCATACCTGGAGGACAGAGCAGCTTGTACAATTTCGGAACATTCTGATTGCCCCAGCTTTTGTGGGAGAAGGTACCTGTGGAGGTGCTTGATGACTGCCGATTGACAAATCTTCTTCTGGTAAGCAAGTGACGAGATGACGGGACATAGTCGTACGCTTTTGATCCCTAACTTTTGCCTGGACCACCCTTTCGGGTTTTCAGTCCATCGGGATACCCCTTTTTGCCCAAGCCTCCTTTTCAGGTTTTCGACTTGCCGGGTGTACAGATTTTTTTCATTTTTATCCCTCATTTTGCCCGAACCCTTTTGGTTCGCCGGGAAGCCCTTATTTTTGCCTAGGTGTGTCAACCTAGCGGGTCTTTGATTATGCGCAGTATTTTTTCAACTATGTCCGTGCTCTCAGGAGTGTAGTGTTGCCATACTACCAGAAGATCTTCGTTTGATCGTCCGATGCCCCCAGTGATCCAGATGGAGATTTTCCCCAAGCTGGTTGGCCTTTTGAGAGATTCTCCGAATCTTGACTTAACTGCCCCAGATGATGGACAATGATCATGCCATGCCCCTTGATTGGAGGTGCTTTTGTTCATTAGACATTCGTCGTGTGAACTTCTATGCTGTTCAAACAAATAGTCATATGCAAGCAATGTTATATTAAAAATGCAAAGCTTATGTCTGTCTTGAAGTTTTTTTTTTTGAAAATGCATTTTTTCATGAAACAAGTGAATTTTGTAAACTGTGATGTCAACTCAGTTTTTTACAGCAAGCCCTATAGGAGTCAGGATACCTTTTGTAACAGTATGCTTTCGAACTAACCCATGCTTCAGCTAGGACTTTTAAGGGTTATAACGTGGCCTGGTTCACGGTTTAAGAAACAAAGGATAAAGGCTCAAATTTTATTTGTACCCACCCGCTCTTCGTGATGTTCTTCAAACCTAAACTCAGCTAATCGTGCATTAGATCTTGTTTGAGTCTTTGCTCGGATATTCCGGTGATGGTTCGGATATTGACAATTTATTTTGAATAGGCAGCCATTTCTTTTTTGTTGAGGGTTTGTAGGACCTCTTTTTTTTTTATTTCGTTATCCCTGTTTTTTTCCTGAACTGTTTCTTTTACAGTCAGCGGGATGCCCCAGTTTTGTAAGTCTCCTTCATAGGTTTTGACTTATTGGGTTTTTATTTTTGGGAAATAATGACTGCCTGTCTTTATGATCATTCGGAACCATCACTGTCCTTTGTTTTGTAAGGACTTCTTTTGGTGCCATTTGTTGTGCACTTGGATCAACTGAGAGAACTACCCTGCCCCAGGTTATGATTAAGGGTTTTAATTTTCGAAAAAAAAAACTCCTACTTCTTTGGCTCAAAGGGGTTGACGAGGGATTATCTTCCTTATAACTCCAGTGTTTAGGAATTGAAATAATGCATGTACCTCATCAGCGGGGTCTGTTCAAAAGCATACTGTAGATTGTGGTATCGTTTTCGTCATCCTCCCTCAAGAGGCTTAGAATTATTAATTGAGAGTTGACATCAAAAAAATGAAAGCAGTTTGAATATAGCGAATGCGAATATATTGATTCAAAATAGACATATGCGATGCATTGATAAAGTAATAAAGTTTGCTATGACAATAATTGTTTGAACAATCAAAAGAAAATTATAACTTGAAAATTCTAATAGACAAAAAGCCTTCTCATCTCAGGACTTGTTACTTCAAATGGTGAATCCTGTAGGGGTGGTAGAAGAACTCAGCTCGACCCTCTTGGGTGAAATCCACTACTCCTCCATTAATCAGGTCCTGGACTTTGTTCTTCAGAGCCCAGCAGTCGGCATTGTCATGTCCAGGACTATCAGAGTTGTATGCACATCTTTTGTTGGGATGATAGTTAGGAGCAGAGAGGTTGGGGTTCCGGGGAGGAGCCCTTAGTGTAATCAGATTCAAACTCAACAGGTGTTGTAAAGCTTGAAACAGCGATACGTTGAGCTGGGTGAATTGCCTCCTGGGCTTGTTTGGCTTACTCTGATCAACCTGTTGCTCTGGGCGAGGCTGTGGTTGGACCTGTGAAGTGGTAGCAATTTGGAGAGATCTATTCTTTACCATACCAGACTCTTGTCCTCTTGGAAGTTGATCAATGACCTGGTCCCTGACTTGGACTGGTTGCTTCATGTCTTGATGAAGCTGACTGATCATGGTCCTCAACTCTTCTTTCTCCCGAGCTAAGCCTTGGATGAGAGCCATTTGCCCCAGCATCTGGGTTCTCATAGCATCTACCTCAGCTTGCAGACGTTTCAACCGTTCGTCCTTGTCATCTTCGGGACTTTTCTTGGCCAAATTCCACATGAGGAGTGTCCTCAACTCTTCCTGCCCCTTGGATAGGCTTAGGAAGATCTCCCTGAACTGAGTCTCTTGAGCATGAAGACCCTGGTTATCTTGTTGGGAAGCCATTGCTGAAATAAACAGCGAAGAAGGTAAGTGACCTGTCAAAAGGGTACCTGTAATGCAATGATATGTATGATATGCATGCAATGTTTTCAAGGACCTCGCGGGGTAAACAAGAAAAATTATTAGAATCTGGTAACTGGTGGCTTGATTGAAGGAACTGTATATTGTAGAGAGTCCTTCTTCAAGAGTCAAGGCTCACCATATCGAGTGGGTCATAGCCCCTGACTCAAACTGTCATGTCTTGATCTCTGAAAAACCTTGGCTAGAGGAAAATAAATCCCCTTTGCCCCTTGCTAGACATTTGGTTCATCATGACCTGCATCACAAACCCTTGAGATCCTTGAAATGGGTTAGTCCTTATGCAGGATGTATGCAATGTTATGATGTGATGATGTTATGATGGAATGATGTAAGTAGGCCCTATAATGAGTCCCAATTAAGGACTGTAAACAAAACCTACAAGAAATTTGTGTTTCAGATAACAAGTATGCAAGTAGTCAAGTTTGAAGGCACACAAGTCACACAAGAGAGCCCTTAGAGTTTAGGCCAGCATAAAGTTTGGGGTACTACCCTCTTGAAGTTGGTGGGCTCAAAATCCTGTCCTATCAAAAGTAACCGGGTTCTAAGGAGCTCAATATCATAGGGTTGTTTTCTGTGTTCATTATTTTGATTTAGCCACTGAACTGGCGATCAAAATATTCCAAGAAAACAACCCTCAATGAGTGTAGTATCGAGTATCAACCAACTTCAGACTGCACCAAAGTCAGTTATCTCACTACCCTAAAGAGGCCAAGATGGTTCAATTAAGGTTCCTAAGGTCAGTTGATGCTTCACGACACCACGCGGCGGCCCTGTACTCTCCTTGACTTGACTCAAGGGTTACCGGTACTCACCAAAGTGCCACATCAACGTAGCAGACTGCTTCAACCGTGTCGGTATACCCCACACAGTTCCCTCACAGTCTTGTTGCTACTTTCTAAGAGGTATCCCCCAGATCCGGGTTAGGATCTATAGAACTCCCAAGACAGGCCCAATAATATTAAAGCACACAAATCAGGCAATTGAAAACATAAGTATGATCTATCCTAAGGTAAACCTCACTTTAAAGATCCCCAGCAGAGTCGCCAGTTCTGTGATCGGTGGAAATAGAACTGACTGTTTAAAGCTGGTTCGTGAAATGTCGCGGAAGCAAGAGTCGCCACCGTCTTTTATTTTCTCCAACATAGACAGGACAAAAGCACAGCAAAATTCCTTATGAGAACGTTTCTCGGTTCGGGAGGTAGATTTATAGAAAGGGAAGGTGTTAGCACCCTTTCTATCCATGGTTATCCATGGGCTCTTAGATACTTGCTGTGATACGGTGGGAGAACTGACTATGAGTTTTGCGTTTGTATTCGCAAATGTTTCGGTTGAGCAAGAGTCGCCACCGACTTTTTATTTTATCCTAAGGAAAGGTTTAAAAAGCACAGCAAAAACCTTTGAGATATTTTCTTGGGTTCGGGGAGTAGATTATAGAAAGGGAAGGTATTAGCACCCTTTCTATCCATGGTTATCCATGGGCTCTTAGGTACTTGCTTAGATCAACTTGCCTTGGTTTTCAATTGTTTGAAATGGTGCTTTGTGTGTGGTTTTGAAAATGTTTTGAAAAAGATGCCTTGTCTAGGCTACCCTTGTAACAATTCTTTACTCGAATGTTTTACAAAAGGTGTTTGTCTTTTTGAAAAGATGTTTCAAGGTTTTTTTTTGAAAGTTTGTTTTGAAAGTGTTTGTGAAGTGTGGTTTGAAAAATAGGCAAGTGTTTTGGTTTTTTGCAAGTTGACAAGTACTTAAGAGCTATCTACCCTAAAGTTCTCAAAGATTTTTGTTATGTTTTAACCCTTTTAACAATTTTGTTCCACCATTGCATTTGGTGGACAATCTTGTGTTAGGATGTGAAAGGGACGGGCGCGGGTCATCGTTTAGACCATGATTGCAATAGTGCTAAGTATCTTTGGGCAATTTTTCCTTGAAAGGGACTTGATCATTTTAGGCAACTTTTCGAAAGCGTCATCGAGGGACTATGATCATTTGAATTGTGTTTGTTTTGCCCAAAGAGACCTAACATGCAATATGGCCCATTTATTGAAGGCAACAAGTGGAATACCCTAGGGGTGCAAGTGTGATATGTGTTGTCCATTTTAATACTTGTTTATCTTTGAAATTAGGTCAAACTATTTTGTTCTTTTTATTTGCATACAAACCCTAATTCTAACATGGTATATTTAGAAAGCGTTAAAGTGCAAAAAGTAAAATTCCTACACTATTACAACACAATATGGGAAGGGGGGTACAAATGTTCAAATGGGGGGATATTTAGACAAGGAATTTAAACCTAGCTATTACATCAATTTTGGAATATTTACAAGATAATTAATTGCATAAATTAAATGGAAAATAAAATAAATATGCAAGATGTAAAAAAAAGGTTTTTATATGTATGGAAAAAAGGTATTTTTATGTCAAATACACAAAATAAAAGTTCTAAGGGCAAAACCCTAATTTCATTAAATAAATATATTAACTATTTAATATGTATAATATTTAATAATTATATACAAAAAATAAAATAAAAAATGAAGTATATTCATAAAAAAGTATTTTTCATGTCAAATATTAATAAAATAAAAATGTATATATTTTTTTGTATTATTTACCTAAATATACTAATATATATAAATATTTTATTATTTACTAAATAAGTATTATATATATAAAATAATAATATTTAATATTTATAAAAAAAGTATATTTTGTATAAAATATTTTAAGAAGATAAAACAAAATAAAAATGAAAATAAAATGTGCTTACACTATTTTTTTCTATTTATTCTAAATAATATATTTTTGTACTTATTTACATACAAATAGCAATATAACTAAATAAATGCCTAAAAAATATGAAAATGGTGTAAAAATATTTTTTATGTTTTTTAATATGATTAGCAAAAATAAATAAATCAGAATAAAAAGAGAAAAATCAAAAAATCAATAAAACAAACAAAATGGGCTCAGGGGGTGTCAAAGTGAAAATGTGGTGTGAAAAGAAATAACAAAGCAGGCCCAGCCCACCAAGTGTTTCTTCAACCTCCAGCCAGAAAAATGTTCCAAAACGCGCGCCTGTACTCAAGTTCAAACATCTGGATTCTTTGACTTTTTGCACAAACTTTCAACATAAGAAATGTTAATCATCAAGCCACGATTCTAAATATGTAAAGAACTCATCCTAACTCTCAGAAATGAGAGAGAATTTTAACATTCCCAAATCTTGACGTAACTTTTCTTCCATATTCAGACCTCAAATTCTCACAGCTCAGACAAAATAAATGAAAAGTAAAAGTATGTACAGATTCAGGGGCATGAGTAGAACACTTCTTATTCACAAACCTAGAGCTAACAATGCCTACATTAAGAGTTAGAAGTTCAAGAAGATACCTGTTCAGTTGAAGTTGTATCTGGCAATGGAGGAGCTTTCAGGGCAAGATGATGATCTGTACAGCTTTCTTGAAGTGTAGTGGTGCTATTCCAATGCTTACTTTGCTTTGAAACACCTTGAATCGAGCTATGGACCTTCAACTGCAAAACAAGAAAGTGAAAATGGTGGAACTGATTAGAGGAGTTACAGGTCGTGTTTTATGCTTTGGTTAGCTTCAAGTGATGCTAGGGAATGTGTTTGATGAGCTTTTAGCAAGAATGCATGAAAGGGATGAGAGTTGGCACTCAAACTGCAGCAAGCCCTGTTTTTGTGCAGTTCAATGGTGATTTTGAGTTTGTGGAGGTATTGGAGGTGTTTGAATCGTGTGCTAGCTCAGTTAGGATGTCTTGAAGGTGTACAAAATATTTGCTTAAGGGTTCTATTGCTGAGATGAAAGTTGTCTTGTGTTATGCCACATTTCTTCACACTTAAGCAAGCAAATATCCACTTGAGTTTTAGACAGCTAGAGGCCCCCTAATGTGCTGCTAACCCTCCCCTTGATCAGTGTGTTTTGTTCATAATCTTGTGCCAAAGTGATTTGATCTGTACTTGTTGATTTGCAACTTTGACATAAAGCTTAACTTTTCAAAAATGGCTATTTCACTTTTTCTATAAATGGCTTAATTCAACATGTAATGCTTAAACTCATAAAACAAGGCCTTGGTACAATGAGTATGCATTAAATTATTGAGTTTTGGATGGTTTAGAGGCCTGTAATCAAGGGAAGCATGCTGGTTTTGAAAATGCATAAGTTATGAACATGGTAATGGTCATGAATCAAAGTGACTTTTTGCCATATTGCAAAATTCGATTCTCTCAAGTCATGAGGTTGTTTGATGATTTTTTGGACATTTTGGAAAGCTTGGAATGTGTACTACAATCCATATTTGAAATGCAAATTAAAATTCCAAGGGGAAGTATGTGAAAAATGGTCTTGAAGTTAGGTAAAAACCTTGCCTAAAAAGGTCAAAATTTCACTAAGTTAAGAATGGTTTAGTACCCTTATTCCAAAAATTGTAACTTGAGATACAAGCTTCTTTTGGGAAAACTTTATGAATCAAAGTTATAGATTATGCAATAGGCTACAACTTTCATGTTTTGACTTTTGCTTGAATCCAAATGAATCTTGGTGAGAAAGTGGGGCAAAGTTGGAAAAAAATTAGGGTTTTTCATAACTTAGAAAAATTCTAAGTTATGAAAAATTCTCATTTCAAATCCTAATTTGCAATTTTTGATTTCTTGGTGAACAAGTTTCATGATTTGGCATGTTTTGATGAAAAATGAATCTTGACTCTTGATTTTGACCAAAAAGTCAAAGTTTGACTTTTCAGTATACAGTCAAAATTGATCAATTGACTGGGAAATTCAACTGTCAATCTTGTGTACTTGGGATCTTTTGAACTTGTTGAGCATGTCAAGACAATTCCATGGGGTCCTTGAATCCATATGTGAGCTTGGTTTGCCATTGGCTAGGTCAAACAGTCAAAAATTGCCTTTGTGTAGTCAAAACCCTAAAAATGACCATTTTGCCCTTTTGGTGATCTGATCAAATTTCTTGTGGAATTGTGATCCAAACTTGATCAAATGGTCCATGTGAGTTCATGATGTTGATGTGGGTCAAATTTCATGAGGTTTGACTGTCAATTGGCCATAGTTGACTTTTTCCCCAATACAGCTGATTTCTAGGTCAACTGTCCAATTGACTGGGAAAAATTTGGAATCAAGACTTGAAACTTGGTATGGATAAACTTGGGAGTCCAATATGAAGCATGAAAGTCATCTTAGGCATTTTAGGTCAAAACATCTTTGTGCAAACACAAACCCTAATTTGGATCAACAGTGCAAGGAGAAGTCTTGAGCAAGTGAAACCCTAACTGGATCTTGAGCTTCAAGGGATTTGTGATGAGAAATCATTGAGAAATGGGAGGGCAAATTTTGGGGTACAACATTTGCCCCTGTCCAATCTTCTTGAACCTGAAGAGTTAGATTGGCAAGTTTTCCTTTCGCGACTCGAGGGTAAAAGGAGATTGGACACTAGAGTGCCCTTAAATTTGCACTCGTCAAAGCAATGGATGCGGAAATGGGCTTAGAGATGCCATTTGGAGATGGGCTTAATGATGCCATCGGGAGGAGTGACAGAAACTCGTCAGGGATGGGCTTAAAGATGCCATCTAGACTGAGTATCAGAAAGGTGTCCATGCTTTGGATCCTCTCCGAATTGGGGGTCTGAACAAGCAATAGATTGACATCCGTATCTGGAGGCATCCGTAAACTGTTTTCAGGAGTTGAGATTGAATAAGCAATAGAGCAACATCCGTTGTTAGGGAGCGTCTGTAAACTGTTTTCAAAAGTTGCATCTGAACAAGCGATAGATTAACATTCGTTGTTGGGAAGAATCCATAAACTGTTTTCAGAAGTCTTGAGAAGAATCTGAACAAGTGATAGGTCAACATCCGTTACTTGGAGAACCTGTGAACTGTTTTCAGAAATCTTGGAGTTGAATAATGTTGTACCCCAAATTTTGACCTAAGATATCATCTCCTATGTGCATCATTACATTGCAAGTATTTTGATCTATTGATTTTAAAAATTCATAACTTTCTCGAGCCGAGAGCTATTTATTTTGAACACTAAATTATTTAATCGATTCATGCTAAAACAATGTTTATTAATTATTTATTATCTTAAATTTAAATAATTGGAATTTATTTTCAATTGTTATATAATTTAAAGATTTATAGATAATAAAATAAATATTGGAAAAGAGGTTTATTATTTGATCAAACAATGTTTATTAATTGTTCGTTATCTTAAAATTAGATAATTGGAATCTGTTTTCGGTTATTATATAATTTAAAGATTTATGAATAATGAAATAAACATTTTGAAGAGAGGTTTATTAATTGGTTAACAGTGATTATTTAATTATTTATCATTCTAAGTTAAATAATTGAAATTCTGTTTTCAATTGTTATAATTTAGAAAATTATGAATAATGAGTTAAATAATTGAAATTGTTAATTGATCAATGATGTTTATTTATTTGATTATCATTCGGAATTTAAGTAATTGAAATTAATTTTTTAATTATTATAAGTTAAAGAATTATAATCAATAAATAAATAATTGGAAAGAAAAAGAATTAATCGGGAAACAATAGAATTTTATTTCACTTTATTACAATTGTTATTTAAATATTGTATTATTTACAAAATATTTATAATAACAAATTACATAAAAGTTTAAAGGAAAATAAAACTATTCTAATGTTTTCTAATTCTAAATCTTCTACCCAATGCCTTTTGTCTGCCCACTTGATTTTACCTGCAAAAACGATTAAAAGAAAATTAGAATTGAACAAATAATTAAAAGCAGAAAATTATTTAG
This sequence comes from Vicia faba, assembly GCA_948472305.1. Taxonomy (NCBI): domain Eukaryota; kingdom Viridiplantae; phylum Streptophyta; class Magnoliopsida; order Fabales; family Fabaceae; genus Vicia; species Vicia faba. The sequence continues at coordinate 1,358,386,705 of OX451741.1, forward strand.
TGTTCATCATTAAAAGCAACGGCTGGAATCAGTTTACCCTTTTTGCAAATCACGGGATTTCTCCCGGTTCACAAAAGGGGAGGAATTTTTATTTTCATAAATGAATGCACAATTTAAAACATGCACAAATTCATTTTTGGTTTCAAAACTGCATATTTAAAATTAATTGCATTTTTTTTTAAAAAATCCAATGCATATTTCAAAAAAATATGCACAACATACAAAAGCCCATGCATAATTTCAAAACAGTATATGCAAGACAAACAAAATGCAACGTTAACATGCCATGCAAACATGGGGGAAGAAGCCAAAACAAATAGGCTCCTTACTGTTACATTGCAAAGACAAAAAGAAAGCATGCAGTTTAAACCAATTTGCAAGCAATATGCATTCCCTTTTCATCATATTCCAGCACTGTTTGCAATTTCAGAAGAAAACAGTACATATCATTTTATTGTCAAAACTGTACTGAGAGAGAAAAGAGAGGAGGAAGTGTGGTTTTACAGGTTTGGCTTAGGCAGGAAATAGATACAAGACAACTGCAGTAACACAGTCAGTAAGAAGACAGAAAGCATGGAATAAGATACAAAACAAACTGATGTAACAGTATGTACAAAGGCATCAGAGAAAATATTAAAAATATACCAAAGCCCTCAACGTAAACCTGAAGGCCAAAAAACTGTTATAACATAACAAGAAAAATCACTACACACATACAACTATCTATCTCCAAGCCTTCAAAACTCAGAAAAATTATTGTCAAACAAATATACAAGAATTCTCAAAGTACCAAAAAGCATAACTTCAAGAACCTTGCTGCCTCAAAACCGAACCTCTTAACCATGTCAAACCTGTCCTGTTTTAAAGCCTAAGCCATGGAAGCTTAACCATAAACCAACAACCTTGGCCAAAACCTCATTAACCTGATTGAGCCCTCCAACCAATATCACAAGCATCATTCAAAACCATAAACATATGGCCTAAACCATTCAACTGCATTACTAAACCTGCTGACTGCATAATACCACAAAACTTGCTACCAACCATTTTCATCAAAAACCATACACAACCTAAACCATTAACCTGCTACTGATTAAACCATTTCAAAAACCAGTAGAACCATTTCAAAACCAGTAGCCATGGCCTAAAAGCTGAAAACCAGCATGAACACCATAACCACCATGCAACTTACCTGAGATTGTCCAAACTAGAAAAGCCTCAGCATAGCATCATTGGCCAAAAGCAAAAGCATACAGAAGTGAGAACGAAGGAGAAACCTAGTCAAAAAAGCATTTTTCAACAGTAGCACTAAAACGTCCAAAACATTGAAGCATACAGTACCAAGGCAAGAAGAAGAAGGACACAAATACACAAACCAGGGTCCAGTAGTCCGAAGCAAGCTCGCGATGCATCACCTTTCCTCGCCGCCCTTGGCCTCCGTCGTATGCCCCAACTTCCTCCTCCGTCTCCGCCTCTAGGTAACGATTTATTTTCTTTCTTTGACTTTCATAATACCTCCAACAAACAATAATAGAGAATCAAAATCAAGTAGATAAAAACATGAACATGCAATAATCAAAACCTAACAAAGTAAAGGATGAAGCTTGTACCGTAAAAATCCGTCGCCCCCTAACGTTTGGCTGGAGGGAAGAGGAAAGCGGGATGCTGGTGGCCATTGAGGCAAGAAGCTCAGGCAAAAGCTCAGGCAGAAGCTCAGGCAAAGGCAAAAGACGCGAAGATGAAGAAGAGAGAAAGATCGCCGCTCTGCACATAACCAAACCCTAATCCCTTTTCCAATTAATAAATCATGTTTAACCCTAAAAAACGTTTGTAAAACCAAATGGGCCTCACCCCATTTTCCTGCCTAAGCCCAACGATTTGCTTTATTCACCCCCTATCTTGCTTCTGATGCTATTAATCTTGGGCCTCCTAAAACCCCTTTTGGCCCATTTTGTTTTTTCCTTTAGTTTGTTTTAATGAATCAACTTAATTCACTTTTTGTTTCTAATTAATAATAATAAACAACCTTTCTATATAGTTAATTAAATATATTATTCTTAATGATATTAATTAATAATGAACAAATTTTGTTATATTAATTAGGGCCTTTTATAAAATTAGTTAAAATACACAATTTAGTATAAGACATTAAGTCATCTTTTAATAATACTTTATATTAAAAAATATCAAAACTCTAAAAAAGGGATAAAAAATAGAAACTTAAAAAACTTAAAAAACATTTTATTCTCCTTAATTAATTCTCATTTTACTTTTATCCATTTTTAAAAATGCGTAAAAATGAAAACTATTAAAAATACTTTCTTTTCATTAATATTAAACAAAAATCATAAAAAATGCATATTTATACCCTTTAGTCTTTTATTTAAATTGTTGTATATCATTTATTTATCATAATTTTCTGCTTACTTGTTTATTCTGTTTACGTTTAAATCCAAGGGAAAAAACGATTAAATTTGTCGACTTCATGTCCTCAAGTCTAATTGCGCGAACTTTCGCATTTCATTAAAACTTAGGATAATTTTTCCTCAAATATTCAATCTTTTCGAAACTTATACCTTTTAAGCAAAAACTTCGACATTAGGTCGTCGTATCTTCAAAAACTCGTCCGTACCCCGTTTTCGGCCAAAATGATTCATTTTCCAATCAAACGAACATTTTTCTTTACAAACAGATATTTAAAAAGGTTCCTATAGAGTACTATAGATACATTGGGTGCTAATACCTTCCCACTGTATAACCAACCCCCGAACCATAGATCTCTTTTCAAAAACGCCTTGTATTTTGATTACTTTTAAAAAGTATTATTTACATTGCATATTTAGGGTTTTATTTCGCTCTCTCCCCTTTTTCCCTTGGAAACAATAAAGCGCGGTGGCGACTCTTGCTTTTGTGAGACGAATTAATCAATAATTCGATCTCCGATTTACCCCGCTACATTTTTTATCGCTACAAATAAGCAATAGAGCAACATCCGTTGTTGGGGAGCGTCCGTAAACTGTTTTCAAAAGTTGCATCTGAACAAGCGATAGATTAACATCCGTTGTTGGGAAGAATCCATAAAGTGTTTTCAGAAGTCTTGAGAAGAAACTGAACAAGCAATAGGTTAACATCCGTTACTTGGAGAACCCGTGAACTGTTTTCAGAAGTCTTGAATTTGGAGGAAGAACCGGTGTAGGGTTCCCTGATGATGAGCTCGTGTAAAACTACATCTGGATAAATCTGGAATAAGCATTAGAATGTTGCCGTGTCTGGGTCACACCCGAACTATTCCTGGAAAGAAATCTCGGAAGATAATGATTTTAGTCTTTCGACTGATCTTACCTGAAAGGTAAAGAGTTAGTTATATGCAATGTCATGATGCATGATACAATGTATGTTATGTGATATGAATGTAAATGGATGCGCATGTAAGCTGGAGATCTGTCTTGCAAAGGATAGATGAATCCGGGATGGCTGAAAATAAAAGTATCTTGACTGCTGCTGGGAAGAATAATTCCTGGTTGTTGCTGGAGAATAAAGAGCTTAGGTTGTATACCAATCTTCTGGGGAATTCCTGATGACTTCTACTGGGGAGTTCCAAACTAATAGACTCATGCCGGGGAGGTAAGACTGAGAATCTTCAGTTTGGTGGGAAGTATTTCTGGCGACCTCACTGGGGAACTCAAGATTTGCCCTCCCAAAATTCTGTGGGGAGAAGGTTCATTAGTCTGGCTCCGCTGGGGATTGATAATTTGAAGCTTTAGCTCGGCTGGGGATAACAAAGATAAACTCCTCTGGGGATTGTATTGATAAGTTATGTTGGGGAACTCTGATGAACTCCGCTGGAGGTAGGAAGAATTTTGGCGAGTGCGATCTTCTGTGGCAATAAGCTGAGGATAACCCAGTTATAAGCCCTTGTGAGGAATAACTTTGAATAAAACTCGGGAGAGACGTCCGTACTCTGCAGGGGATAAGCTTCCAAAATCTATTGGGGATCAGCTTCAGGGTTTGCTGGGGATATGGATTCCAACTCTCCTGGGGGTTTCCTTTGAAGGGTATCAAGATATCCAAACTGCACTTTCAACCTATCAGTAATCCTCTTTCTTGATTCATAAGGAAATGATTATGTTCAAATGCATATGCCTATTTAACAAAACATTGGACGTTTCTCAAAATAAAACAAATAGTGCAAGAGAAAAGGAAACGACACAAATTTCTGGGAAAAGTATTTGTATTAACTTTTTTATGAGTATATTTGTACAAAGGAGACAATCATCCTAGTAAGAGGATTTTGTCGTAAATATTTGGAAGATTTATACAAAATAAAGATGGCTATGTGAAATAATTCCATGGGATTCCATTCCGCTATAGCCTTCACAACTCTGAATATCTGTCCATTCAATGCTTCGTTTGCCGATGACTGGATTGTTCAGAAACCTAGAACTGGTTGATGAAGAGATTTTCTTCGAAGTGATCCGACGAGACATAGTCATACGCTTTAATTCCCTAACTTTTTCCTGAATCGCCCTTTCGGGTTTTCGATCCACCGGGAAACCCCTTTTTGCCCAAGCCGCCCTTTCGGGTTTTCAACTTGCCGGGTGTACTTATTTTTTTATCCCTAATTTTTGCCTGAACCGCCCTTTCGGGTTTTCGGTTCACCGGGATGCCCATTTTTACCCAAGCCGCCCTTTCGGGTTTTCGACTTGTCGGGTTATTTTATGCGTAGTATCTTTTGACTATGTCTGCGTTCGCAGGGTGCGGCAAATCGTCGCCGTCCATGGTGGTCAGAATCATTGCACCACCAGAAAATATGCTCTTGATCACAAATGGTCCTTCATATGTAGGAGTCCATTTACCCCTGGGATCACTTTGCGGCAAGATAATTCGCTTGATTACGAGATCTCCGACTTGATACACTTGACGTCTGACTTTCTTATTGAAGGCCTTGATCATCTGCTTTTGATACGCCTGACCATGGCATATAGCAGCGAGTCGCTTCTCGTCGATCAGATTGAGTTGGTCAAGTCGGGTCTGCATCCAATCATCATCATTCAAACCTGTGTCCTTCATAATCCTTAGAGAAGGAATCTGAACTTCCATAGGCAGGACAACTTCCATGCCATATACCAAAGAAAATGGGGTTGCCCCGGTTGAAGTACGTGCTGTCGTTCGGTATCCATGTAAAGCAAACGATAACATCTCATGCCAGTCTTTGTAAGTGACTGTCATTTTCTGAATGATCTTTTTAATGTTTTTGTTCGCAGCTTCAACATCACCGTTCATCTTCGGCCGATAGGGAGATGAATTATGATGATAAATCTTGAACTGTTCGCACAACGCGGTGATCATCGTGTTATTCAGATTTGTACCGTTGTCTGTGATGATCTTGTCTGGAACACCATACCGGCATATGAGATTTTGCTTGATAAAGCGGGCAACCACATTTTTAGTAACAGAGGCGAAGGAAGCTGCTTCGACCCATTTGGTGAAATAGTCAATGGCGACCAGGATGAAGCGATGTCCGTTGGAAGCCGTGGGCTTGATCTCTCCAATCATGTCAATGCCCCACATTGCAAATGGCCAAGGAGCAGTCAGAACGTTGAGAGGAACAAGAGGGATATGAACTTTGTCAGCGTAGACTTGGCATTTGTGGCAAGTACGGGAATGTTGATGGCAGTCAGCTTCCATGGTAGACCAGTAATAGCCTGCCCTTAGGATCTTCTTAGCCATTGTATGCCCGCTCAAGTGAGTGCCAAATGTGCCGCTGTGTATATCAGTCATGATCAACTCTGCTTCAGCTTTGTCTACACATCGGAGTAATACACAATCATGGCTTCGTTTGTAAAGGATGCAGTTGCTCAGGAAGAACTTAGCAGCAAATTTCCTTAAGAACTTCTTGTCATTTACGAAAGCTCCTTCGGGATAATCTCTAGTATCGAGATACCTTTTGGTTTCATGGAACCAAGGTTGTTCCACTACTTCTTCGATATTAATCTCGTGACAATGCGCAGGTTCATCCATTCGCTCGATGGTGATTTGGGGAGCCTCATTATCCTAGTTGAGTTTAAACATGGAGGACATTGTGGCTAGAGCATCTGCTAGCTGATTCTCTTCTCGCGGGAAATGCTCGAAGGTAATTTGCTCGAAATGAGGCAACAATGTCAGGACATGTTCTTTGTATGGGATAAGATTAGGATGCTTGGTATCCCACTCTCCTTTGATTTGACTGATAACCAAAGCCGAGTCCCCAAATACGATCAAAGATTTGATTCCCAAATCTATAGCAACCTTGAGACCAAAGATGCAAGCTTCGTATTCAGCCATGTTGTTCGTGCAACTGAAGCAAAGTCGGGCCGTTAAAGGTGTGTGACAGCCTTCCGGAGAAATGAGTACTGCGCCGATACTATTTCCAAGTGCATTTGAAGCACGATCAAAGTACAGGGTCCATTGGGATCCCTTTTCGGGTCCGTCATACGGTCCGTTACTTTCAATGTTGTCCAAATTCATGATGTCCTCGTCTGGGAAGTCAAATCTCATGGGTTGATAATCTTCGATAGCTTGATAAGCCAGATGGTCAGCTAGTACACTCCCTTTTATAGCTTTTTGGGTGGTGTACTGGATGTCATACTCAGTTAGGATCATTTGCCATCTAGCTATCCTTCCAGATAAAGCGGGCTTTTCGAAGATATACTTGATGGGATCCATTTTGGAAATCAACAAGGTAGTATGAGTCAACATATACTGTCTTAGTCGGCGAGCAGCCCATACCAAAGCGCAGCAGGTTTTCTCGAGCAGTGAGTAGCGAGTCTCACAGTCGGTAAACTTTTTGCTAAGGTAATAAATAGCATGCTCTTTTCGACCAGACTCGTCATGCTGGCCCAAAACACACCCATTGAGTTATCCAAGACGGTCAGATACATGATCAATGGTCTTCCTTCGACGGGTGGCATCAGAATAGGAGGTTCTAGCAAATACTCCTTGATTTTATCAAAAGCAGCTTGGCAATCATCGTTCCATTCGACTACCTGATCTTTCTTCAAGAGTTTGAAAATTGGCTCACAGGTAGAAGTCAGATGCGAGATGAATCTGCCAATATAGTTCAAGCGCCCCAAGAATCCTCTAACCTCCTTTTCAGTACGGGGAGCAGGCATCTCTTGTATTGGTTTCACTTTTGCTGGATCGACTTCAATGCCTTTGTTGCTTACAATGAATCCCAGAAGTTTACCAGACCTAACTCCAAAAGTGCATTTGCTTGGATTCAGCCTGAGTTTGTATTCTTTCAACCTGGCAAACAGCTTTTCTAGATGTTCAAGGTGCTCTTCCTCTGTTTGTGACCGAGCTATCATATCGTCTACGTAAACTTTGATCTCATGATGTATCATATCATGAAATAAAGCTACCATGGCGCGTTGATAAGTTTCCCATGCGTTCTTCAGCCCGAACGACATCACCTTGTAACAGAAAGTGCCCCATTGTGTGACAAAAGTTGTTTTCTCCATATCCTCGGGGGCCATTTTGATTTGATTGTAGCCCGAGAATCCATCCATGAAGGAAAACACTTTGTGCTGAGCTGTATTGTCGATCAAAATGTCAATGTGTGGAAGTGGAAAATCATCTTTGGGGCTGGCCCTATTCAAATCCCGGTAGTCCACACACATCCTGACTTTGCCATCTTTCTTAGGTACTGGCACGATGTTAGCGACCCATTGAGGATAGGACGTAACAGCCAGAAAGCCAGTGTCGAATTGCTTCATTACTTCCGCCTTGATCTTTTCAGACATGTCAGGCCTCATTCGGCGAACCTTTTGCTTGATCGGTGGACAATCCTCTCTTGTGGGGAGACGGTGAACCACGATGTCTGCGTCTAAACCCGGCATGTCTTCATAAGACCAAGCGAAGATTTCAACATACTCATTCAACAACTGTATCAGGCGTTCCTTGACACTTGGTTCCAGATTGGCACCCACTTGCACCTCCTTTCGGTCTTCCTCGGTCCCTAAGTTGACAGTTTCCAATGACTCTTCATGCGGTAAGATGGCCCTTTCTTCTTGCTGTAGAAGTCTGGCTAGTTCCCTTGGTACTTCACAACCTTCGTCATCTTCATACTCGGCTTGATTGACCAGATCTTCAGAGTTATTGAAAGGTATAGCAGAATAGTCACCCATGGAATCCGGAGTGGATGGGTACCTGCATTTGTGAGTGTGGGTGTGTGTAAGGGATAGCCATCCTTAAACAAAAATGCAAAAGGAAAGAAAATGAACACAAGCAGTTTATCAAATGAAAAACGTCCAATGAATCATTAAACATGGCATATGGATATGAAAAATAATCAAAACCCTTACAAATGGACCTACATGCCCCGGGCAAGGCATGAGGTGAAAAGATAGTGTACGGATTGTTTGAAAATAAATATTACAGACCAAATAGGAAATGTTTAACAGATAAATTACTGATGAATAAAAGTGATGGGGACAAAGTCTTTTGCCTCCCAGTTGCACAATCCTCCTTTGACAGTTGGGTAAATCCATTCTTCAATGTTGCTCTCTTTGTCTTCGTCTTCCAAAGCATTGATTCCGTAGGGAGAAATTTTGACTGGCGCTCTTTCAATCTTCGAACGGCGCATAGCTTTCTGGCCTGCGGTAGTGAACCCTAATCCAAATTTGTCTGTTTTATGTGGAATGTCAGGCAACTGCCCCCATGCTGAATTCTTCCCTTCCTTTATTGCGGCCCTTGCGTCCTCTAGAGATGCCATCCTGGCCATCTGCCTCGGTGTTTCAGCTGCCAACTCTGCTACTGTTCTTTCAGGAAGGACTTCTTCGAAATGCTGAAAAGGCGTCTCAATGAACTCCCCTTCTACCTCCACATACCGGAAGGAATTCAAGTGGCTAATCATGTACTCCTCTTCGCCATGGACAGTAATGATCTTTCCCTTGACAGGATACTTCAACATCTGATGTAAGGAGGAGGTGACTGCCCCAGCACGGTGTATCCAAGGCCTACCCAACAAGCAAGAGTATGACGGACGAATGTCCATCACATAGAAAGTAGACTTAAACACCTCAGTGCCTATCTTGATGGGAATTTCAACCTCCCCATGGACCATTCTCTTCGAACCATCGAAAGCTCTGACAACAATATCACTCGGCTTCAACTCCAACCCTTCACAATCTAGTCGGTCCAAGGCCTTCTTAGGCAATACATTCAGCGACGAACCAGTGTCGACCAAGACATGTGCGAGAGTAGTTCCCCGGCACTCGACTGAAATGTGCAAAGCATCATTGTGGTTTCTACCTTTAGGAGTTAGGTCGGCATCAGAGAAACCTAATCCATTGTCCGCAGTCAGGCTAGCCACGCAATTTTGAAATTGATCCGCAGAGGTTTCCTGGGGCACATGGGCTGCCTTCAGGAATTTTATCAGAGCTTTAGCGTGCGCTTCCGAGCAAAGTAGTAGTGCCAGCATGGAGATCTTTGAGGGGGTTTGCCCCAGTTGTTCTACCACATCGTAATCACTCCTTTTGATTATCCTCAAAATCTCATCCATTTCCTTCTTGGAGGTTTCCGGGATGACCAAGGGTTGAGCCCTCGTCCTGACGAGCTCATCTTGGATTCCCTTACCTTTGTCAGCAGTGGTAGGAGGGACAATACTAGGAACAACAACATCTTCAATCAAAGGGGTTCTAGCAGAGAGTTTTATTGGTGCAGAGATGACCTTGTCGGCAGATGAGGGTCCAAAGATTGCTCTTGGAGGGGCAATCTCTGGAGAAAATATTCTCCCGCTCCTGGTGATTTTGCTCGTGCCTGCAATGTTACCAATGCTGGCTTCTTCATCATCCGAACTTTCTTCAGTTATTTCGATTTGTTTGATACCATGGTAGTAGACGTCACCGCCATAGTTCCATGGTATCGACTTCTCAGAAACATAGGGGACGGGCCCTGGCATTGTTATCTTCAAAGGAACAAATTTTGTAGCTGGTGTAATCTTAACAGGCTTTCTGACGGCCTTGGAAAGATTGGCGTGAATGGTTATGATTGAGACATCTTCGGTAGGGGTTGGAACAGCAGAAACTTTTTCAAACAAAATTTGTCGACTATCCATAAGGCCTTGGATTCCTTTCTTCAATAACGGACAATTAAACGGCAGAGAGTAACAACAATAGCAGTCTTCTTTACATCCCGGGAAGATCCCGGCCCTTAACAGATTCAACTTGATGGTTAACAATGGAGTAACCAGATCATTGACATCAGCAACATACAAATCTTCTTCAATGGCATTGACATTTCGGCCGTGCTTCGGCATGGGAGCAGATATCACATTAGGCTTCTCTGGAGCGTCAAACTCTACTTCCTTCGCCTCTATCAGGTCTTGGATTTTATGCTTGAGTGCCCAACAATCATTGGTGTCGTGCCCGACACTGTCAGAATGGTAGGCGCATTTAGCATTAGGATGATAATGTGGAGAGGATGTATTCACATTCTTTGGTGCCTCCTTGATGGTGGCGAGATTCAACTTTAACAGATGGGGAAGCACTTATGCTGGAGTCATATTAATACGGGTGAACTGCCGTTATGGCTGTTCCACTCGTTGTTGATTTGGTCTGGACTGGTTATAGCGAGGCTGCTCACTTGAAGAATTTTGAATCATTACGGCCCCCACAGTTGGCCGACGCTCAGTCTTCCCTGCTCTTCTTTGGGAGTATACCACAGCCGTCTCCTTCTTAAAAGGTTTCTTCTCAACACTTGCAGCAACACCCTTCTGAATCTTTCCTGACTTGATGCCAACTTCTATTCTTTCGCCTGTTAAGATCAAATCGGTAAACCCCACGGAAGAGTTACCAATTAGATGATTGAAAAATGGCCCAGATAGGGTCCCTAGAAACATATCAACAAGTTCACGGTCGGTTAAAGGAGGCTGCACCCTGCCAGCCAAATCCCTCCATTTTTGTGCGTATTCTTTGAATCCTTCGCCTGTTCCTAGTGACATACCCTGAAGTTGGGTACGAGTAGGAGCAAGGTCAGAATTGTACTGATATTATTCGTAGAAGGCGGTGGCCAAGTCTTCCCAATTGTACTGATATTGTTTGTAGGAGCATGCTATTTATTACCTTAGCAAAAATTTTACCGACTGTGAGACCCGATACTCACTGCTCGAGAAGACTTGATGAGCTTTGGCATGGGCTGCTCGCCGGCTGAGACAGTATATGTTGACTCACACTACTCTATTGATATCAAAGATGGATCCAATCAAGTATATCTTCGAGAAGCCCGCCTTGTCCGGAAGAATAGCGAGATGGCAGATGATCTTGACTGAGTATGACATCCAGTACACGACTCAAAAAGCAATTAAGGGAAGTGTGTTGGCAGACCATTTGGCACATCAGGCAGTGGACGATTACCAGTCTATGAACTTTGAATTCTCGGACGAGAATATCATGTTGGTAACTGATTGTGAGACACCTGGACCGGATGAAGGACCTGGGGAAGGATCCCGATGGTCTATGTACTTTGATGGAGCTTCAAACGCTTTGGGCAATGGCATTGGCGCTGTGATCATATCTCCTAAAGGCTCTCATACTCCATTCACCGCCCGACTATATTTCAACTGCACCAACAATATGGCGGAGTATGAAGCGTGCATCATGGGTCTTCGAGCAGCAATTGACCTAAGGATTAAGTTTCTGAGTGTCTTCGGAGATTTCGCTCTCGTGATCAGTCAGATCAAAGGCGAGTGGGATACGAAACACCCAAATCTTATTCCTTACAAGGAGTATGTATTGACGTTGCTTCCACATTTTGAGGAGATAACCTTTGAACACTTCCCTAGAGAGGAGAATCAGTTGGCGGACGCGCTGGCTACAATGTCTTCTATGTTCAAAGTCAATTGGGACAACGAAGCTCTCCAGATTATCATTGAAAGATTGGACGAACCTGCACATTGCTGTGATATTGAGACTGAAGAGGTAGCAGATAAACCCTGGTTTCATGAGGTGAAGAGGTATCTTGAAGCTCAAGAGTACCCCGAGGGTGCATCAGTTAATGACAAGAAGTTTCTGAGGAGGTTCGCGGCGAAGTTCTTCATCAGCAATGACATTCTATACAAGCGTAACCATGATTCAACCTTAATGCGATGTGTGGATAAGAGCGAGGCAGAAAGGATTATGGCAGAGTTACATGAAGGTACTTTCGGAACTCACTCCAGTGGACACACCATGGCAAAGAAAATCCTTCGGGCAGGATATTATTGGTCCACAATGGAAGCCGACTGTTATCAACATTCTCGGACATGTCACAAGTGCCAAGTCTATGCTGATAAGGTGAACATACCTCCAGTACCTCTGAACATATTGATGGCACCTTAGCCTTTTGCAATGTTGGGCATTGATATGATCGACGAGATCAGACCTACATCATCCAACGGGCATCGTTTCATCCTGGTAGCTATTGATTATTTTACGAAGTGGGTTGAAGCAGCGTACTTTGCTACTGTAACAAAGAACGTCGTGGCACGGTTTATTCGGCACAATCTGATATGTCGATACGGTGTACCAGAGAGGATCATTACGGACAATGGTACCAATCTCAACAATAAGATGATCACTGAGCTCTGCAAGGAATTCAAGATACAACATCACAACTCTTCTCCCTACCGGTCGAAGATGAATGGGGATGTCGAAGCGACTAATAAGAACATTAAGAAGATTGTGCAGAAGATGACAGTGACATACAAAGATTGGCACGAGATGTTACCATTTGCTCTTCATGGGTACCGTACCTCAGCACAAACGTCAATAGGGGCAACCCCCTATTCCTTGGTATATGGCATGGAGGAAGTCTTGCCCATTGAAGTTCAGATACCCTCTCTTCGGATCATGAAGGATGCAGGTTTGAGCAAAGATGACTGGATTCAGACCCGGCTTGATCAGCTGAACTTAATCGATGAAAAGAGACTTACTGCTATTTGTCATGGTCAGACGTACCAAAAGCTAATGATCAAGGCATTTAACAAGAAAGTCAGACAACAAGAGTATCAATTTGGGGATCTGGTGATCAAGCACATCATCTTACCTCAAGGTGATCCCAGGGGCAAATGGACCCCTACTTACGAAGGGCCATTTGTGGTTAAGAACATTTTCTCAGGAGGAGCTATGATTCTAACCACCATGGATGGTGACGACCTTCCTCACCCCGTAAATGCAGACAAAGTGAAAAGATACTACGCATAATCAAAGACCCGCTAGGTTGACTGGCCTAGGCACAAATAAGGGCTTCCCGGCGAACCAAAAGGGTTCGGGCAAAAATAAGGGATGAAAATGAAAAAATCTGTACACCCGGCAAGTCGAAAACCTGAAAAGGCAGCTTGGGCAAAAAAGGGTATCCCGGTGGACTGAAAACCCAAAGGGGCGGTCCAGGAAAAAATTAGGGATCAAAGCGTAACACTGTGTCTCATTAGATCATCTTACATCCAGACTTCGGTATCGACTATCAAGCTCGGACGTCGCTAATTAATCTGATCTACCTTCAACCAAGTAGCAAAGTGATGAGATGCTCGAGGACATAAAGGCAATAGCAGAGTTGGAACCCAGTGGGATTGTTCACATAGCTATTTTGTTTTTCACAATTTGTGTAAATTCTATCTGCTCGGCGGCGTTCTCTTACTAGGACGTCAGCCTCTTGTACAAAAAGCCTATTTACAGGACAAACTTCAAAATCAATACAATTCTTTTTCAAAGAAATTTCAAACTATTTTTTTCTTTATCTGTTTTGATCTGCAAAGAACGTCCAATGTTCATTTATTGATATATACATTTGACATTAATTGCTGCTCATGAATATTTACATGCGAAACAAAAGACGATTACGGGTAATATCAGAAACAGGAGCAATAAAAATTGTCCAAACTATACAGTTGCTCTGTCCACCAGGTACAAAGGTAGATTCAACTGAAGAATATGGCTAAGATATCTTCACTCTCCGCAGAGTAAGACAGTAATGATAGCTCTCCCCAGCTGAGACTTGCAACTGTGAATGAATCGGTAATATTCTCCCCAAGCAGAGTTTATCTACCATCAACACTAAAAAGGCTTGATATCCCGAGCAGTCTTAATATTCCCCAACGGAATATAAGAATGCTCCCCGGCAGGGTACAAGATATCCCCAGTGGAGTCAAAATTTTCCCAGCGCAGTCTGAAAAAGCTTCCCCAGTGGAGTTGCAGAATCATCCCCAGTAGACTCTGGAAGTTTATCCCCAGCGGAGTACAAAAATAAATCTCCCCAGCCGAGTTCAAAGGATCATTCCCAGCATAACTCAAAGGATTATCCCCATAAGAGTCTAACAGGTTATCCCCAGTGAAGCCGCAACTGAAAGATCATCCCCAACGGAGTTCTTTCCTTTCACAAACAGGAATTCAATCCCCAATAGGATTTAATATCACCAGCAACGATAATTCATCCCGACGGAAATCATCAGTGGAATCTTCAGCAGAACATCTTTTCCCCATAGAGTAGTCTCCTCATCGGTTTATTCCCCCAACGGAGTCATCCTCTTCTGCAGGTTTATTCTCTTCGTTCGCCATCCCCAGCGGAAACGAAGAATCCAGCTCTATTCTTCAACATCTATCCGGAATTTATTTTCCCCAGCTAGAAACATTACATTTCCATATAGGCATATACGCATCATACCACTCAATCTCATTTTTTTTGAGAGCATCATTGCTTGATATATATCATGCATTTCATACATCATGATATTGCATATGACTGACTCTTTACCTTTTCAGGGAAAGACGAATCAATAAACACCGTTGACTACTTATATGACCTGGTAGTCCCCTCAAAAACTACATCTATTGAGGGATGTTTCAGCGAATTCCTCAGAAAGATGTCACAAGACTTTCGTCTGGTTCAGTTAAATCGATTATACGATTTTTCTGATTGTTATCCAGTCAAAGTTAATCCAAGACCTTCTCTGGTTCAGTCAGATCGACGCTAAGATCTCCCTGATTC
The DNA here is from genome assembly GCA_948472305.1 of Vicia faba. Lineage (NCBI taxonomy): Eukaryota > Viridiplantae > Streptophyta > Magnoliopsida > Fabales > Fabaceae > Vicia > Vicia faba. The sequence goes on from OX451741.1 coordinate 1,358,401,705, forward strand.
TTATTCCAGTTGAAGATATTCCAAGACTTTCATCTGGTTTAGTTAAATCGATTCTAAGATTTTTCTGATTCTTATCCAGTCAAAGTTAATCCAAGACCTTCTCTGGTTCAGTCAGATCGACGCTAAGATCTCCCTGATTCTTATTCCAGTTAAAGATATTCCAAGACTTTCGTCTGGTTCAGTTAAATCGATTCTAAGATTTTTCTGATTCTTATCCAGTCAAAGTTAATCCAAGACTTTCTCCTGGTTCAGTTAAATCGATTCTAAGATTTTTCTGATTCTTATCCAGTCAAAGTTAATCCAAGACCTTATCTGGTTCAGTCAGATCGACGCTAAGATCTCCTTGATTCTTATTCTAGTTGAAGATATTCCAAGACTTTCGTCTGGTTCAGTTAAATCGATTCTAAGATTTTTCTGATTCTTATCCAGTCAAAGTTAATCCAAGATATTCTCTGGTTCAGTCAGATCGACGCTAAGATCTCCCTGATTCTTATTCTAGTTGAAGATATTCCAAGACTTTCGTCTGGTTCAGTTAAATCGATTCTAAGATTTTTTTGATTCTTATCCAGTAAAAGTTAATCCAAGACCTTCTCTGGTTCAGTCAGATCGATGCTAAGATCTCCCTGATTCTTATTCTAATCGAAGATATTCCAAGACTTTCGTCTGGTTCAGTTAAATCGATTCTAAGATTTTTCTCATTCTTATCCAGTCAAAGTTAATCCAAGACATTCTCTGGTTCAGTCAGATCAACGCTAAGATCTCCCTGATTCTTATTCCAGTTGAAGATATTCCAAGACTTTCGTCTGGTTTAGTTAAATCGATTCTAAGATTTTTCTGATTCTTATCCAGTCAAAGTTAATCCAAGACCTTCTCTGGTTCAGTCAGGTCGACGCTAAGATCTCCCTGATTCTTATTCCAGTCGAAGTTTAGACCTCCTATCAACAGTCTCCAAATGGCATTTGTAAGCCCATTCTCAACATCACCAGGCTGATACCGCTTCATGCGAGTGCAAATTTCTGGGCACTCTAGTGTTCAATCATCTTCCACCTTCGGATAACGAAAGGCACGAAAGCCAATCTATATCCTCAGGTTCAAGAAGATTGAATAGGGGCAGCTGTTGTACCCCAAAATTTCCCCTCTCATATTTCTCAAAACATTGCAAGAAAAATCTCCAAGTGGCTCAAGATTGCTCAAGAGTGGGACAGTCAAGTCATCTCCTAAGGCAGTCAACCCCAAATTAGGGCTTTGTGTTGCATCAAGATCCTTGAGTCCAAATTACCTCAAGTACTCCCCAATATCCTAATATGTTCTCAAGTTCATCCATGTCAAATTTCAAGCCTTGCAGAGGAAGTTTGCTCAGTCAATTGCTCAAAGGGTCTAAAAATCGACTGTGCTAGGACAAAAGTCAACTGTGACCCAAATACAGTCAAACCTCAAGATGTTTTGTCAACATTATCATTTTGAAGTATATTTCATCATTTGATCAAGGTTTGATCATGATTCATCAAGAATTGCTCAAAATTCATCAAGACTCAAAAGTTGCTAAATTAGGGTTTTGTAGGAAAAGTCAACTCGACTTTGACCAAGCATAACTTTCTCATACTTTATGAGAAATGACCCATCCCAAGCTCATTTTGAATAGGATGAAATTTCCTACAATCCATCTTCATACCCCAAGATCAGAAAATTCACTCACAAGAAGTTATAAATTTGGACATTATAGGTAATTTTTGAAAGTCAACAAAAACACCTTTTTTCCTAAGCTTATAACTTGAGCATGGAATATCAAAGTGATATGAGACAAAACGGATTGGTTAGAGGACATATCAAGCTTTCTAAAGAGTCCAAGAACACCTCCAAAAGTTCAAAATTGAAGAAGTTATGCATTATTGAAGTTGGGCATTTTTGCAAAATTGCCAAAAGTTAACTATCCCCAAAACTTCAAATTTTGTCAAATGGGCCCATTCTTTTCCACTTGATTTGAACTTTCCACATTGCACACGTATCCTAGCTTCATCCATGAGCCCATATCTTATTTTTATTATTTTATTTGATTTTTTTATTGAATTATTTTATTTTAAATCAAATTAAATCATAAAAAAATCCAAAGCTTTGATTACATGATATCTTTTGATTGTTTCAGGTCTTAATTATCATCATAATCATCATCAAAATTCGTATCAAGCATATCATGTACAAAAAGATGGAGATTTGACCAATTTGGAAAGCTTTTAAATGGAAATCAAATCAAATATGCAAGCCATGATGGGAGAAGATTTGGACCATAATTCTTGACCTAATACATTCCATGATACATATAGAAGGCAAAGGCATGAAATTGAAGGCTAGAGGCTGCAAGAACACTGAAAGAAAAACTTGCAAAATTCACAAAAAAGTGTGAAACCAAAATCACACTTGGAGGCGTTTTCAGAGGCAAAGCTTGACACCAATCGATTGCTGGAGGTTCACTGAGTCAGAACCAATCCCTTGCAAGCCTCCATACACGCTCAAACTCATTGTAAGTGTCACAGAAAACCGCTCTGCATTTGAATTCATAGATCTTTATTCTTGCACCTTTCGTACAAACTCTTTGCATATTCATAATCCTCGTCAAATTTACAAGCATTCTACATTAGCCAATTGCGTTTTTCTGGCCTAGATGAAGAACCCCCATAGCTAGGGTTCTTCGTTTGTGTTTTAGGGTTTTCTTTTTCAGGAGAAATCAAGACTTAAGAAGGGCATGGGGTTAACCAGGAAGCCCAGACGAACTCAGCCATGTGGTTGGAATTGATTTTCATGGACTGGAATGGATTTTAGAGTGAGCCTGCGCATTCAGCTGCGGATCCAAATCCACAGGTAATATGTACAGGGTTCGGAGGTAGGAGAGGACAAGCTGTCGTTCTCCCATTGGCCAGTTTAAATCAACTTTCGTGCATTTTTGTTTTTCTGGTTATTCACGTGTTTTCTTTTATTATCATTATTTTGTATATAATTAACAATTGAAACGCATTGGTTGAGTGGTAAACGTGTGCATCCAAACACCTTCAGGAGCTGGGTTCGAATCCCAGGTCCCCCATATGCTTTGTTATTTTTCCTCTTCATGTAATCAGGTGTAGATCCAGGTTTGTGGCATATAATGCGCCTCCATATCTCCAGCGCCAGATGGCCCAAGGCCAAATCTGGTGATCCAGAATGATGGTCCACCATGGGGTCCAGTCAACGTGCACATAGGGGATCTCAAAAAGTCAAGCTAGGCCAATGTAACTGGGCCATGAAATTGCTGATCAACACCTCCAAACAGGCCCAGGCCCTCCCTTCTCTATATTTTATTTATTCTTGTTTTATTTAATTTAATTATTTTTATTTAATCATTAACCAATCAAATATTTTTCTTTATAAAATTAAAAACCAAAAAAATATTTTTCTTTATTAATTTAAATTTCATTATTTTAATTTTTATTAACAAATATTAATTTAATTAATTTAGGCTTTAATTTGAAATAACTTTAATATATTTTCAATAATTAAAATTAACTTAGACATAATTAGGTTTTTACTAACATTGATTAATTTTTATTTCTTTCTTTAAATAACAAAAAAACCAAAAATATTTATTTTTATTAATTAGTTTAATCAATTTAATTTAATAATTAATTTAGGATAGTTTATTTCTTTAAATTAAAAAACAACCAAAAAAAATCTTTTTTTTCTTTAGCAAAGGGTCAAAACCCTAGAACTCGCACTCGACTTAATTTCCCGCACGCGATCCATTTTATTCAATATTGTATTTGTTCCCGGAATGTAATAGCTTAATAGGACTTTAAATATCTTTATCGCTTTATTTATTTTCCGCATTTAAATTTCAAAGGGTTTCTTTTGGCGATGTAAATACCCGACGCCTTGTAATTTAATTTCTGCAACTTATTTTCCGTAAAATATAACTGCTAGATGTTCGATAATAGGGATGCATGACAAGATTGAATGTTTGAATCTAAAATCAACATAGATCACCATTAACATGTACAAAGATAAAATTAACTGAAAACGACACACTCGCACATGCGCACTCTTAGGGTACACCCCACTTGGTTGACTTCATACGCGGTCATTGAGTATAGGTCGCTTTAGAGGTCGTCCTCTTGTCTAAAGATCATAGTCGCCTCGAAATGGTTTCCTCGGATATTATTGCCTCAAAACAAATAATCTAAGACATTAGGGTTACCGCTAAGGCGTCCTAACGTTGCTTTGGTGACCGTAAGTCCCTAAATTCGAATTGACCCTTAAACTCCAACGACGGTGCTACCTACTCATCAATAGTGGGATAGCATTGTCTAAAGGAAGATAGCATTGAACGATTCCTTTTTCGAATAGGTAGATGGTTCTTAGATACTTGCTCTTTCAATACAAAACAAATTTTCACACTTACACTCCTTTTCAAACAAAAACTTCTTCAAACCCACAAACACAAAGAAAACAATTTTTGAAAACAATATGAGCAAGTACCTAGGAGCCCGTGGATAACCACGGATATAAAGGGTGCTAACACCTTCCCTTTCTATAATCTACCCCCCGAACCCGAGAAATATCTCGAAAAAGGAATTTTTCTGTGCTTTTTTCCTTTCCTTGTTGGATAAAATAAAAGTCGGTGGCGACTCTTGCTTACCGCGACATTTTGCAAAAACAAACGCAAAACGCAAACCAGCATTCCAAAAAATAGTCAGTTCTTTCCCACCGTATCACAACGATACCATACATTTTTCTAATTCTTAGATATTACTATTTGTTTTCATCCCTGGCACATACATTTTTTCAAAATAATTACAGAATTCCACAAAAAACTTTATTTCATATTCAATCAATAGTAATATTTTTGTTCCAACAGGATCCTTACTTCGGTCAACCTGGGTGTTTTCCCTGTTTTGACGGAATGAAAAAATTTCATCCATGTTACAATCTATACCATGTTTTTAACATGTGAACATAAGTCTAGAAATGTTATACTCATATTCACCAAATCAAAATCAAACTATTTCCAAACTTATTAAGAACAAACTATTTTTCGATAAACTACACATCCTATTAACAAAAGCAACAAAATTTAGTTTTTGTTTTGTTTTGTAGAAATTATGATATAGAGGCTGAGAAGAAAGAAGAAGAAAAAGTTGAAGTCGACAAAATCCGACAGCCGACTCCGGCCGCGCCGACATCTACCGTCCACCGATTACAACTCCTCCCAAACCAACAACAACCCAACACAGCCGCAGACAAAAACCATTCTTAACCCACTCAATCATATCTAATTTTCATTAACCATCAAAGATTGGTTGTTGCCTTTGTTGTTTTTTTTTGCAGAGAAAGAATAAGAATAAGAAGCGGAAACTCGTGAAATCAATGCATCTTCCACGACTGCGAATAAAACCCACAACCTCTGTGGCTAACTCCCTCAGATCGCACAACTTTTGATGATTGCAGCCACCAATGTCGCTCAGTCCAGATGTTATCGCTCTCGTCTGACCACCACACAACCTTCATCCGGTCAAGACCACGACAAGCATATCTCTTTCCTCGATACATCATTGAGGAAACGATCTAATCAAAGGTTCAAGCACATCCTTTTCCTCACGTTCATCATCCAAGATTGAGGAATCAACAAAGACAAAGTCCACAATGTCTTTTCCCCCAGTACATCAATCAAGATCGAGGAAACGATGAAGACGAAGCTTACAATAATCAGCATGACAGTCACAAGTGTCAAAATAAAAAAGTAAAAATAAATTCAAAAGAAAAAATAAAGCCAACTAAGTCAAGTAAAAATCGAAAAAACTTGACTTAGGCAAAAGTTAGGGCATCCCGGTGGATCAAAAAATTCAAAGTAATCGGTCTATGCAAAAACAAGGGATTGAAAACAAAATTGGAGAACAATCTTGTGACTTTCACATCAAAAAACATCAAGGCTTATTATTGTACCCCAAAATTTTCCCTCTCTTTTCTCAAGATATTTCTCACAAAGATCTTCAATGTTTCAAGTTTACACAAGTAATTGACTAGGCAAGCCATCTCCTCAACACTGATGCCTCAAATTAGGGTTTGGATTTTCACAAGGACAATTGGATTTATAATGCTTAAAATGACTCCCATGGATCATTATAGACCTTCAAGAATGCTCATGTCAAGTTTCAAGTCTTGCATCTCAAAATTTCTTAGTCAATTGATCAGATGACCTAAAATCAACTATATTGGGTAAAAAGTCAATTGTGGTCAACCTACAGTCAGACTTCAATATTTTTGACCAATATCAAAATTTTTAAGTCATATGTATCAATTGATCAAATTTGGATCACAATTCCCCAAGAAAAATATTCAAATCATCAAAAGGGCAAAATGGTCAATATTAGGGTTTTTATTGTATATGACTGATCAAGGGTTTTTGACCTAATACATGATCTAATGGATTGAAGTACAATCTCAAGGATACAAATACAACATATTGACCTAATTTCATGGCTCAAAACATTTCTCAAGATTAATTGATTGATAGTTGAAATTCAGTCAACTGATGAAAAGTCAACTGATACACCAAAAGTCAAACTTTGACTTTTTGATCAAAATTGAGTTTCAAAGATCACATTTCATCAAGACATGTAAAAATATGAAGCTTGATCGTCAAGAAATCAAGAAAGTCAAAAGTCAATTTGAAAAGTCAAACTTTTTCAATACTTAGAATTTTTTCTGTTTTAAACCTTGATAATTTCACAACTTCATGACAACTTTTCTTTACTTATTAAGTCCTAGAAATGCTTGGGTTTTGAGTTATGAATCCATAAAGTCATGCACTTTTGATAAAAAAACACTTAGTGAAAATTTGACTAGTTTAGGCAATTTTTTTGACCTAACTTCATGGAAAATTTTCACATAGTTTAAATTAGATTATTCAAAAATGAAAAACATGAATGTTTTATAGGATGCTACAAGATTTCCAAAATGTCCAATAAATCAATGAGATCATTTTTGAGCTAAGAGAATCAAAGAGATGAAGTTAGAGTTTCAAACTTTAATTATAGGTCATCTTTGTGATGAACAAAAATTCAAATCTCAAGCCTATGCTGAACAATCTTGTTTTTGAAGGCTTCTAACTTATAAATCACTCCATAATTAATTGTTTACACAATTTATTGGTGTTTGATCCAAGTGATTAAGCCATTATCCAAAGCAGTTTGCCATTTTTGGAAGAAAGTTAGCATTCTATTCTCATAAAGCAAGCTTTATACAAAGTCAACTTGTATTGAGCTTTGCACTTGTTCCTTCTGCACAAGCTTCCTCTACAAACTCATATAAGCATGTTTAAAGTTTGTAACCACTCTAGATAGCTTTGTACCTTGCCTTGAAACCATACTTTCCAAGCTTGCTTCCAAAACAAGTCAAAATCCCATAACTTGTGATCTTGTAATTCTGACCACCTCAAGCTCTCAAACCTTTTCCTATAAACTAAGGCACTCTTATGAAACTTGACACACGAAATTAAAATCCTTGAAACTCCTCAAACTCCCTCTAGCCAGAAATTGCATACAAAACTCCCTTTGTACACAGTTTTGCCCAAAAACTTGTATCTTTCATTTCCATCGTGTGTTTCCCCTCAAAACTGTTTTCAAAGCTTCCATATATCAAATATAGTTCATCCCTATCCCTGTTTTAGAGCTGTAACACCTCCATCACCATCCTCCATAACCAAAAATAGAGTGTTGCACTTTGACTTCTATAGCACGATTCAACCATCCACAACTCAAGCTAAACATTGCTTTAGCTTCCTAGAGGTTCAAGGAAGCTAACCAGATCATTGCAACACCTTGAAAGCTGCTCAAACTCAAAACACAGTCTCCATCTACAAGGTTATTTTTCTCAACTTCTATCTCTTCATACAAGTATCATTTGATTCTGATTTATGAAGGTAAGATGTAGATATCATAGCCCTGAAAATAACCATGTCCTTAGAATTCATTTATGTTGCTTGAGTAGTGAGAATTTTGAGTCTGAAATTTCTGAAAAAATTAGGTTAGAATTGGTACTAGTTAAAATTCATGCTCATCTTTGAGCCATTGTTTAAGTTATTTACATTTCTAGAATCGTGGTGAAATTTCTAACAAGTTTGATGTTCACACTTTTGAGAATGGTTGAGAAATTAATGAGTTGAAGAAGCTCTTGTTGGCGCGAGGAAGAAGATGATGTTTGTCTCTAGAATTGGTTTTGTAACATATATTTATGGTTTTGTTTATAACACCGGATGTATAGCCACCCCAGTGGTAGAGAGCGCACGCGTAAAGGTCTTGTTGTCCACGAGGTCCCGGGTTCGAACCCTAGGGACCTTTTGTTTTGATTTTTTCTAACATTTTTTGCTTCTTTCAGGCGCGCCTGGGCCTCATCTCAATGGGCTTAATCATTTTTACTTTTTCTTACACCCTCTTTAATTGCCACAACACGCTGGCCCATTTTTTTTATTTGCTCATTTTTTCTGATTCCATACAAAAATCATAATGGGCCTAACCTGAATACCAAATTGTTTTTGCTCTTAAATCACCCCTTTCACTTTTACACCCCCTGATTTAATTTCACATTTTTTATTTTATTTATTTTCTTTATTATTATTATTATTATTATTATTATTATTATTATTATTATTATTATTATTATTATTATTATTTTATTAAATCAAAAATCCCAAAAAAATATTTTATATTTTATTTAGAATATTTTAGCTTTTTTATTTTATTTCTTTTAAAGCAAAAAGACCAAAAATATTTTTTCTTATTAAATTTAATTTAATTTCTTAATTAAAATAATTTAGACTTAGGTTTATTTAAATCTCTCTTTTCATTTAATCAACTTAGAACTTAGGAATTTTTATTAATTAATTTCTTTCCTTTATCAACACTAAAAACCTTTTCATAAAAACCCTAAAAAACATTTTTTCTTAATTATTTCACTTCTTCTCCTTAATTAATTTAGGTTTAGTTCTCTCAAAGTAATCTTAACTAATTAATTATATATTTTTTTTAATTTAATTAAATTAAACCCCTTTTATACAAAAACTCAAACAACAAATAATTTTCTTTTTTTATTTTTTATATTTCCATATCACCTTTATATCCTTGTACATTATCTCACATTCTTACACATTATTTATTCAAGTTCAATATGATTGTAATAGTAATTAGGTTTAATTTCTCTTGTCGCCCCATTTGTAAATTTGTACCCCCATCCCCAAATGATGTAATATCATAGAATTTTACATTTCTGCAATTTATCGTTTTCAATATAAATGCTAGTAATTAGGGTTTGTATGGAAAGACATAAAATCAACAAGTAGAAAACCCTAATCCAAAAAGACAAAATGCATGAAAAAACAAATACTTGCACACTTGCACCTGTAGGGTTAACCTCACTTGTTACCTTGAGAATAAATAGTCATGTCTCGCATGTGGGATACTTTAGCAAAAGCTTTCAAAAAAACAAGATCATAGTCCCTCGATGATCCTTCAAATGTTGCCTTCATAAATGATCTTAGACCCTTACGATAAATTGCTAAGGTATCCTACAATGTTACTTTCTATGACTATACGATGACCCACGCCCGTCCCTTCACATCCAACGATAGGGCTTCATATCAATCAATGATAAGATAGAAATATCCAAAGGAGGTGGAAAAGAACTAAGACTTTTTGAGTAGGTAGAACATTCATAATTGCTTGCTCACAACCATTTTCAAAACATCTTTCAAAAACACACCAATACGTCCGAATAAAATATTTTCAAAACTCAACACTTTATATGCATTCTTATAGAGACGAGAATCATTATAAAGTTTGCCTAAGCGACAACACTTTTCAAAAATACTTTCAAAAACTAATCACAAAAACATTTCAAGCAAAGCATTTTCAAAGTGAGCTAGCAAACTAAGAGCCCGTAGATAACTACAGATGAAAAGAGTGCTAACACCTTCCCTTTTCATAACCTACTCCCTAAACTCAAGAAAATTCTCAAAAGTTCTTTCCTATTCTTTTCACCCTTTCCTTTAGTGGATAAAATAAAAGTCGGTGGCGACTTTTGGTATCCACAACAATTGCGATCAAGCGCAAAACACCAAAGTCAGTTCTCCCACCGTATTACAGAACTAGCGACTCTGTTGGGGAGAAACTTAAAAGTGGGGTTACCTTAGAGACTAGATCACATTTAAATGCTTTCATTGTTTGACTTGTTTGCTTTATATTTTTGGATCCTTGTTTGGGTTTTGTATTGATCCTCTACCCAGATTTGGGAACATCATTAGGTAAGTAGCGAAGATTATAGAGACTGTACGGTATAGACCGATATGGTTCAAACAATAACTAAGTTAGTGTGACACATTTGTGGGTACTGGTATCCCTTATGGAGAATTGAGGAGAATACGGGGCCGTTGTGTGGTGTCATGAAGCACTAACTGACTTTAGAACCTTTACTTGAACAACTTGGCCTTTAGGGAATAGTGAGGTAGCCGACTTTGGTGCAGTCTGAAGTTGGTTGATACTCGATACTACTCTCATTGAGATCATACTTTCGGGATATTTCGGTCGCCATTAAAGAGGCTTGTGCTGAAACAATGCCCGATGAAGAAATATCAGTGCTATTGAGATCCCCTAGAACCCGATTACTATTACTAGGACAGGTTGAGCCAACTAAACTTCAAGAGGGTACTTATCTATAAACTCCATGCAAGCCTAAACCTAAGGACTTGTTTTCTTTGCTTGTATATGCTTACGTGTACATAACATCATAACATCATACCATGGCATTTTTCACTAACCATTTCAAGGACTTTTGCGATTTACCTTTGTGCTATTTTGTTGGACATGGCTTCCATGTGAAGAAATACCATCCAAATCAGCCTTGTGAAAGTGCCTCCTCAACTCAAGGAGTTAGCGTCAAGGGTTCCAAATTATTATCCATTCAGCAAGAAGTACGATCGTCTCATCAACTTGGTTACCTCAAACTTTGAAGAGGACATGGTACATGTGATTTTCCAATTCTTTGACCCTAAACACCATTGCTTTACATTTCCTGATTACCAATTAGTGCCTACCATGGAGGAGTTTTCTCAGTTATTAGGAGTGCCTATTTTTGATCAACTACCCTTCACCGGTATTGAGAAAGACCCAATACCTGAGGAGATTGCTCGAGCTTTACATTTGCAATGGTCTGACTTTATGGAAAATTGGGAAACAAGAAGTGGTGTTAAGGGTTTTCTAGCCAAGTTTCAATTTTAAAAGGCTCAACTCTTTTGGGATGCAATGGATTTGCAAGATTTTGAAGAGGTTTTGGCTCTTCTAATCTATGGGATGGTACTATTTCCTAACCCGAACCAACTCATAGATGTGAATGCGGTCAAGGTTTTTCTATTTCATAACCCGGTGCCCATCTTACTTGGAGACATTTTGCACTCTCTTCACACTCGCACCATGAAGAGAAGGGGAATTCTTATATGTTGCACTACTTTATTGGCTAGGTGTTTTATTTCGCACCTTCCTCGATCTATTTTGAATAATGAGCAAGGCATGAGATGGTCTAGTAGGTTGATGTCACTCTCACATTCAGATTTTCATTGGTGTTCTCGATCTTTTGAGGATGTTATCATTATTGACTGTTATGGGGAATTACCTAATGTCCCTCTCCTTGGCATTAGGAAAGGTATCACTTATAATCCTTGATTGGATTTACGACAGTTTGGGTATGGTCGGAGGGATGGCCCTCATCATGCGATTGTCCAAGGAATTGTATTTGACTATGAGAACGATGTCCAAGGTTATCGTCAAGGATTTGTATGAGCTTGGAGCATGGTGAACAAAGTTGATAACAAGATGCTAGGGCATAAAAATTCCATTCCTTTGGAGCCTTATCTCAAATGGGTGCAAGCTCGGGCTCACAACCTTACGATTCTGTATGAGGCCATCCTACCTATCATCATGGAGCCTATTTTCGAAGGAGATGTTCCCTACACTATTCTTCATCCAAACATGCCTACTACTATCGAGGAGTTGCAAAGATCATGGATTCAACTCAAGGGGAGAGCGAGACACCTTTGAAGCACAATTCTACGCAAGCAAGAAGAAGGTTTTGGAGCTCATGAGGCAACTTCATGAAGAGCAAAGTTTGAACGCCTACATTGCACCAAAGAGGATGCGCTTATGGGAAACTTGAGTCCCTTTTGTTTTAGAAGTTTATTTTGTATTATTTTTTGCTTCTTCCATTGTAAGCCCAAGAGGCATTTTTATAACCATTTGAACTTATTAATACAATTAATGTTTGTTCCTTCTTTGCTTAAACGAATTTAAATCTTTGAAGTCCTTGAAAAAATTTGCATTCAAATTACATGCATCATAACATAAGCAGGTTTTTCGAACAATTTTCCTCATCTTTCTACTGTTTATTTCAGTAAGATGGATCTTGAGCAGACTGTGAAGGATTTACAGGCACAAAATTCTCAATTTCAAGAAACCTTGCTCAACATGGCCAAAGGGCAGCAAGAACTGATGTCACTTCTGGTTGCAAAGAAGAAGACCAAGAAGAAGGATTTGATCAACATGGGAAAGAGATTCAAGGGCCGCGTTCGACAAGTTCAAGTGGCCGAGGAGGATGAGAATCAGGATGAAGATGCAAGGAGCACCCGTGCTGGGGGTGGTAACAATCCAATCTCTGAGGATGAGGACTATTTTGACGAACAATATCCACCGGCTGAAGAGAAGTATAAGCAACTGGAGGAAAGATTGAAGGCTATAAAAGTTCAAGCTATGCCTAGCCTAGATTTTGGTGATTTGGGTTTCGTTCCTGGGGTAGCAATCCCCCACAAATTCAAGATTCCAATTTTTTGCCATGTACGATGGTGTTTCGTGCCTGAAGCTTCACTTGAGATCTTATATCCATAAAATTCAACTGCATACCACTGATAAGAAATTGTGGGTGCACTTCTTTCAAGAGAGTCTGTCTGGGACTCAATTGGAGTGGTTTTACCAGTTAGAGGGTTCCAACATCCATACCTGAGAAGACTTGGCCACCGCCTTCTATCGTCAATATTAGTACAATGCCGATCTGGCGCCAACTAGAGTACAGTTATAAGGTATGACCACGTGTTCCAATGAAGGCTTCAAAGAGTACGCGCAAAAATGGAGAGACCTGGCCGGCAGGGTGCAAACACCATTGACTGACAGGGAATTGGTAGATATGTTCATAGAAACATTCACTGGCCCATTTTCAACTTACTAATCGAGAGCTCATCATCTGGTTTCACTGAGTTAATCTTGACTGGTGAAAGGGTCGAGGGCGGTATTAAAAGTGGAAAGATTCCCCTGGCCTCTACCTCTACATCAAATATTGTGAAGAAACCTTTTACTGATAAAAAAGAAACTAATGCCGTGTATGGGTCAAGAGGCCATATCAAGAAGGACCATCGTCAATCTATAAGTGCAGTTCTAATCTCCAATCCAATCTCTACTCAAAGACCACAACAAACCAACTACCAAAGACCTGATATTCCTAGAAGACAATTTACAAGGATCAACATGTCACTATATCAAGCCCTACAACACCTGTTGAAGGCTATTTTGGTAAAATTGCGTGACCCCCCATTCAAATCCCAATGTTTCATCTCCAAAGTATAACCTGAACGCCAAATGTGTCTACCACTCCAATATGGGACATGACACTGATCATTGTTGGGCACTAAAATGCAAGATCCAAGACCTCATTAACAACAAGACCATTGAATTTGATCCTCCTCCAACTCCAAATCTAATCACCGCACCTATGCCAACAAAGGTGTTAACGCTATTGAAGATACTGCTTTTGTTTCCTCTGCTAATGACTTAACCACTCCATTGAAGTTTGTCAAAAACAATTTGTTGAAAGCTGGGATCTTCCCTTGAAGACTGTTGTTGCTGTACCAAGGAAGTCAATGGATGTGAATGGCTGAAAAGAGGTTTCCAACACCTAATGGACAACCATGAGATCCTATTTGAAATAACTCCATCCGTAAAAAAGTTTGATTGAAGTTGTACCTCAAGAAGTTGAAGACATATCCATCATCACTATCTCCAACAAACCTATTAGGATCACTTCAAAAGGTCCTATTACGATTTCCAATGAACCAAAGATAGCTCCGTTGATAATTACCACACCAAGGCCAGTCCCTTATTCTTCTGATAAGGAGGTACCTTGGAATTATGGCGCTGAAGTATACTACCATGGTATTAAACAAGACTCCCGGATTGATGAAGACAAGACTGTTGATATTACCAACATTGTTGGGACTAGCAAGGTGACTAGAACGGGGATAATTCTCTCTCTTGATATTTCACCTCCAACCACCATAACTACACCTGTTCGTATTACTGTTGATAAACCTAGTACTGATGCTAGGGGCAAAGAAAAGATGATTGAGCCTGCCAGAATGGAGGCATCCGCCAAAGACATTATTACTAAGGAACCCTCAACTCAAGAAATGGAGGAGATTTTGAAGATTATAAAGAAAAGTGATTATAAGATAGTAGAGAAGTTGGGGTAAACCCCCTCTAAGATTTGTATGCTATCTTTATTACTTTGCTCTGGTGCGCATGCTCAAGCATTGATAAATTTTTTGAAGAATGCGCATGTTCCTCAAGAGACTACAACCGATCAGTTTGAAAATTATGTAGCGAGTTTGATAGCCAATAATGAATTGGGATTCTCAGATGCTGATTTAACTCCCGCCAGAAGAAATCATAACAAAGCTTTGCATGTCTCAATTGAATGCAAAGGAACCACTCTAGCCCATGTATTGGTGGATATCGGGTCCTCTCTAAATGTCCTGCCCAAAGGTTCCCTAGATCGATTGGACTGTGAAGGTTTGGTGTTGAAGCCAAGTGACATTGTGGTAAGGGCTTTCGAAGGATAAAAAAGGATGGTCCATGGGGAAGTTGACCTCCCCATCAAAGTTGGGTCTCAAATTTTCAATTCAACTTTCTATATGATGGATATTTGTCCTGCTTACTCTTGCTTACTTGGACGTCCCTGGATACACGGGGCAGGAGTGGTGACTTTTACTCTACATAAAAAGTTGAAATATCCGGCCAAGGGAAAGATTGTTACCATCTGTGGTGAAGAAGAGTTTATGGTTAGCCATCTAAATTCGTTTAAGTATGTTGAGATAGATGGTGAGTTCATAGAAACTCCTTGTCAAGCTTCAAATTGGTTTCTCCCATGGTCACTGCAGCCAAGGCCACTCATAATGTTCTAAAAGCTGTTAAATATGTGCCTAGGATGGCTTCCCTCAAAGATGCTCGTGCTGTGATTGAAGACGAAGATTGTACCATTTGGGGACAACTCCCAGACATCCCTTTCAAGTAATATAAATGTGGTTTAAGCTTCATTGCCAAAGCTCAAAAGGAGGTCAGACGTGCTCGTGTAGGAAAACCGCCTCTTTCCATCAGTAATCATGAAGTGAATTCTCTTGAAGGCTTTGAAGACGAATGTGACTTTGATGATTGGATATACCCGACTGCTGATGAAGGGCTCAACAACTGGCATGCCAAAGATTTCATTCCTATCTCCTTCAACAAGGAGTAATTACCATTTACTGTTTTATCAATTTAAGAACTCTGCCTATAATTTTTATTTAAAACAATGACTTTAAGCCACGTGCCATGCCTGAGGCACCATGGTCCATTTGTTAAGGGTTTATTCATTTTCATATGCCATATGATCATTTAATGAAAAACATTGGACTCTTTGGCATTCAAATTTTGCGCTCATTGTCTTTCTTTCATTTTATCGCATTTTCGAAATAGCCATGTGACCTTACATGCACGCACATACATTTGCAGATCCACGTCCACTCTGGATCTCATTGGCAACGACTCTGCCATTGCCATATATGACTTTGAACATCCAATCTACCAAGCTGAAGACGAAGGAAAAGAAGATTGTGAAATACCTGGGGAACTAGCCAGACTTCTGATGCAAGAAGAAAAGGCCATTCAATGACACGAGGAACCAGTTGAAGTGATCAACCGAGGTACTGAGACAGACAAGAGAGAACTCAAGATTGGCACTAACTTGGAAGACAATACCAAGGGAAGATTGGTTCAGATGTTGCACGACTACGTCGAGGTGTTTGCTTGGTCATATGAAGATATGCCAGGACTTGATACTGACATTGTGGTCCATCGTCTACCAACAAAGGAAGATTGTCCTCCAGTCAAGCAAAAAGTTCGTTGTATGCGGCCAGACATGTCTGAAAAGATAAAAGCTGAGGTAATGAAGCAATTCAATGCAAGTTTTCTAGCAGTGACGTCATATCCCCAATGGGTGGAAAATGTGGTCCCAGTACCGAATAAAGATGGAAAAGTCCGTATGTGCGTAGACTATAGAGATTTGAATAGGGAAAGCCCCAAAGATGATTTCCCACTACCATATATTGACGTTTTGGTCGAGAATATTGCTCAACATAAAGTCTTCTCCTTCATGGATTTCTTCTCCGGCTACAACCAAATCAAAATGTCTCCCGAGGATATGGAGAAGACCACCTTTTTCATGCAGTGGGGAACTTTCAGCTACAAGGTCATGCATTTCGGTTTGAAGAATGCAGGGGAAACCTATCAACAAGCTATGGTAGCTCTATTTCATGATATGATCAATCGTGAGATAGAAGTCTATGTAGATGATATGATTGCAAGTTCGCAGACTGAGGAAGAACACCTTGATCACTTACACAAGTTGTTTGAAAGATTAAAGAGTTATAAGCTAAGACTAAATCCCAACAAGTGCACCTTCGGGGTGAGGTCTGGAAAACTCCTGGGTTTTGTCGTTAGTGGCAAAGGTGTTAAGGTCGACCCTGCAAAAGTCAAAGCCATACAAGAAATACCAACTCCCTGTACTGAGAAGGAGGTCAGGGGTTTCTTAGGTCGACTCAACTACATTGCTCGATTCATATCTCACTTGACTGCTACTTGTGAGCCAATCTTCAAATTATTGAAGAAAGATCAAGTAGTCAGATTGAACGACGTCTGCCAATCAGCCTTTGATAAGATCAAAGAACACTTATAAGAACCTCCCATCCTGATGCCTCCAGTTGAAGGAAGGCCTATGATTATGTACTTAATTGTATTATAGAATTCAATGGGGTGTGTCTTGGGCCAACATGACGCGTCTGGCCGAAAAGAGCATGCAATATACTACCTGAGCAAAAAGTTTACCAACTGTGAAACAAGATATTCACTGCTCGAGAAAACTTGATGCACTCTGGCATGGGCTGCTCGCCGGCTAAGATAGTATATGTTGACTCACACCACTTTATTGATTTCTAAGATGGATCCCATCAAGTATATCTTCGAGAAGCCAACTCTCTCTGGATGAATAGCTAGATGGAAAATGATCTTGACTGAATATGATATCCAAAACACTACACAAAAGGCCATCAAAGGAAGTGTTCTAGCAAATCATTTGGCCCATCAAGTTGTTGATGATTACCAATCTATGAACTTTGAATTCCCGGACGAGAATATCATGCTAGTAATTGATTGTGAAAAGCCTGGACCGTATGATGGACCTGAACAAGGATCCCGATGGACTATGGTTTTTGATGGAGCTTCCAATGCTTTAGGTAACGAAATTGGTGCTGTGATTATTTCCCCCGAAGGTGGCCATACGCCTTTCATATTAGTCATTTCTCTTGTGACAACTGCCTTTTTCTTCAACAGAGTATTCAAGCCTCTCTTCTCTGACAAGATTGAGCCCTTTACTGATTGTTCATTGTGTAAACTTACTTGATGTTAATCAGTTGTTTTGTATGCAGAAGAATGTTTATTATGAGAATGATAATTCTAATGTAACACATATGTAAGTCTTGAAGTTTGAAAAAACTTTGAATGAAATGATGTCACAACTCTGTTGTGAACGAGTCACTAGCTAGAGAGCAACATTTGCAAATTCTTTTTTATGAAAGATAATGTAAGCATAAGATGCCAACAAGGATATTTAAACCTACCTCTTAGGAGCCAGTTAAATGATATCTCGTTGTAGCACGCTTTCAAATTGACCCATGCTTCGGTTAAGACTTTTAAGGGTTGTAACATGGCCTGATTCACGGTTTTAGAAAAAAGGATTTAAGGCTCAAAATTATTTGGTGCCCACCCATTCTCCATGATGTTTTACATTCCTACGTTCAGTTAACCCAACACAAGCGTTCATCTCTCAAGAAGAGTTTATGATGGTTGAGGAACCACTGAGGCCTCTTGGACACGATAGTCACAAACTTATGATTTTGGTGTTTGATTACACGACCTTGTTCTTTCGATAAGGACTTTATTGGTAATCCTTTTCTTTCTTTTTAGGCTTTTCAGTTTCTTTCTTGCTTTCCCTAACTTTTTCCTGGACAAATTCTTTTGAATTTCGATTTGAAAGTCCAGCGGGATGCCCTAACTTTTTCCTAAGCAACTTGTTTTCAAGTTTCGACTTAGCAGGGCCTTTTTTTCTTTCTTATTCATACTTTCTGTTTTTGAACAAGTCATTGATCTTTATGCCATCTTTGTTTTTTTGGAAGTGACTGTGACTGTCTGAGTCTTTCGTAGATAAGGGATAGCCATTGTTGTATCGTCATCTGATCTCGGCTTCTTGATTTGCGAGAGATACCCATTGGGATATCGTTAATTGATGCACATTGTTGATAGATGACGATTAACCATTGTGGTTTTTACTTTCCTAGACCTTTTGATGAATAACCATTGTTGTATCCTTGGATGCACACTCTTGATGAGTTCTAAACACTTGATCAGATTAATTGAACACTACCCGCCCCAGGGTTAAAATGAGGGTTTTTTATGAACATAAAAGAAACTCCTACTTCAAAGGCTCAGAGGGGTTAACGAGGGTCTATCTCCCTTATATCTCTAGTGTTTAGGGATAGAAATAAGGCTTGTACATCGTCAGCAGGGTCTTACTCAAAAGCATACCAACTAGAGATTTTTTGCGTTTTTAGATTATCGCCATCCTCCCTTCAATCTTTACCTAAGCATAAGACTTGGAAACTTGGCATTTATACGCAAGCAAAACATTTAAAGAGTGATAACGAATGGATGAATAAAACAAAAATAAAACTTCAAGACAAGCATACTTATTAAATTAAGATTTTCATTCAAAAATAGACAAGTTTCTACATGTAAGCAATGTTTAAACAAACAAGCAAGAATGCAATGAAAATGCAATAAAGAAACCAATGATTTCCATCGTTAAGGAGACTTGACTTTGTATGGATTTCTTGATTCTGACGGCTTTCAACAGTCTTGATGCTTAAATGGGCGAGATAATTCCCCTTTAGATCTGATATGAACATAACAGTCTCTCGATTGATTCCATCTCGGACCTTGTCTCTGGATGACATACCATCTTCAATTGAATGGCCAGGTGCCCCAAAATATATGCGTAGAAGATTCTTTTAGGAGAACGAGTGAATGTTGTACCAAGCGAATTAGTATAAACTACATCACCAATCATCTTATGCCATAAAGAAATAAAACAGTTCGTCTTCTATCAAAACAACAACAAAGACATCAACCTGGTGAGAAAGAGTCCAACAGTTGGCCAAATAGGAATTAGAATTTTGGAAGAGACGCCAGACAGGTGTTGGGCTTTATACTTCAACCCCTTTACAGTTTTCAATATCAAAACCGGGTGCCCTAGAATAGGGGATACATCTAGAATGCATATCAAAATCAGAAGAGATGTTTGTGGGAGGAGGACCCCAAAGATCAAAGCTGGAAATAACAGGATGTAATGCATTGGGCTTGTATCAACATGCTCATCAGACTTATTCTATTTTTTCTTAAAAGCTTTTTTCCATGAATTCACTAGGGGAACAAAGACTGGCTGTTGTCGAACAAATTAAGGAACACAAAGCAGTGGAGAGTGTCCCCGATCGAATAGTCGGATGCCCCGCGTGTTAACCACATCTAATGTTGGTATCATGAAAGAAGCACTTATATAAGATCCCATAGTATATGGGAACCATCTGCTGACAAGATGTTCCAAGAACTCAAGATTATGTAGTGTTCCATGATTGAAAGTAATTCCCAAAAGATGAGGAGAAGAGAGAATCTCTGTTGTGGTAGTAAGTGCAAGATTATTGACATCATTATCAGAGCTTTCGTGATCTGGCTCATCTGAGTCTTCAATTTATTATCTTCCTTCTCGAAGAATTCCCGACCATAGGCCAAGGCTTGCATGTATACCACAACTAACCCTATTGGGATCTTCATATCGGTCAATCCCCCACAGAGTTATCCCATACTGATCTCCGAACATGTGAAGCAAGAAATCAAGTTGAACCTCTGAGGAGAGTGCCAGGTATGAATTAGAATCCCCAATTTGAATTCCTATTATGGATGCACGAATATGAATGGGTGCATGAATGGATTCCATGTCATGTTCCATCATTTCCAAGGAATCTACATGCTTTGATTTTGATTTTACGCAAATAAGGGATGGAAAAGTTCAGCACAAGACATACAAATATGATTCCCTAGAAATAACAGAACATGTATGTTAAGCATGTGGTTAACCATGCTATGTATGCAAAGACATGGAATCAAAGTTCCATCATTTATGAATATGATTGTTGCACTGTTCTGAATCGTATGATTATCATCAGATCAAAGGTCTGGCATAGCTTCGACATATACAAGAATCAAGTACCTTGTAGATCATGAATAGTGCGGGATCAAGGCTTCTGGAACATTGGATATTGTTGAGCCTTTTCTGAACATGTTGGGAATACGAAGATCGAAGGCCTGAATGAACCTCCAAATATACAAGTCAGGATTTCAGAAAATAAATCTGAAAACTATATGGTCACCGACAAAATATAGCATCTGAATAAGTCACTGACAAGAATCGAGAACATAACCATTAGAAAAAATAGTCACTGTATGAACATAGTCACCATCTGAACATAGTCACCATCTGAACATAGTCACCATTGTACCTGTTATAATAATTCCCTCCCCACTCACGGGTGAAAACTAGGTCAAGGTAAGGTCGGGTAACTCAGAATTAAGGGTGCTCCTGAAAAAACTATCATCGTATCACCTACGTGAAAACAATAGCCCCTTATTTGTACCTCATCTGAGCATGGACGACATTTCACCTACGTTAACTAGCCGTTCATGTTCCACTATATTCCTAGGATTCCTATGGTTGTCACTTGGCCTGGGTATTGGGCCTTTTACCTCTTGTAACACCCACCCAACAGGAAGCAGCTCCAGTACATCAGTAGTATATGGAAAACAGTAAAATGCAAAGCATACATATGCTCAGGTATATACAAAATGAATGAATAAACATAAAGCATAAAAATAAACACCCAAAGAAAGGAAACAAGAGCTAGGAGCAACTCCGAGATGGACCAGTATTTGGTCGACCTGTCCTCAGTGAAGTTGCCAGCTGAAAAAACCGGCCGAAAATCATCAAACAATGAAGTCTCCATCGAACATCTTTTATCCCACATGGAGGGAAAGGTAAACATCGAGAAAACCTGATAAGAGAGATGTCACGGTCTTACGACCGAGAGATCGGGTAAGGGAGTCTATTACGCGAGGGGAAGGTATTAGTACCCCACACGCCCGTAGTACTCTACGGTATCCACTCTTGTTATCTATTCTTATGGGTGTATCTAAATTATGCTTACTATTTATTGTTGAGGAAGAATGAATGCAAAAGGAATGAGAAAATAATGTAGGGAATGTAAAGTTGTACTCACTTGGGCCCTACCCCAATGCCTAGGTATCCTTTTTGAGGAATTATAGCTACTGTAGTTTGGCTCACATGTTTTGTTTGTTTTCTATTTTTTATGAACAATGTTAATTCCGCCTTCTGCCGTAACTCGACCTTTGGAGACTTATGCGTTGGTACATAAGTAAATTAACCATGTCCTTACCTAAAAAGGGTTTTAAAGAAAAGGTGCTCTGGAGCACAAAAAGGTTTGAGTTGGTTTGTATTTTGTTACCTTGAAGAAGGGTTTAGGCATGATTAGCATGTTTTTGATTTTCTAAGAAAAAGAGTTTTAGTTTTAAATGCAAGTATGAAAAAGGGGAAGAAAAGAGTCTAAGGGGGACTAGTCTATTTCTAAACCTAATGTTATCATACAATGGTAGCCCTAAGGTTTGGATTAACAAAAGGGAAACATATACCTAATGTTAGCATGCATGGTTTACAACCTAAGGTCTAACTTGCATCCGAAAGGAACAAACATATCCTAAGGGAACATGGTATGTACAAGGATAAAACAAGCAAGCTCGAAAGAGCACATACATAAAATGGTAAGGAAAAGAAGATATATGCTTTAGCCAAGGGGAGTGTATCACCCGAGATAAACAAGCGGGAGTGAGATGAAAAAAAAAGTGATGTCCAAAGCGACTGAACACCTAACCAAGATATATGAGATTGAGGTATACGACAGAAGGAAATATGAACAATTATGGAGTATTAACATCAGCCAATGCGAACTCCTGATAAAGCGTGGGGGTTTGATTGCGGAACCCTTCCCCACATGACGACTCGATACACATGAGCAGGCACAACTCGGAAGCTTCGTGGTGCGTCACCAGCCAAGGATGACACCGATGAAATTGCAGGGGTTGATTGCTAACCCTCCCTACTCGCCTACTTTTGAGGACTTCAATAAAGGATGGGGAATAATGCGGGCACAAGTATAAAAACACCTGCAGAATACCTACTCAAGGGTAGGGTTTTAAACAAACCATACAGAAGTAGCAAACAGAATGCAAATAATGCGAAATTTCCCTAAACAGGTCTTTAAATAAATTAGAGGGGTTCCTGACATGATCAATAACAGAGACCCCCATCATACATCTCTACCCTACTTCTCATGGCCTCAGAAATCAGTAAAGCCCTACTTTTGATGATTTTTAGAAGAGCGATAAAGAAGTACGATAAAGTGCGAAAATGAGGAATAAAATGAAGTTATGATGATACCGAATGGAGAAGGTCTGTTGCCTCTTCGTAACCATGCTAGAAATAAGAAAACTCTACCGAGTGCCACTTTGAACTTACTTGATGACAATTAAGCTCTTAGCTTGCTTCAAAATCAAGTCTCTTTTATTTTCTAATATTACAACAAAAATCTATCACCACAATTAATTAAAAATGGAATTGAAACACAATAGAGAAAATGAAGCTTTAGGAGGGTGTAAACTGAATTTAGTGGTATGCTGTAAGTAATTGAATAGGTATTAGGCCCAATATCAGCTTTTTTGTTGTAAAGCTTTCCAGCTACCAAAAAAACTAATTGACTTAGGGAACTTTGCCCACCCCATCCATTATTATTATTCTGATTTAATATTGAACAATAATAAATAAATAGAAGAAAATTTAAAATGGAAAAAAAAAATAAAAAAGGAAAAGAATAATAGATCATCAAAACGCTTGCATTTTCCTGTGACGCTTCAACCCCTCTTCGCTTCAGATCTCTCTCTTTCTCGCGATTACCAGCGAATTCACCGTCGCCCTCACTACCAAGCCTTCATCCAACCACCGCAACATGAACACATACCCTACCCTAATTCATGCTCTTATAATGATTCCCTCACCAATTTTTCCTGAAAAACCTTCATATGGCCGAACCGATGGAGAAAAACAAGGAACCTTAATCTTCAAAACAAAGTGTATTCCAACCAACTACCATGATTAAACGATGACAGAGCTCTTGAAGATGGCGGTGAGAATGAGTTCCAAGGAGGATCTCCGGTATGCTTTAACAGTCTCTTACTTTGTATTGTTTCTTTGACTACGCCAACTTATTCTACTCTCTTCTTTGAGCAATTATGAATATATTTTTGTTGATTGAAGATGCGACGGTGGATTCACGTTGTTGATGTTGATTGAAAGCGTGATGGTGTTTCTGTTTGTTGCTGCAAGATGATGCACGAAGATTGATAATGATCTGAGGAATCAGTTACAGAAGAGGGATGAAGATTGACGGTGATGTGGTGAGAATATTGTGAAGCTTGTTGCAGATTGTTGATGATGCTGCAATGAAGATTATGCAGATGATGAAGGTATGGTGCCGAAGATTGAAAAGATGCCGAGGATTTGAGAGAAATCTCTGAGAAAATCAAGACGCGGTTGGTTGTAGAGAGGAAGAGAAGGTTCTAGATCAAAGGTGAGTTTCTCTGTAGTTTATTTTTGTGAATTTTTTTGTCTGATATGAATAAATCCAATCCCTTCTGTGAGATCTCTTTTCTGTTATTCTGTTACCTGTTATCAACTTTGTTCTTTGACAGTTAGCAATTGGTTAGAGGAAATTATGGAATTCTCTTTTGGAAGTTAAGAGGTTTGGAATTAGTTACAAATTCAGTTAGGGGTTTTCCTTTTTAGCAGTTAGATAAGATAACTGTTAGTTTTTTGCTAAGGGCTGTTATATGGAAGGTTGGAAACTGTTATAGATTCTGTTAGAGGTTAGAGAAGTTAGTTAAGGGTTATTTTTTCTGTTAAACAGTGTTGTTTGGAATTGCCTGGAGTTAGAGGAGTTGTTACAGGTTGGAAGTTAGGAAATAGTTGGCCCGGGATTTGTTAGTCTTGATGGAGTCTTAGAAATTAGCATACAATGGGAATCAGTTAGGGAGTGTTTTTTTGCTGGAAGTTGGAATTCTGTAAAATTAGTTACAATTAGGAGATAGTTTGAGCTGTTAGAAGATTGGTTGAAATTCTGTAGCTGAGCTGGAATTTTTTGGTTAGGAATTAGTTACAGCTAGTTAGTTAGAATGTTTGGAACTGGTTACGGTTAGTCCTATTTTCTGTTGGAGCGGTTGGCAATTCTTTTTCTGGTTCTGTAAATTGTTTTTTAGACAGAATTTCCTTGATTGCATGGCTGTTTTTTTTCCTTCTGATTTTTGCAACTAGTTGATGGATTATTAGTCTTTATGATACATATTAATACAAATGGCTTGCAAATGGTTTGATTTATGTTTGTGGTTTATTTGATTATGTGCAAGGCTTGTTTATGGCAAGGAGAGGTGCAGACAAGTTTTGGTTCATGAAGAAAGCCTAAAGCTTGAGGATGATGAAACTCAGATTGGAATGCTAAGATCATTAGGAATATGTTTAATATTTTGTGATTTTATTTTCATTTGAAATGTTTCCTTGATGTAACTTTTAATGTAAAGATCCCATGGAACATATGCTATAAAGGCCATGATGCATTGTACTTGAAATGATTTTCCCTTGTAGTGATTTTTGGTACTGTGAAACTTTTGTAAACCCTTTAATTCCAATGATAAAGTCCAAATATTTTGAGTAATCTTTCCTCTCAAATTGCTTTAAACATTCCAAACTCCTTTGATATTGTATAGTATATAAATGGCCTCCGACTTGAGCGACGATGATCTTTGGGCTTGAAATTGCAATGAGTTAGTTTCCTAGTAGCTTGGCACTCTTGAATAAAAGGAGTATATTGGTCATGAATGATATTTGAATTTTTAACGTGTAACTTGAATTCAAGAGATTAACCATGAATGGATCTTTAGACTTTCCTTGAATTAATTCCTGACATCATGACCAAATTATATGCTTAAGATCTTTGATACCTTAATGAATCCATGGACTAATACTTTGGATCACACTGCTTGGTATCTCTTGTAAATATTACATTCATCACGCATATAAACCCTTAAATCAATACTCCACGAGAAGATGAACCCAATACACGCCATGCTTGATGGATAAACCTTATCCTCAATTGAATTAACTTCTGACTGAAGCAACAAGTAGTTGAAAGAATAATGACGCCTTGAACATAAAAAATCATCAAGCTCCACATCTTGCACCGTAATTCATATCTTGACTTAATGACCAATGATCTCAACACAAAGTTAATGCCCCTCTAATAAATCTTGGTGGGAGTGCACGCACCTTGTAATTCGATTAGAAAAGAGTCCACAGTGAAAGACCATATCAAATCCCTGCCTCCATAATCCACACTTTATAAGAGAACCTGATGATTCGAGTTTATTTGATTTGTACACCTCAAACTAGGATAAAACCCTAATCCCGTTCAGGAACTTGATCCCATGCTAAATTTATTGATGAATGATGCATGAGGTGTTAGCTGACCTAATGAAGGTTATATACATGAGAAAAATGCGGGATGCATAAGCCAGATAAAAGTAAAAGGGTAGGACAAATTTGGGGTATTACAGCTGCCCCTATTTAATCGTCATAAACCTGAAAGTACGATTGGCACGTGCCTTTCGGGCGTTCGAGGTAGACGATGATTAAATACCAATGCCAAAAATTTGTTCTGAAAGAAAGTGTGAGTGGGTTATTCATTTTGGCAACATCCATTGGGGAATTAAAAGAGGTGGGACTAAACCGGAGGTATACGTCGATCAGGACACGACGACATCAGAGTACATTGATCAGGACAGGATGATTGAGAGGAAAACACGGATCAGGATACGATGATTGAAAGGAAGACATTGATCAGGAAACGATGACCAAAAGGAATACATCGAGAAGGACACAATGATTCGTAGGAGGGGTATCTATCAGGACACGATAACCAAAAGGAAGACATCGATCAGGACACGATGGCTAACAGGAATACATCGATCAGGACATGATGACTAAAGAAAGACGTTGATCAGGGCACGATGAGTGTTTAGAAACTGACACAATGAGTGTTTAGAAATTTACACGATGAGCGTTTAGAAGTTGACACGACGAGTATTTAGAAGTTGATGATGACGAGTGTTTATAAGCTAACACGACGAGTGTTTAGAAGTTGACACGATGAGTGTTTATAAATATTGTATCTTTTAAATAATATAAATAAAAAAAATTAAAATTCATAACTAATTGTTCATCAAAATATATCATATAAAAAAAGTTATTTACAATCTTAGCTCCATCCACTCATAAAATTATCTTGTGTGCGCCCTTCATTGTTTTGTCCAATATTCCATCATAGCTCTTTACTCTATCTGATTTCCTCAACTTGACAATTTTAATATTTTTCTCGTATTTAGATCAGTAGCAAATTTTTACTAAATCATTATTCCAATGGCATAGATTTCAATAAGTAACATTTTTTTTCATATTTAGATCAACAAAAACACCACCTTCTAATTTTCTTTTACTTTGATCATTATTATATTTTTGTCGTATATGTAAGATATTGTAATTTTTTCCCGTATAGATATTTATTTATTTTAAATGTTTTTAAAGAATCATTTTTATAAATATTTATCAATTTTAGAATTTAATATAACAATAATACTTAATTTTATAAATAGCATACGTAACAATTGAAACAAAAAATTATATTTTAGTCTCTCTTCTTTATAATTTAAATTCCTTGAGTAGTAGTATATAAAAAAGTAAGGTAACATTTTTATAAAAAAATATTTTGAAAGTAACTAAATATATAATTTATAAATCATCAAGTTGTGATTATGCTCTCTCTTTGTAATTTCTGACATATATAGAAATAATAAAACAAATACAACCAAGTATACTAGAAGAACGTTCAAAATAAATATAGAAAATAAAATCAAACTAAGATGTCAATTGGTTCTTTCTTATTATACCCATCTTGCTTCGACTCCACCACTCTCCCCAATGTGGTTTGATCTCATACATCCCTTCATTGTATCTAAACAACATAAGATCAAAACAACAGAAGATAAAAAAATGAAAAAGCAAACTCATTAAAACTAAAACAATATCGAACAACATCAATGAACAACATACCATCATCACAGTGATCTATATTAATTTCTATTTCCTACGTACTGTACTTACTAAAATTATACTTACAAAAATTGAAGAAATCAAAAAACAAACGCGATTTAATCTGAAGCATACATCGATAATTTCGTTCAACTTCAAAAACTATTTAAACTGAAACATTAGAAGTCGTGCATTAACCGATGAATGTTTAGTCTTTCATCGGTTGTCAAAAGAATCAATAAGAAAAGTAATTTGGAAACCCTATTTGCACTCTTTCCTTTGTCAAAGTTGAAGAGATCTGAATGAAGTTGTTAGGAGACAAATATGAATCCAAAGATATCGATGGGAGTGAAAAAAAGAAAAAGGCCGATGTTGGTGCAAATAATTTTATTGGGTTTAGGGTTATTTATGGGATATGAAATGCATTTATAACGGTTGTGGAGTAATGGTTGTAGGAACTGTTTAAGCATATGGAAGATAAACTGTTTTATAACCGTCATACACAAAATATGAAACTATCATAGAAGTTGAAAAAAGAAATGTCACGTTGAATGAAGACGAAATATCACGTTGGATGGAAGAAGAAATATGCGTATAGGATAAATAAATAATAGTAGAATAATAATAAATAAATAAATCGAAAAACAAATAATGGAAAGGAGGAAGGTTAGGCCAGCCACGTGGCAGGTTGTGTGATCCGCAAGGATGAAGTTATTGATGTATTAAAAAAAATAATCATTTTTAGTATAAAAATAAATCTTGTATCTTTTAAATAATACAAATAAAAAATTAAAATTCATAATTAATTGTTCATCCAAATATAACATATAATAGCATGTTATTTACAATCTTATCTCCATCCACTCATAAAATTATCTTGTGTGCACCCTTCATTGTTTTGTCCAATATTTCATCATATCTCTTTACTCTATCTAATTTCCTCACAATGACAATTTTAATATTTTTCTCATATTTAGATCAATAGCACATTTTTACTAAATCATTATTCCGAAGGAATAGATTTCAATAAGTAACATTTTTTTCACATTTAGATCAACAAAAACATTACCTTTTATTTTTCTCTTATTTTGATCATTTTTGTATTTTTGTCGTATATGTAAGATATTGTAATTTTTTCCCGTATAGGTATTTATTTATTTTAAATATTTTTAAAGAATAAATTTTATAAATATTTATCAATTTTAGAGTTTAATTTAGCAATAATAATAATTTTATAAATATCATACAAAACAATTGATATAGAAAATTATATTTTATGTCTCTCTTATTTATAATTTAAATTCCTTGAATAGTAACATATAAAAAATAAGGTAACATAAGATCAAAACAACAAAAGAAAAAAATGAAAAAGAAAACTTATAAAAACCAAAAAACAATAGCAAACAACATCAATGAACAACATACCATCATCACAATATACTTTTGTTTCCTTACTATTGTACTGACAAAAAATTGTACTTACAAAAATTGAAAAATAAAAAAACAAACGCGATTTAATCTGAAGCATACATCGATAATTTCATTCAACTTCAAAAACTATTTAAACTGAAACATTAGAAGTCGTGCATTTGCCGATGAATGTTTAGTCTTTCACTAGTTGACAAAAGAATCAGTAAGAAAAGTGATTTGGAAACCCTGTTTTCACTTTTTCCTTTGTCGAAGTTGAAGAGATCTGGTGAAGTTATTATAAGACAAATATGAATCCAAAGATATCAGTGGGAGTAAGATAAAGAAAAAGGGTGATGTATGTGCAAATAAATTTATTGTGTTTAGGGTTATTTATGGGATACTAAATGCATATGTAACGGTTGTCGAGTAATGGTTGTAGCAACCGTTTTAGTATATGGAAGATAAATTGTTTTGTAACCGTCATACACCAAATGTGAAACTGTCATAGAAGTTGAAAGAAGAAATATCACATTGGATTGAAGAAGAAATATGTGTACAGCAGAAATAAATAATAGTGGAATGATAATAAATAAATAAAATAGAAAAATAAACAAATGGAAAGGAGGAATGTTAGGTCAGCCACGTGGTAGGGTGTGTGATCCGCAAGGATGAAGAAATTGACGTATTAAAAAAAATCATTTTTCAGTATAAAAATAAATCTTATATCTTTTAAATAATACAAACAAAAAATTAAAATTCATAATTAATTGTTCATCAAAATATAACATATAATAGCAAGTTATTTGCAATCTTATTTCCATCCACTCATTAAATCATCTTGTGTACACTCTTCATTGTTTTGTCAAATATTTCATCATATCTCTTTACTTTATCTGATTTCCTCACCATGACAATTTTAATTTTTTTTCGTATTTAGATCAATAGTAAATTTTTACTAAATCATTATTCCAATGGCATAGATTTCAATAAGTAACATTTTTTTTTTCATATTTAGATCAACAAAAAACACCACCTTCTAATTTTCTTTTATTTTGATCATTATTATATTTTAGTCGTATATGTAAGATATTGTAATTTATTTTCCGTATAGGTATTTATTTATTTTGAATGTTTTTAAAGAATCATTTTTATAAATATTTATCAATTTTAGAATTTAATATAGCAATAATAATAAATTTTATAAATAGCATACATAACAATTGAAACAGAAAATTATATTTTATGTCTCCTTTATAATTTAAATTCCTTGAATAGTAGTTTATAAAAAAATAAGTTAACATTTTTATAAAAAAATATTTTTAAAGTAACTAAATATATAATTTATAAATCATCAAGTTGTGATTATGCTCTCTCTTTGTAATTTCTAACATATATAGAAATAATAAAACAAATATAACCAACTATCCTAGAAGAACCGTTCAAAATAAATATAGAAAATAAAATCAAACTAAGATGTCAATTGGTTCTTTCTGATTATACTCATCTTTCTTCGACTCCACCACTCTCTTCAATGTGGTTTGATCTCATTCATTCCTTCATCGTATCTAAACAACATAAGATCAAAACACCAGAAGACAAAAAAAATGAAAAAGAAAACTCATCAAAACCAAAACAATAACAAACAACATCAATGAACAACATACCATCATCACAGTGATCTATATTAACTTATATTTCCTACGTATTGTAGTTATAAAAATTGTACTTACAAAAATTGAAGAAATCAAAAAACAAATGCGATTTAATATGAAGCATATAACTTCGTTCAACTTCATAAACTAAGAAAAGTCTTTTACCGGTTTACCGATTTACCGATGAATGATTAGTCTTTTACCGGTTTACAAAAGAATCACTAAGAAAAGTGATTTGGAAACCCTGTTTGCACTTTTTCCTTTGTCGAACTTGAAAAGATCTGAATGAAGTTATTAGGAGAAAAATAAGAATCCAAAGATATCGGTGGGAGTGAGATAAAGAAAAAGGCTGATGTAGGTGCAAATAAAGTTATCGGGTTTAAGGTTATTTATGGGATATGTGTTTCATATGTATCGATTGTGGATTAATGGTTGTAGGAACCATTTTAGCATATGGAAGATAAACTTTTTGTAGCCCTGATTTATCAAATGTAAAACTGTAATAAAAGTTTAAAGAAATATCATGTTGGATGGAAGAAGAAATATGGGTATAGGAAAAATATATAATAGCGGAATAATCAGAAATAAAGAAAATAGAAAAATAAACAAATGGAAAGGAGGAAGGTTAGGCCAACCACGTGGCAGGCTATGTGATCCGCAATGATGAAGTTATTGACGTATTATAAAAAATCATTTTTCAATATAAAAATAATTCTTGTATCTTTTAAATAATACGGATAAAAAATTAAAATTCATAATTAATTCTTCATTAAAATAAAATATATAACAACAAGCTATTTACAATCTTATCTTCATCCACTCATAAAATCATCTTGTGTGCACCCTTCATTGCATCGTCCAATGTTTCATCATATCTCTTTATTCTATCTGATTTCCTCATCATGAAAATTTTAATTTTTTCTCATATTTAGATTAATAGCACATTTTTATTAAATCATTATTGCAATGGCATAGATTTCAATAAGTAACATTTTTTTTTTCATATTTAGATAAACAAAAAACACCACCTTCTATTTTTCTCTTATTTTGATTATTATTATATTTTTGTCGTATATGTAAGATGTTGTAATTTTTTTCCCGTATAGGTATTTATTTATTTTAAATGTTTTTAAAGAATCAATTTTATAAATATTTATCAATTTTAGCAATAATAATAATTTTATAAATAACATACATAACAATTGAAACATAAAGTTATATTTTATGTATCTCTTCTTTATAATTTAATTATTTTAATAATAACATATAAACAATAAGGTAACATTTTTATAAAAAATTTATTTCGAAAGTAACTAAATATATAATTTATAAATTATCAAATTGTGATTATACTCTCTCTTTGTGATTTCTAACATATATAGAAATAATAAAACAAATACAACCAAGTATCCTAGAAGAACCGTTCAAAATAAATATAGAAAATCAAATCAAACTAAGATGTCAATTGGTTCTTTCTGATTATACTCATCTTGCTTTGACTCCACCACTCTATCCAATGTCACTTGATCTCATTCATTCCTCCATCGTATCTAAACAACATAAGATCAAAACAACAGAAGGAAAAAAATGAAAAAGAAAACTAATCAAAACAAAAAAAATAACAAACATTATCGATTAACAACATAGCATCATCACAGTGATCTATATTAACTTCTATTTCCTACATTCTGTACTTACAAAAATTGTACTTACCAAAATTGAAGAATTGAAAAAACAAACGCGATTTAATCTGAAGCATACATCAATAATTTCATTCAACTCCATAGACTATTTAAACTGAAACATTAGAAGCCATGCATTTACCGATGAATGTTTAGTCTTTCAGCAGTTGACAAGAGAATCAATAAGAAAAGTGATTTGGCAACCCAGTTTGCACTCTTTCCTTTGTCGAAGTTGAAGAGATCTGAATGAAGATGTTAGGAGACAAATATGAATCCAAAGATATCAGTGAGAGTGAGAAAAAGAAAAGGGCCGATGTAGGTACAAATAAAGTTATTGTGTTTAGGGTTATTTATGGGATATGAAATGCATATTTAACATTTGTGGAGTAATGGTCGTAGGAACCATTTTAGCATATGGAAGATAAACCGTTTTGTAACCGTCATACACCAAATGTAAAACTATCATAGAAGTTGAAAGAAGAAATACCATGTAGGATGGAAGAAGAAATATGCATACAGGATAAATAAATAATAGTGGAATAATAATAAATAAAGAAATAGAAAAATAAACAATGGAAAGGAGGAAGGTTAGGCAAGCCACATGGCTGGCTGTGTGATCCGCACGGATGAAGTTATTGACGTATTAAAAAAATCATTCGTATAAAAATAAATCTTATATCTTTTAAATAATACAAATAAAATATTAAAATTCATAATTATTTTTCATCAAAATATAATATATAATAGCAAGTTATTTACAATCTTATCTTCATCCCCTCATAAAATCATGTTGTGTGCACCCTTCATGATTTCGTCCAATATTTCATCACATCTCTTTACTCTATCTGATTTCCTCATCATGACAATTTTAATTTTTTTTTCTTATATTTAGATCAATAGCATATTTTTATTAATTCATTATTGCAACGACATAGATTTCAATACGTAACATTTTTTTCATATTTAGATAAACAAAAAACATCACATTCTATTTTTCTCTTATTTTGATCATTATTATATTTTTGTCGTATATGTCAGATGTTGTATTTTTTTTCTCGTATGGGTATTTATTTATTTTAAATGTTTTTAAAGAATTAATTTTATAAATATTTATCAATTTTAATATATATTTTAGCAATAATAAATTTTTTATAAATAGCATACAAAACAATTGAAACAGAAAGTTATATTTTATGTCTCTCATCTTTATAATTTAAATTCATTTAATAGTAACATATAAACAATAAGGTAACATTTTTGTAAAAAAATATTTCAAAAGTAACTAAATATATAATTTATAAATTATCAAATTGTGATTACACTCCCTCTTTATGATTTCTAGAATATATAGAAATAATAAAACAAATACAACCAAGTATCCTAGAAGAACCGTTCAAAATAAATATAGAAAATCAAATCAAACTAAAATGTCAATTGGTTCTTTCTGATTATAATCATCTTGCTTTGACTCCACCACTCTCTCCAATGTCGCTTGATCTCATTCATTCCTCCATCGTATCTAAACAACATAAGATCAAAACAACAGAAGGAAAAAAAAATTAAAAAGAAAACTCATCAAAACCAAAACAATAACAAACAACATCAATTAACAACATACCATCATCATAGTGATGTATATTAACATCTATTTCCTACGTACTGTACTTGCAAAAAATGTACTTACAAAAATTGAAGAAATCAAAAAACAAACGCGATTTAATCTCAAGCATACATCGATAATTTCATTTAACTCCATAAACTATTTAAACTGAAACATTAGAAGTCGTGCATTTAAAGATGAATGTTTAGTCTTTCAGTAATTGACAAAAGAATCACTAAGAAAAGTGATTTGGTAACCCTGTTTGCACTTTTTCATTTGTCGAAGTTGATGAGATCTGAATGAAGTTATTAGGAGACAAATATGAATTCAAAGATATCGTGGGAGTGAGATAAAGAAAAAGGCTGATGTAGGTGCGAATAAATTTATTGGGTTTAGGGTTATTTATGGGATATGTGTTTCATATCTAACAGTTGTGGAGTAATGCTTGTAGGAACCGTTTTAGCATATGGAAGATAAACTGTTTTGTAATCGTGATACACCAAATGTGAAACTGTCATAGAAGTTGAAAGAAGAAATATCATGTTGGACGGAAGAAGAAATATGGGTACAGGAAAAATAAATAATAGTGGAATAATCATAAATAAAGAAAATAGAAAAATTAAAAAATGGAAAGGAGGAAGGTTAGGCCAGCCACGTGACTGGCTGTGTCATCCGCAAGGATGAAGTTATTGACATATTAAAAAAAAATCATTTTTCAGTATAAAAATAAATCTTGTATCTTTTAAATAATACGAATAAAATATTAAAATTCGTAATTAATTGTTCATCAAAATAAAATATATAACAGCAAGCTATTTACAATCTTATCTTCATCCACTCATAAAATCATCTTGTGTGCACCCTTCATTGCATCGTCCAATGTTTCATCATATCTCTTTATTCTATCTGATTTCCTCATCATGAAAATTTTATTTTATTTTTCTCATATTTAGATTAATAGCACATTTTTATTAAATCATTATTTTTTTTTGAACCAAAAAGATTATATTAATTCAAAAGGAAGAGTTACAACCAAGGCAATCTCAACAGATTCAGCCAACTAAATCTACAAAAATGCTAAATCATTAATCTAGCAAGGTTATGCCTAAACTTCCTATTTCCCCAGCATCTATACACTATACAATCAATAATTCTTTCTACCAAATTGTATTTATAAGTACTATCATAAATAGTTGCATTCCTAAGAAGCCATGTTTCATGAATAACTTCTGTTAACGCTGTTTTGAGCACAGTTGCCCGCCAGCCCTTGCCTTTGGTACTAGCCAGAACCCACTTCAACTCATCCTCCCAGAGAAGGGGTTTATGGTTAACCCCAACCACGTTAAAGTAGCCATCCAAACAGTAATGGTATTAGGGAAACTAAAGAAAATATGGTTAGCATTTTCTTCCTCCACGCCACACAACCTGCATAAGCTATCCTGAGCAATACCAAACCGCACCAACCTATCTTTAGTAGGGAGCTTCCCATGACACAACATCCAGGTAGTAAATTTTGCCTTAGGCCTAGCATAACTATGCATAAGTAACTTACACCAGTTACTTCTACTCAGGTCATCAATGAGCAAGGAATAAACTTCTTTCATGGAGTACTTATTTTGATGAAGCATTTGGTCCCAATGACTTTGGATTTGAGTGACCTTACTTCTAAGGTTCATGATGTTCCTTGTTGTCCACGTCCAGCTTTGCCCCACAGTTACTTCCATGACGTCACTTTTTTTCAGATAGACCTTGTGAATCCATTTAACCCACAGGCTGTCACTTTTGTTACTAATGTTCCAAAGGCACTTTAGTAAGGCAACTTGGTTCCAAACAGTTAGGTTCTTGATACCTAAACCACCTTGCTTCCTCGGCTTGCACATATTCTTCCAAGCAACAAAGCTCTTGTTGCTAACATCGTTCCTACCTGTCCAAATAAACGTCCTGCATATAGTGTCAATCTTCCTAAGCACACCTTTAGGGAGAGGGAAATTTAGCATCCAGTACTGAGTTATTGAGCAGATGATGCTGTTCACGAGTTGGATGTGACCAGCATAGCTAAGAAGCTTCGTAGCCCAATGACGGATACGCCCCGTTATTTTCGCAATGAGGGGCATGTAGTGCTGCAAATTGAGCTTTTTACTGCTAAGCGGAACACCTAAGTAGCGGATAGGGAAACTACCTTCAGCAAAACCAACCATACTTCTGATCTTGTTCCTCACGGTCATTTCCACACTGCCGAAGAAAATATTGCATTTCCTCGGGTTGCAAATTAGGCCAGTGGAGTGGGAAAAATTCCTAAAAGCTGCCATGAGGATTTCCACAGAGACAGCATCACCTCTGCAGAAGAGGAGGAGGTCATCTGCAAAAGCAAGGTTTGTTAGTGCCAACTGCTCACATTTTGCGTGATGATTAAAATCAGGGTTGCGCTGCATTTTCACCAAGCATCTATCAAGATACTAAATCATGATCACAAACAAAAGCGGGGAAATTGGGTCGCCCTTCCTGATACCTCTCTTTGCCTGCAGAAAAGTTGAAGTGTTGCCATTTATATTGAAGGTATAAGAAACTGTAGAGATCAGGGTAAGGATCCACTGGACAAATCTGGTTGGGAAGCCTAATTCCCTCAGGATACTGTCTAGAGCCCCCCATTTAACCATGTCATACGCCTTCTGAAGATCGATTTGCATCATGCATCTAGGAGTACCATGCTTCCTATCATACCCTTTGACAAGCTCATTAGCTAAGTGGATGTGGTTATGAATGTCTTGACCCGAAACAAATGCTGACCGATTCTTCTTAATAATGGAAGGCAAGACCTTTTTTAGTCTAGAAGTAAGAACCTTCGAGATAATTTTAAGGAAGATATTGCAACCAGAAATGGGCCTGTAGTCCTTAATCCCTAAAGCTCTGTCCCCTTTAGGAATAAGGGTTACCAGGGTTCTGTTGAAACTGTTAAGGATTTTACCAATTCTGAAGAATTCTTCAACAACTGCAATAACATCCAACTGCAGAATACCCCAACAGCTTTTGAAAAACTTGGCAGTAAACCCATCAGGGCCTGGGGATTTGTTGTCTCCGATACTGTTCAGGGCGTCTTCAATCTCCTTGGCTGACACAAAACTGACTAGATTGCTCTTGTGGTCATCCAGAACCTGCTTGCCCATTCTCATTGCTTCTGCATCAATATACTTAATTTGGGTAGGGGTAAATCCCAGCAGATGGGTATAAAAATTCATAACCTCTTTTTCTATCTTTTCTTGCCCTGTGATGACTTCCCCACTATCCTGCTGCAGGAATTTAATGTGGTTCCTTTGTTGCCTGGCTTTAGTATACGCGAAGTAGAATTTATTATTGCCATCTCCCTTTTTTATCCAATCAATTTTCTCCCTTTGGATCAATCTATTCTCTTCATGGTCATGAAGATTAATGATATCTTCAGTAAGTTTTTTAATCTGCTCAATCAAAATACCATCATGCCTGTTATTCTTGATCTCAGTTTGGGCTTTGTGTAAATTTTCCCTAGCTTCCAGCAGCCTTTTCTTTAAATTACCAGTCTGATTGCTAAAATTCTTAATGTCTGCCTTTAGCCTTTGGAGCTTGTACCAAAGAACCTGCATAGGGTCCCCACAGGCAGGAATATCCCAGGAAGCTTTTACCATCTCTTTGAAGCCATTGATGTCAGTGAGATAATTATTGAATTTGAATTGATTACCTCTTTTATACTCAGCAAGCCCACTGATAGAAAGAAGGGAATTGTCAGAAACATTGGGGGGCAAAATACTCAGCACATGCCTAGGAAATAGTTGGAACCATTCTGGATTGCAGATTGCCCTATCAATCCTAGAGTAAATAGTACCAGAGACCTGTTTATTTGACCAAGTGTAGTGGTCCCCCACACTGTCGATTTCAAACATATCACTTTTCCTCATCATGCTAGCAATATCAATATATTCTTTATCACTCACCAATTTTCCACCAATTCTATCCCTAGCTGTTACCACATTATTGAAATCACCAATGGCACACCAAGGACCAACTTGGTTCATGTGAATGTTTTCCATCTTCCTCTAAAGGATTCTTCTCATGTCCAATTGATTGTGGGCGTAGATTGCAGTAAGCCAGTAGAGGAATTCACCTGTGACTGTGTAGATACCACAATGAAGGTGTTGACTAGAACTGCTACACAACTTCAGATCAACCTTTGTATCATCCCAAAGAATCCAGATTCGACCATTAGGGTGGGTAGAGTAATTATCAATGTAGGATCTGTTCATTTTAAGCTTGTCTCTGATAGTCTTGGCCTTTGTTTCTTTCACTCTAGTTTCAAGCAAGATGCAAATGGTAGGTTGAAGATGTAAGAGAAGGGAGCTAATCTCTTTTATCTTCCCCAACTTGTTGAGCCCCCTAACATTCCAGGAGACTAACATGGTCCTCTATCTAGTACTAGAGGCTCAATCATGTCCCCTAGTACCCCATATCCATTCTCACAAGGTATAGCTGTTGAACCTTCTGCATAATCTTTCATATGAATTCTGCTTTTCCCCTGTCTGTTAAGAGAAGTCCAGCTCCCTTCCTCTTTTGATCTTGGAACCATGCCCTGATTACTGCTATCAGAAATAATACCTTTAGGAGTAGACACTAAAGCAGTATTCTTTTCTATCTCAGAAATTTGCAGTGATTGGTTAACGACTGTTTCCTTTTGTTGAACTGCAACTACTGGTTGCCTCTTCTTTGGTCTCCATTCATTTTTCCTAGCTCTGAGTTCACAGTTGTGACCCACTTTTTGGCATCTTTCACAGAACTTTGGCCTCCATTCATATTCAATCTTCTGTATAACCGTGGTGCCCTCCTTTTCCTTTATACGGATTTCCTCTAACAGTTTCTGAGTGACATCGACCTCGATTAGGACTCTTGCATAGGATACCCTCAGTTTACTAGCAGTACACTCATCAGTCACCAATGGTACTCCAATAGCACTAGCAAGTTTACTCAAATTAGACTTACCCCATAGGTGGAGGGGCAGCAAAGGGAATTTCACCCAGATTGGGATGGTTCTCATCATATCCTTCTTTAGATTGAAACCCTTCCTCCACTCTTTCAGGACCATTGGCATTCCTCTATAGGTGTAAGGCCCCTTCATGAGGACTATTTCCATCGCATCTTTGGTACTAAAGCGGAGTATGAAGTATCCTTCTTCATGGTAGAAGATATTAGGAAGCTGAACGAAGTTCCAAGTCTTTGTCATGAAGTTCTTCACCGAATGCATACTTAGGTCATCCCCCAAAATGTACATGATTAGCGAATTTTCCCAATGTTTGGCCTCGTGGTTTGCATCATCCTCATCGATTTCAACTTCCATTCTCCCATCGATCACAGTAGGGGGGATATACTTCATTTCCAATCCCTTAGCTTTATTCCTATTTTCAGATAACACATCAACCCATAACTTTCGATTCGGGGCTTCTTGATTCGTATTTGTTACGGTGTCTGCAGAGCTAGCTCCTTCTTCTTTAACATCCATTGTTGACTCTGATTCCATCTCAGCTTGTGGCCTATCTTCCGGTATCAGAGGAGGTGTTGAAGGGTTCAGAGTTACCGGCGGTACCGAAACATTTGGCGGCCGCCCCCTGTTCCTCTTCGTCATCTTCGTCGCCATCAGAATATTAATTTATTTGTATTATTAAATCATTATTGCAATGGCATAGATTTCAATAAGTAACATTTTTTTTTCATATTTAGATAAACAAAAAACACCACCTTCTATTTTTCTCTTATTTTGATTATTATTATATTTTTGTCGTATATGTAAGATGTTGTAATTTTTTTGCCGTATATGTATTTATTTATTTTAAATGTTTTTAAAGAATCAATTTTATAAATATTTATCAATTTTAGTATATAATTTAGCAATAATAATAATTTTATAAATAACATACATAACAATTGAAACATAAAGTTATATTTTATGTCTCTCTTCTTTATAATTTAAATTCATTTAATAACAACATATAAACAATAAGGTAACATTTTTATAAAAAATATATTTCGAAAGTAACTAAATATATAATTTATAAATGATCAAATTGTGATTATACTCTCTCTTTGTGATTTCTAACATATATAGAAATAATAAAACAAATACAACCAAGTATCCTAGAAGAACCGTTCAAAATAAATATAGAAAATCAAATCAAACTAAGATGTCAATTGGTTCTTTCTGATTATACTCATATTGCTTTGACTCCACCACTCTCTCCAATTTCACTTGATCTCATTCATTCCTCCATCGTATCTAAACAGCATAAGATCAAAACAACAGAAGGAAAAAAATGAAAAAGAAAACTAATCAAAACCAAAAAAATAACAAACATCATCGATTAACAACATACTATCATCACAGTGATCTATATTAACTTCTATTTCCTACATTCCGTACTTACAAAAATTGTACTTACCAAAATTGAAGAATTGAAAAAACAAACGCGATTTAATCAGAAGCATACATCAATAATTTCATTCAATTCCATAGACTATTTAAACTGAAACATTAGAAGCCAAGCATTTACCGATGAATGTTTAGTCTTTCAGCAGTTGACAAGAGAATCACTAAGAAAAGTGATTTGGTAACCCAGTTTGCACTCTTTCCTTTGTCGAAGTTGAAGAGATCTGAATGAAGATGTTAGGAGACAAATATGAATCCAAAGATATCAGTGAGAGTGAGAAAAAGAAAAGGGCCGATGTAGGTACAAATAAATTTATTGGGTTTAGGGTTATTTATGGGATATGAAATTCATATTTAACATTTGTGGAGTAATGGTTGTAGGAACCATTTTAGCATATATAAGATAAACCGCTTTGTAACCGTCATACACCAAATGTGAAACTATCATAGAAGTCTAAAGAAGAAATACTAT
The DNA here is from genome assembly GCA_948472305.1 of Vicia faba. NCBI lineage: Eukaryota > Viridiplantae > Streptophyta > Magnoliopsida > Fabales > Fabaceae > Vicia > Vicia faba. The sequence goes on from OX451741.1 coordinate 1,358,442,758, forward strand.
GTAGGATGGAAGAAGAAATATGCGTACAGGATAACTAAATAATAGTGGAATAATAATAAATAAAGAAATAGAAAAATAAACAATGGAAAGGAGGAAGGTTAGGCAAGCCAGATGGCTGGCTGTGTGATCCGCACGGATGAAGTTATAGACGTATTAAAAAAATCCTTCTTCAGTATAAAAATAAATCTTATATCTTTTAAATAATACAATTCCCCCCCCCCCCCCCCCCCCCCCCCCCCCCCATATTTAGATCAATAGTTAAATCATTATTGCAATGACATAACATTTTTTTCATATTTAGATAAACAAAAAACATCACATTCTATTTTTCTCTTATTTTGATCATTATTATATTTTTGTCGTATATGTCAGATGTTGTATTTTTTTTTCTCGTATGGGTATTTATTTATTTTAAATGTTTTTAAAGAATCAATTTTATAAATATTTATCAATTTTAATATATAATTTAGCAATAATAATAATTTTATAAATAGCATACAAAACAATTGAAACAGAAAGTTATATTTTATGTCTCTCATCTTTATAATTTAAATTCCTTTCATAGTAACATATAAACAATAAGGTAACATTTTTGTAAAAAATTATTTCGAAAGTAACTAAATATATAATTTATAAATTATCAAATTGTGATTACACTTCCTCTTTATGATTTCTAGAATATATAGAAATAATAAAACAAATACAACCAAGTATCCTAGAAGAACCGTTCAAAATAAATATAGAAAATCAAATCAAACTAAGATGTCAATTGGTTCTTTCTGATTATACTCATATTGCTTTGACTCCACCACTCTCTCCAATTTCACTTGATCTCATTCATTCCTCCATCGTATCTAAACAGCATAAGATCAAAACAACAGAAGGAAAAAAATGAAAAAGAAAACTAATCAAAACCAAAAAAATAACAAACATCATCGATTAACAACATACTATCATCACAGTGATCTAAATTAACTTTTATTTCCTACATTCCGTACTTACAAAAATTGTACTTACCAAAATTGAAGAATTGAAAAAACAAACGCGATTTAATCAGAAGCATACATCAATAATTTCATTCAATTCCATAGACTATTTAAACTGAAACATTAGAAGCCAAGCATTTACCGATGAATGTTTAGTCTTTCAGCAGTTGACAAGAGAATCACTAAGAAAAGTGATTTGGTAACCCAGTTTGCACTCTTTCCTTTGTCGAAGTTGAAGAGATCTGAATGAAGATGTTAGGAGACAAATATGAATCCAAAGATATCAGTGAGAGTGAGAAAAAGAAAAGGGCCGATGTAGGTACAAATAAATTTATTGGGTTTAGGGTTATTTATGGGATATGAAATTCATATTTAACATTTGTGGAGTAATGGTTGTAGGAACCATTTTAGCATATATAAGATAAACCGCTTTGTAACCGTCATACACCAAATGTGAAACTATCATAGAAGTCTAAAGAAGAAATACTATGTAGGATGGAAGAAGAAATATGCGTACAGGATAAATAAATAATAGTGGAATAATAATAAATAAAGAAATAGAAAAATAAACAATGGAAAGGAGGAAGGTTAGGCAAGCCACATGGCTGGCTGTGTGATCCGCACGGATGAAGTTATAGACGTATTAAAAAAATCCTTCTTCAGTATAAAAATAAATCTTATATCTTTTAAATAATACAATTCCCCCCCCCCCCCCCCCCCCCCCCCCCCCCCCCCCCCCCCCCCCATATTTAGATCAATAGTTAAATCATTATTGCAATGACATAACATTTTTTTTCATATTTAGATAAACAAAAAACATCACATTCTATTTTTCTCTTATTTTGATCATTATTATATTTTTGTCGTATATGTCAGATGTTGTATTTTTTTTTCTCGTATGGGTATTTATTTATTTTAAATGTTTTTAAAGAATCAATTTTATAAATATTTATCAATTTTAATATATAATTTAGCAATAATAATAATTTTATAAATAGCATACAAAACAATTGAAACAGAAAGTTATATTTTATGTCTCTCATCTTTATAATTTAAATTCCTTTCATAGTAACATATAAACAATAAGGTAACATTTTTGTAAAAAATTATTTCGAAAGTAACTAAATATATAATTTATAAATTATCAAATTGTGATTACACTTCCTCTTTATGATTTCTAGAATATATAGAAATAATAAAACAAATACAACCAAGTATCCTAGAAGAACCGTTCAAAATAAATATAGAAAATCAAATCAAACTAAGATGTCAATTGGTTCTTTCTTATTATACCCATCTTGCTTCGACTCCACCACTCTCCCCAATGTGGTTTGATCTCATTCATTCCTTCATTGTATCTAAACAACATAAGATCAAAACAACAGAAGGAAAAAAAATTAAAAAGAAAACTCATCAAAACCAAAACAATAACAAACAACATCAATTAATAACATACCATCATCATAGTGATCTATATTAACATCTATTTCCTACATACTTTACTTACAAAAAATGTACTTACAAAAATTGAAGAAATAAAAAAAAACGCGATTTAATCTCAAGCATACATCGATAATTTCATTTAACTCCATAAACTATTTAAACTGAAGCATTAGAAGTCGTGCATTTAAAGATGAATGTTTAGTCTTTCAGTAATTGACAAAAGAATCACTAAGAAAAGTGATTTGGAAACCCTGTTTGCACTTTTTCATTTGTCGAAGTTGATGAGATCTGAATGAAGTTATTAGGAGACAAATATGAATCCAAAGATATCGTGGGAGTGAGATAAAGAAAAAGGTTGATGTAGGTGCGAATAAATTTATTGGGTTTAGGGTTATTCATGGGATATGTGTTTAATATCTAACGGTTGTGGAGTAATGCTCGTAGGAACCGTTTTAGCATATGGAAGATAAACTGTTTTGTAATCGTGATACACCAAATGTAAAACTGTCATGGAAGTTGAAAGAAGAAATATCATGTTGGACGGAAGAAGAAATATGGGTACAGGAAAAATAAATAATAGTGGAATAATCATAAATAAAGAAAATAGAAAAATAAATAAATGGAGAGTAGGAAGGTTAGGCCAACCACGTGGCTGGCTGTGTCATCTGCAAGGATGAAGTTATTGACATATTAAAAAAATCATTTTTCAGTATAAAAATAAATCTTGTATCTTTTAAATAATACGAATAAAATATTAAAATTCGTAATTAATTGTTCATCAAAATATAATATATAATAGCAATTTATTTACAATCTTATCTTCATCCACTCATAAAATCATCTTGTGTGCACCCTTCATTGTTTCGTCCAATATTACGTCACATCTCTTTACTCTATATGATTTCTTCATCATGACAATTTTAATTTTTTTTCTCATTTTTAGATCAATAGCATATTTTTATTAAATCATTATTGCAATGGCATAGATTTCAATAAGTAACATTTTTTTTCATATTTTGATAAACAAAAAATATCACCTTCTATTTTTCTCTTATTTTGATCAATATTATATTTTTATCGTATATGTAAGATGTTGTGATTTTTTTTTCCCGTATAGGTATTTATTTATTTTAAATGTTCTTAAAGAATCAATTTTATAAATAGTTATCAATTTTAATATATAATTTAGCAATAATAATAATTTTATAAATAACATACAAAACAATTGAAACAGAAAGTATATTTTATGTCTCTCTTCTTTATAATTTAAATTCCTTTAATAGTAACATATAAACAATAAGGTAACATTTATGTAAAGAATTATTTGGAAAGTAACTAAATATATAATTTATAAATTATCAAATTGTGATTATACTCTCTCTTTGTGATTTCTAGCATATATAGAAATAATAAAACAAATACAACCAAGTATTCTAGAAGAACCGTTCAAAATAAATATAGAAAATCAAATCAAACTAAGATGTCAATTGGTTCTTTCTGATTATACTCATCCTGCTTTGACTCCACCACTCTCTCCAATGTCGCTTGATCTCATTCATTCTTCCATCGTATCTAAACAACATAAGATCAAAAAAATAGAAGGAAAAAATGAAAAAGAAAACTCATCAAAACCAAAACAATAACAAACAACATCAATTAACAACATACCATCATCACAGTGATCTATATTAACTTTTATTTTCTACGTACTGTACTTACAAAAATTGTACTTGCAAAAATTGAAGAAATGAAAAAACAAACACGATTTAATCTGAAGCAATAGAAGTAATGCATTTATCGATGAATGTTTAGTCTTTCAGCCTTTGACAAGACAATCACTAAGGAAAGTGATTTGTATACCCTGTTTGCACTATTTCCTTTGTCTAAGTTGAAAAGATCTGAATGAAGATGTTAGGAGACAAATATGAATTTAAAGATATCGGCAGGAGTGAGAAAAAGAAAAAGGCCGATGTAGGTACAAATAAAGTTATTGGGTTTAGGGTTATTTATGGGATATGGAATGCATATGTAACGGTTGTGGAGTAATGGTTGTTGGAACGGTTTTAGCATATGGAACATAAACTGTTTTGTAACCGTCATGCACCAATTGTTAAACTATCATAGAAAAATAAACAAAGGAAAGGAGGAAGGTTAGGCCAGCCACGTGGCAGGTTGTGTGATCCGCAAGAATGAAGTTATTGACGTATTAAAAAAAACTTTTATTTAGTATAAAAATAAATCATGTATCTTTTAAATAATACGAATAAAAAATTAAAATTCATAATTAAATGTTCATCAAAATATAACATATAATAGAATTTTACTTACAATCTTATCTCCATCCACCCATAAAATTATCTTGTGTTCACCCTTCATTGTTCTGATGGAATAGATTTCAATAAGACAAAAACACTACCTTCTATTTTTCTCTTATTTTGGTCATTTTTATATTTTTGTCGTATATGTAAGATATTGTAATTTTTCCCCGTAAAGGTATTTATTTATTTTAAATGTTTTTAAAGAATAAATTTTATAAATATTTATCAATTTTAGAGTTTAATTTAGAAATAATAATAATTTTATAAATAGCTGTTAAATTGTAATTCATATGTGTCAAAAGAAGATTTGATTTGTTTAGATTTAAATAGATTTGAATTTAAATCTAGATTATATTTGATTTAGTAAAGAGATATTTTGGGCTTGGGTTTTAGCTTAGGGAGCAAGCTAACCTAAATCTATAAATAGAGGGAGTAACCCCTATTTTTGTAAACAATGTAATTCATAGTATTTTGCAGTTGCAAAGTGAATAATAAAATTTCCACAGTTTGTGGGCAGAGAGAAACTCTGCAGAAATATTTCTATTGTCTTTTCTTTATTTGTCTCATAACTAATCATCAGTGGTGGTCGAAATTCATCATAGAGTATTGGTGGATTTCCAACATCTGGTATCAAGAGCTTGTGTTACGATTCAAGGGAAGTATCAATCAAGAACGATTGAAGAATTCACGATGACAAGTTATGGGAATGCAAACTATCCAGCAACGCTGCCAATTCTGAAAGTTGACAACTATGAGAATTGGTGCAAGCAGATGAAAGTCTTATTAAGGTGTCAAGGCCTTTGGGACCTTGTAAAAGATGGAGTCGAAGCGCTTGGCGAAAATGCTTCAGAAGAAGAAAAGAAGAAATATACAGAATCTGAGAAACAGAGTTATAAAGCATTGTTTATAATTCATCAATGTGTCAGCCCAGACAATTTCGAAAAGATTAGTGATTCAGAATCTGCAAAAGAAGCTTGGGAGATCCTGGAGAAATCTTTTGGAGGCGCTGAGAAGGTGAAAGAAGTGAGGTTACAAACTCACAAAAGGACCTATGAACTGCTTCAAATGGAAGACAGTGAAAACATATCTGATTTCTTCACTAGAGTTACAAAACTAGTGAATCAAATCAAGACATGTGGAGAAACATTAACAACAAGAGATGTTGTTTCGAAGATCTTGAGATCCTTAGCTCCTAAGTTTGACCACATAGTGGTGGCGATCGAAGAGGGGAAAGACTTGTTGAAATTGACAAAGGAAGAGCTTCAAGGGACACTCGAATCTCATGAACAAAGAATGAATGAAAGGGCTGTAGGAAAATCGAAGAGTGATGTGGCCTTGCAGGCACATTCAGCAAAAGAGACCAAAGGCAAAGGAAAGTATTTCGACAGAAGTAGAGGTGGCTACAAATCGAATGGTAGAGGAAACCAAATCGAAGGAGACGTGTCGAATCAAAGAAGACCACACCAAGGCAACCAAAGAGGTGGTGCTGCAAACAGAGGAAGAGGTGGTGGTCGAAAACCTGATAAGAGTCACATTCAATGTTACAATTGTCAGAAGTATGGTCATTATTCCAGTGATTGTCCAGAAAAACGAAAGAATCAAGAAAGTGATGCAAAGCTTGCAAAACATGAAGAAGAAGAAGAGATGATGCTAATGGTCACAACAAGAGATGAAGATAGATTCAAGGACCAATGGTACTTGGATTCAGGATGTTCATCACATATGTCTGGAAGGAAAGACTGGTTCGTCAATATAAAACCCTCAACGAAAAATTTGGTAAAATTTTCAAATGACAACACCCTAGCAGCTGAAGGTATTGGTGATGTTATGATCATGAGGAAAGATGGCAAGAAGTCAGTAATTTCGAATGTATTGTACATACCAGGCATGAAGAGCAATTTGCTCAGTATAGGGCAGTTGGTCGAAAAGAATTATAAAGTGTCAATCGAAGATAAGTTGATGAGAGTTGTTGATGCAAATGGGAGGGTAATCTTGAAGGCTCCTATGTCTCAGAATCGAACCTTCAAGATGTAACTAAATGTGATGGAGCACAAGTGCCTTTCGACTGCCGCTAGCAGAGATGAATGGATATGGCATTATAGACTAGGTCATCTCAACTTCAGAGACATCAGAGATTTGAAGAGAAGAAATATGGTTTCAGGATTGCCTGAAATTGATATTCCAAACGAAGTATGTGAAGAATGTGTGCAGGCGAAGCAACACAAGAATAGATTCAGCAAGGATGCAGGAAGCAGATCGAAGGCTAGTCTCGAAATCATATACTCTGATGTATGTGGACCAATCCAGGTGGATTCGATGGGAGGTAACAAATACTTTGTTACATTCATAGATGATTTCAGTCGAAAGCTATGGACTTACCTGATCAAGAAGAAAAGTGAAGTGATCGAAGTATTCACCAAGTTCAAGTCCATGGTCAAAAGACAAAGTTGTCGAAAGCTCAAAGTTTTGAGAACTGATGGTGGAGGAGAATATGTGTCGAAAGACTTCGACAGATTATGTGAAAAGGAAGGGATTGTGCATGAGGTGGTGCCACCCTATACTCCACAGCAAAATGGAATTGCAGAAAGGAAAAATCGAACCATCATGAATATGGTGAGAAGTATGTTGAAAGGCAAGAATTTACCCAAAGAGTTCTGGGGTGAAGCTGTTTCGAATGCAACATACATTTTGAACAGAAGTCCTACAAAGAAGCTAGAAGGAATTACTCCAGAAGAATGTTGGTCTGGTGTGAAGCCTAGCTTGATTCATCTGAGAGTATTTGGATCTATTGCACATAGACATGTGCCATATCAGTTGAGAAAGAAACTTGATGACAAGTCAAGTCAAATGATCCTAGTTGGATATCATTCGACAGGAGGCTACAAGTTGTTCGATCCAGAGAACAAGAAGATTGTGATCAGCAGGGACGTGATCATAGATGAGTTCAAAGAATGGGATTGGACTACAAATGTCAAGAAAGATTCAGTGGGAATCTTATTCGAAGAGCCAGAAACTCAAGTCAAAAGAGAAGTTCGACAAGAGGAGCCAGCAGATATACCCAGTACAAGCAGACCTCAAAGAACAAGACGCATGCCTGCAAGATTGCAAGATTGTGTGATTACATCAGATGATGTGATAGATGATGAAGGTGAGCTGGTACATTATGCTTTCTATGCAGATGTCGAACCTGTTAATGCAGCTGAAGCATTAAAGGATTCGAAGTGGGTGAAAGCAATGAACGAAGAAGTAAAGTCTATCGAAGACAACAACACTGGTCACTTGTCGAATTGCCTCAAGGAAAGAAGGCAATTGATGTCAAGTGGGTATACAAAGTGAAGACGAATTCGAAAGGTGAAGTAACTCGACACAAAGCAAGACTTGTGGCGAAAGGATTTCTACAGAAAGAAGGAATAGATTTCGACGAAGTTTTTGCACCTGTTGCTAGGATCGAAACAATCAGGCTGGTTGTTGGTCTAGCAGAAATCAACAGTTGGCACATATGTCAGATGGACGTGAAGTATGCATTCCTAAATGGACCCTTAGATGAAGAAGTCTATGTTAAACAACCAGTTGGGTTTGTGAAACATGACAAAGAAAGAAAGGTGTACAGGCTACATAAAGCCCTGTATGGTTTGAAACAAGCTCCAAGGGCTTGGAATAAGAAAATTGATAGTTTTCTAAGTGAGAAGGAATTTGTGAAGTGCATAACTGAACATGGAGTATATGTAAGAAGAAGCAAGAGTAAATTGATTATACTATGTCTCTATGTAGATGCTTTGTTGATAACAGGTAGCTGTAAAAGTGAGATCGAAGACTTCAAAGTTGACCTTAGCAAGGAATTCGAAATGTCTGATTTGGGTGAGATTTCATATTTCCTTGGTATCGAATTCTACAAGAGCAGTAGAGGTTTGATGATGCATCAAAGAAGATATGCAGGAGAAATTCTCAAAAGGTTTGAGATGGAAGAATGCAATGCAACTTCGACACCTGCAGAACCAAGACTGCAACTGTCGAAAGATGCAGATGAAGATGATGTTGATCCAACCCAATACAGAAGACTTATTGGATCAGTGAGATCCTTTTGTCATACAAGGCCTGACTTAGCATACAGTGTAGGTATGGTAAGTAGATTCACGCAGAAGCCAAAGGTATCACATCTAGCAGCCGTGAAGAGGATACTAAGGTATCTCAAAGGAACTTTCGATTATGGCATTCTGTTTCCTGCAGTTGATAAAGGAAAAGAATGCAAGTTAGTGGGATACACTGATTCGAGTTGGTGTAGTGATGCTGAAGATCGAAAGTCAACAGCAGGATATGTGTTTATGCTAGGTGGTGCAACAATTGCTTGGAGTTCGAGAAAAGAACCAGTAGTGGCATTATCATCATGCGAAGCAGAATACATAGCTGCTTCTCTTTGTGCATGTCAAGCAACCTGGATGGTGAACTTGGTCGAAGAGATAACAGGGAAGAATCATGGAGCAATTACCATGAAGATAGACAGCATGTCAGCTATCAATCTGGCGAAGAACCCAATAGCACATGGTCGAAGTAAGCACATCGAAATGAGGTTCCATTATCTTCGAGAGCAGGTAGCAGATGGGAAGATGAATTTGGAACACTGCAGAACTGAAAATCAGATTGCAGACATCATGACAAAGGGAGTGCAGGTCGAAGTATTCAGAAAGCTAAGGGCCATGATGAACATAGACAGTTTAGACACAATGAATTAGGTGGTGTGTTAAATTGTAATTCATATGTGTCAAAAGAAGATTTGATTTGTTTAGATTTAAATAGATTTGAATTTAAATCTAGATTAGATTTGATTTAGTAAAGAGATATTTTGGGCTTGGGTTTTAGCTTAGGGAGCAAGCTAACCTAAATCTATAAATAGAGGGAGTAACCCCTATTTTTGTAAACAATGTAATTCACAATATTTTGCAGTTGCAAAGTGAATAATAAAATTTCCACAGTTTGTGGGCAGAGAGAAACTCTGCAGAAATATTTCTATTGTCTTTTCTTTATTTGTCTCATAACTAATCATCAGTGGTGGTCGAAATTCATCATAGAGTATTGGTGGATTTCCAACAATAGCATACAAAACAATTGAAACAGAAAATTATATTTTATGTCTCTCTTCTTTTTAATTTAAATTCCTTGAATAGTAACATATAAAAAAAATAAGGTAACATAAGATCAAAACAACATAAGATGAAAACAACAGAAGCAAAAAAAATGAAAAAGAAAACTCATAAAAACCAAAAAACAATAGCAAACAACATCAATGAACAACATACCATCATCATAGTGATCTATATTAACTTCTGCTTCTTACGTATTATACTGACAAAAATTGTACTTACAAAAATTGAAGAAATAAAAAAACAAACGCGATTTAATATGAAACATACATCGATAATTTCATTCAACTTCAAAAACTATTTAAACTGAAACATTAGAAGTCGTGCATTTATCGATGAATATTTAGTCTTTTACCAATTGACAAAAAGAATCACTAAGAAAGGCGATGAAGTTGTCAGGTGACAAATATGAATCCAAAGATATCGGTGGGAGTGAGAAAAAGAAAAAGGATGATGTAGGTACTGTTGCACCCCAAAATTTGCACTCGCATGGTTCCCAAAGCCTTCCCCTTGCATGGTTGATCACAAACTCTTGCCTAAGGAAAAGGAAAATTTTTGAGTGATGCTTCGATTTGCATTCTGAAGAAGCACTTCGATTGGCATTCTGAAAGATCCTTCGATTGGCATTCTGAAGGAGCATTTCGATTGGCATTCTGAAGGAGCATTTCGATTGGCACTCTGAAGAAGCATTTCAATTGGCACTCTAAAGAAGCATTTCGATTGGAATTCTGAAGGAGCACTTCGATTGGCATTCTGAAAGACCCTTCGATTGGCATTCTGAAGGAGCATTTCGATTGGCACTCTGAAGAAGCATTTCGATTAGCATTCTGAAGGAACACTTCGATTGGCATTCTGAAAAACCCTTCGATTGGCATTCTGAAGGAGCATTTCGATTGGCACTCTGAAGAAGCATTTCGATTGGCATTAAGGACAAGTACTTTGATTGGAATTCCAAAAAGGTACATTCGAAGAAGCATTCAAAGGGTCCATCCGAAGAAGCTTTCGAAAGAAGCCATCAGCCCATTCGAAAGGGAGCATTCGAAGGCCAACTGCTTGTCATTCAAAATTCAAAAAGGGACAGAATCCCATGTGTTTAGCCAACGTTACAAACTCTCATTCATGGCTTTCAAACACACAATTAACGTTACGAATCCTCCTTCATGGCTGTCAAAACACATAATCAAGGTCATTTAAACCTTTGTATTCCTGTCCCCTTCACCCCCTCTATATAAAGAATTCACAAATGCTGCAAAAAGGAGACGAAGAAGATACAAAAAAATAGAGAACTTGGAGAGACGCTGCCCAGAATTTTCCAAGCCAAAGCTGCCACCCAGCGAATGCCTCCCCCCTCAGAACTACAGGTCGAAGCACCTCTGTTTGGTAAAAGAAAAATCTAATCTCAAGCTCACTCTCAAATTCATTTCGATTGCATATTCATATTTTTTCTGTTTGTGAATGATTTAATGTGCTTCATGTGAGCTACAGTGCAAAGTTGAGATTGTGCCATTGCTTGGGCACAATCTGAGTTTATCCTTCGAATCCCAGGATAAAACAAACCCAGACCCAGGTTCAGCAGGTGCGAATAAGAGGAGATTCGAACCAGGGGGGTTAAGTCCCCCCTGGACTTTTAATATGTGTTTCGTTTTGCAGGAACCTCATGCTCAACTTCTTGTTCAGAGCTTTGAAGCTCAACAGTTTAGCTTCGAACTGGACCCAGGACTTTCAGTTCGAAGGATGACATGTCCAGATCGAACCCCCTCAGAGTGCAACCCCTCATACACCTTCGATCCAGCCTCTTCACTAGGTCGAAAGACAGCCTGTACCTCTTTCGACCCAGGCCTCCAGAATTATATTTCTTTTTTTCTTGTTTTGCTGCCTAGCCCTTTTGTACTCTGTTTATTTTGCTTTTGTTTATTCCTTTTAATTTTCTTTTTAACATAAAAATCATAAAAATAAATAACTTAGAATTAGAATTTAATTTAGTTAATCATTTTAACTTATTTTCTCCAATTTTAAAATTAGTAGACTTAGGATTTATTTAAATTCAATCATTTTCATAAACATAAAACAAAAAAAAGAGAGTTCTTATTCTTAGGATTTTCTAGATGCACGCGCGTTTATTTTATTATGACTACTTATTGGTTTGTGGTAGCTTAAATTAAGACTTTTACTTTACTGCTTATTATTTCCCTAATTTTGGACATGTAAATAATCCCCCTCCCCGAAGCCTTGTAATAGTGTAGTATTTACAGTTTATGCACTTTAAATTCCTGTATATATATTAATTGCTTAGATGTATGCTAACTAGGATTGTATGACAAGATCTAAAAACAAATGGTAGAACACCTAAAAATATAAAGATAATATAAACTGAAAATTGACACACTTGCACATGCCACTCCTAGGGTACACTTCATTTGGTTGCCTCAAATGTGGTCATTAAGTATAGGATGTTTTAGAGGTCGTCCTTTTTGTCCCAAGATCATAAGTTGCCTCGAAATGGTTGCCTCGATAAAAACGATCTAAGACATTAAGATTACCACTAAAGTGTCCTAACGTTGCTTTAGTGACCACAAGTCCCTTAAATCGAATTGACCCGAAAAACTCCAACGACGGTGCTACCTACTCCTCGATAGTGGGATAGAACTGTCTAAAGGACAGTTGCACAGTTTAATTCCTTTTCGAGTAGGTAGATGTTCTTAAGTACTCGCTCTCTTTTAAAACAAAACAAAAACTTTTCGCACTTACACTTTCATCAAAAACAAAACTCTTTTCAAAACCCACAATCACAAAGAAAAGCAAACCTTTTGAAAACATAGTGAGCAAGTACCTAAGAGCCCGTGGATAACCACGGATAGAAAGGGTGCTAATACCTTCCCTTTTTATAATCTACCTCCCGAACCCGAGAAACAATCTCGAAAAGGAATTTTTTCGGTGCTTTTGTCCTTTCCCTTGTTGGATAAAATAAAAGACGGTGGCGACTCTTGCTTACCGCGACACTTTGCAAAAACAAACGCAAACGCGAACCAGCATTTTAAAAAACAGTCAGTTCTCGTTCCCACCGATCACAGAACTGGCAACTCTGCTGGGGAGTTTGATGATGAGTGAGGTGTACCTTAGGACTAGATCACTTGTGTTTTCATTTGTATTGCTTTGTATGCTTTTAATTTTGTGGGCTTGTATCGGAGATCTATAAATCCTCCACCCGGATTTTGGGAAACATTTATAGATAGCAATACGTTGTGGAAACTGTGCGGGGTATACCGACACGGTTGAAGCAATAGCTATATTAGTGTGACATATTTGTGAGTACCGGTAGCCTTTGAGTCAATCAAAGAGAATACGGGGCCGCTGAGTGATGTCACTAAGCACTAATGATCTAGAACCTTACTTGACCATCTTGGCCTTTTTAGGGGTAGTGAGATGACCGACTTTGGTGCAGTCCGAAGTTGGTAGATACTCGATACTACACTCATTGAGGATTGTTTTCTCGGAATATTTTGGTCGCCAGTTAAGTGGCTAAACCGAAACGATGAACATAGAAAACAATCCAATGATATTGAGCTCCTTAGAACCCGGTTACTATTTATAGGACAGGTTTTTGAGCCAACTAAACTCAAGAGGGTACTTACCTATGAAACTCCATGCCAGCCTAAACTTAAGGCTATATGTGTGACTTGTGTGCCTTAAAACTTGAACTACTTGCACATACTTGTTATCTGACAACATGAGTTCCTTGCAGGGTTTGTTTACAGTCCTTATCCGATAATTTGGATTTATTGCAAGGCTTACTTACATCATCTGACACTTTTGCTTAAACGCATAGCATACACATCATAGCATCATGCCTTAGCATTTCTTTAACCATTTCAAGGATCTCAAGGGTCTGCGATGCAGGTTATGGTAAATCAAATGGCTAGCAAGGGGCAAAGGGGATTTATTTTCCTCTAGCCAAGGTTGTCTAAAAATCCAAGCATGATAACTTGAGTCAGGGGCTATGACCCACTCGATATGGTGAGCTTGACTCTTGAAGAAGGACTCTCAGCAACATGAAGTTCCTTCAATCAAGCTATCAGATTCAAATTCTAACCGTTTCTTGTTTACCCCACGAGATCCTTGAAAACATTGCATACATCATACATATCATTGCATAACAGGTCTCCCAGCACAGGTCTCTCATGTTCTCGCTGTTTATTTCAGCAATGGCTTTCCAACCAAACAACCAAGATCTCCGGGCTCAACTTCAAGAAATGTTCTTGAACCTATCCCAGGGGCAAGAAGAAATAAAAGCTATCCTCACAAGGGGCTTGGTCCTAGGGAATCCAGGAGGCATCAGGAATGATCAGTTGGAAGGGCTACAAATTGAGTTGGCAACAATGAAGATCCAGATGATGGGACAGATGATGGGCCAGATGGCTCTCATTCAAGACTTAGCTCAAAGACAAGAAGAGCTCAGGGTCCTCGTCAGCAAGCTGCTTCAAAATAACCAAGTGGGGCAAACAACTAGGGTTGAAGATCAAGTCATCATTCAACCACCTTTGGGGCAAGAAGACAAGGGAAAATCTCCTCAGCTTGCTTCAGGGTCACAAGCCCAGCATCAACCTCGCCAGCATCAACAGGGTAATCAGCGTAAGCGAAATACGTCTGGAAGACATTTCTCTGAGATTGATATACCATCATCTCTCATACTGAAACGCTTGTTGGAGGTTAATCTGATTACTTTGAAGGATCCTCCCCGGAATCCCAACACCTCTGCTCCTACCTATCATCCCAATGAAAGGTGTGCATACCACTCTGACGGTCCGGGACATGACACCGACGAATGTTGGACTCTGAAGAATAAGATCCAAGACTTGATTGACGCAAAGGAGATTGAGTTCATGCCGGATGGTGAGATGAAAATCTTCCACTGAGAATTCTCCATCTGAGATGACTAGTTCAAACTAAGCACTTTTGTTCATTTGAATTCTGAAGTTGTATTTTTCTTTGTTATTCAAACAATTATCTGTTAATGCCAAACTTTGTTTCATTAATGCATTGCATATGTTTGTCTTGATTTGATCCAATCATTTTAATTACATTTAAACTATGATTTTTACTCACTTTATGACATTCAACTCTTGCTAAAAGTTACAAGCCTTTAGAGGGAGGATGACGAAAATGATACCAAAGTCTCTACAGTATGCTTTTAGACAGACCTTGTTGACGATGTACAGGCGTTTCTTTCAAATCCTAAACACTGGAGTTATAAGGAAGATAATACCTCGTCAACCCCTTTGAGCCAAAGAAGTTGGAGTTTTTCTTTTCACAAATTGAAACCTTTAATTTAAACCTGGGGCAGGGTAGTCTCTCAGTTAATTCAAAAGATGCACATTGAAGTTGCCAAACTCTCAGTTCATAATACAACGAACGACATCAAAAGCATTCCTCTGGAATCAAAAGACAGTGGTGGTTCCTTATTTCATAGGAAGTCAATCTCTCAAAAGAGAAAAGACCACTGAACCAAAACCTATAAAGGAAGCTTAAGAAAGCTGGGGCATTCCGCTGACTGTAATCTCGAAAACAGGAACAGTCAGGAAAAAGTTAGGGATAACAAATCAAAAGAACGAGGTCACTAAAAATCCTCAATAACATGAAAAATGTTGCAAAAATGTCTGCCTTCAAAAATTCAACTTGTGTGAACCATCACCAAAAACGTCGTTCCAGACTCATTTGGAGTTCAAATGCACAATTAACTGAGTTTAGGATTGAAGAACATCACGAAGAGCGGGTGGGTACAAATATACTTTGAGCCTCTAACCCCAGCAGAGTCGCCAGTTCTGTGATCGGTGGGAACGAGAACTGACTGTTTTTTAATATGCTGGTTCGCGTTTGCGTTTGTTTTTGCAAAGTGTCGCGGTAAGCAAGAGTCGCCACCGTCTTTTATTTTATCCAACAAGGGAAAGGACAAAAGCACAGAAAAAATTCCTTTTCGAGATTGTTTCTCGGGTTCGGGAGGTAGATTATAGAAAGGGAAGGTATTAGCACCCTTTCTATCCGTGGTTATCCACGGGATCTTAGGTACTTGCTCACTATGTTTTCAAAAGGTTTGCTTTTCTTTAGGCAAGAGTTTGTGATCAACCATGCAAGGGGAAGTCTTTGGGAAACATGAGAGGGCAAATTTTGGGGTGCAACAGGTACAAATAAAGTTATTAGGTTTAGGGTTATTTATGGGATGTGAAATGCATATGTAACGGTTCTGGAGTAATGGTTGTAGGAACAATTTTAGCATATGGAAGATAAACTGTTTTGTAACCGTCATACACCAAATGTGAAACTGTCATAGAAGTTGAAAGAAGAAATATCACATTGGATGGAAGAAGAAATATGTGTACAGGTGAAATAAATAATAGTGGAATAATAATAAATAAATAAAATAAAAAAAATAAACAAATGATAAGGAGGAAGGTCAGGTCAGCCACGTTGAAGGGTGTGTGATCCACAAGGATGAAGAAATTGACGTATTAAAAAAAAATCATTTTTCAGTATAAAAATAAATCTTGTATCTTTTAAATAATACAAATAAAAAATTATAATTCATAATTAATTGTTCATCAAAATATAACATATAATAGCAAGTTATTTACAATCTTATTTCGATCCACTCATAAAATCATCTTGTGTGCACTCTTCATTGTTTTGTCCAATATTTCATCATATCTCTTAACTTTATCTGATTTCCTCACCATGACAATTTTAATTTTTTTCTCGTATTTCGATCAATAGTAAATTTTTACAAAATCATTATTCCAATGGAATAGATTTCAATAAGTAACACTTTTTTCATATTTAGATCAACAAAAAACACCACCTTCTAATTTTCTTTTATTTTGATCATTATTATATTTTAGTCGTATATGTAAGATATTGTAATTTTTTTACCGTATAGGTATTTATTTATTTTGAATGTTTTTAAAGAATCATTTTTATAAATATTTATCAATTTTAGAATCTTATATAGCAATAATACTAAATTTTATAAATAGAATACGTAACAATTGAAACAGAAAATTATATTTCATGTCTCTCATCTTTATAATTTAAATTCCTTGAATAGTAGTATATAAAAAAATAAGTTAACATTTTTATAAAAAATATTTTGAAAGTAACTAAATATATAATTTATAAATCATGAAGTTGTGATTATGCTCTCTCTTTGTAATTTCTAACATATATAGAAATAACAAAACAAATACAACCAAGTATCCTAGAAGAACCGTTTAAAATAAATATAGAAAATAAAATCAAACTAAGATGTCAATTGGTTATTTCTGATTATACTCATCTTGCTTCGACTCCACCACTCTCTCCAATGTGGTTTGATCTCATTCATTCCTTCATCGTATCTAAACAACATAAGATCAAAACAACAGAAGATAAAAAAATTAAAAAGAAAACTCATCAAAACCAAAACAATAACAAACAACATCAATGAACAACATACCATCATCACAGTGATCTATATTAACATGCATTTCCTACGTACTCTACTTACTAAAATTGTGCTTACAAAAATTGAAGAAATCAAAAAACAAATGCAATTTAATCTGAAGCATACATCGATAATTTTGTTCAACTTCATAACAATTTAAATTGAAACATTAGAAGTCGTGCATTTACCGATGAATGTTTAGTCTTTTACCGGTTTACAAAAGAATCACTAAGAAAAGTGATTTGGAAACCCTGTTTGCATTTTTACCTTTTTCGAAGTTGAAGAGATCTGAATGAAGTTATTAGGAGAAAAATAAGAATCCAAAGATATCGGTGGGAGTGAGATAAAGAAAAAGGCTGATGTAGGTGCAAATAAAGTTATTAGGTTTAGGGTTAATTATGGGATATGTGTTGCATATGTAACGATTGTTGATTAATGGTTGTAGGAACCGTTTTAGCATACAGACGATAAACTGTTTTGTAGCTGTGATTTACCAAAGGTGAAACTGTCATAGAAGATTAAAGAAGAAATATCATGTTGGGTGGAAGAAGAAATATGGGTACAGGAAAAATATATAATAGTGGAATAATCATAAATAAAGAAAATAGAAAAATAAACAAATGGAAAGGAGGAAGTTTAGGCCAACCAAGTGGCAGGTTATGTGATCCGCAATGATGAAGTTATTGAAGTATTTAAAAAATCGTTTTTCAATATAAAAATAATTCTTGTATCTTTTAAATAATACGAAAAAAAATTAAAATTCATTATTAATTGTTCATCAAAATAAAATATATAACAACAAGCTATTTATAATCTTATCTTCATCCACTCATAAAATCATCTTGTGTGCACCCTTCATTGCATTGTCCAATATTTCATCATATCTCTTTATTCTGTTTGATTTCCTCATCATGACAATTTTAATTTTTTTCTCATATTTAGATCAATAGCACATTTTTATTAAATCATTATTGCAATGGCATAGATTTCAATAAGTAACATTTTTTTTCATATTTAGATAAACAAAAAACATCACCTTCTATTTTTCTCTTATTTTGATCATTATTATATTTTTGTCCTATATGTAAGATGTTGTAATTTTTCCCCCGTATAGGTATTTCTTTATTTTATAAGTTTTTAAAGAATCAATTTTATAAATATTTATCAATTTTAGTATATAATTTGGCAATAATAATAATTTTATAAATAACATACATAACAATTGAAACATAAAGTTATATTTTATGTCTCTCTTCTTTATAATTTAAACTCCTTTAAAAATAACATATAAACAATAAGGTAACATTTTTATAAAAAATTATTTCGAAAGTAACTAAATATATAATTTATAAATTATCAAATTGTGATTATACTCTCTCTTTGTGATTTCTAACATATATAGAAATAATAAAAAAAATACAACCAAGTATCCTAGAAGAACCGTTCAAAATAAATATAGAAAATTAAATCAAACTAAGATGTCAATTGGTTCTTTCTGATTATACTCATCTTGCTTTGACTCCAACACTCTCTCCAATGTCACTTGATCTCATTCATTCCTCCAACGTATCTAAACAACATAAGATCAAAATAACAGAAGGAAAAAAATGAAAAAGAAAACTAATCAAAACAAAAAAAATAACAAACATCATCAATTGACAACATACCATCATCACAGTGATCTATATTAACTTCTATTTCCTACATTCTCTACTTACAAAAATTGTACTTACCAAAATTGAAGAATTGAAAAAACAAACGCGATTTAATCTGAAGCATACATCAATAATTTCATTCAACTCCATAGACTATTTAAACTGAAACATTAAAAGCCATGCATTTACTGATGAATGTTTAGTCTTTCAGCATTTGACAAGAGAATCACTAAGAAAAGTGATTTGGCAACCCAGTTTGCACTCTTTCATTTGTCGAAGTTGAAGAGATCTGAATGAAGATGTTAGGAGACAAATATGAATCCAAAGATATCAGTGAGAGTGAGAAAAAGAAAAGGGCCGATGTAGGTACAAATAAAGTTATTGGTTTTAGGGTTATTTATGGGATATGAAATGCATATTTAACATTTGTGGAGTAATGGTTGTAGGAACCGTTTTAGCATAAGGAAGATAAACTGTTTTGTAACCGTCATACACCAAATGTGAAACTATCGTAGAAGTTGAAAGAAGAAATACCATGTAGGATGGAAGAAGAAATATGAGTACAGGAGAAATAAATAATAGTGGAATAATAATAAATAAAGAAATAGAAAAATAAACAATGGAAAGGAGGAAGGTTAGGCCAGCCACATGGCTGGCTGTGTGATCCGCACGGATGAAGTCATTGACGTATTAAAAAAATCATTCTTGAGTATGAAAATAAATCTTATATCTTTTAAATAATACAAATAAAATATTAAAATTCATAATTAATTGTTCATCAAAATATAATTTATAATAGCAAGTTATTTACAATCTTATCTTCATCCCGTCATAAAATCATGTTGTGTGCACCCTTCATTGTTTCGTCCAATATTTCATCACATCTCTTTACTCTATCTGATTTCCTCATCATGACAATTTTAATTTTTTTCCTCATATTTAGATCAATAGCATATTTTTATTAAATCATTATTGCAATGGCATAGATTTCAATAAGTAATATTTTTTTCATATTTAGATAAACAAAAAACATCACATTCTAATTTTCTTCTATTTTGATCATTATTATATTTTTGATCATCACATTCATAATTAATTGTTCATCAAAACAAAATAAATAACAACAAGCTATTTATAATCTTATCTTCATCCACTCATAAAATCATCTTGTGTGCACCCTTCATTGCATCGTCCAATATTTCATCATATCTCTTTATTCTATTTGATTTCCTCATCATGACAATTTTAATTTTTTTCCTCATATTTAGATCAATAGCACATTTTTATTAAATCATTATTGCAATGGCATAGATTTCAATAAGTAACAATTTTTTCATATTTAGATAAACAAAAAACATCACCTTCTATTTTTCTCTTATTCTGATCATTATTATATTTTTGTCCTATATGTAAGATGTTGTAATTTTTTTCCCGTATAGGTATTTATTTATTTTAAATGTTTTTAAAGAATCAATTTTATAAATATTTATCAATTTTAGTATATAATTTAGCAATAATAATAATAATTTTATAAATAGCATACAAAACAATTGAAACATAACGTTATATTTTATGTCTCTCTTATTTATAATTTAAATTCCTTTAATAGTAACATATAAACAACAAGGTAACATTTTTATAAAAAATTATTTCGAAAGTAACTAAATAAATAATTTATAAATTATCAAATTGTGATTATACTCTCTCTTTGTGATTTCTAACATATATAGAAATAATAAAACAAATACAACCAAGTATCCTAGAAGAACTATTCAAAATAAATATAGAAAATCAAATCAAACTAAGATGTCAATTGGTTCTTTTTGATTATACTCATCTTGCTTTGACTCCAACACTCTCTCCAATGTCAATTGATCTCATTCATTCCTCCAACGTATCTAATCAGCATCAGATCAAAACAAAAGAAGGAAAAAAATGAAAATGAAAACTAATCAAAACCAAAACAATAACAAACATCATCAATTAACAACATACCATCATCACAGTGATCTATATTAACTTCTATTTCCTACGTTCTGTACTGAAAAAATTGTACTTACAAAAATTAAAGAAATGAAAAAACAAACGCGATTTAATCTGAAGCATACATCCATAATTTCATTCAACTTCATAGACTACTTAAACTGAAACATTAGAAGCCATGCATTTACTGATGAATGTTTAGTCTTTCAGCCGTTGACAAGAGAATCACTAAGGAAAGTGATTTGGAAACCCTGTTTGCACTCTCTCCTTTGTCTAAGTTGAAGAGATCTAAATGAAGATGTTAGGAGACAAACATGAATTCAAAGATATCGGCGGGAGTGAGAAAAAGAAAATGGCCGATGTAGGTACAAATAAAGTTATTGGGTTTAGGGTTATTTATGGGATATGAAATGCATATGTAACGGTTGTGGAGTAATGGTTGTTAGAACGGTTTTAGCATATGGAACATAAACTGTTTTGTAACCGTCATACACCAAATGTGAAACTATCATAGAAGTTGAAATAAGAAATATCATGATGGATGGAAGAAGAAATTGTAATCTCAAGCCTCAACTCAACTTTAGTTTTAATGAAAGACAAACAAGCTAGTTTTGATAAAAGACAAACAAGCACTATGGCAAGAAGGAAAAGAAGTGGAATTAGCTTAAAGCATCATTCACTCAAAGCTTCAAGGATCATGGCAAGAAATCAAGTATATCAATTCTCATTTGAACTACATTGATTAGAAATGCTCAAAAATGATATACACACTTGCCATAACACTTCAATTAAATTTTAAAACAAATTTTAAGTTTTTTACTGATGTAAATCGATTAACACTTGATGTAAATCGATTTACACATGCCTTTTCAAAAACTAATTGTCTCTGGCAGCAATCGATTTACATGAAGTGTAAATCGATTGATCACAGAACTGAGTTGAATTTTTAACACTTGTAAATCGATTTACACAACATGCTAATCGATTTACACTTCAATTTTTTTGAAAACATGAACGTTACAAACCCGTGCAATCGATTTACATCTTATGTTAATCGATTCACACATTGTAACTTTTGAAAAATCTAAACTGGTTTCAAGATATCCTTCTGTTTCCAGTGATTTCTGGTAAACAACCGCTAGTCTTCCAAACTATCGAATAATCTTTATTAACGCTACTCAATCTCTTTGGTAACTCACAGGATCGACTAGATTGATCCTAGGACTCCTTGGATATTAAGGTTACTCTCACAATCGAACAATTATTCATGGGTGCTATTGTACAAATGTTTGGTTTATTTCGATCCCTCTCTCTAAGAGTTTAAAAATGTGGTCAAAATGTATGTGAAAACTAAGTTATACGAATAATTGCTAATTGTAATGCTGATTGAAAAGACATATAAAACTGTATGGAAAATGAAGTAACTGGTTTCGACCCATAAAACATTTAACACAAAAGGTTTCTGGAATGTCGAAGTTTAAAATGTGAAGAAAGCGTTTAATGCAAGAAATCTAGAAATGACTTTAAGTGAAAGTACATGTTTGAAGAATAATACTTGAAAGTAAAGGTATTGAGAGCGTAAAAGTTCTCTGAAATATAGAGTGCTCGAAATATAAAGAAAGCAGTAAAATGTAAAACTTTGAAGAAAAGACTTTGAAATGAAAAGACAGTAGATAAAGAAACTTGCAAATGTTATTCGACAGAAAGAAAAAGAAGGAAAGTGCTGGAAATAGTAAAAAGGCTTTTATTAAATTAGAAATACATGGTGCTATCATACATACATTTCTCTTGCATTCGTTTCCCTTGCCATGTGGTAGTTTGAATGTTATTGAGTATTTTGTATAACAGATATGACACACTGAAATCCTAACACTAAGACTTCTATTTATACTAACTCGACCCTAACGGTCTCGCTACAAGATCATGCCACGTTTCGAACATGCAAGACAATGCTCCTTTCATCTTTCCACGTGTCCCCAAATGCTCCAACACATAACTTTCAAACTTTGAAAGTCCCGCTTTCATTTAAATTTTAAATGCTTTGGTGTTTCTCTGTTTCGAACGCTCTTCTCAGACCTAGCTTCGCTGCTGTTTCGAGACCCCTTTGGATACGCTCCCATGATCACCGTTCGAAGCTTCAAGCTTTGACACACTCATTCGAAACACTGCTTCTGCAATTTCGAAGCGTGGTGTTTTAATTCCATTTCGATCAGAACTTCTAGCTCTTTTTGAATTCTAAATAACACTATCAAAATCTTCAGCCAACAAATTGCCCCTTTAAAATATGTATTTCGATCTCTCTGAGAAATGCCTATTTTAAACATTTATACAAGATTTTGATAGGATTTTCGAATCATTATAGCATTTAATGCGTTTGACCCTAGTCACATCAATCATAGCATCCTTTGGGTACCTTAACCGCCCAGAGTCACTTCACAGCATGGTGCAGTTATAAGTAATGATTGTTTTTAAAATCACGCCTATTACCTATATCAACTTCTCGCCACCTCTTCATCACACCAATCCATGATCTCCACGTATCATACTTTCACTCGGTGGACGCTTAATCTTCTTATTATAAAACGTCAATTTAACCTTCCTTTTTCCTTCTTTACACTCTAAACCTTTCAAACTCTGGAATTTTACTCTTCTTCTCTCATAAACAATCTAAGCTCTCAAACAACAAAAATGTCTTCTTCCACATCATCCCAACTCAAGAAAGTCTCCAAGAAGAAAGGAAAAACTACAGGAGCAACTATGGAGAGTAAAATCGTCACCATTCAAGGCCAATCTGCTCTTGCTCCTCAAATGATTTCCAAAGAAAAAGAAATGCTGTACGCATCACAGGTACTCATCCCTACCCATGTTGCTGGTAAGAGGTTAGCCTTAAATGGCCCTCTTACAGTTTTTGAAATACTAAAGGACACCAGGACCATTTTTCCCGTGTGTTATAACTTCAAACCTTTATTCAACAAAATGGATGCCCCTAGGGCAGTAGAATCTCTTAATCCGAATACCACAGAAACCTCAACTGTTTATCCTAAGGACCCATTTATCTTGGATTATGTAAAAAGTAATTTTAAACCATTCCGATCTTGCCCTACTGCTGATGTTGCTTATCAAAACTGGTTTACGAAAGTAGAAGCCAAAAAATCCCAGCAATGGGAAGAACTAGGCATTTATAACCTTATTAAGCTATCGAAACCTGGATTCACCTATAGTCATCCTCTGCTATTTGCGTCCCTCTATTTCTGGGATAGTACCTACAACACTTTCCATCTTCCAGGTGGAATGATCACCCCAACCTTCTTCGATATAGCAGCCATTACTGGGCTGTCGCCAGTGGGGGAAACTTATGTTCCTGACAATGAAGAGCACTCAAGCATAATTGACTTCGAAGTCAAGTTAGCCAGCTTCTCCAAATTTATCGGCCATTATCATGCTGAAGGGGATAATGTGTCTGACACAGAGCACATTGCTTTCTTAACCCTGTGGCTGTCTAGGTACGTTTTCTGCAGTAGATCCCTGCAGGTAGCTAGTAGGTTCATTCCTTTAGCTAGGGATTTACATGAAAATCGCAAAGTGTGCCTAAGTGAATTACTCTTAGTTGACCTCTATGAGAGCCTGAGGTCAGCTGTTTCGAGCCTCAAATCCCACACTTCCAAAAACATTCTCTTAGCTGGCCCATTTTGGTTACTTCAATTATGGCTCAACGCCATGTTCGAACCTTCTTTATCAACCGCCAACACCATAGATGAACAAGATTCAGAAATAAGTGATAGGATAGTCGAAGGCACTAGGCTTCGCAGACTAACCCCTAATGATGACAAGGACGACTTCAAGGTTCAATTTTCGAAGTACATCTTGATACTCTCAAAAAGACATAAGTTCGAAGAGAGCATGGCGCCCTTTGCTTCGAGGGCTCATGGACCTTCTTGGTTCACCATGGCTCTCTCAGAAGCCATCAAGAGTAAGGAAATCCAAGATGTGTGGAGAGCTTTCTTGCTTCCTAGACTTATCTCTTCAAGGATAACCCCAGCTAAGAACCAAATTCTTCTCTTTGCCTACCAACCAAACTTCGTTTCGAGGCAGTTTGGCCTATGCCAACTGATTCCTGAACCTTTGTTCCAGACTGAGAGCGCCATCACATCTGGTCGAACTTTCAAGGCAAGGGAAGCCAAGATCCAGCAAGAACAATATCAGGGCTTTGCCCAATTTGAACTGATAGCCTTCGAACCTACCCATCTCGCGGCCAAAGGATTTCTGGAGTGGTGGATTAAGTTTTATCAAGCTTGTATGTTCGATACACTTACTATTCGACAGAAACTAATTGATGCCTTCGATGTGCAGGTACCAGCAAAGAAAGGTATGTTTACTCATGCCAAAGAAATAAAAGCTTTTCAAAATTACTTCGAAACTACTTACGACCCCACACGCTTGGACTCCACTGTGCATCAAGCGGCTGAGACCTTGAAAGAAAAATTTAAACAAAAAGTTTCTAAGCTAAAACTTCCTTCAGGGCTGTCACCTGAGGATAGGTATAGGTTGGCATTCGAAATGCCTCCACCTAAATTTCCCAGATTACCTACCTCAGAACTGGCTCTGGCTTGGTTTCCCCCATATCCATGGTGGTTTACTTGCAAAGAGATGTTCAAATATCTTCAAAGGAAACCAAAGCCATCTGAGACTGTGACATGGGCTCGACACTGGCTTCATGATTTCCCAGGACATCTTCGATATGACCTTTCTGCCGTGTCAATTAAATCTGATCAAGGCACAGGTGCGAATGCTTGGGAAAAACTCCCAAATATCTTTTATTTTCCAAATCTTTAACCTTTGCTTTAAATGTTTTGATTTTCAGCTATCAGGATAAAGACTGCTGCCTCGAAATCGAAGGAAGGGAGTGCCTCTCAAACCTCCATTGAAACTACTGAAAAAGCTAATCCACCCGAAACGACTACTACTGCTGCAACTACACCAACAACAACAACGCCAACAACAACAAGTGCCCCGATTCCAACGGTAATCACTTAGTTTTTTATGCTTCGAATTCACTCAATCCTTTTATATCTAACTTCGTTAAAATTCGTTCAGACCAACAAGCTTCCCCCCACTACTCCCAAGAAGCGGAAACCAAGCACCACTGGGGAAGATCTGACTGCTGGAGGAAACTCAAACACTGCTTCGAAGAAGAAGCTAAAGAAAGCTACACCCAAAAGTACTGTTCCTACTAGTGTCTCTGGACTCGACTCCAGGGATGCTGCTCCCTTACCAAAATCCAAAAATCCACCTTCGACCTCCAACCCACAGTTGGAACGCATAGCTAGTAACCTCTCTTCTGAGGGCCCACAGGTAAATCGAAAAAAATGTTTAACTTCTTATTACCTTGGGGAGTGTCATCCTCTAACATTTTGCTGCTCCTTGCAGAACATCCTGAATCCCACTTCTACTATTTCGACCTCACCGTCCAGGGCTGCTGTTCCGCTTAACTCCTCTCCTCAAGGAGATTCCAGCAATTTGGTCCAAAACAAAGGTTCTTCCAACGTGGCGGTTTTGGCTGGAACTTCTGAGCAGCCAGATGACCAAGGTACCTCCATTCCTCTGAAAGAGGTGAACGAAACCATACCTCAAACGTCTGCAGAGGATTCACAAAGGGTTCTTCAAAAGTCCCCTCTTGAAACTCTTCAAGAGGATCCAAAGGATACTCAGACTGAAGAGGAAAAAGCTGATTCTGGGCAAGGATTCGAAGAATCTGCAGACGAAGAATCTGAGGAGGAAAACGCCAATGATGGGGAAAACGACAATGATGGTTCGACTGCCGGGACGGAGTCTAATGCACATAGCGGTGAAAAGGATGGTATCGAAGTGGTAGATTTGGACGAGGATGAAGAAGACCAAGAGCACGAAGCAAATGAAGGGGATGGTGATACAATCAACGAAAACCCAGAGGTTGAAACAAACGTGGTTCCCCTACGCGTGGAATTCCCCCAATCCTCTCCGTCTCGAATGACTGACGAGGAACTGGCACTTCTGAGGCGAAATGACCCTATTGGGTACATGAAGGCAAAGTTGGCCCAGAGGGACATCCCACTCGCTAGGGCTGGCACAAGTTCAACCAGCTATCCTCTTCCCACAGATGAAAGAGTTGTTCTTCTCAACAAAATTAGGAGAACTATTCTCAATGTGGATATCTTCGAAGTGCTTAAGCAAGATAGTACTGCTTGCTATACTATGAAGGAGCTGCTTACAAAGGTTAATCTTTCCAACTGCTCTTTGCCAGTTAGTACTCTCTTGTTTGATCTTCAGAATTTGCTGGACAACGTAACTGGCTATCTTCTCCAAGACGAATCTGCTGCCAAGAAGGTTCACGAGAAACGTATTGCTATGGATGCCGCCTATGAACAAGCTTCGAAGCTTTCTCAAGAAGCTGAAGATCAGGCTATGCATCTGAAGCAGGCAAAAACTGAATATGAGGCTCGAGCTGAGTCCATTCTTATTTGGGAAAGGCAGATTCTGGAACTTCAGCAGAAAGTTAAGGAGGCTAAGGAACAACAACTAGCCTTCGAAACTAATCCTGCAGGTAACCAATTCGAAGAGCTTCTCAACCGGGGGCTTGCAGAAATGGAGACTGCAGAACAACTTAAAGGAGAAGTGGCAACCTTGGAAGGTGCCAGGCGGTTTGCTCAGCAGAAACTTGAAACATTTCGAAGTACCTTTAATCGATTGAAAAATAATGTTTATTTCTAGATTTTTTGTCTATCTGACCATAACTTTGGTTCTTTCAATGTAATATTCGAACAACGCCATTTTGGCATTCTTATCTTGCCATCTTGGCTTTTTTATAATATTTTGTTTACGTTGTTACTATTCGAATTTCCCGCAGGCTTGGTTTATATTTCTTTAAATATTTCCCATTAACCTTTAGGACACGTTTATCATCCAAGAGTTCTTCGACTTCGTAGGCATTGTTTGAGAAAACTTTTAATACTCGAAAAGGTCCTTCCCAATGAGGTGACCATTTACCTAATGCTTTGTTCTTCTTATCCATAGGCAATATGACTCTCCAAACCAAGTCATTAATAACGAATACTTTTTTCTTCACCCTCTTATTGTATGTTCTGGCCACTCTTTCTTTTTGCCTCATCAAAATCTCCAACGCACGTAATCTAATTTCGTCCAATTCAACTAATTCATTCATCATCATTTCCCAATAAAACGCGGCTGGAATTTCGTTTTGTTTCTGTATTCGAACTGATTGCAGATGAATTTCTACTGGTAACACTGCATCATGGCCGAATGTAAGTTGGAAAGGAGTAGTGTTAGTGGCTTCCTTTGGAGATGTTCTACAAACCCATAATACTTGGTCCAGAGTTTTGTGCCAATTTCTTGGCTTCTTGCCAATATGCTTCTTGATTAATCCTATTATTACTTTGTTTGCCGCTTCGACTTGTCCGTTTGCTTGAGCATAATATGGTGTTGAAGTTAGCAATCTAAACCCCATTTCTTGGGCAAATCCTTGCATCTTTCTACCAGTAAATACAGAACCTTGGTCTGTAGTTATACTTTCTGGTAATCCAAACCTATAGATAATGTGCTTTTGTATAAATTCGATAATTGCCTCTTGATCAGCAACTACCAAAGGTATAGCTTCGATCCATTTGGTAAAATAATCTACTCCTACCAAGATATATTTCTGACCTTTGGACGAAGCAGGATTTATTTCGCCTATCAGATCTAATGCCCATCCTCTGAATGGCCATGGTTTGATGATCGAATGCAGCTCACTTGCAGGGGCGTGTTGAATTCCTGCATGTTTCTGACATTCCTCACATCCTTTCGCAAAGTCTATGCAATCTTTGAGCATGCTAGGCCAATACAAACCATATCGAAATAGCAACCATTTCTTTTTATGGCCTGCTTGGTGTGCCCCACATGCCCCATTATGGACTTCAGACAATGCTAAATATGCCTCACTTTCTCCTAGGCATTTCAATAAAACACCTTCTTGGGTCTTTTTGAACAATTCGTTCCCCATGAGGAGATATGACAATGCTCTATATTTTGTTTTTCTATCTACTTTTAGAGTTGGGTCTGCTAAATAACTCTTTAATGGACTTCGCCAATCTGTATCTGACAAAGTATTTATGGCTAGAATTTCGAATCCCTGTTTCTCGGCATATCCCAATCTCATACTTTCCAGATCCGATGGTGTGAATCTAGTAGCCATAACTCTTCCCCTTATTTCGACCAAATCCTTAAGATTCTTGGTAGATACTCTATAACCTGAAGCCAACTGCGCAAAGTCATTTGCTTCTTGGTTTTCTAATCTTGGTATGTGTTGAATATCCATGTATTCAAACTTTCTCAATAGCCTATTGACTATGACGAAGTATATCATTAGATTTTCCTTTATGCACTTATATTCTTTTGTGATTTGTTTGACCACCAACTCAGAATCTCCTTTAATTTCGACTCTGGTTGCCCCCAATTCCAACAAAGCTTCAAGTCCAACAATGAGCGCTTCATACTCAGCTTCGTTGTTCGAACAACGAGGACCATCCAATTTATACTTGAATTTTGTTGGAATTCCTTCAGGAGAAATTAGAAGGACTCCAACACCACTTCCATTCTTGTGGGTTGAACCATCAAAGTACAATTTCCATGGTTGCATTTCGACGTAACTCATGCTTGTCTGCTCAACCAACGAATGATCCACAATGAAATCAGAAATCACTTGACCTTTCATAGATTTTAAGGGCATGAACGTCAATGAATATTCTGTTAAGGCCAGAGCCCACTTTCCAACTCTACTATGCATTATTGGCTTTGAAAGCATATGTTTAATGACATCGAAGTGAGACGAAACATAAACATCAACAGGTTTTATATAATACTTGAGTTTCATACAAGAGAAATACAAACAGAGACATAGCTTTTCTAAATTGCTATATCTGGTCTCAGCATCATTCAGCACTCTACTTAGATAGTATACGGCTCTTTCGACGCCATTGTTATCCTCTTGTGCTAACATACTACCTATGCTAACTTCAGAGGCAGATATGTACAATCTCATGGGCTTCCCCCATGATGGTGGAGACAACATAGGAGGCTGGGAAAGATATTCTTTTATTTTGTCAAACGCCTCCTGGTGAGCTTCGTTCCATTCGAAAGCTTGACCTTGCTTCAGACGAAGTAACGGAGAGAAAGCTTGAGTCCTTCCACTCAGGTTCGAAATGAATCTTCTGAGGAAGTTAACTTTCCCTAGTAGAGATTGCAACTCCCTTTTTGACGCAGGTGCTTTCGTCTCCATTATGGCTTTGGTTTTGTTCTGGTTGATTTCAATTCCTTTCTTGTGGACCACAAAACCAAGAAAATCTCCAGCCTGCACAAAAAATGCACATTTAAGGGGATTCATTTTTAAGCCATGTTTTCTCATTCGCTCGAATGATTGGCTTAAATGATGCAAATGTGCTTCTGCAGATATAGATTTGATGACTATATCATCAATATACACCTGCATGAAGGTTTCGATAAAGTCATGAAAGATTGAATTCATCGCCCTTTGATAAGTTGCCCCAGCATTTTTTAAACCAAAAGGCATCACCACCCATTCGTAGGTGCCTAAGGCTCCTGGGCAACGAAATGCTGTTTTTGCAACATCTTCTTCAGCAATGAAAATCTGGTTATATCCAGAGTATCCATCTAACATGCTCAAGTATTCGAATCCTGCAGCAGAATCTACTAGCATTTCTGCCACGGGCATGGAATATTCATCCTTAGGGGTTGCAGTATTTAAATCCCTAAAATCTATGCAAATCCTTAAAGAACCATTTTTCTTGATAACAGGTACTATGTTTGCTAACCATTCGACGTACCTTGTTGTTCTGATGAATTTGCAACGCAGCAACCTTTCGATCTCAGCTTTAATTTTTGTGAGAACCGCTGGCGCGAATCTTCTGGGAGTTTGTTTGATGGGCCTCTTGCCATCTTTGATTGGCAGCCTATGTTCGACCAACTCCCTCTTTAAACCAGGCATCTCATCATAATCCCATGCGAAACAATCTTTGTTCTCCTTAAGGATTTCGATCACTTTTTCCTTGAGGCCTGGGCTAAGTTTAGCACTTACGTAAGTTACTCTTTTCGTTTTGTCATCCCCTAAGTTGACTTCTTCGAGCGGGTCCTGTGCCAACATTTTGACACCTGAGTTTATGGGATCCCTTTCGAAGCCTAAGGGTTCTTTGTCATAGATGGCATCCAACCTTTGATCCATCTCCAACTCTTCGCTGGGTGAGCATTTCGAACCCCCCCCACTAACTTCATTCGTTTTTTCAAATGATTCATTTATTTCAGCCTCTAAGGCCGCTTTCGATTCATTCTCAGCCATATAGGCCGAAATCCTTTCGAAAAAGGTAGACTCAGTCATGGTTAAGGTTGTCGAAGTCCCAGCCTGCTGGCCGTTTTTGTATAGCACCTTCACCTTCCTCTTCTTTACTGATTATTGTTCTATCCCAGTAAAGTCCATCATGACGAAGTGTCATGTAGTAGTGGGCATTTCTAGTTTCATTCATCTCATCATTTGGAACACATGGAGCAATCTTTGCCAGATTTTTATCATAATCCCTTTTGTCAACTAAATTGACAGTTGACATAAAGTAACTCTGGTCTGCTTCGATGTTTTCCACGATTCCGTCATCTCTCCACAGGACTAGTCGTTGATGCATTGACGAAGGAACTGCTCCCACGCCATGGATCCACTCTCTTCCTAGCAGTAGGTTATAGTTGGCCTTGGCTTCGACAACCATAAACATGGTGGGCCTGCAACTTGAGCCTATTGTCAATTCCAACTGGACCACCCCCAGTGTTTTACCCACTTTTCCTTCATAATTGGATAGAACCATATTATGGGGCTTGATATCTCCTTCGCGGATTTCCAACCTTTTTAGCATGAAATGGGGAATCAGATTGACTGCAGCACCCCCATCCACTAGAACTTTGTTCACACCATGGACACCTACTTTCGCCCGAATGAAAAGTGGCTTGAGATGATTCTTCATTGTAGGCTCTGGACGTTCGAAGAACGCATTTTGTTCTTCAACAGCCCCATTGTCCATCACGTAGTAGCATACGGGCCTATGTTTCATTAAATCTGTGGTGTCTTCTTCCTCATATTCATTGATTTCGGTTTCCTGCCCGAATTCGCAGGGAAGCACAGACACTACGTTACAGTTCAGGTTAAATGAAGACTCCCCCTCCGATTCGAAGTTATCTGTTATCATATCTTCGTCCTCTTCCGGGCCTGGAGTGTATTCCTTTGGTCCGTCTTGTTGGTCTTCAGAAAAAAGCCTTCTGTTGACTGGAGGTTTCTCTTCCGTCTGACTTTTTGGTTTGTTGGTGCTCGATTCACCTTGTATCTTTGTTGAAGTATCCCCTTTGTTTGCCACAGCTTCTCTTTCAGCCTTTCGAATCCTTTGCTGTCTGCGCCACTGGGATCTTGACATGGGGTTCCTTCCTTTGTAATTTTCTAATCTGACTTCCTCCCTTTTTTGCGTGTTGAATTGCCTCCTGTATGTCACAGCATGGCGTGCATTTCGTTCAGCATTCCTCCATTTGTCTTTGCCTTTGTCATTTCTGGCTTGCAGCCATCTATCGGTTGGTACTTCAGCAGGGAGTTTGAAAGTCACTCTTCGAGCAACTTTGGGGTGAGGGCTATCAGGTCTTCGCTGTTTGTATCTGCTGTCGAAACGCGGACCCATCTGGGCAGTTTCTTGATGGCTCCAGCAAGGGGCGAAGGGGATCGTTTCGAAGGCCCTAGCCATGCTTTGGTCATACACAGCAGAACATCTTGGGCACACCAAGCACTTAGTTGCCCCCTTGTAGCAGCGAAAAACAAACTCCAACAAACTCTCTCCAGCCTTGGGGTAGCATCTAAAAAGTTGGTTATCCTGGCGCCAATTGTTGCCAGTTCGAGCCCTCTGTACCCTTTCGAAATTTGCAGCAATTCTTTGGTTGCAGAGGATGCTGCACCTAGGGCACAGTATCATGCCTGGATCTCCTTTGTGGCATGACATGAGATAGTCTTTGAGAGTATCATCTCCAGTGTGATTGTCCCCCATCCTATGCTTTTCTTTTTCTAAGTATTTTTCCACTTCCTTCATCTCAGAACGGGGTCTTTCCATGTCCACCATATTTATTTCCAAATCCCCCTCTTTTGTTTCGTCATCGCCCCATCCTGTGGGCTTTATATCTTCGATCTGGACCCTCGAACTTTCTGGGGCAGAATATTTGACCAGATAGTCATATTTTCCACTGGGTTCCCCTAGAGTGTCCCATATTTCCTTCTGAGAGGGGACTGGCTGCGTAATTTGGACTTTCTCTAATTCCAACCTCAAACCCTCAGTGACTTGTGTAAATCCTTCGTTGTGATCCCCTTGGCCTTCAGTAGCCTGGGTTTCTCCTGCAACAGCCACAGGTCCAGCAATCGAAGTGTCTGGTGTATTCTGGATGCCTTCAATGACTTCCTCGCTGACTTCGACCATCACCCAGTTTTCGACTCCAATGTCCTTCTCTCCTGTTAGGGTGTCGCTTCGATCAATTTCCACCATGTTGACTTCTCCAATGCATGCAGGCTCGGAGTAGTTGGTGTCTGCGACGTCCAAAGGATCTTCGTCCACTTTCATCTTCACCTTATCAGCAAACTTTAATCTGCCATCTTTGATTGCGTTTTGAATCAAATCCCTGAAAAGAAAACATTGTGAGGTCTTGTGGCCTAGGAAACTATGATATTTGCAAAATCCCCTTTTCTTCCTCTGGTCCAAAGGGGGTATTTTGACATTTGATGGCACAATTAGTTGGCCATCTTTGACAAGCAAGTCAAAGATTTCGTCACATTTAGTGACATCGAAGGTGTAAACCTTCTTTGGAAACTTATCACTTTTCTCATTTTCAACAATATCTTTCCCTTTCGTAGGAACTAACATTTTGCAGGAGTAAGGCGGGGCCTGTTTTAATTCAGCGAGGTCGATTTCGACCTCTTCGAATTCGAATTCAGGATATTCTTCTACCTCCTCAGTTCCAACATAGGAAATCCTTTCTTTCTTACTATTCTTAAAGACTCGGGCTTTTTCGGCTTTTAGTCTTTCGACCTGTCGAACCCTATCGGCTAACTGAGCCATATCCCTCAAATGCTGAGTATCTAATTTCTTTCGAATAGAGTAATCCAATCCCCCAGCGGCCATTTCGACTAACTCATGCTCAGGCACTACTGTGTAACATCTGGATTTTAACAGCCTAAATCTATTCAAATAGTCATCAATGGGTTCAGTGAACTTTCTCTTAACACTGGCCAGTTCCTTCAGACTTATTTTCGATTGTCCCATGTAAAATTGTTCATGGAATAATCTCTCTAAAAGGGTCCAAGTGTCAACAGACCCAGGAGGCAACGTGGTAAACCAAGTGAAGGCATTTTTTGTCAAGGAACTTGGGAAATATTTGATTTTGAGATCTTCATTATTGGCTATATCCCCCGCTTCGGTTAAATATCTCGCTATGTGTTCGACTGTTGACTCGTTGGTATCCCCAGCGAACTTTGTAAATTTAGGGACTTTGTATCCCCTTGGTAAATCAGTATGCATTATACAATCTAATATAGGAGAAGCGTAATTTGGCCTCCTCATTCCCATATTGAGGCCGTTTTGGGTCATGATCCTCTCTATCATGGTGGTCAGATTATTTTCTGCCAAGATGTTATCGTTTCGAATCCTATGAACGACAGCATCGGCATCTTGGTTTCGACCAACCAAAACAACTCCCCTAGGTTGTTCTCCTCGAAATTCTGGGGCTTCTGGTCTTTCGATCCTTGCCCCTGGTTCCATAACTTCCCTTTGTGGGCCCGGAATTATTGGGGCTTCTAACCTTGGTGCTCTGGCCCCTAAGTTAACCTCTTCTCTGGGTGGTCTATGAATTGGGTCGTTGGCAATTTGTTCTATAACAGGCACGTTTGTTCGAAATCCCGCCTGGTTCTGCCTACGCCTTTCTGTGGGAGCAAAGAAATCTGCTATTCGACTCATATTGTCAGCGTTTTCCCTGTTCGTCACAGTCACATTCTGAACTATTGGGGCGAATATTTCCTGCATGGTTTGCGCTAACACCCCTATCATATTGTGGTTGCTGTCATCCATCAATTGCCTAAAAGCCAACTGGTTATCTGTGGTTAGGATAGGCAACGTGCTATAACCCACTGACCCTTGGTTATTTGACATAAATTGGTTTGCCCCAGACCCAGATCCTAGTTGTGGGGATGAATTCGATGTGGAATTGTGTAAACCTGCCATAAAAGATGTTGGCATTCCGTAAGAAGAACTTCTAATTCTATTCCCATCGAAGCCGGGTGGTCTAGTTGATGGAGTGGCGAAATGGGATTGTGTCCCAGGTGGCGGAACGAATCCCCCAGGGTAGCCCATAGTTCCAGTATTTCCTAAGATCGAACTGTTGGTTGATATGCCACTTACTCCGTTGGTGGCCATGTTACTGGTTGAAGATGCAACAGCCTGTGCATTCGAAGGGATTACATTAGATGCTCCGCTCGAAATGGACGCGTTAGTGCCTGTTGCCTGTGGGCCACCTTGGTCTCCCTGTTGATTGTCTGAATTAGACATTTTGTCCAAACGTTTTCTTCTGGATAAAGGTTGGTTGCTGTTGGTTATCTTACCACTTCTTAGGTTCATAAAACAGCAAACTTCTTAGGTTCCTACGTTTCTGGGATGGCTATGTCTCGACAATCCTTAATTCTGATATCCAACTATTGGTCCCACCGGGTGTGCCAATTTGTTTCCAGTGATTTCTGGTAAACAACCGCTAGTCTTCCAAACTATCGAATAATCTTTATTAACGCTACTCAATCTCTTTGGTAACTCACAGGATCGACTAGATTGATCCTAGGACTCCTTGGATATTAAGGTTACTCTCACAATCGAACAATTATTCATGGGTGCTATTGTACAAATGTTTGGTTTATTTCGATCCCTCTCTCTAAGAGTTTAAAAATGTGGTCAAAATGTATGTGAAAACTAAGTTATACGAATAATTGCTAATTGTAATGCTGATTGAAAAGACATATAAAACTGTATGGAAAATGAAGTAACTGGTTTCGACCCATAAAACATTTAACACAAAAGGTTTCTGGAATGTGGAAGTTTAAAATGTGAAGAAAGCGTTTAATGCAAGAAATCTAGAAATGACTTTAAGTGAAAGTACATGTTTGAAGAATAATACTTGAAAGTAAAGGTATTGAGAGCGTAAAAGTTCTCTGAAATATAGAGTGCTCGAAATATAAAGAAAGCAGTAAAATGTAAAACTTTGAAGAAAAGACTTTGAAATGAAAAGACAGTAGATAAAGAAACTTGCAAATGTTATTCGACAGAAAGAAAAAGAAGGAAAGTGCTGGAAATAGTAAAAAGGCTTTTATTAAATTAGAAATACATGGTGCTATCATACATACATTTCTCTTGCATTCGTTTCCCTTGCCATGTGGTAGTTTGAATGTTATTGAGTATTTTGTATAACAGATATGACACACTGAAATCCTAACACTAAGACTTCTATTTATACTAACTCGACCCTAACGGTCTCGCTACAAGATCATGCCACGTTTCGAACATGCAAGACAATGCTCCTTTCATCTTTCCACGTGTCCCCAAATGCTCCAACACATAACTTTCAAACTTTGAAAGTCCCGCTTTCATTTAAATTTTAAATGCTTTGGTGTTTCTCTGTTTCGAACGCTCTTCTCAGACCTAGCTTCGCTGCTGTTTCGAGACCCCTTTGGATACGCTCCCATGATCACCGTTCGAAGCTTCAAGCTTTGACACACTCATTCGAAACACTGCTTCTGCAATTTCGAAGCGTGGTGTTTTAATTCCATTTCGATCAGAACTTCTAGCTCTTTTTGAATTCTAAATAACACTATCAAAATCTTCAGCCAACACCTTCACACCTTTTCTCCAATAGATGCATGGTCATACATTGCATCCTCTCAAGTTTTTCAAACAGAAAAGTGTCCATTTGAAAAGGTATCTTGATTACTTTAAATACTAAAATTTTCAAATTATAAAACAACTCTTCTCTTATGCAATAATTCTGAACTTTGTAAAATATTCAAACTTCATATTTATTAACTTTTAAGAACAAAGATTTTCTACACTTTCACACATATAAGAACAGAAATCTTTGAGCATTATTTAACCATTGTGTTACAATTTGAATTGCTTACAAGAGAAGAAAGAAGAAACTTCAAAGAAGTCACTCTATGTGATCAACATCTTTCAAGAAATCATACTTCATAGAATTACACAAAGTGTAACTTATTTCCAGGATTGTTAGAATTAAGTATTAGAATACTTTTGTTCCTTGTTGTCCATTGTTGGAAACAAGAGGTATCTTTTGAGAGGATTGTTCTCAAGAGACTTATTGGAAATCCAAGAGGGTGTTCTTGGTATTTGTTAGGTTCTTTAGTTGATAAGACTAGGAAGAGTCTTGTAAAAGTTCTAACAAAATAGTGAAATCTCTTGCGTGTTTGCAAGGGGACTGGACGTACTTCCGGGGTGTGGAAGGAACCAGGATAATTCTCCGTGTCTCTTTACTTTCTACACTTTACAGTTTTCAAAGCACTAAATCAAAACCAGAAAGTATAAAATAAGTCAAAAATCGACCACCACCTAATTCACCCCCCCCCCCCTCTTAGGCGCATTCTTAAACTTACAGAAATATGCGTACAGGATAAATAAATAATAGTGGAATAATAATACATAAAGAAATAGAAAAATAAACAATGGAAAGAAGGAAGGTTAGGCCCGCCACGTGGCAGGTTGTGTGATCCGCAAGGATGAAGTTATTGACGTATTAAAAAAAAATCTTTTTTTAGTATAAAAATAAATCTTGTATCTTTTAAATAATACGAATAAAAAATTAAAATTTATAATTAATTGTTCATCAAAATATAATATATAATAGCAAGTTATTTACAATATTATCTACATCTACCCATAAAATTATCTTGTGTGCACCCTTCATTGTTTTGTCCAATATTTCATCATATCTCTTTACTCTATCTGATTTCCTCATCATGACAATTTTAATATTTTTCTCGTATTTCAATAAGTAACATTTTTTTCACATTTAGATCAACAAAAACACTACCTTCTATTTTTCTCTTATTTTGGTAATTTTTATATTTTTGTCGTATATGTAAGATATTGTAATTTTTTCCCGTATAGGTATTTATTTATTTTAAATGTTTTTAAAGAATAAATTTTATAAATAATTCTCAATTTCAGAGTTTAATTTAGAAATAATAATAATTTTATAAATAGCATAGAAAACAATTGAAACAAAAAATTATATTTTATGTCTCTCTTCTTTTTAATTTAAATTCCTTGAATAGTAACATATAAAAAATAAGGTAACATAAGATCAAAACAACATAAGATGAAATCAACAGAAGAAAAAAAATGAAAAAGAAAACTCATAAAAACCAAAAAACAATAGCAAACAACATCAATGAACAACATACCATCATCATAGTGATCTATATTAACTTCTGCTTCCTACGTATTATACTGGAAAAAATTATACTTATAAAAATTAAATAAATCAAAAAACAAACGCGATTTACTCTGAAGCATACATCGATAATTTCATTCAACTTCAAAAACTATTTAAACTTAAACATTAGAAGTCGTGCATTTACCGATGAATATTTAGTCTTTTACCAATTGACAAAAAGAATCACTAAGAAAGGTGATGAAGTTGTCAGGTGACAAATATGAATCCAAAATACCGGTGGGAGTGAGAAAAAGAAAAAGGATGATGTAGGTACAAATAAAGTTATTAAGTTTAGGGTTATTTACGGGATGTGAAATGCACATGTAACGGTTCTGGAGTAATGGTTGTAGGAACAATTTTAGCATATGGAAGATAAACTATTTTGTAACCGTCATACACCAAATGTGAAATTGTCATAGAAGTTGAAAGAAGAAATATCACATTGGATGGAAGAAGAAATATGTGTACAGGTGAAATAAATAATAGTGGAATAATAATAAATAAATAAAATAGAAAAATAAACAAATGATAAGGAGGAAGGTTAGGTCAGCCACGTGGTAGGGTGTGTGATCCGCAAGGATGAAGAAATTGACGTATTAAAAAAAAATCATTTTTCAGTATAAAAATAAATCTTGTATCTTTTAAATAATACAAATAAAAAATTAAAATTCATAATTAATTGTTCATAAAAACATAACATATAATAGCAAGTTATTTACAATCTTATTTCCATCCACTCATAAAATCATCTTGTGTGCACTCTTCATTGTTTTGTCAAATATTTCATCATATCTCTTAACTTTGTCTGATTTCCTCACCATGACAATTTTAATTTTTTTCTCGTATTTAGATCAATAGTAAATTTTTACAAAATCATTATTCCAATGGCATAGATTTCAATAAGTAACACTTTTTTCATATTTAGATCAACAAAAAACACCACCTTCTAATTTTCTTTTATTTTGATCATTATTATATATTCGTCGTATATGTAAGATATTGTAATTTTTTTTACCGTATAGGTTTTTATTTATTTTGAATGTTTTTAAAGAATCATTTTTATAAATATTTATCAATTTTAGAATTTAATATAGCAATAATACTAAATTTTATAAATAGCATACATAACAATTGAATCAGAAAATTATATTTTATGTCTCTCTTCTTTATAATTTAAATTCCTTGAATAGTAGTATATAAAAAAAAAAGTTAACATTTTTATAAAAAAATATTTTGAAAGTAAATAAATATATAATTTATAAATCATCAAGTTGTGATTATGCTCTCTCTTTGTAATTTCTAACATAAATAGAAATAATAAAACAAATACAACCAAGTATCCTAGAAGAACCGTTCAAAATAAATATAGAAAATAAAATCAAACTAAGATGTCAATTGGTTCTTTCTGATTATACTCATCTTGATTCGACTCCACCACTCTCTCCAATGTGGTTTGATCTCATTCATTCCTTCATTGTATCTAAACAACATAAGATCAAAACAACAGAAGACTAAAAAATGAAAAAGAAAACTCATCAAAACCAAAACAATAACAAACAACATCAATAAACAACATACCATCATCACAGTGATCTATATTAACTTATATTTCCTACGTATTGTTCTTATAAAAATTGTACTTACAAAAATTGAAGAAATCAAAAAACAAACGCGATTTAATCTGAAGCATACATAGATAACTTCGTTCAACTTCATAAACTAAGAAAAGTCTTTTACCGGTTTACCGATTTACCGATGAATGTTTAGTCTTTTACCGGTTTACAAAAGAATCACTAAGAAAAGTGATTTGGAAACCCTGTTTGCACTTTTTCCTTTGTTGAAGTTGAAGTGATCTGAATGAAGTTATTAGGAGAAAATAAGAATCCAAAGATATCGGTGGGAGTGAGATAAAGAAAAAGGCTGATGTAGGTGCAAATAAAGTTATCAGGTTTAAGGTTATTTATTGGATATGTGTTGCATCTGTGTCGATTGTGGATTAATGGTTGTAGGAACCATTTTAGAATAGGGACGATAAAATTTTTTGTAGCCCTTATTT
The DNA here is from genome assembly GCA_948472305.1 of Vicia faba. NCBI lineage: Eukaryota > Viridiplantae > Streptophyta > Magnoliopsida > Fabales > Fabaceae > Vicia > Vicia faba. The sequence goes on from OX451741.1 coordinate 1,358,483,406, forward strand.
ACCAAATGAAAACTGTAATAGAAGTTTAAAGAAGAAATATCATGTTGGATGGATGAAGAAATATGGGTACAAGAAAAATATATAATAGTGGAATAATCAGAAATGAATAAAATAGAAAAATAAACAAATGGAAAGGAGGAAGGTTAGGCCAACCACGTGGCAGGCTATGTGATCCGCAAGGATGAAGTTATTGACGTATTAAAAAAATCATTTTTCAATATAAAAATAATTCTTGTATCTTTTAAATAATGCGAATAAAAAATTAAAATTCATAATTAATTCTTCATCAAAATAAAATATATAACAACAAGTTATTTACAATCTTATCTTCATCCACTCATAAAATCATCTTGTGTGCACCCTTCATTGCATCGTCCAATATTTCATCATATCTCTTTATTCTATATGATTTCCTCATCATGAAAATTTTAATTTTTTTCTCATATTTAGATTAATAGCAAATTATTATTAAATCATTATTGCAATGGCATAGATTTCAATAAGTAACTTTTTTTTCTTCATATTTAGATAAACAAAAAATATCACCTTCTATTTTTCTCTTATTTTGATTATTATTATATTTTTGTCGTATATGTAAGATGTTGTAATTTTTTTTCCGTATAGGTATTTATTTATTTTAAATGTTTTTAAAGAATCAATTTTATAAATATTTATCAATTTTAGTATATAGTTTAGCAATAATAATAATTTTATAAATAACATACATAACAATTGAAACATAAAGTTATATTTTATGTCTCTCTTCTTTATAATTTAAATTCCTTTAATAATAACATATAAACAATAAGGTAACATTTTTATAAAAAATTATTTCGAAAGTAATTAAATATATAATTTATATATTATCAAATTGTGATTATACTCTCTCTTTGTGATTTCTAACATATATAGAAATAATAAAACAAATACAACCAAGTATCCTAGAAGAACCGTTCAAAATAAATATAGAAAATCAAATCAAACTAAAATGTCAATTGGTTCTTTCTGATTATACTCATCTTGCGTTGACTCCAACACCCTCTCCAATGTCACTTGATCTCATTCATTCCTCCATCGTATCTAAACAGCATAAGATCAAAACAACAGAAGGAAAAAAATGAAAAAGAAAACTAATCAAAACCAAAAAAATAACAAACATCATCAATTAACAACATACCATCATCACAGTGATCTATATTAACTTCTATTTCCTACATTCTATACTTACAAAAATTGTACTTACCAAAATTGAAGAATTGAAAAAACAAAGGCGATTTAATCTGAAGCATACATCAATAATTTCATTCAACTCCATAGACTATTTAAACTGAAACATTAGAAGCCATGCATTTACCGATGAATGTTTAGTCTTTCAGTAGTTTACAAGAGAATACCTAAGAAAAGTGATTTGGCAACCCTGTTTGCACTCTTTCCTTTGTCGAAGTTAAAGAGATCTGAATGAAGATGTTAGGAGACAAATATGAATCCAAAGATATCAGTGAGAGTGAGAAAAAGAAAAGGGTCCATTTAGGTACAAATAAAGTTATTGGTTTTAGGGTTATTTATGGGATATGAAATGCATATTTAACAGTTGTGGAGTAATGGTTGTAGGAACCGTTTTAGCAGAAGGAAGATAAACCGTTTTGTAACCGTCATACACCAAATGTGAAACTATCATAGAAGTTGAAAGAAGAAATACCACGTAGGATGGAATAAGAAATATGCGTACAGGATAAATAAATAATAGTGGAATAATAATAAATAAAGAAATAGAAAAATAAACAATGGAAAGGAGGAAGGTTAGGCCAGCCACATGGCTGGCTGTGTGATCCGCAGAGATGAAGTTATTGACGTATTAAAAAAAATCATTTTTCAGTATAAAAATAAATCTTATATCTTTTAAATAATACAAATAAAATAATAAAATTCATAATTAATTGTTCATCAAAATATAATATATAATAGCAAGTTATTTACAATCTTATCTTCATCCCCTCATAAAATCATGTTGTGTGCACCCTTCATTGTTTCATCCAATATTTCATCACATCTCTTTACTCTATCTGATTTCCTCATCATGACAATTTTAATTTTTTTTCTCAAATTTAGATCAATAGCATATTTTTATTAAATCATTATTGCAATGGCATAGATTTCAATAAGTATCCTTTTTTTCATATTTAGATAAACAAAAAATATCACATTCTATTTTTCTCTTATTTTGATCATTATTATATTTTTGTCGTATATGTCAGATGTTGTATTTTTTTTCTTGTATGGGTATTTATTTATTTTAAATGTTTTTAAAGAATCAATTTTATAAATATTTATCAATTTTAATATATAATTTAGCAATAATAATAATTTTATAAATAGCATACAAAACAATTGAAACATAAAGTTATATTTTATGTCTCTCATATTTATAATTTAAATTCCTTTAATAGTAACATATAAATAATAAGGTAACATAAGATCAAAACAACATAAGATCAAAACAACAGAAGCAAAAACAATGAAAAAGAAAACTCAAAAAAACAAAAAAAAACAATAGCAAACATCATGAATGAAAAACATACCATCATCACAATGATTTATATTAACTCTTGCTTCCTACGTATTATACTGACAAAATTTGTACTTACAAAAATTGAAAAAATAAAAAAACAAATGCGATTTAATCTGAAGCATACATCGATAATTTCATTCAACTTCAAAAACTATTTAAACTAAAACATTAGAAGTCGTGCATTTACCGATGAATATTTAGTCTTTTACCAATTGACAAAAAGAATCACTAAGAAATGTGATGAAGTTGTCAAGTGACAAATATAAATCCAAAGATATCGATGGGAGTGAGAAAAAGAAAAAGGATAATGTAGGTACAAATAAAGTTATTAGGTTTAGGGTTATTTATGGGATGTGAAATGCATATGTAACGGTTCTGGAGTAATGGTTGTAGGAACCGTTTTAGCATATGGAAGATAAACTGTTTTGTAACCGTCATACACCAAATGTGGAACTGTCATAGAAGTTGAAAGAAGAAATATCCCATTGGATGGAAGAAGAAATATGTGTACAGAAGAAATAAATAATAGTGGAATAATAATAAATAAATAAAATAGAAAAATAAACAAATGGAAAGGAGGAATGTTAGGTCAGCCACGTGGTAGGGTGTGTGATCCGCAAGGATGAAGAAATTGACGTATTAAAAAAATCATTTTTCAGTATAAAAAATAAATCTTGTATCTTTTAAATAATACAAATAAAAAATTAAAATTCATAATTAATTGTTAATCAAAATATAACATATAATAGAAAGTTATTTACAATCTTATTTCCATCCACTCATAAAATCATCTTGTGTGCACTCTTCATTGTTTTGTCCAATATTTCATCATATCTCTTTACTTTATCTGATTTCCTCACCATGACAATTTTAATTTTTTCTCGTATTTAGATCAATAGTTTTACTAAATCATTATTCCAATGGCATAGATTTCAATAAGTAACATTTTTTTTTCATATTTAGATCAACAAAAAACACCACCTTCTAATTTTCTTTCATTTGGATCATTATTATATTTTTCTCGTATATGTAAGATATTGTAATTTTTTTACCGTATAGGTATTTATTTATTTTTAATGTTTTTAAAGAATCATTTTTATAAATATTTATCAATTTTAGAATTTAATATAGCAATAATACTAAATTTTATAAATAGCATACGTAACAATTGAAACATAAAATTATATTTTATGTCTCTCTTCTTTATAATTTAAATTCCTTGAATAGTAGTATATAAAAAAATAAGTTAACATTTTTATAAAAAAATATTTTGAAAGTAACTAAATACATAATTTAGAAATCATCAAGTTGTGATTATGCTCTCTCTTTGTAATTTCTAACATATATTGAAATAATAAAACAAATACAACCAAGTATCCTAGAAGAACCGTTCAAAATAAATATAGCAAATAAAATCAAACTAAGATGTCAATTGGTTCTTTCTGATTATACTTATCTTTCTTCGACTCCACCACTCTCTCCAATGTGGTTTGATCTCATTCATTCCTTCATCGTATCTAAACAGCATAAGATCAAAATAACAGAAGGAAAAAAATGAAAAAGAAAACTAATCAAAACCAAAAAAATAACAAACATCATCAATTAACAACATACCATCATCACAGTGATCTATATTAACTTCTATTTCCTACATTCTATACTTACAAAAATTGTACTTACCAAAATTGAAGAATTAAAAAAACAAAGGCGGTTTAATCTGAAGCATACATCAATAATTTCATTCAACTCCATAGACTATTTAAACTGAAACATTAGAAGCCATGCATTTACCGATGAATGTTTAGTCTTTCAGTAGTTTACAAGAGAATACCTAAGAAAAGTGATTTGGCAACCCTGTTTGCACTCTTTCCTTTGTCGAAGTTGAAGAGATCTGAATGAAGATGTTAGGAGACAAATATGAATCCAAAGATATCAGTGAGAGTGAGAAAAAGAAAAGGGCCGATGTAGGTACAAATAAAGTTATTGGTTTTAGGGTTATTTATGGGATATGAAATGCATATTTAACAGTTGTGGAGTAATGGTTGTAGGAACCGTTTTAGCAGAAGGAAGATAAATCGTTTTGTAACCGTCATACACCAAATGTGAAACTATCATAGAAGTTGAAAGAAGAAATACCACGTAGGATGGAATAAGAAATATGCGTAATGGGATAAATAAATAATAGTGGAATAATAATAAATAAAGAAATAGAAAAATAAACAATGGAAAGGAGGAAGGTTAGGCCAGCCACATGGCTGGCTGTGTGATCCGCAGAGATGAAGTTATTGACGTATTAAAAAAATCATTTTTCAGTATAAAAATAAATCTTATATCTTTTAAATAATACAAATAAAATAATAAAATTCATAATTAATTGTTCATCAAAATATAATATATAATAGCAAGTTATTTACAATCTTATCTTCATCCCCTCATAAAATCATGTTGTGTGCACCCTTCATTGTTTCATCCAATATTTCATCACATCTCTTTACTCTATCTGATTTCCTCATCATGACAATTTTAATTTTTTTTCTCAAATTTAGATCAATAGCATATTTTTATTAAATCATTATTGCAATGGCATAGATTTCAATAAGTATCCTTTTTTTCATATTTAGATAAACAAAAAATATCACATTCTATTTTTCTCTTATTTTGATCATTATTATATTTTTGTCGTATATGTCAGATGTTGTATTTTTTTTCTTGTATGGGTATTTATTTATTTTAAATGTTTTTAAAGAATCAATTTTATAAATATTTATCAATTTTAATATATAATTTAGCAATAATAACAATTTTATAAATAGCATACAAAACAATTGAAACATAAAGTTATATTTTATGTCTCTCATATTTATAATTTAAATTCCTTTAATAGTAACATATAAATAATAAGGTAACATAAGATCAAAACAACAGAAGATCAAAACAACAGAAGCAAAAAAATGAAAAAGAAAACTCATAAAAACCAAAAAACAATAGCAAACATCATGAATGAACAACATACCATCATCAGAATGATTTATATTAACTCCTGCTTCCTACGTATTATACTGACAAAATTTTTACTTACAAAAATTGAAGAAATAAAAAAACAAACGCGATTTAATCTGAAGCATACATCGATAATTTCATTCAACTTCAAAAACTATTTAAACTAAAACATTAGAAGTCATGCATTTACCGATGAATATTTAGTCTTTTACCAATTGACAAAAAGAATCACTAAGAAATGTGATGAAGTTGTCAGGTGACAAATATAAATCCAAAGATATCGATGGGAGTGAGAAAAAGAAAAAGGATAATGTAGGTACAAATAAAGTTATTAGGTTTAGGGTTATTTATGGGATATGAAATGCATATGTAACGGTTCTAGAGTAATGGTTGTAGGAACCGTTTTAGCATATGGAAGATAAACTCTTTTGTAACCGTCATACACCAAATGTGGAACTATCATAGAAGTTGAAAGAAGAAATATCCCATTGGATGGAAGAAGAAATATGTGTACATGAGAAATAAATAATAGTGGAATAATAATAAATAAATAAAATAGAAAAATAAACAAATGGAAAGGAGGAATGTTAGGTCAGCCACGTGGTAGGGTGTGTGATCCGCAAGGATGAAGAAATTGACGTATTAAAAAAAAATCATTTTTCAGTATAAAAATAAATCTTGTATCTTTTAAATAATACAAATAAAAAATTAAAATTCATAATTAATTGTTAATCAAAATATAACATATAATAGCAAGTTATTTACAATCTTATTTCCATCCACTCATAAAATCATCTTGTGTGCACTGCACTCTTCATTGTTTTGTCCAATATTTCATCATATCTCTTTACTTTATCTGATTTCCTCACCATGACAATTTTAATTTTTTCTCGTATTTAGATCAATAGTAAATTTTTACTAAATCATTATTCCAATGGCATAGATTTCAATAAGTAACATTTTTTTCATATTTAGATCAACAAAAAATACCACCTTCTAATTTTCTTTTATTTTGATCATTATTATATTTTTCTCGTATATGTAAGATATTGTAATTTTTTACCGTATAGGTATTTATTTATTTTAAATGTTTTTAAAGAATCATTTTTATAAATATTTATCAATTTTAGAATTTAATATAGCAATAATACTAAATTTTATAAATAGCATACGTAACAATTGAAACAGAAAAATATATTTGATGTCTCTCTTCTTTATAATTTAAATTCCTTGAATAGTAGTATATAAAAAAATAAGTTAACATTTTTATAAAAAACATATTTTGAAAGTAACTAAATATATAATTTATAAATCATCAAGTTGTGATTATGCTCTCTCTTTGTAATTTCTAACATATATAGAAATAATAAAACAAATACAACCAAGTATCCTAGAAGAACCGTTCAAAATAAATATAGAAAATAAAATCAAACTAAGATGTCAATTGGTTCTTTCTGATTATACTCATCTTTCTTTGACTCCACCACTCTCTCCAATGTGGTTTGATCTCATTCATTCCTTCATCGTATCTAAACAACATAAGATCAAAACAACAGAAGACTAAAAAATGAAAAAGAAAACTCATCAAAACCAAAACAATAACAAACAACATCAATAAACAACATACCATCATCACATTGATCTATATTAACTTATATTTCCTACGTATTGTACTTATAAAAATTGTACTTACAAAAATTGAAGAAATCAAAAAACAAACGCGATTTAATCTGAAGCATACATAGATAACTTCGTTCAACTTCATAAACTAAGAAAAGTCTTTTACCGGTTTACCGATTTCCGATGAATGTTTAGTCTTTTACCGGTTTACAAAAGAATCACTAAGAAAAGTGATTTGGAAACCCTGTTTGCACTTTTTCCTTTGTCGAAGTTGAAGTGATCTGAATGAAGTTATTAGGAGAAAATAAGAATCCAAAGATATCTGTGGGAGTAAGATAAAGAAAAAGGCTGATGTAGGTGCAAATAAAGTTATCGGGTTTAAGGTTATTTATGGGATATGTGTTGCATATGTGTCGATTGTGGATTAATGGTTGTAGGAACCATTTTAGCATAGGGACAATAAACTTTTTTGTAGCCCTTATTTACCAAATGAAAACTGTAATAGAAGTTTAAAGAAGAAATATGGGTACAAGAAAAAAAAAATATAACAGTGGAATAATCAGAAATAAATAAAATAGAAAAATAAACAAATGGAAAGGAGGAAGGTTAGGCCAACCACGTGGCAGGCTATGTGATCCGCAAGGATGAAGTTATTGACGTATTAAAAAAATCATTTTTCAATATAAAAATAATTCTTGTATCTTTTAAATAATGCGAATAAAAAATTAAAATGCATAATTAATTCTTCATCAAAATAAAATATATAACAACAAGTTATTTACAATCTTATCTTCATCCACTCATAAAATCATCTTGTGTGCACCCTTCATTGCATCGTCCAATATTTCATCATATCTCTTTATTATATATGATTTCTTCATCATGAAAATTTTAATTTTTTTCTCATATTTAGATTAATAGCAAATTATTATTAAATCATTATTGCAATGACATGGATTTCAATAAGTAACTTTTTTTTCTTCATATTTAGATAAACAAAAAACATCACCTTCTATTTTTCTCTTATTTTGATTATTATTATAATTTTGTCGTATATGTAAGATGTTGTAATTTTTTTTCCGTATAGGTATTTATTCATTTTAAATGTTTTTAAAGAATCAATTTTATAAATATTTATCAATTTTAGTATATAAGTTAGCAATAATAATAATTTTATAAATAACATACATAACAATTGAAACTTAAAGTTATATTTTATGTCTCTCTTCTTTATAATTTAAATTCCTTTAATAATAACATATAAACAATAAGGTAACATTTTTATAAAAAAATATTTCGAAAGTAATTAAATATATAATTTATAAATTATCAAATTGTGATTATACTCTCTCTTTGTGATTTCTAACATATATAGAAATAATAAAACAAATACAACCAAGTATCCTAGAAGAACCGTTCAAAATAAATATAGAAAATCAAATCAAATTAAGATGTCAATTGGTTCTTTCTGATTATACTCATCTTGCTTTGACTCCAACACCCTCTCCGATGTCACTTGATCTCATTCATTCCTCCATCATATCTAAACAGCATAAGATCAAAACAACAGAAGGAAAAAAATGAAAAAGAAAACTAGTAAAAACCAAAAAAATAACAAACATCATCAATTAACAACATACCATCATCACATTGGTCTATATTAACTTCTATTTCCTACATTCTATACTTACAAAAATTGTACTTACCAAAATTGAAGAATTGAAAAAACAAAGGCGATTTAATCTGAAGCATACATCAATAATTTCATTCAACTCCATAGACTATTTAAACTGAAACATTAGAAGCCACGCATTTACCGATGAATGTTTAGTCTTTCAGCAGTTTACAAGAGAATCACTAAGAAAAGTGATTTGGCAACCCTGTTTGCACTCTTTCCTTTGTCGAAGTTGAAGAGATCTGAATGAAGATGTTAGGAGGCAAATATGAATCCAAAGATATCAGTGAGAGTGAGAAAAAGAAAAGGGCCGATGTAGGTACAAATAAAGTTATTGGTTTTAGGGTTATTTATGGGATATGAAATGCATATTTAACAGTTGTGGAGTAATGGTTGTAGGAAACGTTTTAGCATAAGGAAGATAAACCGTTTTGTAACCGTCATACACCAAATGTGAAACTATCATAGAAGTTGAAAGAAGAAATACCACGTAGGATGGAATAAGAAATATGCGTACAGGATAAATAAATAATAGTGGAATAATAATAAATAAAGAAATAGAAAAATAAACAATGGAAAGGAGGAAGTTTAGGCCAGCCACATGGCTGGCTGTGTGATCCGCACAGATGAAGTTATGGACGTATTAAAAAAATCATTTTTCAGTATAAAAATAAATCTTATATCTTTTAAATAATACAAATAAAATAATAAAATTCATAATTAATTGTTCATCAAAATATAATATATAATAGCAAGTTATTTACAATCTTATCTTCACCCCCTCATAAAATCATGTTGTGTGCACCCTTCATTGTTTCATCCAATATTTCATCACATCTCTTTACTCTATCTGATTTCCTCATCATGACAATTTTAATTTTTTTTCTCATATTTAGATCAATAGCATATTTTTATTAAATCATTATTGCAATGGCATAGATTTCAATAAGTAACATTTTTTTCATATTTAGATAAACAAAAAATATCACATTCTATTTTTCTCTTATTTTGATCATTATTATATTTTTGTCGTATATGTCAGATGTTGTATTTTTTTTCTTGTATGGGTATTTATTTATTTTAAATGTTTTTAAAGAATAAATTTTATAAATATTTATCAATTTTAATATATAATTTAGCAATAATAATAATTTTATAAATAGCATACAAAACAATTGAAACATAAAGTTATATTTTATGTCTCTCATCTTTATAATTTAAATTCCTTTAATAGTAACATATAAATAATAAGGTAACATAAGATCAAAACAACAAAAGCAAAAAAATGAAAAAGAAAACTCATAAAAACCAAAAAACAATAGCAAACATCATGAATGAACAACATACCATCATCAGAATGATTTATATTAACTCCTGCTTCCTACGTATTATACTGACAAAATTTGTACTTACAAAAATTGAAGAAATAAAAAAACAAACGCGATTTAATCTGAAGCATACATCGATAATTTCATTCAACTTCAAAAACTATTTAAACTAAAACATTAGAAGTCATGCATTTACCGATGAATATTTAGTCTTTTACCAATTGACAAAAAGAATCACTAAAAAATGTGATGAAGTTGTCAGGTGACAAATATAAATCCAAAGATATCGATGGGAGTGAGAAAAAGAAAAAGGATAATGTAGGTACAAATAAAGTTATTAGGTTTAGGGTTATTTATGGGATATGAAATGCATATGTAACGGTTCTAGAGTAATGGTTGTAGGAACCGTTTTAGCATATGGAAGATAAACTCTTTTGTAACCGTCATACACCAAATGTGGAATTATCATAGAAGTTGAAAGAAGAAATATCCCATTGGATGGAAGAAGAAATATGTGTACATGAGAAATAAATAATAGTGGAATAATAATAAATAAATAAAATAGAAAAATAAACAAATGGAAAGGAGGAATGTTAGGTCAGCCACGTGGTAGGGTGTGTGATCCGCAAGGATGAAGAAATTGACGTATTAAAAAAAAATCATTTTTCAGTATAAAAATAAATCTTGTATCTTTTAAATAATACAAATAAAAAATTAAAATTCATAATTAATTGTGAATCAAAATATAACATATAATAGCAAGTTATTTACAATCTTATTTCCATCCACTCATAAAATCATCTTGTGTGCACTGCACTCTTCATTGTTTTGTCCAATATTTCATCATATCTCTTTACTTTATCTGATTTCCTCACCATGACAATTTTAATTTTTTCTCGTATTTAGATCAATAGTAAATTTTTACTAAATCATTATTCCAATGGCATAGATTTCAATAAGTAACATTTTTTTCATATTTAGATCAACAAAAAATACCACCTTCTAATTTTCTTTTATTTTGATCATTATTATATTTTTCTCGTATATGTAAGATATTGTAATTTTTTACCGTATAGGTATTTATTTATTTTAAGTGTTTTTAAAGAATCATTTTTATAAATATTTATCAATTTTAGAATTTAATATAGCAATAATACTAAATTTTATAAATAGCATACGTAACAATTGAAACAGAAATATATATCTGATGTCTCTCTTCTTTATAATTTAAATTCCTTGAATAGTAGTATATAAAAAAATAAGTTAACATTTTTATAAAAAACATATTTTGAAAGTAACTAAATATATAATTTATAAATCATCAAGTTGTGATTATGCTCTCTCTTTGTAATTTCTAACATATATAGAAATAATAAAACAAATACAACCAAGTATCCTAGAAGAACCGTTCAAAATAAATATAGAAAATAAAATCAAACTAAGATGTCAATTGGTTCTTTCTGATTATACTCATCTTTCTTTGACTCCACCACTCTCTCCAATGTGGTTTGATCTCATTCATTCCTTCATCGTATCTAAACAACATAAGATCAAAACAACAGAAGACTAAAAAATGAAAAAGAAAACTCATCAAAACCAAAACAATAACAAACAACATCAATAAACAACATACCATCATCACATTGATCTATATTAACTTATATTTCCTACGTATTGTACTTATAAAAATTGTACTTACAAAAATTGAAGAAATCAAAAAACAAACGCGATTTAATCTGAAGCATACATAGATAACTTCGTTCAACTTCATAAACTAAGAAAAGTCTTTTACCGGTTTACCGATTTCCGATGAATGTTTAGTCTTTTACCGGTTTACAAAAGAATCACTAAGAAAAGTGATTTGGAAACCCTGTTTGCACTTTTTCCTTTGTCGAAGTTGAAGTGATCTGAATGAAGTTATTAGGAGAAAATAAGAATCCAAAGATATCTGTGGGAGTAAGATAAAGAAAAAGGCTGATGTAGGTGCAAATAAAGTTATCGGGTTTAAGGTTATTTATGGGATATGTGTTGCATATGTGTCGATTGTGGATTAATGGTTGTAGGAACCATTTTAGCATAGGGACAATAAACTTTTTTGTAGCCCTTATTTACCAAATGAAAACTGTAATAGAAGTTTAAAGAAGAAATATCATGTTGGATGGAAGAAGAAATATGGGTACAAGAAAAAAATATATAATAGTGGAATAATCTGAAATAAATAAAATAGAAAAATAAACAAATGGAAAGGAGGAAGGTTAGGCCAACCACGTGGCAGGCTATGTGATCCGCAAGGATGAAGTTATTGACGTATTAAAAAAATCATTTTTCAATATAAAAATAATTCTTGTATCTTTTAAATAATGCGAATAAAAAATTAAAATGCATAATTAATTCTTCATCAAAATAAAATATATAACAACAAGTTATTTACAATCTTATCTTCATCCACTCATAAAATCATCTTGTGTGCACCCTTCATTGCATCGTCCAATATTTCATCATATCTCTTTATTATATATGATTTCTTCATCATGAAAATTTTAATTTTTTTCTCATATTTAGATTAATAGCAAATTATTATTAAATCATTATTGCAATGACATGGATTTCAATAAGTAACTTTTTTTTCTTCATATTTAGATAAACAAAAAACATCACCTTCTATTTTTCTCTTATTTTGATTATTATTATAATTTTGTCGTATATGTAAGATGTTGTAATTTTTTTTCCGTATAGGTATTTATTCATTTTAAATGTTTTTAAAGAATCAATTTTATAAATATTTATCAATTTTAGTATATAAGTTAGCAATAATAATAATTTTATAAATAACATACATAACAATTGAAACTTAAAGTTATATTTTATGTCTCTCTTCTTTATAATTTAAATTCCTTTAATAATAACATATAAACAATAAGGTAACATTTTTATAAAAAATTATTTCGAAAGTAATTAAATATATAATTTATAAATTATCAAATTGTGATTATACTCTCTCTTTGTGATTTCTAACATACATAGAAATAATAAAACAAATACAACCAAGTATCCTAGAAGAACCGTTCAAAATAAATATAGAAAATCAAATCAAACTAAGATGTCAATTGGTTCTTTCTGATTATACTCATCTTGCTTTGACTCCAACACCCTCTCCGATGTCACTTGATCTCATTCATTCCTCCATAATATCTAAACAGCATAAGATCAAAACAACAGAAGGAAAAAAATGAAAAAGAAAACTAATAAAAACCAAAAAAATAACAAACATCATCAATTAACAACATACCATCATCACATTGGTCTATATTAACTTCTATTTCCTACATTCTATACTTACAAAAATTGTACTTACCAAAATTGAAGAATTGAAAAAACAAAGGCGATTTAATCTGAAGCATACATCAATAATTTCATTCAACTCCATAGACTATTTAAACTGAAACATTAGAAGCCACGCATTTACCGATGAATGTTTAGTCTTTCAGCAGTTTACAAGAGAATCACTAAGAGAAGTGATTTGGCAACCCTGTTTGCACTCTTTCCTTTGTCGAAGTTCAAGAGATCTGAATGAAGATGTTAGGAGGCAAATATGAATCCAAAGATATCAGTGAGAGTGAGAAAAAGAAAAGGGCCGATGTAGGTACAAATAAAGTTATTGGTTTTAGGGTTATTTATGGGATATGAAATGCATATTTAACAGTTGTGGAGTAATGGTTGTAGGAACCGTTTTAGCATAAGGAAGATAAACCGTTTTGTAACCGTCATACACCAAATGTGAAACTATCATAGAAGTTGAAAGAAGAAATACCACGTAGGATGGAATAAGAAATATGCGTACAGGATAAATAAATAATAGTGGAATAATAATAAATAAAGAAATAGAAAAATAAACAATGGAAAGGAGGAAGTTTAGGCCAGCCACATGGCTGGCTGTGTGATCCGCACAGATCAAGTTATGGACGTATTAAAAAAAACCATTTTTCAGTATAAAAATAAATCTTATATCTTTTAAATAATACAAATAAAATAATAAAATTCATAATTAATTGTTCATCAAAATATAATATATAATAGCAAGTTATTTACAATCTTATCTTCACCCCCTCATAAAATCATGTTGTGTGCACCCTTCATTGTTTCATCCAATATTTCATCACATCTCTTTACTCTATCTGATTTCCTCATCATGACAATTTTAATTTTTTTTCTCATATTTAGATCAATAGCATATTTTTATTAAATCATTATTGCAATGGCATAGATTTCAATAAGTAACATTTTTTTCATATTTAGATAAACAAAAAATATCACATTCTATTTTTCTCTTATTTTGATCATTATTATATTTTTGTCGTATATGTCAGATGTTGTATTTTTTTTCTTGTATGGGTATTTATTTATTTTAAATGTTTTTAAAGAATCAATTTTATAAATATTTATCAATTTTAATATATAATTTAGCAATAATAATAATTTTATAAATAGCATACAAAACAATTGAAACATAAAGTTATATTTTATGTCTCTCATCTTTATAATTTAAATTCCTTTAATAGTAACATATAAATAATAAGGTAATATAAGATCAAAACAACAGAAGCAAAAAAATGAAAAAGAAAACTCATAAAAACCAAAAAACAATAGCAAACATCATGAATGAACAACATACCATCATCCGAATGATTTATATTAACTCCTGCTTCCTACGTATTATACTGACAAAATTTGTACTTACAAAAATTGAAGAAATAAAAAAACAAACGCGATTTAATCTGAAGCATACATCGATAATTTCATTCAACTTCAAAAACTATTTAAACTAAAACATTAGAAGTCATGCATTTACCGATGAATATTTAGTCTTTTACCAAGTGACAAAAAGAATCACTAAGAAATGTGATGAAGTTGTCAGGTGACAAATATAAATCCAAAGATATCGATGGGAGTGAGAAAAAGAAAAAGGATAATGTAGGTACAAATAAAGTTATTAGGTTTAGGGTTATTTATGGGATATGAAATGCATATGTAACGGTTCTAGAGTAATGGTTGTAGGAACCGTTTTAGCATATGGAAGATAAACTCTTTTGTAACCGTCATACACCAAATGTGGAACTATCATAGAAGTTGAAAGAAGAAATATCCCATTGGATGGAAGAAGAAATATGTGTACATGAGAAATAAATAATAGTGGAATAATAATAAATAAATAAAATAGAAAAATAAACAAATGGAAAGGAGGAATGTTAGGTCAGCCACGTGGTAGGGTGTGTGATCCGCAAGGATGAAGAAATTGACGTATTAAAAAAAATCATTTTTCAGTATAAAAATAAATCTTGTATCTTTTAAATAATACAAATAAAAAATTAAAATTCATAATTAATTGTTAATCAAAATATAACATATAATAGCAAGTTATTTACAATCTTATTTCCATCCACTCATAAAATCATCTTGTGTGCACTGCACTCTTCATTGTTTTGTCCAATATTTCATCATATCTCTTTACTTTATCTGATTTCCTCACCATGACAATTTTAATTTTTTCTCGTATTTAGATCAATAGTAAATTTTTACTAAATCATTATTCCAATGGCATAGATTTCAATAAGTAACATTTTTTTCATATTTAGATCAACAAAAAATACCACCTTCTAATTTTCTTTTATTTTGATCATTATTATATTTTTCTCGTATATGTAAGATATTGTAATTTTTTACCGTATAGGTATTTATTTATTTTAAATGTTTTTAAAGAATCATTTTTATAAATATTTATCAATTTTAGAATTTAATATAGCAATAATACTAAATTTTATAAATAGCATACGTAACAATTGAAACAGAAAATTATATTTGATTTCTCTCTTCTTTATAATTTAAATTCCTTGAATAGTAGTATATAAAAAATAAGTTAACATTTTTATAAAAAAAATTTTTGAAAGTAACTAAATATATAATTTATAAATCATCAAGTTGTGATTATGCTCTCTCTTTGTAATTTCTAACATATATAGAAATAATAAAACAAATACAACCAAGTATCCTAGAAGAACCGTTCAAAATAAATATAGAAAATAAAATCAAACTAAGATGTCAATTGGTTCTTTCTGATTATACTCATCTTTCTTCGACTCCACCACTCTCTCCAATGTGGTTTGATCTCATTCATTCCATCATCGTATCTAAACAACATAAGATCAAAACAACAGAAGACTAAAAAATGAAAAAGAAAACTCATCAAAACAGAAACAATAACAAACAACATCAATAAACAACATACCATCATCACAGTGATCTATATTAACTTATATTTCCTACGTATTGTACTTATAAAAATTGTACTTACAAAAATTGAAGAAATCAAAAAACAAACGCGATTTAATCTGAAGCATACATAGATAACTTCGTTCAACTTCATAAACTAAGAAAAGTCTTTTACCGGTTTACCGATTTCCGATGAATGTTTAGTCTTTCACCGGTTTACAAAAGAATCACTAAGAAAAGTGATTTGGAAACCCTGTTTGCACTTTTTCCTTTGTCGAAGTTGAAGTGATCTGAATGAAGTTATTAGGAGAAAATAAGAATCCAAAGATATCGGTGGGAGTGAGATAAAGAAAAAGGATGATGTAGGTGCAAATAAAGTTATCGGGTTTAAGGTTATTTATGGGATATGTGTTGCATATGTGTCGATTGTGGATTAATGGTTGTAGGAACCATTTTAGAATAGGGACGATAAACTTTTTTGTAGCCCTTATTTACCAAATGAAAACTGTAATAGAAGTTTAAAGAAGAAATATCATGTTGGATGGAAGAAGAAATATGGGTACAAGAAAAATATATAATAGTGGAATAATCAGAAATAAATAAAATAGAAAAATAAACAAATGGAAAGGAGGAAGGTTAGGCCAACCACGTGGCAGGCTATGTGATCCGCAAGGATGAAGTTATTGACGTATTAAAAAAATCATTTTTCAATATAAAAATAATTCTTGTATCTTTTAAATAATGCGAATAAAAAATTACAATTCATAATTAATTCTTCATCAAAATAAAATATATAACAACAAGTTATTTACAATCTTATATTCATTCACTCATAAAATCATCTTGTGTGCACCCTTCATTGCATCGTCCAATATTTCATCATATCTCTTTATTATATATCATTTCTTCATCATGAAAATTTTAATTTTTTTCTCATATTTAGATTAATAGCAAATTATTATTAAATCGTTATTGCAATGGCATGGATTTCAATAAGTAACTTTTTTTTCTTCATATTTAGATAAACAAAAAACATCACCTTTATTTTTCTCTTATTTTGATTATTATTATATTTTTGTCGTATATGTAAGATGTTGTAATTTTTTTTCCGTATAGGTATTTATTCATTTTAAATGTTTTTAAAGAATCAATTTTATAAATTTTTATCAATTTTAGTATATAAGTTAGCAATAATAATAATTTTATAAATAACATACATAACAATTGAAATTTAAAGTTATATTTTATGTCTCTCTTCTTTATAATTTAAATTCCTTTAATAATAACATATAAACAATAAGGTAACATTTTTATAAAAAATTATTTAGAAAGTAATTAAATATATAATTTATAAATTATCAAATTGTGATTATACTCTCTCTTTGTGATTTCTAACATATATAGAAATAATAAAACAAATACAACCAAGTATCCTAGAAGAACCGTTCAAAATAAATATAGAAAATCAAATCAAACTAAGATGTCAATTGGTTCTTTCTGATTATACTCATCTTGCTTTGACTCCAACACCCTCTCCGATGTCACTTGATCTCATTCATTCCTCCATCGTATCTAAACACCATAAGATCAAAACAACAGAAGGAAAAAAATGAAAAAGAAAACTAATAAAAACCAAAAAAATAACAAACATCATCAATTAACAACATACCATCATCACATTGGTCTATATTAACTTCTATTTCCTGCATTCTATAATTACAAAAATTGTACTTACCAAAATTGAAGAATTGAAAAAACAAAGGCGATTTAATCTGAAGCATACATCAATAATTTCATTCAACTCCATAGACTATTTAAACTGAAACATTAGAAGCCATGCATTTACCGATGAATGTTTAGTCTTTCAGCAGTTTACAAGAGAATCACTAAGAAAAGTGATTTGGCAACCCTGTTTGCACTCTTTCCTTTGTCGAAGTTGAAGAGATCTGAATGAACATGTTAGGAGACAAATATGAATCCAAAGATATCAGTGAGAGTGAGAAAAAGAAAAGGGCCGATGTAGGTACAAATAAAGTTATTGGTTTTAGGGTTATTTATGGGATATGAAATGCATATTTAACAGTTGTGGAGTAATGGTTGTAGGAACCGTTTTAGCATAAGGAAGATAAACCATTTTGTAACCGTCATACACCAAATGTGAAACTATCAAAGAAGTTGAAAGAAGAAATACCACGTAGGATGGAATAAGAAATATGCGTACAGGATAAATAAATAATAGTGGAATAATAATAAATAAAGAAATAGAAAAATAAACAATGGAAAGGAGGAAGTTTAGGCCAGCCACATGGCTGGCTGTGTGATCCGCACAGATGAATTTATGGACGTATTAAAAAAAATCATTTTTCAGTATAAAAATAAATCTTATATCTTTTAAATAATACAAATAAAATAATAAAATTCATAATTAATTGTTCATCAAAATATAATATATAATAGCAAGTTATTTACAATCTTATCTTCACCCCCTCATAAAATCATGTTGTGTGCACCCTTCATTGTTTCATCCAATATTTCATCACATCTCTTTACTCTATCTGATTTCCTCATCATGACATTTTTAATTTTTTTTCTCATATTTAGATCAATAGCATATTTTTATTAAATCATTATTGCAATGGCATAGATTTCAATAAGTAACATTTTTTACATATTTAGATAAACAAAAAATATCACATTCTATTTTTCTCTTATTTTGATCATTATTATATTTTTGTCGTATATGTCAGATGTTGTATTTTTTTTCTTGTATGGGTATTTATTTATTTTAAATGTTTTTAAAGAATCAATTTTATAAATATTTATCAATTTTAATATATAATTTAGCAATAATAATAATTTTATAAATAGCATACAAAACAATTGAAACATAAAGTTATATTTTATGTCTCTCATCTTTATAATTTAAATTCCTTTAATAGTAACATATAAATAATAAGGTAACATAAGATCAAAACAACATAAGATCAAAACAACAGAAGCAAAAAAAATGAAAAAGAAAACTCATAAAAACCAAAAAACAATAGCAAACATCATGAATGAACAACATACCATCAGCACAATGATTTATATTAACTCCTGCTTCCTACGTATAATACTGACAAAATTTGTACTTACAAAAATTGAAGAAATAAAAAAACAAACACGATTTAATCTGAAGCATACATCGATAATTTCATTCAACTTCAAAAACTATTTAAACTAAAACATTAGAAGTCATGCATTTACCGATGAATATTTAGTCTTTTACCAATTGACAAAAAGAATCACTAAGAAATGTGATGAAGTTGTCAGGTGACAAATATAAATCCAAAGATATCGATGGGAGTGAGAAAAAGAAAAAGGATAATGTAGGTACAAATAAAGTTATTAGGTTTAGGGTTATTTATGGGATGTGAAATGCATATGTAACGGTTCTAGAGTAATGGTTGTAGGAACCGTTTTAGCATATGGAAGATAAACTGTTTTGTAACCGTCATACACCAAATGTGGAACTGTCATAGAAGTTGAAAGAAGAAATATCCCATTGGATGGAAGAAGAAATATGTGTACAGGAGAAATAAATAATAGTGGAATAATAATAAATAAATAAAATAGAAAAATAAACAAATGGAAAGGAGGAATGTTAGGTCAGCCACGTGGTAGGGTGTGTGATCCGCAAGGATGAAGAAATTGACGTATTAAAAAAATCATTTTTCAGTATAAAAATAAATCTTGTATCTTTTAAATAATACAAATAAAAAATTAAAAGTCATAATTAATTGTTAATCAAAATATAACATATAATAGCAAGTTATTTACAATCTTATTTCCATCCACTCATAAAATCATCTTGTGTGCACTGCACTCTTCATTGTTTTGTCCAATATTTCATCATATCTCTTTACTTTATCTGATTTCCTCACCATGACAATTTTAATTTTTTCTCGTATTTAGATCAATAGTAAATTTTTACTAAATCATTATTCCAATGGCATAGATTTCCATAAGTAACATTTTTTTCATATTTAGATCAACAAAAAATACCACCTTCTAATTTTCTTTTATTTTGATCATTATTATATTTTTCTCGTATATGTAAGATATTGTAATTTTTTTACCGTGTAGGTATTTATTTATTTTAAATGTTTTTAAAGAATCATTTTTATAAATATTTATCAATTTTAGAATTTAATATAGCAATAATACTAAATTTTGTAAAAATAGCATACGTAACAATTGAAACATAAAATTATATTTGATGTCTCTCTTCTTTATAATTTAAATTCCTTGAATAGTAGTATATAAAAAAATAAGTTAACATTTTTATAAAAAACATATTTTGAAAGTAACTAAATATATAATTTATAAATCATCAAGTTGTGATTATGCTCTCTCTTTGTAATTTCTAACATATATAGAAATAATAAAACAAATACAACCAAGTATCCTAGAAGAACCGTTCAAAATAAATATAGAAAATAAAATCAAACTAAGATGTCAATTGGTTCTTTCTGATTATACTCATCTTTCTTCGACTCCACCACTCTCTCCAATGTGGTTTGATCTCATTCATTCCATCATCGTATCTAAACAACATAAGATCAAAACAACAGAAGACTAAAAAATGAAAAAGAAAAGTCATCAAAACCAAAACAAACAACATCAATAAACAACATACCATCATCACAGTGATCTATATTAACTTATATTTCCTACGTATTATACTTATAAAAATTGTACTTACAAAATATAAAGAAATCAAAAAACAAACGCGATTTAATCTGAAGCATACATAGATATCTTCGTTCAATTTCATAAACTAAGAAAAGTCTTTTACCGGTTTACCGATTTTCGATGAATGTTTAGTCTTTTACTGGTTTACAAAAGAATCACTAAGAAAAGTGATTTGGAAACCCTGTTTGCACTTTTTCCTTTGTCGAAGTTGAAGTGATCTGAATGAAGTTATTAGGAAAAAATAAGAATCCAAAGATATCGGTGGGAGTGAGATAAAGAAAAAGGCTGATGATGGTGGAAATAAAGTTATCGGGTTTAAGGTTATTTATGGGATATGTGTTGCATATGTGTCGATTATGGATTAATGGTTGTAGGAACCATTTTAGCATAGGGACGATAAACTTTTTTGTAGCCCTTATTTACCAAATGAAAACTGTAATAGAAGTTTAAAGAAGAAATATCATGTTGGATGGAAGAAGAAATATGGGTACAAGAAAAATATATAATAGTGGAATAATCAGAAATAAATAAAATAGAAAAATAAACAAATGGAAAGGAGGAAGGTTAGGCCAACCACGTGGCAGGCTATGTGATCCGCAAGGATAAAGTTATTGACATATTAAAAAAATCATTTTTCAATATAAAAATAATTCTTGTATCTTTTAAATAATGCGAATAAAAAATTAAAATTCATAATTAATTCTTCATCAAAATAAAATATATAACAACAAGTTATTTACAATCTTATCTTCATTCACTCATAAAATCATCTTGTGTGCACCCTTCATTGCATCGTCCAATATTTCATCATATCTCTTTATTCTATATGATTTCCTCATCATGAAAATTTTAATTTTTTTTTCATATTTAGATTAATAGCAAATTATTATTAAATCATTATTGCAATGGCATAGATTTCAATAAGTAACTTTTTTTTCTTCATATTTAGATAAACAAAAAACATCACCTTCTATTTTTCTCTTATTTTGAATATTTTTATATTTTTGTCGTATATGTAAGATGTTGTAATTTTTTTCCGTATAGGTATTTATTTATTTTAAATGTTTAAAAAAAATCAATTTTATAAATATTTGTCAATTTTAGTATATAATTTAGCAATAATAATAATTTTATAAATAACATACATAACAATTGAAACATAAAGTTATATTTTATGTCTCTCTTCTTTATAATTTAAATTCCTTTAATAATAACATATAAACAATAAGGTAACATTTTTATAAAACATTATTTCGAAAGTAATTAAATATATAATTTATAAATTATCAAATTGTGATTATACTCTCTCTTTGTGATTTCTAACATATATAGAAATAATAAAACAAATACAACCAAGTATCCTAGAAGAACCGTTCAAAATAAATATAGAAAATCAAATCAAACTAAGATGTCAATTGGTTCTTTCTGATTATACTCATCTTTCTTTGACTCCAACACCCTCTCCAATGTCACTTGATCTCATTCATTCCTCCATCGTATCTAAACAGCATAAGATCAAAACAACAGAAGGAAAAAATGAAAAAGAAAACTAATCAAAACCAAAAAAATAACAAATATCATCAATTAACAACATACCATCATCACAGTGATCTATATTAACTTCTATTTCCTACACTCTATACTTACAAAAATTGTACTTATCAAAATTGAAGAATTGAAAAAACAAAGGCGATTTAATCTGAAGCATACATCAATAATTTCATTCAACTCCATAGACTATTTAAACTGAAACATTAGAAGCCACCCATTTACCGATGAATGTTTAGTCTTTTAGGAGTTTACAAGAGAATCACTAAGAAAAGTGATTTGGCAACCCTGTTTGCACTCTTTCCTTTGTCGAAGTTGAAGAGATCTGAATGAAGTTGTTAGGAGACAAATATGAATCCAAAGATATCAGTGAGAGTGAGAAAAAGAAAAGGGCCGATGTAGGTACAAATAAAGTTATTGGTTTTAGGGTTATTTATGGGATATGAAATGCATATTTAACAGTTGTGGAGTAATGGTTGTAGGAACCGTTTTAGCATAAGGAAGATAAACCATTTTGTAACCGTCATACACCAAATGTGAAACTATCATAGAAGTTGAAAGAAGAAATACCACGTAGGATGGAATAAGAAATATGCGTACAGGATAAATAAATAATAGTGGAATAATAATAAATAAAGAAATAGAAAAGTAAACAATGGAAAGGAGGAAGGTTAGGCCAGCCACATGGCTGGCTGTGCGATCCGCACATATGACGTTATTGACGTATTAAAAAAATCATTTTTCAGTATAAAAATAAATCTTATATCTTTTAAATAATACAAATAAAATAATAAAATTCATAATTAATTGTTCATCAAAATATAATATATAATAGCAAGTTATTTACAATCTTATCTTCATCCCCTCATAAAATCATGTTGTGTGCACCCTTCATTGTTTCATCCAATATTTCATCACATCTCTTTACTCTATCTGATTTCCTCATCATGACAATTTTAATTTTTTTCTCATATTTAGATCAATAGCATATTTTTATTAAATCATTATTGCAATGGCATAGATTTCAATAAGTAACATTTTTTTCATATTTAGATAAACAAAAAATATCACATTCTATTTTTCTCTTATTTTGATCATTATTATATTTTTGTCGTATATGTGAGATGTTGTATTTTTTTTCTTGTATGGGTATTTATTTATTTTAAATGTTTTTAAAGAATCAATTTTATAAATATTTATCAATTTTAATATATAATCTAGCAATAATAATAATTTTATAAATAGCATACAAACCAATTGAAACATAAAGTTATATTTTATGTCTCTCATCTTTATAATTTAAATTCCTTTAATAGTAACATATAAATAATAAGGTAACATAAGATCAAAACAACAGAAGCAAAAAAAATGAAAAAGAAAACTCATAAAAACCAAAAAACAATAGCAAACATCATGAATGAACAACATACCTTCATCACAATGATTTATATTAACTCCTGCTTCCTACGTATTATACTGACAAAATTTGGACTTACAAAAATTGAAGAAATAAAAAAACAAACGCGATTTAATCTGAAGCATACATCGATAATTTCATTCAACTTCAAAAACTATTTAAACTAAAACATTAGAAGTCGTGCATTTACCGATGAATATTTAGTCTTTTACCAATTGACAAAAAGAATCACTAAGAAATGTGATGAAGTTGTCAGGTGACAAATATAAATCCAAGGATATCGATGGGAGTGAGAAAAAGAAAAAGGATAATGTAGGTACAAATAAAGTTATTAGGTTTAGGGTTATTTATGGGATGTGAAATGCATATGTAACGGTTCTGGAGTAATGGTTGTAGGAACCATTTTAGCATATGGAAGATAAACTGTTTTGAAACCGTCATACACCAAATGTGGAACTGTCATAGAAGTTGAAAGAAGAAATATCCCATTGGATGGAAGAAGAAATATGTGTACAGGAGAAATAAATAATAGTGGAATAATAATAAATAAATAAAATAGAAAAATAAACAAATGGAAAGGAGGAATGTTAGGTCAGCCACGTGGTAGGGTGTGTGATCCGCAAGGATGAAGAAATTGACGTATTAAAAAATCATTTTTCAGTATAAAAATAAATCTTGTATCTTTTAAATAATACAAATAAAAAATTAAAATTCATAATTAATTGTTAATCAAAATATAACATATAATAGCAAGTTATTTACAATCTTATTTCCATCCACTCATAAAATCATCTTGTGTGCACTGCACTCTTCATTGTTTTGTCCAATACTTCATCATATCTCTTTACTTTATCTGATTTCCTCACCATGACAATTTTAATTTTTTCTCGTATTTAGATCAATAGTAAATTTTTACTAAATCATTATTCCAATGGCATAGATTTCAATAAGTAACATTTTTTTTGATATTTAGATCAACAAAAAACACCACCTTCTAATTTTCTTTTATTTTGATCATTATTATATTTTTCTCGTATATGTAAGATATTGTAATCTTTTTACCGTATAGGTATTTATTTATTTTAAATGTTTTTAAAGAATTATTTTTATAAATATTTATCAATTTTAGAATTTAATATAGCAATAATACTAAATTTTATAAATAGCATACGTTACAATTGAAATAGAAAATTATATTTTATGTCTCTCTTCTTTATAATTTAAATTCCTTGAATAGTAGTATATAAAAAATAAGTTAACATTTTTATAAAAAAATATTTTCAAAGTAACTAAATATATAATTTATAAATCATCAAGTTGTGATTATGCTCTCTCTTTGTAATTTCTAACATATATAGAAATAATAAAACAAATACAACCAAGTATCCTAGAAGAACCGTTCAAAATAAATATAGAAAATAAAATCAAACTAAGATGTCAATTGGTTCTTTCTGATTATACTCATCTTTCTTCGACTCCACCACTCTCTCCAATGTGGTTTGATCTCATTCATTCCATCATCGTATCTATTCATTCCATCATCGTATCTAAACAACATAAGATCAAAACAACGGAAGACTAAAAAATGAAAAAGAAAACTCATCAAAACCAAAACAATAACAAACAACATCAATAAACAACATACCATCATCACAGTGATCTATATTAACTTATATTTCCTACGTATTGTACTTATAAAAATTGTACTTACAAAAATTGAAGAAATCAAAAAACAAACGCGATTTAATCTGAAGCATACATAGATAACTTCGTTCAACTTCATAAACTAAGAAAAGTCTTTTACCGGTTTACCAATTTACCGATGAATGTTTAGTCTTTTACCGGTTTACAAAATAATCACTAAGAAAAGTTATTTGGAAACCCTATTTTCACTTTTTCCTTTGTCGAAGTTGAAGTGATCTGAATGAAGTTATTAGGAGAAAATAAGAATCCAAAGATATCGGTGGGAGTGAGATAAAGAAAAAGGCTGATGTAGGTGCAAATAAAGTTATCGGGTTTAAGGTTATTTATGGGATATGTGTTGCATATGTGTCGATTGTGGATTAATGGTTGTAGGAACTATTTTAGCATAGGGACGATAAACTTTTTTGTAGCCCTTATTTACCAAATGAAAACTGTAATAGAAGTTTAAAGAAGAAATATCATGTTGGATGGAAGAAGAAATATGGGTACAAGAAAAATATATAATAGTGGAATAATCAGAAATAAATAAAATAGAAAAATAAACAAATGGAAAGGAGGAAGGTTAGGCCAACCACGTGGCAGGCTATGTGATCCGCAAGGATGAAGTTATTGACGTATTAAAAAAATCATTTTTCAATATAAAAATAATTCTTGTATCTTTTAAATAATGCGAATAAAAAATTAAAATTCATAATTAATTCTTCATCAAAATAAAATATATAACTGTGGGAATTTTGGATCGAACTCTAGTTGGTCGAAGTACTTGCTGTAGTCGAAGAAGGTTCTAGCATGTATTTGTCGAAGGATGCTTCTCGAATTAGGTTTTAGTGTTTAAACCCTAATTTGTTAAGTTAGCTTGTTTGTTAAGTTAGCTTGTATAATGGGCCTTGTGGAAAAAGCCCATTAGTTAGTATGTTAGGTTTTATTATAAATAGCATACTAGTCTCTCATCATTGCCAACACAGCAAATCCTAATTTAGGGTGAGAGGGTTATTTGTTATTCTTGTAAACTTGTAATCTTGTTTTCTAAGAGAAAGTAAAGAATAGCAGTTATAACCAATTCTTGTGTTCTTCTTCTTCCTTGTTCTTTATTCTTCCCTTAATCTATACTTTGTTATTGGCATTGAATTCACAACAAATTGGTGCGGTGAGCGTGGAGAAGATGCCTTCAACAAAGTATGAGATTGAAAAGTTCACCGGAGTGAATGATTTCGGTCTATGGCGCTTGAAGATGAAAGCCCTACTGGTTCAGCAGGGTTGTTTGGAAGCGTTGAAGGGAGCGACGGCGATGGACGCTGCGCTAACAGAAAGAGAGAAGACGGCCATGATCGAGAAAGCACACAGCGCAATTTTGTTGAGCCTTGGTGATAAGGTTCTTCGACAGGTATCAAAGGAGACGACGGCATCAGGGTTATGGGTGAAACTTGAAAGTTTGTATATGACCAAATCTCTGGTAAATCGACTCTACCTGAAGCAAGCTTTGTATTCATTCAAGATGATCGAAGACAAAGTGTTGGCTGAGCAGTTGGATATGTTCAACAAGCTGATTCTTGATCTTGAAAATATTGATGTAAAGATTGATGATGAAGATCAAGCGTTGTTATTGTTGTGCGCTTTGCCCAGATCACATGCTCACTTCAAAGAAACCCTCTTGTATGGAAGAGAGTCCCTGACCTTTGAAGAAGTTCAATCAGCCTTGTACTCTAAGGACTTGAACGAACGTAAGGAGCATAAACCTTCGACGGTTGGTGAAGGTTTGGCTGTTAAAGGAAAATTCGACAAGAAGAAAGGTAAAAATCAATCGAAGTCTTATAGTGGTGACACATCTGGTATTAGATGCTATCACTGTAAGAAAGTAGGTCACACAAGAAAGGTGTGCCCTGAACGCCTGAAAGATCATGGAGGTAAGGATAATGGCAATGCAGCTATTGTCCAAGATGATTTCGAATCATCTGATGTTCTTGTGGTTTCAAGCAACAACTTGTCGAAGGAGTGGATTATGGATTCTGGATGTACTTGGCACATGACTCCAAACAAAGACTTGTTCGAGGAATTATGTGATCAAGATGGTGGATCTGTATTGCTGGGAAACAACAAAGCTTGCAAGATTGCAGGCGTTGGATCTGTGAGATTCAAGCTCCATGATGAGTCAATAAGATTGTTGACTGAAGTCAGGTATGTACCTGATTTGAAGAGAAATTTGATTTCTCTTGGTGAATTCGACAAGAAAGGATATGTGTTTCAAGGAGAGAAAAGTATCCTGAGAGTCATGAAAGGGTCGAAGGAAGTCTTGAGAGGCGTGAAGAAACAAGGCTTGTATACCCTTGAGGCTGAAGTTGTAAGTGGTTCGACAAATGTTGCATCCACGAAACCTTTGTCGAAGACAGAAATTTGGCACATGAGATTGGGCCATGTCAGTGAAAGGGGTCTGGTCGAATTAGGGAAACAAAATCTGCTTGGTGGAGATAAAGTCGAAAAGCTGAAGTTTTGTGAACCCTGTGTACTTGGAAAGTCCTGTAGAATGAAGTTCAACAAAGGCAAACAAAGAACACATGGATCCCTTGATTACATCCATGCTGATCTTTGGGGGCCTGCAAGGTGTCCATCACATTCAGGAGCAAAGTATTTTCTATCCATAGTAGATGACTATTCCAGAAAGTTATGGGTATTCATCCAGAAGACTAAGGATGAAACTTTTGAAAATTTCAAAAGTTGGAAGACTCGTGTCGAAAATCAAACTGGCAGAAAGGTAAAAAGGTTGAGAACCGACAATGGCCTTGAGTTTTGCAATGAGGCGTTCGACAGTTTTTGTGTTGCCTCTGGTATTGCAAGGCACAGAACGACCGCAGGTACTCCACAACAAAATGGTTTGGCTGAAAGGTTTAATCGAACTATTTTGGAGAGAGTTAGATGCATGTTGACTAGTGCTGGATTAAAGAAGGTGTTTTGGGCTGAGGCTGTTTCGACAGCAGCATATCTGATAAACAGATGTCCTTCGACAGCGTTAGATATGAAGACACCTGAAGAAGTTTGGTCGGGACATCCACCAGATCTCGACAAACTAAGAGTATTTGGCTGTGTAGCCTATGCTCACATTAGGCAAGACAAGGTCGAACCTAGAGCTCTGAAATGCATGTTTATGGGATACCCTGAAGGAGTAAAAGCTTATAGGCTATGGTGCCTAGAGCCAGGTCACCGAAGGTGTATCACCAGTCGAGATGTAGTTTTCAATGAAACGGAAATGGCTTTCAAGAAAACTGATGATGTTGACGAAGAGCTGGAACAGGTAGAGATTCCTGTTGAGGTGGAGCATGTTGATGCTGAAATGCGTATCCCAGATGAAGTCGAAGAAGAAACAGAAGATTCTGATGATGTTGAGGAAACTGTTGATGACTACCTATTGTCGAGAGATAGGCAACGAAGAGTCATAAAACCACCTCAGAGACTTGGATATGCAGATCTTGTAGCTTATGCCTTAATCTCTGCAAATGAAGTTCTAGACGAAGAACCTAGAGATTATAAGGAAGTTATAAGGAGTCGAATGAAGACTGAATGGCTAAAGGCCATGCATGATGAGATGAAATCTCTTCATGATAATCACACTTGGGAACTAATCAAGAAACCTGTTGGGGCAAGGTTAGTCAGCTGTAAGTGGATTTTCAAAGTTAAGGAAGGAATTGAAGGAGTAATGTCGAAGAGGTACAAGGCAAGATTAGTCGCAAGGGGTTTCACTCAGAAAGAAGGTGTCGACTTCAATGATGTATTTTCCCCTGTTGTGAAGCACAGATCCATTCGAATGTTGCTTGCCATGGTGGCTCAGTTCGACCTTGAACTGGAACAAATGGATGTGAAGACTGCGTTCTTGTATGGTGACTTAGATGAAACGATCCTGATGAGGCAACCTGAAGGGTATGTCGAAAAGGGGAAAGAAGATTATGTGTGCAAACTGAAGAAATCTTTATATGGACTTAAACAATCTCCTCGACAGTGGAATAAGAGATTCGACAAGTTCATGGAACACATAGGTTTCATTCGAAGTCAGTTCGACCACTGTGTTTACTCCAGATTTCGACCGGAAAATTCATTTGTTATTTTGTTGCTTTATGTTGATGATATTCTGATAGCAAGCAACAATGTCGAAGATGTAATGAGGGTGAAGGCTGAACTCAATAAGGAGTTCGACATGAAGGATCTGGGAGCTGCATCTAGGATTCTTGGAATTGACATTCGAAGAGATAGAAAGCAGTCGAAATTATGCTTATCTCAAGAGGCATACCTACGAAAGATTCTTGACAAGTTTGGTATGTCGAACTCGAAGCCTGTTGTGACTCCAACAAACCCTCAATTCAAGCTGAGTATTGATCAATGTCCCAGTACTGATGTCGAAAGAACCTATATGAATTGCATCCCATATGCTAATATAGTTGGTTCTTTGATGTATGCTATGGTCTGTACTAGACCCGATATAGCATATGCAGTAAGTCTTGTAAGCAGGTACATGGCGAATCCTGGAAAGGCTCACTGGCAAGTGTTAAAGTGGATTTTAAGGTACATAAATGGGTCTCTGAACAGAGTCTTAATTTATGGTGGAGCCTTGGGTGAAGATAGTAAAGCAGCAGTCGAAGGCTATGTTGACTCCGATTATGCAGGTTGTATGGATTCCAGAAAATCTATTTCTGGATATGTTTTCACTATGTTTGGTACAGCAATTAGTTGGAAAGCAACTCTTCAGAAGGTTGTTGCCTTATCAACTACTGAAGCAGAATATATTGCCCTAACTGAAGCTGTGAAAGAAGCATTGTGGCTTGAAGGTTTTGCAAAGGAGCTGAAACTTCAAGGTCAAGGTATCACTGTTAAATGTGATAGTCAAAGTGCAATACACCTGTCGAAGAACTCAGCCTATCATGAGCGAACCAAGCACATAGATGTGAGGCTGCATTTCGTCAGAGGGGTAATCGAGCGTGGAGAAGTCCAAGTGCTGAAGGTCTCGACAGATCACAATGCTGCTGATATGATCACCAAAACATTGCCAAGTTGCAAGTTTTTCCACTGTATGCAGTTGATAAAGCTGCATGAAGAAAGCTAGTTAGTGTCTCTTGATGCTGTAGAGTTAGGTCCAAGGTGGAGATTTGTGGGAATTTTGGATCGAACTCTAGTTGGTCGAAGTACTTGCTGTAGTCGAAGAAGGTTCTAGCATGTATTTGTCGAAGGATGCTTCTCGAATTAGGTTTTAGTGTTTAAACCCTAATTTGTTAAGTTAGCTTGTTTGTTAAGTTAGCTTGTATAATGGGCCTTGTGGAAAAAGCCCATTAGTTAGTATGTTAGGTTTTATTATAAATAGCATACTAGTCTCTCATCATTGCCAACACAGCAAATCCTAATTTAGGGTGAGAGGGTTATTTGTTATTCTTGTAAACTTGTAATCTTGTTTTCTAAGAGAAAGTAAAGAATAGCAGTTATAACCAATTCTTGTGTTCTTCTTCTTCCTTGTTCTTTATTCTTCCCTTAATCTATACTTTGTTATTGGCATTGAATTCACAACATAATTCTTGTATCTTTTAAATAATGCGAATAAAAAATTAAAATTCATAATTAATTCTTCATCAAAATAAAATATATAACTATAAGTTATTTACAATCTTATCTTCATCCACTCATAAAATCATCTTGTGTGCACCCTTCATTGCATCGTCCAATATTTCATCATATCTCTTTATTATATATGATTTCCTCATCATGAAAATTTTAATTTTTTTTCTCATATTTAGATTAATAGCAAATTATTATTAAATCATTATTGCAATGGCATGGATTTCAATAAGTAACTTTTTTTTCTTCATATTTAGATAAACAAAAAACATCACCTTCTATTTTTCTCTTATTTTGATTATTATTATATTTTTGTCGTATATGTAAGATGTTGTAATTTTTTTCCGTATAGGTATTTATTTATTTTAAATGTTTTTAAAGAATCAATTTTATAAATATTTATCAATTTTAGTATATAATTTAGCAATAATAATAATTTTATAAATAACATACATAACAATTGAAACATAAAGTTATATTTTATGTCTCTCTTCTTTATAATTTAAATTCCTTTAATAATAACATATAAACAATAAGGTAACATTTTTATAAAAAATTATTTCGAAAGTAATTAAATATATAATTTATAAATTATCAAATTGTGATTATACTCTCTCTTTGTGATTTCTAACATATATAGAAATAATAAAACAAATACAACCAAGTATCTTAGAAGAACCGTTCAAAATAAATATAGAAAATCAAATCAAACTAAGATGTCAATTGGTTCTTTCTGATTATACTCGTCTTGCTTTGACTCCAACACCCTCTCCAATGTCACTTGATCTCATTCATTCCTCCATCGTATCTAAAGAGCATAAGATCAAAACAACAGAAGGAAAAAAATGAAAAAGAAAACTAATCAAAACCAAAAAAATAACAAACATCATCAATTAACAACATACCATCATCACAGTGATCTATATTAACTTCTATTTCCTACATTCTATACTTACAAAAATTGTACTTACCAAAGTTGAAGAATTGAAAAAACAAAGGCGATTTAATCTGAAGCATACATCAATAATTTCATTCAACTCCATAGACTATTTAAACTGAAACATTAGAAGCCATTCATTTACCGATGAATGTTTAGTCTTTCAGCAGTTTACAAGAGAATCACTAAGAAAAGTGATTTGGCAACCCTGTTTGCACTCTTTCCTTTGTCGAAGTTGAAGAGATCTGAATGAAGATGTTAGGAGACAAATATGAATCCAAAGATATCAGTGAGAGTGAGAAAAAGAAAAGGGCCGATGTAGGTACAAATAAAGTTATTGGTTTTAGGGTTATTTATGGGATATGAAATGAATATTTAACCGTTGTGGAGTAATGGTTGTAGGAACCGTGTTAGCATAATGAAGATAAACCGTTTTGTAACCGTCATACACCAAATGTGAAACTATCATAGAAGTTGAAAGAAGAAATACCACGTAGGATGGAATAAGAAATATGCGTACAGGATAAATAAGTAATAGTGGAATAATAATAAATAAAGAAATAGAAAAATAAACAATGGAAAGGAGGAAGGTTAGGCCAGCCACATGGCTGGCTGTGTGATCCGCACAGATGAAGTTATTGACGTATTAAAAAAATCATTTTTCAGTATAAAAATAAATCTTATATCTTTAAAATAATACAAATAAAATAATAAAATTCATAATTAATTGTTCTTCAAAATATAATATATAATAGCAAGTTATTTACAATCTTATCTTCATCCCCTCATAAAATCATGTTGTGTGCACCCTTCATTGTTTCATCCAATATTTCATCACATCTCTTTACTCTATCTGATTTCCTCATCATGACAATTTTAATTTTTTTCCTCATATTTAGATCAATAGCATATTTTTATTAAATCATTATTGCAATGGCATAAATTTCAATAAGTAACATTTTTTTCATATTTAGATAAACAAAAAATATCACATTCTATTTTTCTCTTATTTTGATCATTATTATATTTTTGTCGTATATGTCAGATGTTGTATTTTTTTTCTTGTATGGGTATTTATTTATTTTAAATGTTTTTAAAGAATCAATTTTATAAATATTTATCAATTTTAATATATAATTTAGCAATAATAATATTTTTATAAATAGCATACAAAACAATTGAAACATAAAGTTATATTTTATGTCTCTCATCTTTATAATTTAAATTCCTTTAATAGTAACATATAAATAATAAGGTAACATAAGATCAAAACAATATAAGATCAAAACATTAGAAGCAAAAAAAATGAAAAAGAAAAATCATAAAAACCAAAAAATAATAGAAAACATCATGAATGAACAACATACCATCATCAGAGTGATTTATATTAACTCCTGCTTCCTACATATTATACTGACAAAATTTGTACTTACAAAAATTGAAGAAATAAAAAAACAAACGCGATTTAATCTGAAGCATACATCGATAATTTCATTCAACTTCAAAAACTATTTAAACTAAAACATTAGAAGTCGTGCTTTTACCGATGAATATTTAGTCTTTTACCAATTGACAAAAAGAATCACTAAGAAATGTGATGAAGTTGTCAGGTGACAAATATAAATCCAAAGATATCGATGGGAGGGAGAAAAAGAAAAAGGATAATGTAGGTACAAATAAAGTTATTAGGTTTAGGGTTATTTATGGGATGTGAAATGCATATGTAACGGTTCTGGAGTAATGGTTGTAGGAACCGTTTTAGCATATGGAATATAAACTGTTTTGTAACCGTCATACACCAAATGTGGAACTGTCATAGAAGTTGAAAGAAGAAATATCACATTGGATGGAAGAAGAAATATGTGTATAGGAGAAATAAATAATAGTGGAATATTAATAAATAAATAAAATAGAAAAATAAACAAATGGAAAGGAGGAATGTTAGGTCAGCCACGTGGTAGGGTGTGTGATCCGCAAGGATGAAGAAATTGATGTATTAAAAAAATCATTTTTCAGTATAAAAATAAATCTTGTATCTTTTAAATAATATAAATAAAAAATTAAAATTCATAATTAATTGTTAATCAAAATATAACATATAATAGCAAGTTATTTACGATCTTATTTCCATCCACTCATAAAATCATCTTGTGTGCACTCCAGTCTTCATTGTTTTGTCCAATATTTCGTCATATCTCTTTACTTTATCCGATTTCCTCACCATGACAATTTTAATTTTTTTCTCGTATTTAGATCAATAGTAAATTTTTACTAAATCATTATTCCAATGGCATAGATTTCAATAAGTAACATTTTTTTCATATTTAGATCAACAAAAAACACCACCTTCTAATTTTCTTTTATTTTGATCATTATTATATTTTTCTCGTATATGTAAGATATTGTAATTTTTTTACCGTATAGGTATTTATTTATTTTTAATGTTTTTAAAGAATCAATTTTATAAATATTTATCAATTTTAGAATTTAATATAGCAATAATACTAAATTTTATAAATAGCATACGCAACAATTGAAACAGAAAATTATATTTTATGTCTCTCTTCTTTATAATTTAAATTCCTGGAATAGTAGTATATAAAAAAAATAAGTTAACATTTTTATAAAAAAATATTTTGAAAGTAACTAAATATATAATTTATAAATCATCATGTTGTGATTATGCTCTCTCTTTGTAATTTCTAACATATATAGAAATAATAAAACAAATACAACCAAGTATCATGTTGGATGCAAGAAGAAATATGGGTACAGGAAAAGTAAATAATAGTGGAATAATCATAAATAAAGAAAATAAAAAAATAAAAAAATGGAAGGAAGGTTAGGCCAGCCACGTGGCTGGCTGTGTCATCCGCAAGGATGAAGTTATTGACGTATTAAAAAAATATCATTTTTCAGTATAAAAATAAATCTTGTATCTTTTAAATAATACGAATAAAATATTAAAATTCATAATTAATTGTTCATCAAAATATAATATATAATATATAATAGCAAGTTATTTACAATCTTATCTTCATCCCCTCATAAAATCATGTTGTGTGCACCCTTCATTGTTTCATCCAATATTTCATCACATCTCTTTACTCTATCTGATTTCCTCATCATGACAATTTTAATTTTTTTCCCTCATATTTAGATCAATAGCATATTTTTAATAAATCATTATTGCAACGGCATAGATTTCAATAAGTAACATTTTTTTCATATTTAGATAAACAAAAAATATCACATTCTATTTTTCTCTTATTTTGATCATTATTATATTTTTGTCGTATATGTCAGATGTTGTATTTTTTTTCTCGTATGGGTATTTATTTATTTTAAATGTTTTTAAAGAATCAATTTTAAAAATATTTATCAATTTTAATATATAATTTAGCAATAATAATAATTTTATAAATAGCATACAAAACAATTGAAACATAAAGTTATATTTTATGTCTCTCATCTTTATAATTTAAATTCCTTTAATAGTAACATATAAATAATAAGGTAGCATAAGATCAAAACAACATAAGATCAAAACAACATAAGCAAAAAAATGAAAAAGAAAACTCATAAAAACCAAAAAACAATAGCAAATATCATGAATGAACAACATACCATCATCACAGTGATTTATATTAACTCCATCTTCCTACGTATTATACTGACAAAATTTGTACTTACAAAAATTGAAGAAATAAAAAAACAAACGCGATTTAATCTGAAGCATACATCGATAATTTCATTCAACTTCAAAAACTATTTAAACTAAAACATTAGAAATCGTGCATTTACCGATGAATATTTAGTCTTTTACCAATTGACAAAAAGAATCACTAAGAAATGTGATGAAGTTGTCAGGTGACAAATATGAATCCAAAGATATCGGTGGGAGTGAGAAAAAGAAAAAGGATAATGTAGATACAAATAAAGTTATTAGGTTTAAGGTTATTTATGGGATGTGAAATGCATATTTAACGATTATGGAGTAATAGTTGTAGGAACCGTTTTTGCATATGGAAGATAAACTGTTATGTAACCGTTATACACCAAATGTGGAACAGTCATAGAAGTTTAAAGAAGAAATATCACATTGGACGGAAGAAGAAATATGTGTGCAGGAGAAATAAATAATAGTGGAATAATAATAAATAAATAAAATAGAAAAATAAACAAATGGAAAGGAGGAAAGTGAGGTCAGCCACGTGGTAGGGTGTGTGATTTGCAAGGATGAAGAAATTGACGTATTAAAAAAAATCATTTTTCAGTATAAAAATAAATCTTGTATCTTTTAAATAATACAAATAAAAAATTAAAATTCATAATTAATTGTTAATCAAAATATAACATATAATAGCAAGTTATTTACAATCTTATTTCCATCTACTCATAAAATCATCTTGTGTGCATTGCACTCTTCATTGTTTTGTCCAATATTTCATCATATCTCTTTACTTTATCTGATTTCCTCTCCATGACAATTTTAATTTTTTCTCGTATTTAGATCAATAATAAATTTTTACTAAATCATTATTCCAATGGCATAGATTTCAATAAGTAACATTTTTTTTCATATTTAGATCAACAAAAAACGCCACCTTCTAATTTTCTTTTATTTTGATCATTATTATATTTTTCTCGTATATGTAAGATATTGTAATTTTTTTACCGTATAGGTATTTATTTATTTTGAATGTTTTTAAAGAATCAATTTTATAAATATTTATCAATTTTAGAATTTAATATAGCAATAATACTAAATTTTATAAATAGCATACGCAACAATTGAAACAGAAAATTATATTTTATGCCTCTTTTCTTTATAATTTAAATTCCTGGAATAGTAGTATATAAAAAAATAAGTTAACATTCTTATAAAAAAAATATTTTGAAAGTAACTAAATATATAATTTATAAATCATCAAGTTGTGATTATGCTCTCTCTTTGTAATTTCTAACATATATAGAAATAATAAAACAAATACAACCAAGTATCCTAGAAGAACCGTCCAAATGTGAAACTGTCATAGAAGTTGAAACAAGAAATATCATGTTGGATGGAAGAAGAAATATGGGTACAGGAAAAGTAAATAATAGTGGAATAATCATAAATAAAGAAAATAAAAAAAAATAAAAAAATGGAAAGGAGGAAGGTTAGGCCAGCCACGTGGCTGGCTGTGTCATCCGCAAGGATGAAGTTATTGACGTATTAAAAAAATATCATTTTTCAGTATAAAAATAAATCTTGTATCTTTTAAATAATACGAATAAAATATTAAAATTCATAATTAATTGTTCATCAAAATATAATATATAATAGCAAGTTATTTACAATCATATCTTCATCCACTCATAAAATCATCTTGTGTGCACCCTTCGTTGTTTCGTCCAATATTTTATCACATCTCTTTACTCTATATGATTTCCTCATCATGACAATTTTAATTTTTTTTCTCATAATTAGATCAATAGCATATTTTTATTAAATCATTATTGCAATGGCATAGATTTCATTAAGTAACATTTTTTTTCATATTTTGATAAACAAAAAACACCACCTTCTATTTTTCTCTTATTTTGTTCATTATTATATTTTTATCGTATATGTAAGATGTTGTAATTTTTTTCTCGTATAGGTATTTATTTATTTTAAATGTTTTTAAAGAATCAATTTTATAAATATTTATCAATTTTAATATATAATTTAGCAATAATAATAATTTTATAAATAGCATACAAAACAATTGAAACATAAAGTTGTATTTTATGTCTCTCTTCTTTATAATTTAAATTCCTTTAATAGTAACATATACACAATAAGGTACCATTTATGTAAAAAATTATTTCGAAAGTAACTAAATATATAATTTAAAAGTTATTAAATTTTGATTATACTCTTTCTTTGTGATTTCTAGCATATATAGAAATAATAAAACAAACACAACCAAGTATCCTAGAAGAACCGTTCAAAATAAATATAGAAAATCAAATCAAACTAAGATGTCAATTGGTTCTTTTTGATTATACTCATCCCGCTTTGACTCCACCGGTCTCTCCAATGTCGCTTGATCTCATTCACCCCTCCATCGTATCTAAACAACATAAGATCAAAACAACAGAAGGAAAAAATGAAAAAGAAAACTCATCAAAACCAAAACAATAACAAACAACATCAATTAACAACATACCATCATCACAGTGATCTATATTAACTTTTATTTTCTACTTACTGTACTTACAAAAATTGTACTTACAAAAATTGAAGAAATGAAAAAACAAACACGATTTAATCTGAAGCATATATCAATAATTTCATTCAACTTCATAAACTATTTAAACTGAAACAATAAAATTAATGCATTTATAGATGAAAGTTTAGTCTTTCAGCCGTTGACAAGACAATCACTAAGGAAAGTGATTTGGAAACCCTGTTTCCCCTATTTCCTTTGTAAAAGTTGAAGATATCTGAGTGAAGATGTTAGGAGACAAATATGAATTCAAAGATATCGGCGGGAGTGAGAAAAAGAAAAAGGACTTGTAGGTACAAATAAAGGTATTGGGTTTAGCGTTATTTATGGGATATGGAATGCATATGTAACGGTTGTGGAGTAATGGTTGTTGGAACGGTTTTAGCATATGGAACCTAAACTGTTTTGTAACCGTCATAGAAAAATAAACAAAAGAAAGGAGGAAGGTTAGGCCAGCCATGTGGCAGGTTGTGTGATCCGCAAGGATGAAGTTATTGACGTATTAAAAACACTTTTATTTAGTATAAAAATAAATCTTGTATCTTTTAAATAATACGAATAAAAAATTAAAATTCATAATTAATTGTTCATCAAAATATAACATATAATAGAATGTTATTTACAATCTTATCTCCATCCACCCATAAAATTAGCACGTGTGCACCCTTCATTGTTTTGTCCAATATTTAAGCATATCTCTTTACTCTATCTAATTTCCTCACCATGACAATTTTAATATTTTCCTCGTATTTAGATCCATAACACACTTTTACTAAATTATTGTTCCGATGGAATAGATTTCAATAAGTAACATTTTTTTAACATTTAGATCAATAAAAACACTACCTTCTATTTTTCTCTTATTTTGGTCATTTTTATATTTTTGTCGTATATGTAAGATATTGTAATTTTTCCCGTATAGGTATTTATTTATTTTAAATGTTTTTAAAGAAATTTTTTTATAAATATTTATCAATTTTAGAGTTTAATTTAGAAATAATAATAATTTTATAAATAGCATACAAAACAATTGAAACATAAAATTATAATTTATGTCTCTCTTCTTTATAATTTAAATTCCTTGAATAGTAACATATAAAAAATAAGGTAACATAAGATCAAAACAACATAAGCAAAAAAATGAAAAATAAAACTCATAAAAACCAAAAAACAATAGCAAACAACATCAATGAACAACATACCATCATCACAGTGATCTATGTTAACTCCTGTTTCCTACGTATTATACTGACAAAAATTGTACTTACAAAAATTGAAGAAATAAAAAAACAAACGCGATTTAATATGAAGCATATATCGATAATTTCATTCAACTTCAAAAACTATTTAAACTGAAACATTAGAAGTCGTGCATTTACCGATGAATATTTATTGTTTTACTAATTGACAAAAAGAATCACTAAGAAATGTGATGAAGTTGTCAGGTGACAAATATGAATCCAAAGATATCAGTGGGAGTGAGAAAAAGAAAAAGGATGATGTAGGTACGAATAAAGTAATTAGGTTATGGGTTATTTATGGGATATGAAATGCATATGTAACGGTTGTGGAGTAATGGTTGTAGGAAACGTTTTAGCAAATGGAATATAAACTGTTTTGTAACCGTCATACACCAAATGTGAAACTGTCACAGAAGTTGAAATAAGAAATATCACATTGGATTGAAGAAGAAATATGTGTAAAGGAGAAATAAATAATAGTGGAATAATAAGAAATAAATAAAATAGAAAAATAAACAAATGGAAAGGAGGAATGTTAGGTCAGCCACGTGGTAGGGTGTGTGATCCGCAAGGATGAAGAAATTGACGTATTAAAAAAAATCATTTTTCAGTATAAAAATAAATCTTGTATATTTTAAATTATACAAATAAAAAATTAAAATTCATAATTAATTGTTCATCAAAATATAACATATAATAGCAAGTTATTTACAATCTTATTTCCAGCCACTCACAAAATCATCTTGTGTGCACTCTTCATTGTTTTGTCCAATATTTCATCATATCTCTTTAATTTATCTGATTTCCTCAACATGAAAATTTTAATTTTTTCCTCGTATTTAGATCAATAGTAAATTTTTACTAAATTATTATTCCAATGGCATAGATTTTAATAAGTAACATTTTTTCATATTTAGATCAACAAAAAACACCACCTTCTGATTTTATTTTATTTTGATCATTATTATATTTTAGTCGTATATGTAAGATATTTTAATTTTTTTACCATATAAGTATTTATTTATTTTGAATGTTTTTATAGAATCGTTTTTATAAATATTTATCAATTTTAGAATTTAATATAGCAATAATACTAAATTTTATAAATAGCATACGTAACAATTGAAACAGAAAATTATATTTTATGTCTCTCTTTTTTATAATTTAAATTCCTTGAATTGTAGTATATAAGTTAACATTTTTATAAAAAATATTTTGAAAGTAACTAAATATATAATTTATAAATCATCAAGCTGTGATTATGCTCTCGCTTTGGTATTTCCAACATATATAGAAATAATAAACCAAATACAACCAAGTATCCTAGAAGAACCGTTCAAAATAAATATAGAAAATAAAATCACACTAAGATGTCAATTGGTTCTTTTTGATTATACTCATCATGCTTCGAGTCCACCACTCTCTCCAATGTGGTTTGATCTCATTCATTCCTTCATCGTATCTAAACAACATAAGATCAAAACAACAGAAGACAAAAAATGAAAAAGAAAACTCATCAAACCAAAACAATAACAAACAACATCAATGAACAACATACCATCATCACAGTGATCTATATTAACTTCTATTTCCTACAAACTGTACTTACAAAAATTGTACTTACAAAAATTGAAGAAATCAAAAAACAAACGCGATTTAATCTGAAGCATACATTGATAATTTTGTTCAACTTCATAAACTATTTAAACTGAAACATTAGAAGTCGTGCATTTACCGATGAATGTTTAGTCTTTTACCGGTTTACAAAAGAATCACTAAGAAAAGTGATTTGGAAACCCTGTTTGCACTTTTTCCTTTGTCAAAGTTGAAGAGATCTGATTGAAGTTATTAGGAGAAAAATAAGAATCCAAAGATATCGGTGGGAGTTAGATAAAGAAAAAGGCTGATGTAGGTGCAAATAAAGTTATTGGGTTGGAGTTATTTATGGGATATGTGTTACATATGTAACAATTGTGGATTAATGGTTGTAGGAACTGTTTTAGCATATGGACGATAAACTATTTTGCAGCCGTGATTTACCAAATGTTAAACTGTCATAGAAGTTTAAAGAAGAAATATCATGTTGGGTGGAAGAAGAGATATGGGTACAGGAAAAATATATAATAGTGCAATAATCTTAAATAAATAAAATAGAAAAATAAACAAATGGAAAGGAAGAAGGTTAGGCCAACAAAGTGGCAGGCTATGTGATCCGCAAGGATGAAGTTATTGACGTATTAAAAGAAAACATTTTTCAATATAAAAATAATTCTTGTATCTTTTAAATAATACGAATAAAAAATTAAAATTCATAATTAATTGTTAATCAAAATAAAATATATAAAAATTGCATCGTCCAATATTTCTGTTAAATTGTAATCCAATGTGTCGAAACTATGTGTCAAAAAGATTTGATTTGTTTTAGATTTAAATAGATTTGATTTAAGTCTAGAATAAATTAGATTTGATTTAGTAACAAAAATATATTTTGGGCTTTGGACTTAGGGTGTAAGCTCAGTTATAAATAGAGGGAGTAACCCCTATTTTTGTAAGCAAGTCAAGAAAGTCATTCACAGTATTTTGCAGTTGCAAAGTGAATAATAAAGTTTTCACAGTTTGTGAGCAGAGAGAAACTATGCGGAAATTATTTGTCTTGTCTTGTTTTCTTTGTTTGTCTCATAATTAAATTGTCATTGTGGTAGAAATTCATCATAGACTTTGGTGAGTTTCCAACATCTGGTATCAAGAGGTTTGTTTCGATTCAAGGGAAGTGTCAATCAAGAACGATTGAAGAATTCACAATGACAAGTTATGGGAATGCAAATTATCCAGCAACGCTACCAATTCTGAAAGTTGACAACTATGAGAATTGGTGCAAATAGA
The DNA here is from genome assembly GCA_948472305.1 of Vicia faba. Lineage (NCBI taxonomy): Eukaryota > Viridiplantae > Streptophyta > Magnoliopsida > Fabales > Fabaceae > Vicia > Vicia faba. The sequence continues at coordinate 1,358,526,175 of OX451741.1, forward strand.
TGAAAGTCTTATTCAGGTGTCAAGGTCTTTGGGACCTTGTAAAAGATGGAGTCGAAGCGCTTGGAGAAAACGCTTCAGAAGAAGAAAAGAAGAAATACCCAGAAGCTGAGTTATAAAGCATTATTTATAATTCATCAATGTTTCAGCCCAGACAACTTCGAAAAGGTTAGTGATTCAGAATCTGCAAAAGAAGCTTGGGAAATCCTTGAGAAGTCTTTTGGAGGCATTGAGAATGTGAAAGAAGTGAGGATACAAACTCACAAAAGGACGTATGAATTGCTTCAGATGGAAGACAGTGAAAGCATATCTGATTTCTTCACTAGAGTTACAAAACTAGTAAATCAAATTAAGATATGTGGAGAAATGTTAACAAGAAGAGCTGTTGTTTCGAAGATCTTGAGATCTTTAGCTCCTAAGTTCGACCACATAGTGGTGGCGATAGAAGAGGGGAAAGACTTGTTAAAATTGACAAAGTAAGAGCTTCAAGGGATGCTTGAATCACATGAACAAAGAATGAACGAAAAATCTGAAGGAAAATTGAAGAGTGATGTGGCTCTGCAGGCAAATTCAGCAAAAGAAACCAAAGGCAAAGGAAAATGTTCCAATAGAGGTAGAGGTGGCTACAACAAATGGAATGGTAGAGGAAACCAGATCGAAGAAAACATGTCGAATCAAAGAAGACCATACCAAGGCAACCAAAGAGGTGGTGTTGCAAATAGAGGAAGAGGTGGTGGTCGAAAACCTGATAAGAGTCACATTCAATGTTACAATTGTCAGAAGTATGGTCACTATTCGAGTGATTGTCCAGAAAAACGAAAGAATCAAGAAAGTGATGCAAAGCTTGCAATACACGAAGAAGAAGAGATGATGCTGATGGTCACAACAAGAGATAAAGATATATTCAAGGACCAATGGTACTTGGATTCAGGATGTTCATCACATATGTATGGAAGGAAAGACTGGTTTGTCAATATAAAGCCCTCAATGAAAAATATGGTAAAATTTTCAAATGACAATACCCTAGCAGCTGAAGGTATTGGTGATGTTATGATTATGAGGAAAGATGGAAAAAGGTCAGTAATCTCCAATATGTTGTACATACCAGGCATGAAGAGCAATTTTCTCAGTATAGGGCAGTTGGTCGAAAATAATTATAAAGTGTCAATCGAAGATAAGATGATGAGAGTCGTTGATGAAAATGGGAGATTAATCTTGAAGGCTCCTATGTCTCAGAATCGAACCTTCAAGATTGAAATAAATGTGATGGAGCACAAGTGCCTTTCGACTGCAGCTAGTAGAGATGAATGGATATGGCATTATAGACTAGGCCATCTCAACTTCAATGACATCAGAGATTTGAAGAGAAGAAATATGGTTTCAGGATTTCCAGAAATTGACATTCCAAACGAGGTATGTGAGGAATGTGTGCAGGCGAAGCAACACAAGAATAGCTTCAGCAAGGATGCAGGAAGAAGATCGAAGGCTAGTATTGAAGTCATATACTCTTATGTATATGGACCAATCCAGGTGGATTCGATGGGAGGTAACAAATACTTTGTTACATTCATAGATGATTTCAGTTGAAAGCTATGGACTTACCTGATCAAGAAGAAAAGTGAAGTGATCGAAGTATTTACCAAGTTTAAGTCTATGGTCGAAAGACAAAGTGGCCGAAAGCTCAAAGTTTTGAGAACTGATGATGGTGGAGAATATGTGTCGAAAGACTTCGACAGATTATGTGAAAAGGAAGGGATTATGCATGAGGTGGTGCCACCCTATACTCCACAACAAAATGGAATTGCAGAAAGGAAAAATTGAACCATCATGAATATGGTGAGAAGTATGTTGAAAGGCAAGAATATACCTAAAGAGTTTTAGGGTGAAGCTGTTTCGACTGCAACATACATTTTGAACAGATGTCCTACAAAGAAGCTAGAAGGAATTACTCCAGAAGAATGTTGTTCTGGTGTGAAGCCTAGCTTGAGTCATCTGAAGGTATTTGTATCTATTGCACATAGACATGTGCCAGATCAGTTGAGAAGAAAACTTGATGATAAGTCAAGTCAAATGATTCTAGTTAGATATCATTCGACAGGAGGCTACAAGTTGTTCGATCTAGTGAAAAGGCAGATTGTGATCAGTAGGGACATGATCATAGATGAGTTTAAAGAATGGGATTGGACTGAAAATATCAAGAAAGATTCAGTGGGAATCCTTCTTGAAGAGCCAGAAACTCAAGTCGAAAGAGAAGTTCGATAAGAGGAACCAGCAGATATACCAAGAACAAGCAGGCCTCAAAGAACAAGACACATGCCTGCAAGATTGCAAGATTGTGTGATTACATCAGATGATGTAATAGATAATGAAGGTGAGCTGGTACGTTATGCTTTCCATGCAGATGTCGAACCTGTTAATACAGCTGAAGCATTAAAGGATTCGAAGTGGGTGAAAGCAATGAACGAAGAAGTAAAGTCTATCGAAGACAACAACACTTGGTCACTTGTCGAATTGCCTCAAGGAAAGAAGGCAATTGATGTCAAGTGGGTATACAAAGTGAAAATAAATTCGAAAGGTGAAGTAACTCGACACAAAGCAAGACTTGTGGCGAAAGGATTTCTACAGAAAGAAGGAATAGACTTCAATGAAGTTTTTGCACCTGTTGCTAGGATCGAAACAATTAGGTTGGTTGTTGGTCTAGCATAAATAAACAATTGGCACATATGTCAGATGGATGTGAAGTGTGAATTCCTAAATGGACCCTTAGATGAAGAAGTCTATGTTAAACAACCAGTTGGGTTTGTAAAACATGACGAAGAAAGAAAGGTGTACAGGCTACATAAAGCCCTGTATGGATTGAAACAAGCTCCAAGGGCTTGGAATAATAAAATTGATAGTTTTCTAAGGGAGAAGGAATTTATGAAGTGCACAACTGAACATGGAGTATATGTAAGAAGAAGAAAGAGTAAATTGCTTATACTATGTCTCTATGTAGATGATTTGTTGATAACAGGTAGCTGTAAAAGTGATATCGAAGACTTCAAAGGTGATCTCAGCAAAGAATTCGAAATGTCTGATTTGGGTGAGATTTCATATTTCCTTGGTATCGAATTCTACAAGAGCAGTAGAGGTTTGATGATGCATCAAAGAAGATATGCAGGAGAAATTCTCAAGAGGTTTGAGATGGAAGAATGCAACTCAACTTCGACACCTGCAGAACCAAGACTACAACTGTCGAAAGATGCAGATGAAGATGATGTTGATCCAACCCAATATAGAAGACTTATTGGATCATTGAGATATCTTTGTCATACAAGGCCTGACTTAGCATATAGTGTAGGTAAGATAAGTAGATTCATGCAGAAGCCAAAGGTATCACATCTAGCAGCAGTGAAGAGGATACTAAGGTATCTCAAAGGAACTTTAGATTTAGGCATTTTGTTTCCCGCAGTTGATAAAGGAAAACAATGCAAGTTAGTGGGATATAATGATTCAAGTTGGTGTAGTGATGCTGAAGATCGAAAGTCAACAGCAGGATATGTGTTTATGCTAGGTGGTGCACCAGTTGCTTGGAATTCTAGAAAGGAACCAGTAGTGGCATTATCATCATGCGAAGCAGAATACATAGCTGCTTCTCTTTGTGCATGTCAAGCAACTTAGATGGTGAACTTGGTCGAAGAGATAACAGGGAAAAATCATGGAGCAATTACCATGAAGATCGACAACATGTCAGCTATCAATCTGGCGAAGAACCCAATAGCACATGGTCGAAGTAAGCACATCGAAATGAGGTTCCATTATCTTCGAGAGCAGGTAGCAGATGGGAAGATGAATTTGGAACATTGCAGAACTGAGAATCAGATTGCAGACATCATGACGAAGGGAGTGCAAGTCGAAGTATTTAGAAAGCTAAGAGCCATGATGAACATAGATAGTTTAGACACAATGAATTAGGTGGTGTGTTAAATTGTAATCCAATGTGTCGAAACTATGTGTCGAAAAGATTTGATTTGTTTTAGATTTAAATAGATTTGATTTAAGTCTAGAATAAATTAGATTTGATTTAGTAACAAAAAGATATTTTGGGCTTTGGGCTTAGGGTGTAAGCTCAGTTATAAATAGAGGGAGTAACCCCTATTTTTGTAATCAAGTCAAGAAAGTCATTCACAGTATTTTGCAGTTGCAAAGTGAATAATAAAGTTTTCACAGTTTGTGAGCAGAGAGAAACTCTGCAGAAATTATTTGTCTTGTCTTCTTTTCTTTGTTTGTCTCACAATTAAATTGTCATTGTGGTAGAAATTCATCATAGACTTTGGTGAGTTTCCAACAATTTCATCATATATCTTTACTCTATCTGATTTCCTCACCATGACAATTTTAATTTTTTTCTCGTATTTAGATCAATAGTAAATTTTTACTAAATCATTATTCCAATGGCATAGATTTCAATAAGTAACATTTTTTTTCATATTTAGATCAACAAAAAAGACCACCTTCTAATTTTCTTTTATTTTGATCATTATTATATTTTAGTCGTATATGTAAGATATCGTAATTTTTTTCGTATAGGTATTTATTTATTTTGAATGTTTTTGAAGAATCATTTTTATAAATATTTATCAATTTTAGAATTTAATATAGCAATAATACTAAATTTTATAAATAGAATACGTAACAATTGAAACAGAAAATTATATTTCATGTCTCTCTTCTTTATAATTTAGATACCTTGAATAGTAGTATATAAAAAAATAAGTTAACATTTTTAAAATAAAATATTTTGAAAGTAACTAAATATATAATTTATAAATCATCAAGTTGTGATTATGCTCTCTCTTTGTAATTTCTAACATATATAGAAATAATAAAACAAATACAACCAAGTATCCTAGAAGAACCGTTCAAAATAAATATAGAAAATAAAATCAAACTAAGATGTCAATTGGTTCTTTCTAATTATACTAATCTTTCTTCGACTCCACCACTCTCTCCAATGTCGCTTGATCTCATTCATTCCTCCATCGTATCTAAACAACATAAGATCAAAACAACAGAAGACAAAAAAATGAAAAAGAAAACTCATCAAAACCAAAACAATAACAAACAACATCAATAAACAACATACCATCATCACAGTGATCCATATTAACTTATATTTCCTACGTATTGTACTTATAAAAATTGTACTTACAAAAATTGAAGAAATAAAAAAACAAATGCAATTTAATCTGAATCATACATCGATAACTTCGTTCAACTTCATAAACTAAGAAAAGTCTTTTACCGGTTTACCAATTAATGTTTAGTCTTTTACCGGTTTACAAAAGAATCACAAAGAAAAGTGATTTGGAAACCCTGTTTGCACTTTTTCCTTTGTCGAAGTTGAAGAGATCTGAATGAAGTTATTAGGAGAAAAATAAGAATCCAAAGATATCGGTGGGAGTGAGATAAAGAAAAAGGGTGATGTAGGTGCAAATAAAGTTATCGGGTTTAAGGTTATTTATGGGATATGTGTTGCATATGTATCGATTTTGGATTAATGGTTGTAGAAACCATTTTAGCATATGGACGATAAACTTTTTTGTAGCCCTGATTTACCAAATGTAAAACTGAAAAATATATAATAGTGGAATAATCATAAATAAAGAAAATAGAAAAATAAACAAATGGAAGGGAGGAAGGTTAGGCCAACCAAGTGGCAGACTATGTGATCCGCAAGGATGAAGTTATTGTCGTATTAAAAAAATCATTTTTCAATATAAAAATAATGCTTGTATCTTTTGAATAATACGAATAAAAATTTAAACTTCATAATTAATTGTTTATCAAAAAAAATATATAACAACAAGTTATTTACAATCTTATCTTCATCCACTCATAAAATCTTCTTATGTGCACCCTTCATTGCATCGTCCAATATTTCATCATATCTCTTTACTCTATATGATATCCTCATCATGAAAATTTTAATTTTTTTCTCATATTTAGATCAATAGCACATTTTTATTAAATCATTATTGCATTGGCATAGATTTCATTAAGTAACTTTTTTTTTCATATTTAGATAAACAAAAAACACCACCTTCTATTTTTCTCTTATTTTGATCATTATTATATTTTTGTCGTATATGTAAGATGTTGTAATTTTTTTCCCGCATAGGTATTTATTCATTTTAAATGTTTTTAAAGAATCAATTTTAGTATATAATTAAGCAATAATAATAATTTTAAAAATAGCATACAAAACAATTGAAACATAAAGTTATATTTTATGTCTCTCTTATTTATAATTTAAATTCCTTTAATAGTAACATATAAAAAATAAGGTAACATTTTTATAAAAAATTATTTCAAAAGTAACTAAATAAATAATTTATAAATTATCAAATTGTGATTATACTCTCTCTTTGTGATTTCTAACATATATAGAAATAATAAAACAAATACAACCAAGTATCCTAGAAGAACCGTTCAAAATAAATATAGAGAATCAAATCAAACTAAGATGTCAATTGGTTCTTTCTGATTATACTCATCTTGCTTTAACTCCACAACTCTCTCCATTAATGTCACTTGATCTCATTTATTCCTCCATCGTATCTAAACAACATCAGATCAAAACAAAAGATGGAAAAAAATGAAAAAGAAAACTAATCAAAACAAAAACAATAACAAACATCATCAATTAACAACATACCATCATCACAGTGATCTATATTAACTTCTATTTCCTACGTTCATTACTTAAAAAAATTGTACTTACAAAAATTGAAGAAATGAAAAAACAAACGCGATTTAATCTGAAGCATACATCCATAATTTCATTCAACTTCATAGACTACTTAAACTGAAACATTAGAAGCCATGCATTTACTGATGAATGTTTAGTCTTTCAGCCGTTGACAAGAGAATCACTAAGGAAAGTGATTTGGAAACCCTGTTTGCACTCTTTCCTTTGTCTAAGTTGAAGAGATCTGAATGAAGATGTTAGGAGACAAACATGAATTCAAAGATAAAGGCGGGAGTGAGAAAAAGAAAAAGGCCGATGTAGGTACAAATAAAGTTATTGGGTTTAGGGTTATTTATGGGATATGAAATGCATATGTAACGGTTGTGGAGTAATGGTTGTTGGAACGGTTTTAGCATATGGAACATAAACTGTTTTGTAATTGTCATACACCAAATGTGAAACTATCATAGAAGTTGAAAGAAGAAATATCATATTGGATGGAAGAAGAAATATGCATACAGGATAAATAAATAATAGTGGAATAATAATAAATAAAGAAATAGAAAAATAAACAATGGAAAGGAGGAAGGTTAGGCCAGCCACGTGGCAGGTTGTGTGATCCGCAAGGATGAAATTATTGACGTATTAAAAAAAATCTTTTTTTAGTATAAAAATAAATCTTGTATCTTTTAAATAATACGAATAAAAAATTAAAATTCATAATTAATTGTTCATCAAAATATAACATATAATAGCATGCTATTTACAATCTTATCTCCATCCACCCATAAAATTATCTTATGTGCACCCTTCATTGTTTTGTCTTGACTCTATCTAATTTCCTCACCCTGACAATTTTAATATTTTTCTCGTATTTAGATCCATAACACATTTTTACTAAATCATTGTTCCGATGGAATAGATTTCAATAAGTAACATTTTTTTCAAATTTAGATCAACAAAAACACTACCTTATATTTTTATCTTATTTTGGTCATTTTTATATTTTTGTCGTATATGTAAGATATTGTAATTTTTCCCGTATAGGTATTTATTTATTTTAAATGTTTTTAAAGAAGAAATTTTATAAATATTTATCAATTTTAGGGTTTAATTTAGAAATGATAATAATTTTATAAATAGCATACAAAACAATTGAAACAAAAAATTATATTTTATGTCTCTCTTCTTTTTAATTTAAATTCCTTGAATAGTAACATATAAAAAATAAGGTAACATAAGATCAAAACAACATAAGATGAAAACAACAGAAGCAAAAAAAAATGAAAAAGAAAACTCATAAAAACCAAAAAACAATAGAAAATAACATCAATGAACAACATACCATCATCATAGTGATCTATATTAACTTCTGCTTCCTACGTATTATACTGACAAAAATTGTACTTACAAAAATTGAAGAAATCAAGAAACAAACGCGATTTAATCTGAAACATACATCGATAATTTCATTCAACTTCAAAAACTGTTTAAACTGAAACATTAGAAGTCGTGCATTTACCGATGAATATTTAGTCTTTTACCAATTGACAAAAAGAATCACTAAGAAAGGTGATGAAGTTGTTAGGTGACAAATATGAATCCAAAGATATCGGTGGGAGTGAGAAAAAGAAAAAGGATGATGTAGGTACAAATAAAGTTATTAGGTTTAGGGTTATTTATGGTATGTGAAATGCATATGTAACGGTTCTGGAGTAATGGTTGAAGGAACAGTTTTAGCATATGGAAGATAAACTGTTTTGTAACCGTCATACACCAAATGTGAAACTGTCATAGAAGTTGAAAGAAGAAATATCACATTGGATGGAAGAAGAAATATGTGTACAGGTGAGATAAATAATAGTGGAATAATAATAAATAAATAAAATAGAAAAATAAACAAATGATAAGGAGGAAGTTTAGGTCAGCCACGTGGTAGGGTGTGTGATCCGCAAGGATGAAGAAATTGACGTATTAAAAAAAAATCATTTTTCAGTATAAAAATAAATCTTGTATCTTTTTAATAATACAAATAAAATATTAAAATTCATAATTAATTGTTCATCAAAATATAACATATAATAGCAAGTTATTTACAATCTTATTTCCATCCACTCATAAAATCATCTTGTGTGCACTCTTCATTGTTTTGTCCAATATTTCATCATATCTCTTAACTTTATCTGATTTCCTCACCATGACAATTTTAATTTTTTTCTCGTATTTAGATCAATAGTAAATTTTTACAAAATCATTATTCCAATGGAATAGATTTCAATAAGTAACACTTTTTTCATATTTAGATCAACAAAAAACACCACCTTCTAATGTTTTTTTATTTTGATCATTATTATATTTTAGTCGTATATGTAAGATATTGTAATTTTTTTACCGTTTAGGTATTTATTTATTTTGAATGTTTTTAAAGAATCATTTTTATAAATATTTATCAATTTTAGAATTTAATATAGCAATAATACAAAATTTTATAAATAGAATACGTAACAATTGAAACAGAAAATTATATTTCATGTCTCTCTTTTTTATAATTTAAATTCCTTGAATAGTAGTATATAAAAAAATAAGTTAACATTTTTATAAAAAATATTTTGAAAGTACCTAAATATATAATTTATAAATCATCAAGTTGTGATTATGCTCTCTCTTTGTAATTTCTAACATATATAGAAATTTTAAAACAAATACAACCAAGTATCCTAGAAGAACCGTTCAAAATAAATATAGAAAATAAAATCAAACTAAGATGTCAATTGGTTATTTCTGATTATACTCATCTTGCTTCGACTCCACCACTCTCTCCAATGTGGTTTGATCTCATTCATTTCTTCATCGTATATAAACAACATAAGATAAAAAAAAACAGAAGATAAAAAAATGAAAAAGAAAACTCATCAAAACCAAAACAATAAGAAACAACATCAATGAACAACATACCATCATCACAGCGATCTATATTAACATCCATTTCCTACGTACTTTACTTACTAAAGCATACTGATGATTTTGTTCAACTTCATAAATATTTAAATTGAAACATTAGAAGTCGTGCATTTACTGATGAATGTTTAGTCTTTTACCGGTTTACAAAAGAATCACTAAGAAAAGTGATTTGGAAACCCTGTTTTTCACTTTTTCCTTTTTCGAAGTTGAAGAGATCTGAATGAAGTTATTAGGAGAAAAATAAGAATCCAAAGATATCGGTGGGACTGAGATAAAGAAAAAGGGTGGTGTAGGTGCAAATAAAGTTATTAGGTTTAGGGTTAATTATGGGATATGTGTTGCATATGTAACGATTGTGGATTAATGGTTGTAGGAACCGTTTTAGCATACAGACGATAAACTGTTTTGTAGCCGTGATTTACCAAAGGTGAAACTGTCATAGAAGATTAAAGAAGAAATATCATGTTGGGTGGAAGAAGAAATATCGGTACGGGAAAAATATATAATAGTGGAATAATAATAAATAAATAAAATAGAAAAATAAACAAATGGAAAGGAGGAAGGTTAGGCCAACCAAGTGGCAGGTTATGTGATCCGAAAGGATGAAATTATTGAAGTATTTAAAAAATCATTTTTCAATATAAAAATAATTCTTTTATCTTTTAAATAATACGAATAAAAAATTAAAATTTATAATTAATTGTTCATCAAAATAAAATATATAACAACAAGTTATTTATAATCTTAGCTTCATCCACTCATAAAATCATCTTGTGTGCACCCTTCATTGCATCGTCCAATATTTCATCATATCTCTTTACTCTATTTGATTTCCTCATCATGACAATTTTAATTTTTTTCTCATTTTTAGATCAATAGCACATTTTTATTAAATCATTATTGCAATGGCATAGATTTCAATAAGTAACATTTTTTTTCATATTTAGATAAACAAAAAACATCACCTTCTATTTTAATCTTATTTTGATCATTATTATATTTTTGTCCTATATGTAAGATGTTGCAATTTTTTTTCCGTATAGGTATTTATTTATTTTAAATGTTTTTAAAGAATCAATTTTATAAATATTTATCAATTTTAGTATATAATTCAGCCATAATAATAATTTTATAAATAGCATACAAAACAATTAAAACATAAAGTTATATTTTATGTCTCTTTTCTTTATAATTTAAATTCCTTGAATAGTAGTATATAAAAAAATAAGTTAACATTTTTATAAAAAATATTTTGAAAGTAACTAAATATATAATTTATAAATCATCAAGTTGTGATTATGCTCTCTCTTTGTAATTTCTAACATATATAGAAATAATAAAACAAATACAACCAAGTATCCTAGAAGAACCGTTCAAAATAAATATAGAAAATAAAATCAAACTAAGATGTCAATTGGTTATTTCTGATTATACTCATCTTGCTTCGACTCCACCACTCTCTCCAATGTTGTTTGATCTCATTCATTCCTTCATCGTATCTAAACAACATAAAATCAAAAAAACAGAAGATAAAAAAATGAAAAAGAAAACTCATCAAAACCAAAAAAATAACAAACAACATCAATGAACAACATACCATCATCATAGTGATCTATATTAACATCAATTTCCTACGTACTGTACTTACTAAAATTGTACTGACAAAAATGGAAGAAATAAAAAAACAAACGCGATTTAATCTGAAGCATACATCGATAATTTTGTTCAACTTCATAAATATTTAAATTGAAACATTAGAAGTCATGCATTTACTGATGAATGTTTAGTCTTTTACCGGTTTACAAAAGAATCACTAAGAAAAGGGATTTGGAAACCCTGTTTTTCACTTTTTCCTTTTTCGAAGTTGAAGAGATCTGAATGCAGTTATTAGGAGAAAAATAAGAATCCAAAGATATCGGTGGGAGTGAGATAAAGAAAAAGGGTGGTGTAGGTGCAAATAAAGTTATTAGGTTTAGGGTTAATTATGGGATATGTGTTGCATATGTAACGATTGTGGATTAATGGTTGTAGGAACCGTTTTAGCATACAGACGATAAACTGTTTTGTAGCCTTGATTTACCAAAGGTGAAACTGTCATAGAAGATTAAAGAAGAAATATCATGTTGGGTGGAAGAAGAAATATCGGTACGGGAAAAATATATAATAGTGGAATAATAATAAATAAATAAAATAGAAAAATAAACAAATGGAAAGGAGGAAGGTTAGGCCAACCAAGTGGCAGGTTATGTGATCCGAAAGGATGAAATTATTGAAGTATTTAAAAAATCATTTTTCAATATAAAAATAATTCTTTTATCTTTTAAATAATACGAATAAAAAATTAAAATTTATAATTAATTGTTCATCAAAATAAAATATATAACAACAAGTTATTTATAATCTTAGCTTCATCCACTCATAAAATCATCTTGTGTGCACCCTTCATTGCATCGTCCAATATTTCATCATATCTCTTTACTCTATTTGATTTCCTCATCATGACAATTTTAATTTTTTTCTCATTTTTAGATCAATAGCACATTTTTATTAAATCATTATTGCAATGGCATAGATTTCAATAAGTAACATTTTTTTTCATATTTAGATAAACAAAAAACATCACCTTCTATTTTAATCTTATTTTGATCATTATTATATTTTTGTCCTATATGTAAGATGTTGCAATTTTTTTTCCGTATAGGTATTTATTTATTTTAAATGTTTTTAAAGAATCAATTTTATAAATATTTATCAATTTTAGTATATAATTCAGCCATAATAATAATTTTATAAATAGCATACAAAACAATTAAAACATAAAGTTATATTTTATGTCTCTTTTCTTTATAATTTAAATTCCTTGAATAGTAGTATATAAAAAAATAAGTTAACATTTTTATAAAAAATATTTTGAAAGTAACTAAATATATAATTTATAAATCATCAAGTTGTGATTATGCTCTCTCTTTGTAATTTCTAACATATATAGAAATAATAAAACAAATACAACCAAGTATCCTAGAAGAACCGTTCAAAATAAATATAGAAAATAAAATCAAACTAAGATGTCAATTGGTTATTTCTGATTATACTCATCTTGCTTCGACTCCACCACTCTCTCCAATGTTGTTTGATCTCATTCATTCCTTCATCGTATCTAAACAACATAAAATCAAAAAAACAGAAGATAAAAAAATGAAAAAGAAAACTCATCAAAACCAAAAAAATAACAAACAACATCAATGAACAACATATCATCATCACAGTGATCTATATTAACATCCATTTCCTACGTACTGTACTTACTAAAATTGTACTGACAAAAATGGAAGAAATAAAAAAACAAACACGATTTAATCTGAAGCATACATCGATAATTTTGTTCAACTTCATAAATATTTAAATTGAAACATTAGAAGTCGTGCATTTACTGATGAATGTTTAGTCTTTTACCGGTTTACAAAAGAATCACTAAGAAAAGTGATTTGGAAACCCTGTTTTTCACTTTTTCCTTTTTCGAAGTTGAAGAGATCTGAATGAAGTTATTAGGAGAAAAATAAGAATCCAAAGATATCGGTGGGAGTGAGATAAAGAAAAAGGGTGGTGTAGGTGCAAATAAAGTTATTAGGTTTAGGGTTAATTATGGGATATGTGTTGCATATGTAACGATTGTGGATTAATGTTTGTAGGAACCGTTTTAGCATACAGACGATAAACTATTTTGTAGCCGTGATTTACCAAAGGTGAAACTGTCATAGAAGATTAAAGAAGAAATATCATGTTGGGTGGAAGAAGAAATATCGGTACGGGAAAAATATATAATAGTGGAATAATAATAAATAAATAAAATAGAAAAATAAACAAATGGAAAGGAGGAAGGTTAGGCCAACCAAGTGGCAGGTTATGTGATCCGAAAGGATGAAATTATTGAAGTATTTAAAAAATCATTTTTCAATATAAAAATAATTCTTTTATCTTTTAAATAATACGAATAAAAAATTAAAATTTATAATTAATTGTTCATCAAAATAAAATATATAACAACAAGTTATCTATAATCTTAGCTTCATCCACTCATAAAATCATCTTGTGTGCACCCTTCATTGCATCGTCCAATATTTCATCATATCTCTTTACTCTATTTGATTTCCTCATCATGACAATTTTAATTTTTTTCTCATTTTTAGATCAATAGCACATTTTTATTAAATCATTATTGCAATGGCATAGATTTCAATAAGTAACATTTTTTTCATATTTAGATAAACAAAAAACATCACCTTCTATTTTAATCTTATTTTGATCATTATTATATTTTTGTCCTATATGTAAGATGTTGCAATTTTTTTTCCGTATAGGTATTTATTTATTTTAAATGTTTTTAAAGAATCAATTTTATAAATATTTATCAATTTTAGTATATAATTCAGCCATAATAATAATTTTATAAATAGCATACAAAACAATTAAAACATAAAGTTATATTTTATGTCTCTTTTCTTTATAATTTAAATTCCTTGAATAGTAGTATATAAAAAAATAAGTTAACATTTTTATAAAAAATATTTTGAAAGTAACTAAATATATAATTTATAAATCATCAAGTTGTGATTATGCTCTCTCTTTGTAATTTCTAACATATATAGAAATAATAAAACAAATACAACCAAGTATCCTAGAAGAACCGTTCAAAATAAATATAGAAAATAAAATCAAACTAAGATGTCAATTGGTTATTTCTGATTATACTCATCTTGCTTCGACTCCACCACTCTCTCCAATGTTGTTTGATCTCATTCATTCCTTCATCGTATCTAAACAACATAAAATCAAAAAAACAGAAGATAAAAAAATGAAAAAGAAAACTCATCAAAACCAAAAAAATAACAAACAACATCAATGAACAACATACCATCATCACAGTGATCTATATTAACATCCATTTCCTACGTACTGTACTTACTAAAATTGTACTGACAAAAATGGAAGAAATAAAAAAACAAACGCGATTTAATCTGAAGCATACATCGATAATTTTGTTCAACTTCATAAATATTTAAATTGAAACATTAGAAGTCGTGCATTTACTGATGAATGTTTAGTCTTTTACCGGTTTACAAAAGCATCATTAAGAAAAGTGATTTGGAAACCCTGTTTTTCACTTTTCCTTTTTCGAAGTTGAAGAGATCTGAATGAAGTTATTAGGAGAAAAATAAGAATCCAAAGATATCGGTGGGAGTGAGATAAAGAAAAAGGGTGGTGTAGGTGCAAATAAAGTTATTAGGTTTAGGGTTAATTATGGGATATGTGTTGCATATGTAACGATTGTGGATTAATGGTTGTAGGAACCGTTTTAGCATACAGACGATAAACTGTTTTGTAGCCGTGATTTACCAAAGGTGAAACTGTCATAGAAGATTAAAGAAGAAATATCATGTTGGGTGGAAGAAGAAATATCGGTACGGGAAAAATATATAATAGTGGAATAATAATAAATAAATAAAATAGAAAAATAAACAAATGGAAAGGAGGAAGGTTAGGCCAACCAAGTGGCAGGTTATGTGATCCGAAAGGATGAAATTATTGAAGTATTTAAAAAATCATTTTTCAATATAAAAATAATTCTTTTATCTTTTAAATAATACGAATAAAAAATTAAAATTTATAATTAATTGTTCATCAAAATAAAATATATAACAACAAGTTATCTATAATCTTAGCTTCATCCACTCATAAAATCATCTTGTGTGCACCCTTCATTGCATCGTCCAATATTTCATCATATCTCTTTACTCTATTTGATTTCCTCATCATGACAATTTTAATTTTTTTCTCATTTTTAGATCAATAGCACATTTTTATTAAATCATTATTGCAATGGCATAGATTTCAATAAGTAACATTTTTTTCATATTTAGATAAACAAAAAACATCACCTTCTATTTTAATCTTATTTTGATCATTATTATATTTTTGTCCTATATGTAAGATGTTGCAATTTTTTTTCCGTATAGGTATTTATTTATTTTAAATGTTTTTAAAGAATCAATTTTATAAATATTTATCAATTTTAGTATATAATTCAGCCATAATAATAATTTTATAAATAGCATACAAAACAATTAAAACATAAAGTTATATTTTATGTCTCTTTTCTTTATAATTTAAATTCCTTGAATAGTAGTATATAAAAAAATAAGTTAACATTTTTATAAAAAATATTTTGAAAGTAACTAAATATATAATTTATAAATCATCAAGTTGTGATTATGCTCTCTCTTTGTAATTTCTAACATATATAGAAATAATAAAACAAATACAACCAAGTATCCTAGAAGAACCGTTCAAAATAAATATAGAAAATAAAATCAAACTAAGATGTCAATTGGTTATTTCTGATTATACTCATCTTGCTTCGACTCCACCACTCTCTCCAATGTTGTTTGATCTCATTCATTCCTTCATCGTATCTAAACAACATAAAATCAAAAAAACAGAAGATAAAAAAATGAAAAAGAAAACTCATCAAAACCAAAAAAATAACAAACAACATCAATGAACAACATACCATCATCACAGTGATCTATATTAACATCCATTTCCTACGTACTGTACTTACTAAAATTGTACTGACAAAAATGGAAGAAATAAAAAAACAAACGCGATTTAATCTGAAGCATACATCGATAATTTTGTTCAACTTCATAAATATTTAAATTGAAACATTAGAAGTCGTGCATTTATTGATGAATGTTTAGTCTTTTACCGGTTTACAAAAGCATCATTAAGAAAAGTGATTTGGAAACCCTGTTTTTCACTTTTCCTTTTTCGAAGTTGAAGAGATCTGAATGAAGTTATTAGGAGAAAAATAAGAATCCAAAGATATCGGTGGGAGTGAGATAAAGAAAAAGGGTGGTGTAGGTGCAAATAAAGTTATTAGGTTTAGGGTTAATTATGGGATATGTGTTGCATATGTAACGATTGTGGATTAATGGTTGTAGGAACCGTTTTAGCATACAGACGATAAACTGTTTTGTAGCCGTGATTTACCAAAGGTGAAACTGTCATAGAAGATTAAAGAAGAAATATCATGTTGGGTGGAAGAAGAAATATCGGTACGGGAAAAATATATAATAGTGGAATAATAATAAATAAATAAAATAGAAAAATAAACAAATGGAAAGGAGGAAGGTTAGGCCAACCAAGTGGCAGGTTATGTGATCCGAAAGGATGAAATTATTGAAGTATTTAAAAAATCATTTTTCAATATAAAAATAATTCTTTTATCTTTTAAATAATACGAATAAAAAATTAAAATTTATAATTAATTGTTCATCAAAATAAAATATATAACAACAAGTTATTTATAATCTTAGCTTCATCCACTCATAAAATCATCTTGTGTGCACCCTTCATTGCATCGTCCAATATTTCATCATATCTCTTTACTCTATTTGATTTCCTCATCATGACAATTTTAATTTTTTTCTCATTTTTAGATCAATAGCACATTTTTATTAAATCATTATTGCAATGGCATAGATTTCAATAAGTAACATTTTTTTCATATTTAGATAAACAAAAAACATCACCTTCTATTTTAATCTTATTTTGATCATTATTATATTTTTGTCCTATATGTAAGATGTTGCAATTTTTTTTCCGTATAGGTATTTATTTATTTTTAATGCTTTTAAAGAATCAATTTTATAAATATTTATCAATTTTAGTATATAATTTAGCCATAATAATAATTTTATAAATAGCATACAAAACAATTAAAACATAAAGTTATATTTTATGTCTCTTTTCTTTATAATTTAAATTCCTTGAATAGTAGTATATAAAAAAATAAGTTAACATTTTTATAAAAAATATTTTGAAAGTAACTAAATATATAATTTATAAATAATTAAGTTGTGATAATGCTCTCTCTTTATAATTTCTAACATATATATAAATAATAAAACAAATACAACCAAGTATCCTAGAAGAACCGTTCAAAATAAATATAGAAAATAAAATCAAACTAAGATGTCAATTGGTTATTTCTGATTATACTCATCTTGCTTCGACTCCACCACTCTCTCCAATGTTGTTTGATCTCATTCATTCCTTCATCGTATCTAAACAACATAAAATCAAAAAAACAGAAGATAAAAAAATGAAAAAGAAAACTCATCAAAACCAAAAAAATAACAAACAACATCAATGAACAACATACCATCATCACAGTGATCTATATTAACATCCATTTCCTACGTACTGTACTTACTAAAATTGTACTGACAAAAATGGAAGAAATAAAAAAACAAACGCGATTTAATCTGAAGCATACATCGATAATTTTGTTCAACTTCATAAATATTTAAATTGAAACATTAGAAGTCGTGCATTTACTGATGAATGTTTAGTCTTTTACCGGTTTACAAAAGAATCATTAAGAAAAGTGATTTGGAAACCCTGTTTTTCACTTTTTCCTTTTTCGAAGTTGAAGAGATCTGAATGAAGTTATTAGGAGAAAAATAAGAATCCAAAGATATCGGTGGGAGTGAGATAAAGAAAAAGGGTGGTGTAGGTGCAAATAAAGTTATTAGGTTTAGGGTTAATTATGGGATATGTGTTGCATATGTAACGATTGTGGATTAATGGTTGTAGGAACCGTTTTAGCATACAGACGATAAACTGTTTTGTAGCCGTGATTTACCAAAGGTGAAACTGTCATAGAAGATTAAAGAAGAAATATCATGTTGGGTGGAAGAAGAAATATCGGTACGGGAAAAATATATAATAGTGGAATAATAATAAATAAATAAAATAGAAAAATAAACAAATGGAAAGGAGGAAGGTTAGGCCAACCAAGTGGCAGGTTATGTGATCCGAAAGGATGAAATTATTGAAGTATTTAAAAAATCATTTTTCAATATAAAAATAATTCTTTTATCTTTTAAATAATACGAATAAAAAATTAAAATTTATAATTAATTGTTCATCAAAATAAAATATATAACAACAAGTTATTTATAATCTTAGCTTCATCCACTCATAAAATCATCTTGTGTGCACCCTTCATTGCATCGTCCAATATTTCATCATATCTCTTTACTCTATTTGATTTCCTCATCATGACAATTTTAATTTTTTTCTCATTTTTAGATCCATAGCACATTTTTATTAAATCCTTATTGCAATGGCATAGATTTCAATAAGTAACATTTTTTTCATATTTAGATAAACAAAAAACATCACCTTCTATTTTAATCTTATTTTGATCATTATTATATTTTTGTCCTATATGTAAGATGTTGCAATTTTTTTCCGTATAGGTATTTATTTATTTTTAATGTTTTTAAAGAATCAATTTTATAAATATTTATCAATTTTAGTATATAATTTAGCCATAATAATAATTTTATAAATAGCATACAAAACAATTAAAACATAAAGTTATATTTTATGTCTCTTTTCTTTATAATTTAAATTCCTTGAATAGTAGTATATAAAAAAATAAGTTAACATTTTTATAAAAAATATTTTGAAAGTAACTAAATATATAATTTATAAATCATTAAGTTGTGATAATGCTCTCTCTTTGTAATTTCTAACATATATAGAAATAATAAAACAAATACAACCAAGTATCCTAGAAGAACCGTTCAAAATAAATATAGAAAATAAAATCAAACTAAGATGTCAATTGGTTATTTCTGATTATACTCATCTTGCTTCGACTCCACCACTCTCTCCAATGTTGTTTGATCTCATTCATTCCTTCATCGTATCTAAACAACATAAAATCAAAAAAACAGAAGATAAAAAAATGAAAAAGAAAACTCATCAAAACCAAAAAAATAACAAACAACATCAATGAACAACATACCATCATCACAGTGATCTATATTAACATCCATTTCCTACGTACTGTACTTACTAAAATTGTACTGACAAAAATGGAAGAAATAAAAAAACAAACGCGATTTAATCTGAAGCATACATCGATAATTTTGTTCAACTTCATAAATATTTAAATTGAAACATTAGAAGTCGTGCATTTACTGATGAATGTTTAGTCTTTTACCGGTTTACAAAAGAATCACTAAGAAAAGTGATTTGGAAACCCTGTTTTTCACTTTTTCCTTTTTCGAAGTTGAAGAGATCTGAATGAAGTTATTAGGAGAAAAATAAGAATCCAAAGATATCGGTGGGAGTGAGATAAAGAAAAAGGGTGGTGTAGGTGCAAATAAAGTTATTAGGTTTAGGGTTAATTATGGGATATGTGTTGCATATGTAACGATTGTGGATTAATGGTTGTAGGAACCGTTTTAGCATACAGACGATAAACTGTTTTGTAGCCGTGATTTACCAAAGGTGAAACTGTCATAGAAGATTAAAGAAGAAATATCATGTTGGGTGGAAGAAGAAATATCGGTACGGGAAAAATATATAATAGTGGAATAATAATAAATAAATAAAATAGAAAAATAAACAAATGGAAAGGAGGAAGGTTAGGCCAACCAAGTGGCAGGTTATGTGATCCGAAAGGATGAAATTATTGAAGTATTTAAAAAATCATTTTTCAATATAAAAATAATTCTTTTATCTTTTAAATAATACGAATAAAAAATTAAAATTTATAATTAATTGTTCATCAAAATAAAATATATAACAACAAGTTATTTATAATCTTAGCTTCATCCACTCATAAAATCATCTTGTGTGCACCCTTCATTGCATCGTCCAATATTTCATCATATCTCTTTACTCTATTTGATTTCCTCATCATGACAATTTTAATTTTTTTCTCATTTTTAGATCAATAGCACATTTTTATTAAATCATTATTGTAATGGCATAGATTTCAATAAGTAACATTTTTTTCATATTTAGATAAACAAAAAACATCACCTTCTATTTTAATCTTATTTTGATCATTATTATATTTTTGTCCTATATGTAAGATGTTGCAATTTTTTTTCCGTATAGGTATTTATTTATTTTTAATGCTTTTAAAGAATCAATTTTATAAATATTTATCAATTTTAGTATATAATTTAGCCATAATAATAATTTTATAAATAGCATACAAAACAATTAAAACATAAAGTTATATTTTATGTCTCTTTTCTTTATAATTTAAATTCCTTGAATAGTAGTATATAAAAAAATAAGTTAACATTTTTATAAAAAATATTTTGAAAGTAACTAAATATATAATTTATAAATAATTAAGTTGTGATAATGCTCTCTCTTTATAATTTCTAACATATATATAAATAATAAAACAAATACAACCAAGTATCCTAGAAGAACCGTTCAAAATAAATATAGAAAATAAAATCAAACTAAGATGTCAATTGGTTATTTCTGATTATACTCATCTTGCTTCGACTCCACCACTCTCTCCAATGTTGTTTGATCTCATTCATTCCTTCATCGTATCTAAACAACATAAAATCAAAAAAACAGAAGATAAAAAAATGAAAAAGAAAACTCATCAAAACCAAAAAAATAACAAACAACATCAATGAACAACATACCATCATCACAGTGATCTATATTAACATCCATTTCCTACGTACTGTACTTACTAAAATTGTACTGACAAAAATGGAAGAAATAAAAAAACAAACGCGATTTAATCTGAAGCATACATCGATAATTTTGTTCAACTTCATAAATATTTAAATTGAAACATTAGAAGTCGTGCATTTACTGATGAATGTTTAGTCTTTTACCGGTTTACAAAAGAATCATTAAGAAAAGTGATTTGGAAACCCTGTTTTTCACTTTTTCCTTTTTCGAAGTTGAAGAGATCTGAATGAAGTTATTAGGAGAAAAATAAGAATCCAAAGATATCGGTGGGAGTGAGATAAAGAAAAAGGGTGGTGTAGGTGCAAATAAAGTTATTAGGTTTAGGGTTAATTATGGGATATGTGTTGCATATGTAACGATTGTGGATTAATGGTTGTAGGAACCGTTTTAGCATACAGACGATAAACTGTTTTGTAGCCGTGATTTACCAAAGGTGAAACTGTCATAGAAGATTAAAGAAGAAATATCATGTTGGGTGGAAGAAGAAATATCGGTACGGGAAAAATATATAATAGTGGAATAATAATAAATAAATAAAATAGAAAAATAAACAAATGGAAAGGAGGAAGGTTAGGCCAACCAAGTGGCAGGTTATGTGATCCGAAAGGATGAAATTATTGAAGTATTTAAAAAATCATTTTTCAATATAAAAATAATTCTTTTATCTTTTAAATAATACGAATAAAAAATTAAAATTTATAATTAATTGTTCATCAAAATAAAATATATAACAACAAGTTATTTATAATCTTAGCTTCATCCACTCATAAAATCATCTTGTGTGCACCCTTCATTGCATCGTCCAATATTTCATCATATCTCTTTACTCTATTTGATTTCCTCATCATGACAATTTTAATTTTTTTCTCATTTTTAGATCCATAGCACATTTTTATTAAATCCTTATTGCAATGGCATAGATTTCAATAAGTAACATTTTTTTCATATTTAGATAAACAAAAAACATCACCTTCTATTTTAATCTTATTTTGATCATTATTATATTTTTGTCCTATATGTAAGATGTTGCAATTTTTTTCCGTATAGGTATTTATTTATTTTTAATGTTTTTAAAGAATCAATTTTATAAATATTTATCAATTTTAGTATATAATTTAGCCATAATAATAATTTTATAAATAGCATACAAAACAATTAAAACATAAAGTTATATTTTATGTCTCTTTTCTTTATAATTTAAATTCCTTGAATAGTAGTATATAAAAAAATAAGTTAACATTTTTATAAAAAATATTTTGAAAGTAACTAAATATATAATTTATAAATCATTAAGTTGTGATAATGCTCTCTCTTTGTAATTTCTAACATATATAGAAATAATAAAACAAATACAACCAAGTATCCTAGAAGAACCGTTCAAAATAAATATAGAAAATAAAATCAAACTAAGATGTCAATTGGTTATTTCTGATTATACTCATCTTGCTTCGACTCCACCACTCTCTCCAATGTTGTTTGATCTCATTCATTCCTTCATCGTATCTAAACAACATAAAATCAAAAAAACAGAAGATAAAAAAATGAAAAAGAAAACTCATCAAAACCAAAAAAATAACAAACAACATCAATGAACAACATACCATCATCACAGTGATCTATATTAACATCCATTTCCTACGTACTGTACTTACTAAAATTGTACTGACAAAAATGGAAGAAATAAAAAAACAAACGCGATTTAATCTGAAGCATACATCGATAATTTTGTTCAACTTCATAAATATTTAAATTGAAACATTAGAAGTCGTGCATTTACTGATGAATGTTTAGTCTTTTACCGGTTTACAAAAGAATCATTAAGAAAAGTGATTTGGAAACCCTGTTTTTCACTTTTTCCTTTTTCGAAGTTGAAGAGATCTGAATGAAGTTATTAGGAGAAAAATAAGAATCCAAAGATATCGGTGGGAGTGAGATAAAGAAAAAGGGTGGTGTAGGTGCAAATAAAGTTATTAGGTTTAGGGTTAATTATGGGATATGTGTTGCATATGTAACGATTGTGGATTAATGGTTGTAGGAACCGTTTTAGCATACAGACGATAAACTGTTTTGTAGCCGTGATTTACCAAAGGTGAAACTGTCATAGAAGATTAAAGAAGAAATATCATGTTGGGTGGAAGAAGAAATATCGGTACGGGAAAAATATATAATAGTGGAATAATAATAAATAAATAAAATAGAAAAATAAACAAATGGAAAGGAGGAAGGTTAGGCCAACCAAGTGGCAGGTTATGTGATCCGAAAGGATGAAATTATTGAAGTATTTAAAAAATCATTTTTCAATATAAAAATAATTCTTTTATCTTTTAAATAATACGAATAAAAAATTAAAATTTATAATTAATTGTTCATCAAAATAAAATATATAACAACAAGTTATTTATAATCTTAGCTTCATCCACTCATAAAATCATCTTGTGTGCACCCTTCATTGCATCGTCCAATATTTCATCATATCTCTTTACTCTATTTGATTTCCTCATCATGACAATTTTAATTTTTTTCTCATTTTTAGATCCATAGCACATTTTTATTAAATCCTTATTGCAATGGCATAGATTTCAATAAGTAACATTTTTTTCATATTTAGATAAACAAAAAACATCACCTTCTATTTTAATCTTATTTTGATCATTATTATATTTTTGTCCTATATGTAAGATGTTGCAATTTTTTTCCGTATAGGTATTTATTTATTTTTAATGTTTTTAAAGAATCAATTTTATAAATATTTATCAATTTTAGTATATAATTTAGCCATAATAATAATTTTATAAATAGCATACAAAACAATTAAAACATAAAGTTATATTTTATGTCTCTTTTCTTTATAATTTAAATTCCTTGAATAGTAGTATATAAAAAAATAAGTTAACATTTTTATAAAAAATATTTTGAAAGTAACTAAATATATAATTTATAAATCATTAAGTTGTGATAATGCTCTCTCTTTGTAATTTCTAACATATATAGAAATAATAAAACAAATACAACCAAGTATCCTAGAAGAACCGTTCAAAATAAATATAGAAAATAAAATCAAACTAAGATGTCAATTGGTTATTTCTGATTATACTCATCTTGCTTCGACTCCACCACTCTCTCCAATGTTGTTTGATCTCATTCATTCCTTCATCGTATCTAAACAACATAAAATCAAAAAAACAGAAGATAAAAAAATGAAAAAGAAAACTCATCAAAACCAAAAAAATAACAAACAACATCAATGAACAACATACCATCATCACAGTGATCTATATTAACATCCATTTCCTACGTACTGTACTTACTAAAATTGTACTGACAAAAATGGAAGAAATAAAAAAACAAACGCGATTTAATCTGAAGCATACATCGATAATTTTGTTCAACTTCATAAATATTTAAATTGAAACATTAGAAGTCGTGCATTTACTGATGAATGTTTAGTCTTTTACCGGTTTACAAAAGAATCATTAAGAAAAGTGATTTGGAAACCCTGTTTTTCACTTTTTCCTTTTTCGAAGTTGAAGAGATCTGAATGAAGTTATTAGGAGAAAAATAAGAATCCAAAGATATCGGTGGGAGTGAGATAAAGAAAAAGGGTGGTGTAGGTGCAAATAAAGTTATTAGGTTTAGGGTTAATTATGGGATATGTGTTGCATATGTAACGATTGTGGATTAATGGTTGTAGGAACCGTTTTAGCATACAGACGATAAACTGTTTTGTAGCCGTGATTTACCAAAGGTGAAACTGTCATAGAAGATTAAAGAAGAAATATCATGTTGGGTGGAAGAAGAAATATCGGTACGGGAAAAATATATAATAGTGGAATAATAATAAATAAATAAAATAGAAAAATAAACAAATGGAAAGGAGGAAGGTTAGGCCAACCAAGTGGCAGGTTATGTGATCCGAAAGGATGAAATTATTGAAGTATTTAAAAAATCATTTTTCAATATAAAAATAATTCTTTTATCTTTTAAATAATACGAATAAAAAATTAAAATTTATAATTAATTGTTCATCAAAATAAAATATATAACAACAAGTTATTTATAATCTTAGCTTCATCCACTCATAAAATCATCTTGTGTGCACCCTTCATTGCATCGTCCAATATTTCATCATATCTCTTTACTCTATTTGATTTCCTCATCATGACAATTTTAATTTTTTTCTCATTTTTAGATCCATAGCACATTTTTATTAAATCCTTATTGCAATGGCATAGATTTCAATAAGTAACATTTTTTTCATATTTAGATAAACAAAAAACATCACCTTCTATTTTAATCTTATTTTGATCATTATTATATTTTTGTCCTATATGTAAGATGTTGCAATTTTTTTCCGTATAGGTATTTATTTATTTTTAATGTTTTTAAAGAATCAATTTTATAAATATTTATCAATTTTAGTATATAATTTAGCCATAATAATAATTTTATAAATAGCATACAAAACAATTAAAACATAAAGTTATATTTTATGTCTCTTTTCTTTATAATTTAAATTCCTTGAATAGTAGTATATAAAAAAATAAGTTAACATTTTTATAAAAAATATTTTGAAAGTAACTAAATATATAATTTATAAATCATTAAGTTGTGATAATGCTCTCTCTTTGTAATTTCTAACATATATAGAAATAATAAAACAAATACAACCAAGTATCCTAGAAGAACCGTTCAAAATAAATATAGAAAATAAAATCAAACTAAGATGTCAATTGGTTATTTCTGATTATACTCATCTTGCTTCGACTCCACCACTCTCTCCAATGTTGTTTGATCTCATTCATTCCTTCATCGTATCTAAACAACATAAAATCAAAAAAACAGAAGATAAAAAAATGAAAAAGAAAACTCATCAAAACCAAAAAAATAACAAACAACATCAATGAACAACATACCATCATCACAGTGATCTATATTAACATCCATTTCCTACGTACTGTACTTACTAAAATTGTACTGACAAAAATGGAAGAAATAAAAAAACAAACGCGATTTAATCTGAAGCATACATCGATAATTTTGTTCAACTTCATAAATATTTAAATTGAAACATTAGAAGTCGTGCATTTACTGATGAATGTTTAGTCTTTTACCGGTTTACAAAAGAATCACTAAGAAAAGTGATTTGGAAACCTTGTTTTTCACTTTTTCCTTTTTCGAAGTTGAAGAGATCTGAATGAAGTTATTAGGAGAAAAATAAGAATCCAAAGATATCGGTGGGAGTGAGATAAAGAAAAAGGGTGGTGTAGGTGCAAATAAAGTTATTAGGTTTAGGGTTAATTATGGGATATGTGTTGCATATGTAACGATTGTGGATTAATGGTTGTAGGAACCGTTTTAGCATACAGACGATAAACTGTTTTGTAGCCGTGATTTACCAAAGGTGAAACTGTCATAGAAGATTAAAGAAGAAATATCATGTTGGGTGGAAGAAGAAATATCGGTACGGGAAAAATATATAATAGTGGAATAATAATAAATAAATAAAATAGAAAAATAAACAAATGGAAAGGAGGAAGGTTAGGCCAACCAAGTGGCAGGTTATGTGATCCGAAAGGATGAAATTATTGAAGTATTTAAAAAATCATTTTTCAATATAAAAATAATTCTTTTATCTTTTAAATAATACGAATAAAAAATTAAAATTTATAATTAATTGTTCATCAAAATAAAATATATAACAACAAGTTATTTATAATCTTAGCTTCATCCACTCATGAAATCATCTTGTGTGCACCCTTCATTGCATCGTCCAATATTTCATCATATCTCTTTACTCTATTTGATTTCCTCATCATGACAATTTTAATTTTTTTCTCATTTTTAGATCAATAGCACATTTTTATTAAATCATTATTGCAATGGCATAGATTTCAATAAGTAACATTTTTTTCATATTTAGATAAACAAAAAACATCACCTTCTATTTTAATCTTATTTTGATCATTATTATATTTTTGTCCTATATGTAAGATGTTGCAATTTTTTTTCCGTATAGGTATTTATTTATTTTAAATGTTTTTAAAGAATCAGTTTTATAAATATTTATCAATTTTAGTATATAATTCAGCCATAATAATAATTTTATAAATAGCATACAAAACAATTAAAACATAAAGTTATATTTTATGTCTCTTTTCTTTATAATTTAAATTCCTTGAATAGTAGTATATAAAAAAATAAGTTAACATTTTTATAAAAAATATTTTGAAAGTAACTAAATATATAATTTATAAATCATCAAGTTGTGATTATGATCTCTCTTTGTAATTTCTAACATATATAGAAATAATAAAACAAATACAACCAAGTATCCTAGAAGAACCGTTCAAAATAAATATAGAAAATAAAATCAAACTAAGATGTCAATTGGTTATTTCTGATTATACTCATCTTGCTTCGACTCCACCACTCTCTCCAATGTTGTTTGATCTCATTCATTCCTTCATCGTATCTAAACAACATAAAATCAAAAAAACAGAAGATAAAAAAATGAAAAAGAAAACTCATCAAAACCAAAAAAATAACAAACAACATCAATGAACAACATACCATCATCACAGTGATCTATATTAACATCCATTTCCTACGTACTGTACTTACTAAAATTGTACTGACAAAAATGGAAGAAATAAAAAAACAAACGCGATTTAATCTGAAGCATACATCGATAATTTTGTTCAACTTCATAAATATTTAAATTGAAACATTAGAAGTCGTGCATTTACTGATGAATGTTTAGTCTTTTACCGGTTTACAAAAGAATCACTAAGAAAAGTGATTTGGAAACCCTGTTTTTCACTTTTTCCTTTTTCGAAGTTGAAGAGATCTGAATGAAGTTATTAGGAGAAAAATAAGAATCCAAAGATATCGGTGGGAGTGAGATAAAGAAAAAGGGTGGTGTAGGTGCAAATAAAGTTATTAGGTTTAGGGTTAATTATGGGATATGTGTTGCATATGTAACGATTGTGGATTAATGGTTGTAGGAACCGTTTTAGCATACAGACGATAAACTGTTTTGTAGCCGTGATTTACCAAAGGTGAAACTGTCATAGAAGATTAAAGAAGAAATATCATGTTGGGTGGAAGAAGAAATATCGGTACGGGAAAAATATATAATAGTGGAATAATAATAAATAAATAAAATAGAAAAATAAACAAATGGAAAGGAGGAAGGTTAGGCCAACCAAGTGGCAGGTTATGTGATCCGAAAGGATGAAATTATTGAAGTATTTAAAAAATCATTTTTCAATATAAAAATAATTCTTTTATCTTTTAAATAATACGAATAAAAAATTAAAATTTATAATTAATTGTTCATCAAAATAAAATATATAACAACAAGTTATTTATAATCTTAGCTTCATCCACTCATGAAATCATCTTGTGTGCACCCTTCATTGCATCGTCCAATATTTCATCATATCTCTTTACTCTATTTGATTTCCTCATCATGACAATTTTAATTTTTTTCTCATTTTTAGATCAATAGCACATTTTTATTAAATCATTATTGCAATGGCATAGATTTCAATAAGTAACATTTTTTTCATATTTAGATAAACAAAAAACATCACCTTCTATTTTAATCTTATTTTGATCATTATTATATTTTTGTCCTATATGTAAGATGTTGCAATTTTTTTTCCGTATAGGTATTTATTTATTTTAAATGTTTTTAAAGAATCAATTTTATAAATATTTATCAATTTTAGTATATAATTCAGCCATAATAATAATTTTATAAATAGCATACAAAACAATTAAAACATAAAGTTATATTTTATGTCTCTTTTCTTTATAATTTAAATTCCTTGAATAGTAGTATATAAAAAAATAAGTTAACATTTTTATAAAAAATATTTTGAAAGTAACTAAATATATAATTTATAAATCATCAAGTTGTGATTATGCTCTCTCTTTGTAATTTCTAACATATATAGAAATAATAAAACAAATACAACCAAGTATCCTAGAAGAACCGTTCAAAATAAATATAGAAAATAAAATCAAACTAAGATGTCAATTGGTTATTTCTGATTATACTCATCTTGCTTCGACTCCACCACTCTCTCCAATGTTGTTTGATCTCATTCATTCCTTCATCGTATCTAAACAACATAAAATCAAAAAAACAGAAGATAAAAAAATGAAAAAGAAAACTCATCAAAACCAAAAAAATAACAAACAACATCAATGAACAACATACCATCATCACAGTGATCTATATTAACATCCATTTCCTACGTACTGTACTTACTAAAATTGTACTGACAAAAATGGAAGAAATAAAAAAACAAACGCGATTTAATCTGAAGCATACATCGATAATTTTGTTCAACTTCATAAATATTTAAATTGAAACATTAGAAGTCGTGCATTTACTGATGAATGTTTAGTCTTTTACCGGTTTACAAAAGAATCATTAAGAAAAGTGATTTGGAAACCCTGTTTTTCACTTTTTCCTTTTTCGAAGTTGAAGAGATCTGAATGAAGTTATTAGGAGAAAAATAAGAATCCAAAGATATCGGTGGGAGTGAGATAAAGAAAAAGGGTGGTGTAGGTGCAAATAAAGTTATTAGGTTTAGGGTTAATTATGGGATATGTGTTGCATATGTAACGATTGTGGATTAATGGTTGTAGGAACCGTTTTAGCATACAGACGATAAACTGTTTTGTAGCCGTGATTTACCAAAGGTGAAACTGTCATAGAAGATTAAAGAAGAAATATCATGTTGGGTGGAAGAAGAAATATCGGTACGGGAAAAATATATAATAGTGGAATAATAATAAATAAATAAAATAGAAAAATAAACAAATGGAAAGGAGGAAGGTTAGGCCAACCAAGTGGCAGGTTATGTGATCCGAAAGGATGAAATTATTGAAGTATTTAAAAAATCATTTTTCAATATAAAAATAATTCTTTTATCTTTTAAATAATACGAATAAAAAATTAAAATTTATAATTAATTGTTCATCAAAATAAAATATATAACAACAAGTTATTTATAATCTTAGCTTCATCCACTCATAAAATCATCTTGTGTGCACCCTTCATTGCATCGTCCAATATTTCATCATATCTCTTTACTCTATTTGATTTCCTCATCATGACAATTTTAATTTTTTTCTCATTTTTAGATCAATAGCACATTTTTATTAAATCATTATTGCAATGGCATAGATTTCAATAAGTAACATTTTTTTCATATTTAGATAAACAAAAAACATCACCTTCTATTTTAATCTTATTTTGATCATTATTATATTTTTGTCCTATATGTAAGATGTTGCAATTTTTTTTCCGTATAGGTATTTATTTATTTTTAATGCTTTTAAAGAATCAATTTTATAAATATTTATCAATTTTAGTATATAATTTAGCCATAATAATAATTTTATAAATAGCATACAAAACAATTAAAACATAAAGTTATATTTTATGTCTCTTTTCTTTATAATTTAAATTCCTTGAATAGTAGTATATAAAAAAATAAGTTAACATTTTTATAAAAAATATTTTGAAAGTAACTAAATATATAATTTATAAATCATTAAGTTGTGATAATGCTCTCTCTTTGTAATTTCTAACATATATATAAATAATAAAACAAATACAACCAAGTATCCTAGAAGAACCGTTCAAAATAAATATAGAAAATAAAATCAAACTAAGATGTCAATTGGTTATTTCTGATT
Organism: Vicia faba; assembly: GCA_948472305.1. NCBI lineage: Eukaryota > Viridiplantae > Streptophyta > Magnoliopsida > Fabales > Fabaceae > Vicia > Vicia faba. The sequence goes on from OX451741.1 coordinate 1,358,557,172, forward strand.
ATACTCATCTTGCTTCGACTCCACCACTCTCTCCAATGTTGTTTGATCTCATTCATTCCTTCATCGTATCTAAACAACATAAAATCAAAAAAACAGAAGATAAAAAAATGAAAAAGAAAACTCATCAAAACCAAAAAAATAACAAACAACATCAATGAACAACATACCATCATCACAGTGATCTATATTAACATCCATTTCCTACGTACTGTACTTACTAAAATTGTACTGACAAAAATGGAAGAAATAAAAAAACAAACGCGATTTAATCTGAAGCATACATCGATAATTTTGTTCAACTTCATAAATATTTAAATTGAAACATTAGAAGTCGTGCATTTACTGATGAATGTTTAGTCTTTTACCGGTTTACAAAAGAATCATTAAGAAAAGTGATTTGGAAACCCTGTTTTTCACTTTTTCCTTTTTCGAAGTTGAAGAGATCTGAATGAAGTTATTAGGAGAAAAATAAGAATCCAAAGATATCGGTGGGAGTGAGATAAAGAAAAAGGGTGGTGTAGGTGCAAATAAAGTTATTAGGTTTAGGGTTAATTATGGGATATGTGTTGCATATGTAACGATTGTGGATTAATGGTTGTAGGAACCGTTTTAGCATACAGACGATAAACTGTTTTGTAGTCGTGATTTACCAAAGGTGAAACTGTCATAGAAGATTAAAGAAGAAATATCATGTTGGGTGGAAGAAGAAATATCGGTACGGGAAAAATATATAGTAGTGGAATAATAATAAATAAATAAAATAGAAAAATAAACAAATGGAAAGGAGGAAGGTTAGGCCAACCAAGTGGCAGGTTATGTGATCCGAAAGGATGAAATTATTGAAGTATTTAAAAAATCATTTTTCAATATAAAAATAATTCTTTTATCTTTTAAATAATACGAATAAAAAATTAAAATTTATAATTAATTGTTCATCAAAATAAAATATATAACAACAAGTTATTTATAATCTTAGCTTCATCCACTCATAAAATCATCTTGTGTGCACCCTTCATTGCATCGTCCAATATTTCATCATATCTCTTTACTCTATTTGATTTCCTCATCATGACAATTTTAATTTTTTTCTCATTTTTAGATCAATAGCACATTTTTATTAAATCATTATTGCAATGGCATAGATTTCAATAAGTAACATTTTTTTCATATTTAGATAAACAAAAAACATCACCTTCTATTTTAATCTTATTTTGATCATTATTATATTTTTGTCCTATATGTAAGATGTTGCAATTTTTTTTCCGTATAGGTATTTATTTATTTTTAATGCTTTTAAAGAATCAATTTTATAAATATTTATCAATTTTAGTATATAATTTAGCCATAATAATAATTTTATAAATAGCATACAAAACAATTAAAACATAAAGTTATATTTTATGTCTCTTTTCTTTATAATTTAAATTCCTTGAATAGTAGTATATAAAAAAATAAGTTAACATTTTTATAAAAAATATTTTGAAAGTAACTAAATATATAATTTATAAATCATTAAGTTGTGATAATGCTCTCTCTTTGTAATTCCTAACATATATATAAATAATAAAACAAATACAACCAAGTATCCTAGAAGAACCGTTCAAAATAAATATAGAAAATAAAATCAAACTAAGATGTCAATTGGTTATTTCTGATTATACTCATCTTGCTTCGACTCCACCACTCTCTCCAATGTTGTTTGATCTCATTCATTCCTTCATCGTATCTAAACAACATAAAATCAAAAAAACAGAAGATAAAAAAATGAAAAAGAAAACTCATCAAAACCAAAAAAATAACAAACAACATCAATGAACAACATACCATCATCATAGTGATCTATATTAACATCAATTTCCTACGTACTGTACTTACTAAAATTGTACTGACAAAAATGGAAGAAATAAAAAAACAAACGCGATTTAATCTGAAGCATACATCGATAATTTTGTTCAACTTCATAAATATTTAAATTGAAACATTAGAAGTCGTGCATTTACTGATGAATGTTTAGTCTTTTACCGGTTTACAAAAGAATCACTAAGAAAAGGGATTTGGAAACCCTGTTTTTCACTTTTTCCTTTTTCGAAGTTGAAGAGATCTGAATGAAGTTATTAGGAGAAAAATAAGAATCCAAAGATATCGGTGGGAGTGAGATAAAGAAAAAGGGTGGTGTAGGTGCAAATAAAGTTATTAGGTTTAGGGTTAATTATGGGATATGTGTTGCATATGTAACGATTGTGGATTAATGGTTGTAGGAACCGTTTTAGCATACAGACGATAAACTGTTTTGTAGCCGTGATTTACCAAAGGTGAAACTGTCATAGAAGATTAAAGAAGAAATATCATGTTGGGTGGAAGAAGAAATATCGGTACGGGAAAAATATATAATAGTGGAATAATAATAAATAAATAAAATAGAAAAATAAACAAATGGAAAGGAGGAAGGTTAGGCCAACCAAGTGGCAGGTTATGTGATCCGAAAGGATGAAATTATTGAAGTATTTAAAAAATCATTTTTCAATATAAAAATAATTCTTTTATCTTTTAAATAATACGAATAAAAAATTAAAATTTATAATTAATTGTTCATCAAAATAAAATATATAACAACAAGTTATTTATAATCTTAGCTTCATCCACTCATAAAATCATCTTGTGTGCACCCTTCATTGCATCGTCCAATATTTCATCATATCTCTTTACTCTATTTGATTTCCTCATCATGACAATTTTAATTTTTTTCTCATTTTTAGATCAATAGCACATTTTTATTAAATCATTATTGCAATGGCATAGATTTCAATAAGTAACATTTTTTTCATATTTAGATAAACAAAAAACATCACCTTCTATTTTAATCTTATTTTGATCATTATTATATTTTTGTCCTATATGTAAGATGTTGCAATTTTTTTTCCGTATAGGTATTTATTTATTTTTAATGCTTTTAAATAATCAATTTTATAAATATTTATCAATTTTAGTATATAATTTAGCCATAATAATAATTTTATAAATAGCATACAAAACAATTAAAACATAAAGTTATATTTTATGTCTCTTTTCTTTATAATTTAAATTCCTTGAATAGTAGTATATAAAAAAATAAGTTAACATTTTTATAAAAAATATTTTGAAAGTAACTAAATATATAATTTATAAATCATTAAGTTGTGATAATGCTCTCTCTTTGTAATTTCTAACATATATATAAATAATAAAACAAATACAACCAAGTATCCTAGAAGAACCGTTCAAAATAAATATAGAAAATAAAATCAAACTAAGATGTCAATTGGTTATTTCTGATTATACTCATCTTGCTTCGACTCCACCACTCTCTCCAATGTTGTTTGATCTCATTCATTCCTTCATCGTATCTAAACAACATAAAATCAAAAAAACAGAAGATAAAAAAATGAAAAAGAAAACTCATCAAAACCAAAAAAATAACAAACAACATCAATGAACAACATACCATCATCATAGTGATCTATATTAACATCAATTTCCTACGTACTGTACTTACTAAAATTGTACTGGCAAAAATGGAAGAAATAAAAAAACAAACGCGATTTAATCTGAAGCATACATCGATAATTTTGTTCAACTTCATAAATATTTAAATTGAAACATTAGAAGTCGTGCATTTACTGATGAATGTTTAGTCTTTTACCGGTTTACAAAAGAATCACTAAGAAAAGTGATTTGGAAACCCTGTTTTTCACTTTTTCCTTTTTCGAAGTTGAAGAGATCTGAATGAAGTTATTAGGAGAAAAATAAGAATCCAAAGATATCGGTGGGAGTGAGATAAAGAAAAAGGGTGGTGTAGGTGCAAATAAAGTTATTAGGTTTAGGGTTAATTATGGGATATGTGTTGCATATGTAACGATTGTGGATTAATGGTTGTAGGAACCGTTTTAGCATACAGACGATAAACTGTTTTGTAGCCGTGATTTACCAAAGGTGAAACTGTCATAGAAGATTAAAGAAGAAATATCATGTTGGGTGGAAGAAGAAATATCGGTACGGGAAAAATATATAATAGTGGAATAATAATAAATAAATAAAATAGAAAAATAAACAAATGGAAAGGAGGAAGGTTAGGCCAACCAAGTGGCAGGTTATGTGATCCGAAAGGATGAAATTATTGAAGTATTTAAAAAATCATTTTTCAATATAAAAATAATTCTTTTATCTTTTAAATAATACGAATAAAAAATTAAAATTTATAATTAATTGTTCATCAAAATAAAATATATACAACAAGTTATTTATAATCTTAGCTTCATCCACTCATAAAATCATCTTGTGTGCACCCTTCATTGCATCGTCCAATATTTCATCATATCTCTTTACTCTATTTGATTTCCTCATCATGACAATTTTAATTTTTTTCTCATTTTTAGATCAATAGCACATTTTTATTAAATCATTATTGCAATGGCATAGATTTCAATAAGTAACATTTTTTTCATATTTAGATAAACAAAAAACATCACCTTCTATTTTAATCTTATTTTGATCATTATTATATTTTTGTCCTATATGTAAGATGTTGCAATTTTTTTTCCGTATAGGTATTTATTTATTTTTAATGCTTTTAAAGAATCAATTTTATAAATATTTATCAATTTTAGTATATAATTTAGCCATAATAATAATTTTATAAATAGCATACAAAACAATTAAAACATAAAGTTATATTTTATGTCTCTTTTCTTTATAATTTAAATTCCTTGAATAGTAGTATATAAAAAAATAAGTTAACATTTTTATAAAAAATATTTTGAAAGTAACTAAATATATAATTTATAAATCATTAAGTTGTGATAATGCTCTCTCTTTGTAATTTCTAACATATATATAAATAATAAAACAAATACAACCAAGTATCCTAGAAGAACCGTTCAAAATAAATATAGAAAATAAAATCAAACTAAGATGTCAATTGGTTATTTCTGATTATACTCATCTTGCTTCGACTCCACCACTCTCTCCAATGTTGTTTGATCTCATTCATTCCTTCATCGTATCTAAACAACATAAAATCAAAAAAACAGAAGATAAAAAAATGAAAAAGAAAACTCATCAAAACCAAAAAAATAACAAACAACATCAATGAACAACATACCATCATCATAGTGATCTATATTAACATCAATTTCCTACGTACTGTACTTACTAAAATTGTACTGGCAAAAATGGAAGAAATAAAAAAACAAACGCGATTTAATCTGAAGCATACATCGATAATTTTGTTCAACTTCATAAATATTTAAATTGAAACATTAGAAGTCGTGCATTTACTGATGAATGTTTAGTCTTTTACCGGTTTACAAAAGAATCACTAAGAAAAGTGATTTGGAAACCCTGTTTTTCACTTTTTCCTTTTTCGAAGTTGAAGAGATCTGAATGAAGTTATTAGGAGAAAAATAAGAATCCAAAGATATCGGTGGGAGTGAGATAAAGAAAAAGGGTGGTGTAGGTGCAAATAAAGTTATTAGGTTTAGGGTTAATTATGGGATATGTGTTGCATATGTAACGATTGTGGATTAATGGTTGTAGGAACCGTTTTAGCATACAGACGATAAACTGTTTTGTAGCCGTGATTTACCAAAGGTGAAACTGTCATAGAAGATTAAAGAAGAAATATCATGTTGGGTGGAAGAAGAAATATCGGTACGGGAAAAATATATAATAGTGGAATAATAATAAATAAATAAAATAGAAAAATAAACAAATGGAAAGGAGGAAGGTTAGGCCAACCAAGTGGCAGGTTATGTGATCCGAAAGGATGAAATTATTGAAGTATTTAAAAAATCATTTTTCAATATAAAAATAATTCTTTTATCTTTTAAATAATACGAATAAAAAATTAAAATTTATAATTAATTGTTCATCAAAATAAAATATATACAACAAGTTATTTATAATCTTAGCTTCATCCACTCATAAAATCATCTTGTGTGCACCCTTCATTGCATCGTCCAATATTTCATCATATCTCTTTACTCTATTTGATTTCCTCATCATGACAATTTTAATTTTTTTCTCATTTTTAGATCAATAGCACATTTTTATTAAATCATTATTGCAATGGCATAGATTTCAATAAGTAACATTTTTTTCATATTTAGATAAACAAAAAACATCACCTTCTATTTTAATCTTATTTTGATCATTATTATATTTTTGTCCTATATGTAAGATGTTGCAATTTTTTTTCTGTATAGGTATTTATTTATTTTTAATGCTTTTAAAGAATCAATTTTATAAATATTTATCAATTTTAGTATATAATTTAGCCATAATAATAATTTTATAAATAGCATACAAAACAATTAAAACATAAAGTTATATTTTATGTCTCTTTTCTTTATAATTTAAATTCCTTGAATAGTAGTATATAAAAAAATAAGTTAACATTTTTATAAAAAATATTTTGAAAGTAACTAAATATATAATTTATAAATCATTAAGTTGTGATAATGCTCTCTCTTTGTAATTCCTAACATATATATAAATAATAAAACAAATACAACCAAGTATCCTAGAAGAACCGTTCAAAATAAATATAGAAAATAAAATCAAACTAAGATGTCAATTGGTTATTTCTGATTATACTCATCTTGCTTCGACTCCACCACTCTCTCCAATGTTGTTTGATCTCATTCATTCCTTCATCGTATCTAAACAACATAAAATCAAAAAAACAGAAGATAAAAAAATGAAAAAGAAAACTCATCAAAACCAAAAAAATAACAAACAACATCAATGAACAACATACCATCATCATAGTGATCTATATTAACATCAATTTCCTACGTACTGTACTTACTAAAATTGTACTGGCAAAAATGGAAGAAATAAAAAAACAAACGCGATTTAATCTGAAGCATACATCGATAATTTTGTTCAACTTCATAAATATTTAAATTGAAACATTAGAAGTCGTGCATTTACTGATGAATGTTTAGTCTTTTACCGGTTTACAAAAGAATCACTAAGAAAAGTGATTTGGAAACCCTGTTTTTCACTTTTTCCTTTTTCGAAGTTGAAGAGATCTGAATGAAGTTATTAGGAGAAAAATAAGAATCCAAAGATATCGGTGGGAGTGAGATAAAGAAAAAGGGTGGTGTAGGTGCAAATAAAGTTATTAGGTTTAGGGTTAATTATGGGATATGTGTTGCATATGTAACGATTGTGGATTAATGGTTGTAGGAACCGTTTTAGCATACAGACGATAAACTGTTTTGTAGCCGTGATTTACCAAAGGTGAAACTGTCATAGAAGATTAAAGAAGAAATATCATGTTGGGTGGAAGAAGAAATATCGGTACGGGAAAAATATATAATAGTGGAATAATAATAAATAAATAAAATAGAAAAATAAACAAATGGAAAGGAGGAAGGTTAGGCCAACCAAGTGGCAGGTTATGTGATCCGAAAGGATGAAATTATTGAAGTATTTAAAAAATCATTTTTCAATATAAAAATAATTCTTTTATCTTTTAAATAATACGAATAAAAAATTAAAATTTATAATTAATTGTTCATCAAAATAAAATATATACAACAAGTTATTTATAATCTTAGCTTCATCCACTCATAAAATCATCTTGTGTGCACCCTTCATTGCATCGTCCAATATTTCATCATATCTCTTTACTCTATTTGATTTCCTCATCATGACAATTTTAATTTTTTTCTCATTTTTAGATCAATAGCACATTTTTATTAAATCATTATTGCAATGGCATAGATTTCAATAAGTAACATTTTTTTCATATTTAGATAAACAAAAAACATCACCTTCTATTTTAATCTTATTTTGATCATTATTATATTTTTGTCCTATATGTAAGATGTTGCAATTTTTTTTCCGTATAGGTATTTATTTATTTTTAATGCTTTTAAAGAATCAATTTTATAAATATTTATCAATTTTAGTATATAATTTAGCCATAATAATAATTTTATAAATAGCATACAAAACAATTAAAACATAAAGTTATATTTTATGTCTTTTTTCTTTATAATTTAAATTCCTTGAATAGTAGTATATAAAAAAATAAGTTAACATTTTTATAAAAAATATTTTGAAAGTAACTAAATATATAATTTATAAATCATTAAGTTGTGATAATGCTCTCTCTTTGTAATTTCTAACATATATATAAATAATAAAACAAATACAACCAAGTATCCTAGAAGAACCGTTCAAAATAAATATAGAAAATAAAATCAAACTAAGATGTCAATTGGTTATTTCTGATTATACTCATCTTGCTTCGACTCCACCACTCTCTCCAATGTTGTTTGATCTCATTCATTCCTTCATCGTATCTAAACAACATAAAATCAAAAAAACAGAAGATAAAAAAATGAAAAAGAAAACTCATCAAAACCAAAAAAATAACAAACAACATCAATGAACAACATACCATCATCATAGTGATCTATATTAACATCAATTTCCTACGTACTGTACTTACTAAAATTGTACTGGCAAAAATGGAAGAAATAAAAAAACAAACGCGATTTAATCTGAAGCATACATCGATAATTTTGTTCAACTTCATAAATATTTAAATTGAAACATTAGAAGTCGTGCATTTACTGATGAATGTTTAGTCTTTTACCGGTTTACAAAAGAATCACTAAGAAAAGTGATTTGGAAACCCTGTTTTTCACTTTTTCCTTTTTCGAAGTTGAAGAGATCTGAATGAAGTTATTAGGAGAAAAATAAGAATCCAAAGATATCGGTGGGAGTGAGATAAAGAAAAAGGGTGGTGTAGGTGCAAATAAAGTTATTAGGTTTAGGGTTAATTATGGGATATGTGTTGCATATGTAACGATTGTGGATTAATGGTTGTAGGAACCGTTTTAGCATACAGACGATAAACTGTTTTGTAGCCGTGATTTACCAAAGGTGAAACTGTCATAGAAGATTAAAGAAGAAATATCATGTTGGGTGGAAGAAGAAATATCGGTACGGGAAAAATATATAATAGTGGAATAATAATAAATAAATAAAATAGAAAAATAAACAAATGGAAAGGAGGAAGGTTAGGCCAACCAAGTGGCAGGTTATGTGATCCGAAAGGATGAAATTATTGAAGTATTTAAAAAATCATTTTTCAATATAAAAATAATTCTTTTATCTTTTAAATAATACGAATAAAAAATTAAAATTTATAATTAATTGTTCATCAAAATAAAATATATACAACAAGTTATTTATAATCTTAGCTTCATCCACTCATAAAATCATCTTGTGTGCACCCTTCATTGCATCGTCCAATATTTCATCATATCTCTTTACTCTATTTGATTTCCTCATCATGACAATTTTAATTTTTTTCTCATTTTTAGATCAATAGCACATTTTTATTAAATCATTATTGCAATGGCATAGATTTCAATAAGTAACATTTTTTTCATATTTAGATAAACAAAAAACATCACCTTCTATTTTATTCTTATTTTGATCATTATTATATTTTTGTCCTATATGTAAGATGTTGCAATTTTTTTTCCGTATAGGTATTTATTTATTTTTAATGCTTTTAAAGAATCAATTTTATAAATATTTATCAATTTTAGTATATAATTTAGCCATAATAATAATTTTATAAATAGCATACAAAACAATTAAAACATAAAGTTATATTTTATGTCTCTTTTCTTTATAATTTAAATTCCTTGAATAGTAGTATATAAAAAAATAAGTTAACATTTTTATAAAAAATATTTTGAAAGTAACTAAATATATAATTTATAAATCATTAAGTTGTGATAATGCTCTCTCTTTGTAATTTCTAACATATATATAAATAATAAAACAAATACAACCAAGTATCCTAGAAGAACCGTTCAAAATAAATATAGAAAATAAAATCAAACTAAGATGTCAATTGGTTATTTCTGATTATACTCATCTTGCTTCGACTCCACCACTCTCTCCAATGTTGTTTGATCTCATTCATTCCTTCATCGTATCTAAACAACATAAAATCAAAAAAACAGAAGATAAAAAAATGAAAAAGAAAACTCATCAAAACCAAAAAAATAACAAACAACATCAATGAACAACATACCATCATCATAGTGATCTATATTAACATCAATTTCCTACGTACTGTACTTACTAAAATTGTACTGGCAAAAATGGAAGAAATAAAAAAACAAACGCGATTTAATCTGAAGCATACATCGATAATTTTGTTCAACTTCATAAATATTTAAATTGAAACATTAGAAGTCGTGCATTTACTGATGAATGTTTAGTCTTTTACCGGTTTACAAAAGAATCACTAAGAAAAGGGATTTGGAAACCCTGTTTTTCACTTTTTCCTTTTTCGAAGTTGAAGAGATCTGAATGAAGTTATTAGGAGAAAAATAAGAATCCAAAGATATCGGTGGGAGTGAGATAAAGAAAAAGGGTGGTGTAGGTGCAAATAAAGTTATTAGGTTTAGGGTTAATTATGGGATATGTGTTGCATATGTAACGATTGTGGATTAATGGTTGTAGGAACCGTTTTAGCATACAGACGATAAACTGTTTTGTAGCCGTGATTTACCAAAGGTGAAACTGTCATAGAAGATTAAAGAAGAAATATCATGTTGGGTGGAAGAAGAAATATCGGTACGGGAAAAATATATAATAGTGGAATAATAATAAATAAATAAAATAGAAAAATAAACAAATGGAAAGGAGGAAGGTTAGGCCAACCAAGTGGCAGGTTATGTGATCCGAAAGGATGAAATTATTGAAGTATTTAAAAAATCATTTTTCAATATAAAAATAATTCTTTTATCTTTTAAATAATACGAATAAAAAATTAAAATTTATAATTAATTGTTCATCAAAATAAAATATATAACAACAAGTTATTTATAATCTTAGCTTCATCCACTCATAAAATCATCTTGTGTGCACCCTTCATTGCATCGTCCAATATTTCATCATATCTCTTTACTCTATTTGATTTCCTCATCATGACAATTTTAATTTTTTTCTCATTTTTAGATCAATAGCACATTTTTATTAAATCATTATTGCAATGGCATAGATTTCAATAAGTAACATTTTTTTCATATTTAGATAAACAAAAAACATCACCTTCTATTTTAATCTTATTTTGATCATTATTATATTTTTGTCCTATATGTAAGATGTTGCAATTTTTTTTCCGTATAGGTATTTATTTATTTTTAATGCTTTTAAAGAATCAATTTTATAAATATTTATCAATTTTAGTATATAATTTAGCCATAATAATAATTTTATAAATAGCATACAAAACAATTAAAACATAAAGTTATATTTTATGTCTCTTTTCTTTATAATTTAAATTCCTTGAATAGTAGTATATAAAAAAATAAGTTAACATTTTTATAAAAAATATTTTGAAAGTAACTAAATATATAATTTATAAATCATTAAGTTGTGATAATGCTCTCTCTTTGTAATTCCTAACATATATATAAATAATAAAACAAATACAACCAAGTATCCTAGAAGAACCGTTCAAAATAAATATAGAAAATAAAATCAAACTAAGATGTCAATTGGTTATTTCTGATTATACTCATCTTGCTTTGACTCCACCACTCTCTCCAATGTTGTTTGATCTCATTCATTCCTTCATCGTATCTAAACAACATAAAATCAAAAAAACAGAAGATAAAAAAATGAAAAAGAAAACTCATCAAAACCAAAAAAATAACAAACAACATCAATGAACAACATACCATCATCACAGTGATCTATATTAACATCCATTTCCTACGTACTGTACTTACTAAAATTGTACTGACAAAAATGGAAGAAATAAAAAAACAAACGCGATTTAATCTGAAGCATACATCGATAATTTTGTTCAACTTCATAAATATTTAAATTGAAACATTAGAAGTCGTGCATTTACTGATGAATGCTTAGTCTTTTACCGGTTTACAAAAGAATCACTAAGAAAAGTGATTTGGAAACCCTGTTTTTCACTTTTTCCTTTTTCGAAGTTGAAGAGATCTGAATGAAGTTATTAGGAGAAAAATAAGAATCCAAAGATATCGGTGGGAGTGAGATAAAGAAAAAGGGTGGTGTAGGTGCAAATAAAGTTATTAGGTTTAGGGTTAATTATGGGATATGTGTTGCATATGTAACGATTGTGGATTAATGGTTGTAGGAACCGTTTTAGCATACAGACGATAAACTGTTTTGTAGCCGTGATTTACCAAAGGTGAAACTGTCATAGAAGATTAAAGAAGAAATATCATGTTGGGTGGAAGAAGAAATATCGGTACGGGAAAAATATATAATAGTGGAATAATAATAAATAAATAAAATAGAAAAATAAACAAATGGAAAGGAGGAAGGTTAGGCCAACGAAGTGGCAGGTTATGTGATCCGAAAGGATGAAATTATTGAAGTATTTAAAAAATCATTTTTCAATATAAAAATAATTTTTTTATCTTTTAAATAATACGAATAAAAAATTAAAATTTATAATTAATTGTTCATCAAAATAAAATATATAACAACAAGTTATTTATAATCTTAGCTTCATCCACTCATAAAATCATCTTGTGTGCACCCTTCATTGCATCGTCCAATATTTCATCATATCTCTTTACTCTATTTGATTTCCTCATCATGACAATTTTAATTTTTTTCTCATTTTTAGATCAATAGCACATTTTTATTAAATCATTATTGCAATGGCATAGATTTCAATAAGTAACATTTTTTTCATATTTAGATAAACAAAAAACATCACCTTCTATTTTAATCTTATTTTGATCATTATTATATTTTTGTCCTATATGTAAGATGTTGCAATTTTTTTTCCGTATAGGTATTTATTTATTTTTAATGCTTTTAAAGAATCAATTTTATAAATATTTATCAATTTTAGTATATAATTTAGCCATAATAATAATTTTATAAATAGCATACAAAACAATTAAAACATAAAGTTATATTTTATGTCTCTTTTCTTTATAATTTAAATTCCTTGAATAATAGTATATACAAAAATAAGTTAACATTTTTATAAAAAATATTTTGAAAGTAACTAAATATATAATTTATAAATCATTAAGTTGTGATAATGCTCTCTCTTTGTAATTTCTAACATATATATAAATAATAAAACAAATACAACCAAGTATCCTAGAAGAACCGTTCAAAATAAATATAGAAAATAAAATCAAACTAAGATGTCAATTGGTTATTTCTGATTATACTCATCTTGCTTCGACTCCACCACTCTCTCCAATGTTGTTTGATCTCATTCATTCCTTCATCGTATCTAAACAACATAAAATCAAAAAAACAGAAGATAAAAAAATGAAAAAGAAAACTCATCAAAACCAAAAAAATAACAAACAACATCAATGAACAACATACCATCATCACAGTGATCTATATTAACATCCATTTCCTACGTACTGTACTTACTAAAATTGTACTGACAAAAATGGAAGAAATAAAAAAACAAACGCGATTTAATCTGAAGCATACATCGATAATTTTGTTCAACTTCATAAATATTTAAATTGAAACATTAGAAGTCGTGCATTTACTGATGAATGTTTAGTCTTTTACCGGTTTACAAAAGAATCATTAAGAAAAGTGATTTGGAAACCCTGTTTTTCACTTTTTCCTTTTTCGAAGTTGAAGAGATCTGAATGAAGTTATTAGGAGAAAAATAAGAATCCAAAGATATCGGTGGGAGTGAGATAAAGAAAAAGGGTGGTGTAGGTGCAAATAAAGTTATTAGGTTTAGGGTTAATTATGGGATATGTGTTGCATATGTAACGATTGTGGATTAATGGTTGTAGGAACCGTTTTAGCATACAGACGATAAACTGTTTTGTAGCCGTGATTTACCAAAGGTGAAACTGTCATAGAAGATTAAAGAAGAAATATCATGTTGGGTGGAAGAAGAAATATCGGTACGGGAAAAATATATAATAGTGGAATAATAATAAATAAATAAAATAGAAAAATAAACAAATGGAAAGGAGGAAGGTTAGGCCAACGAAGTGGCAGGTTATGTGATCCGAAAGGATGAAATTATTGAAGTATTTAAAAAATCATTTTTCAATATAAAAATAATTCTTTTATCTTTTAAATAATACGAATAAAAAATTAAAATTTATAATTAATTGTTCATCAAAATAAAATATATAACAACAAGTTATTTATAATCTTAGCTTCATCCACTCATAAAATCATCTTGTGTGCACCCTTCATTGCATCGTCCAATATTTCATCATATCTCTTTACTCTATTTGATTTCATCATCATGACAATTTTAATTTTTTTCTCATTTTTAGATCAATAGCACATTTTTATTAAATCATTATTGCAATGGCATAGATTTCAATAAGTAACATTTTTTTCATATATAGATAAACAAAAAACATCACCTTCTATTTTAATCTTAATTTGATCATTATTATATTTTTGTCCTATATGTAAGATGTTGCAATTTTTTTTCCGTATAGGTATTTATTTATTTTTAATGCTTTTAAAGAATCAATTTTATAAATATTTATCAATTTTAGTATATAATTTAGCCATAATAATAATTTTATAAATAGCATACAAAACAATTAAAACATAAAGTTATATTTTATGTCTCTTTTCTTTATAATTTAAATTCCTTGAATAATAGTATATAAAAAAATAAGTTAACATTTATATAAAAAATATTTTGAAAGTAACTAAATATATAATTTATAAATCATTAAGTTGTGATAATGCTCTCTCTTTGTAATTTCTAACATATATATAAATAATAAAACAAATACAACCAAGTATCCTAGAAGAACCGTTCAAAATAAATATAGAAAATAAAATCAAACTAAGATGTCAATTGGTTATTTCTGATTATACTCATCTTGCTTCGACTCCACCACTCTCTCCAATGTTGTTTGATCTCATTCATTCCTTCATCGTATCTAAACAACATAAAATCAAAAAAACAGAAGATAAAAAAATGAAAAAGAAAACTCATCAAAACCAAAAAAATAACAAACAACATCAATGAACAACATACCATCATCACAGTGATCTATATTAACATCCATTTCCTACGTACTGTACTTACTAAAATTGTACTGACAAAAATGGAAGAAATAAAAAAACAAACGCGATTTAATCTGAAGCATACATCGATAATTTTGTTCAACTTCATAAATATTTAAATTGAAACATTAGAAGTCGTGCATTTACTGATGAATGTTTAGTCTTTTACCGGTTTACAAAAGAATCATTAAGAAAAGTGATTTGGAAACCCTGTTTTTCACTTTTTCCTTTTTCGAAGTTGAAGAGATCTGAATGAAGTTATTAGGAGAAAAATAAGAATCCAAAGATATCGGTGGGAGTGAGATAAAGAAAAAGGGTGGTGTAGGTGCAAATAAAGTTATTAGGTTTAGGGTTAATTATGGGATATGTGTTGCATATGTAACGATTGTGGATTAATGGTTGTAGGAACCGTTTTAGCATACAGACGATAAACTGTTTTGTAGCCGTGATTTACCAAAGGTGAAACTGTCATAGAAGATTAAAGAAGAAATATCATGTTGGGTGGAAGAAGAAATATCGGTACGGGAAAAATATATAATAGTGGAATAATAATAAATAAATAAAATAGAAAAATAAACAAATGGAAAGGAGGAAGGTTAGGCCAACGAAGTGGCAGGTTATGTGATCCGAAAGGATGAAATTATTGAAGTATTTAAAAAATCATTTTTCAATATAAAAATAATTCTTTTATCTTTTAAATAATACGAATAAAAAATTAAAATTTATAATTAATTGTTCATCAAAATAAAATATATAACAACAAGTTATTTATAATCTTAGCTTCATCCACTCATAAAATCATCTTGTGTGCACCCTTCATTGCATCGTCTAATATTTCATCATATCTCTTTACTCTATTTGATTTCCTCATCATGACAATTTTAATTTTTTTCTCATTTTTAGATCAATAGCACATTTTTATTAAATCATTATTGCAATGGCATAGATTTCAATAAGTAACATTTTTTTCATATTTAGATAAACAAAAAACATCACCTTCTATTTTAATCTTATTTTGATCATTATTATATTTTTGTCCTATATGTAAGATGTTGCAATTTTTTTTCCGTATAGGTATTTATTTATTTTTAATGCTTTTAAAGAATCAATTTTATAAATATTTATCAATTTTAGTATATAATTTAGCCATAATAATAATTTTATAAATAGCATACAAAACAATTAAAACATAAAGTTATATTTTATGTCTCTTTTCTTTATAATTTAAATTCCTTGAATAGTAGTATATAAAAAAATAAGTTAACATTTTTATAAAAAATATTTTGAAAGTAACTAAATATATAATTTATAAATCATTAAGTTGTGATAATGCTCTCTCTTTGTAATTTCTAACATATATATAAATAATAAAACAAATACAACCAAGTATCCTAGAAGAACCGTTCAAAATAAATATAGAAAATAAAATCAAACTAAGATGTCAATTGGTTATTTCTGATTATACTCATCATGCTTCGACTCCACCACTCTCTCCAATGTTGTTTGATCTCATTCATTCCTTCATCGTATCTAAACAACATAAAATCAAAAAAACAGAAGATAAAAAAATGAAAAAGAAAACTCATCAAAACCAAAAAAATAACAAACAACATCAATGAACAACATACCATCATCACAGTGATCTATATTAACATCCATTTCCTATGTACTGTACTTACTAAAATTGTACTGACAAAAATGGAAGAAATAAAAAAACAAACGCGATTTAATCTGAAGCATACATCGATAATTTTGTTCAACTTCATAAATATTTAAATTGAAACATTAGAAGTCGTGCATTTACTGATGAATGTTTAGTCTTTTACCGGTTTACAAAAGAATCACTAAGAAAAGTGATTTGGAAACCCTGTTTTTCACTTTTTCCTTTTTCGAAGTTGAAGAGATCTGAATGAAGTTATTAGGAGAAAAATAAGAATCCAAAGATATCGGTGGGAGTGAGATAAAGAAAAAGGGTGGTGTAGGTGCAAATAAAGTTATTAGGTTTAGGGTTAATTATGGGATATGTGTTGCATATGTAACGATTATGGATTAATGGTTGTAGGAACCGTTTTAGCATACAGACGATAAACTGTTTTGTAGCCGTGATTTACCAAAGGTGAAACTGTCATAGAAGATTAAAGAAGAAATATCATGTTGGGTGGAAGAAGAAATATCGGTACGGGAAAAATATATAATAGTGGAATAATAATAAATAAATAAAATAGAAAAATAAACAAATGGAAAGGAGGAAGGTTAGGCCAACCAAGTGGCAGGTTATGTGATCCGAAAGGATGAAATTATTGAAGTATTTAAAAAATCATTTTTCAATATAAAAATAATTCTTTTATCTTTTAAATAATACGAATAAAAAATTAAAATTTATAATTAATTGTTCATCAAAATAAAATATATAACAACAAGTTATTTATAATCTTAGCTTCATCCACTCATAAAATCATCTTGTGTGCACCCTTCATTGCATCGTCCAATATTTCATCATATCTCTTTACTCTATTTGATTTCCTCATCATGACAATTTTAATTTTTTTCTCATTTTTAGATCAATAGCACATTTTTATTAAATCATTATTGCAATGGCATAGATTTCAATAAGTAACATTTTTTTCATATTTAGATAAACAAAAAACATCACCTTCTATTTTAATCTTATTTTGATCATTATTATATTTTTGTCCTATATGTAAGATGTTGCAATTTTTTTTCCGTATAGGTATTTATTTATTTTTAATGCTTTTAAAGAATCAATTTTATAAATATTTATCAATTTTAGTATATAATTTAGCCATAATAATAATTTTATAAATAGCATACAAAACAATTAAAACATAAAGTTATATTTTATGTCTCTTTTCTTTATAATTTAAATTCCTTGAATAGTAGTATATAAAAAAATAAGTTAACATTTTTATAAAAAATATTTTGAAAGTAACTAAATATATAATTTATAAATCATTAAGTTGTGATAATGCTCTCTCTTTGTAATTTCTAACATATATATAAATAATAAAACAAATACAACCAAGTATCCTAGAAGAACCGTTCAAAATAAATATAGAAAATAAAATCAAACTAAGATGTCAATTGGTTATTTCTGATTATACTCATCTTGCTTCGACTCCACCACTCTCTCCAATGTTGTTTGATCTCATTCATTCCTTCATCGTATCTAAACAACATAAAATCAAAAAAACAGAAGATAAAAAAATGAAAAAGAAAACTCATCAAAACCAAAAAAATAACAAACAACATCAATGAACAACATACCATCATCACAGTGATCTATATTAACATCCATTTCCTATGTACTGTACTTACTAAAATTGTACTGACAAAAATGGAAGAAATAAAAAAACAAACGCGATTTAATCTGAAGCATACATCGATAATTTTGTTCAACTTCATAAATATTTAAATTGAAACATTAGAAGTCGTGCATTTACTGATGAATGTTTAGTCTTTTACCGGTTTACAAAAGAATCACTAAGAAAAGTGATTTGGAAACCCTGTTTTTCACTTTTTCCTTTTTCGAAGTTGAAGAGATCTGAATGAAGTTATTAGGAGAAAAATAAGAATCCAAAGATATCGGTGGGAGTGAGATAAAGAAAAAGGGTGGTGTAGGTGCAAATAAAGTTATTAGGTTTAGGGTTAATTATGGGATATGTGTTGCATATGTAACGATTATGGATTAATGGTTGTAGGAACCGTTTTAGCATACAGACGATAAACTGTTTTGTAGCCGTGATTTACCAAAGGTGAAACTGTCATAGAAGATTAAAGAAGAAATATCATGTTGGGTGGAAGAAGAAATATCGGTACGGGAAAAATATATAATAGTGGAATAATAATAAATAAATAAAATAGAAAAATAAACAAATGGAAAGGAGGAAGGTTAGGCCAACCAAGTGGCAGGTTATGTGATCCGAAAGGATGAAATTATTGAAGTATTTAAAAAATCATTTTTCAATATAAAAATAATTCTTTTATCTTTTAAATAATACGAATAAAAAATTAAAATTTATAATTAATTGTTCATCAAAATAAAATATATAACAACAAGTTATTTATAATCTTAGCTTCATCCACTCATAAAATCATCTTGTGTGCACCCTTCATTGCATCGTCCAATATTTCATCATATCTCTTTACTCTATTTGATTTCCTCATCATGACAATTTTAATTTTTTTCTCATTTTTAGATCAATAGCACATTTTTATTAAATCATTATTGCAATGGCATAGATTTCAATAAGTAACATTTTTTTCATATTTAGATAAACAAAAAACATCACCTTCTATTTTAATCTTATTTTGATCATTATTATATTTTTGTCCTATATGTAAGATGTTGCAATTTTTTTTCCGTATAGGTATTTATTTATTTTTAATGCTTTTAAAGAATCAATTTTATAAATATTTATCAATTTTAGTATATAATTTAGCCATAATAATAATTTTATAAATAGCATACAAAACAATTAAAACATAAAGTTATATTTTATGTCTCTTTTCTTTATAATTTAAATTCCTTGAATAGTAGTATATAAAAAAATAAGTTAACATTTTTATAAAAAATATTTTGAAAGTAACTAAATATATAATTTATAAATCATTAAGTTGTGATAATGCTCTCTCTTTGTAATTTCTAACATATATATAAATAATAAAACAAATACAACCAAGTATCCTAGAAGAACCGTTCAAAATAAATATAGAAAATAAAATCAAACTAAGATGTCAATTGGTTATTTCTGATTATACTCATCTTGCTTCGACTCCACCACTCTCTCCAATGTTGTTTGATCTCATTCATTCCTTCATCGTATCTAAACAACATAAAATCAAAAAAACAGAAGATAAAAAAATGAAAAAGAAAACTCATCAAAACCAAAAAAATAACAAACAACATCAATGAACAACATACCATCATCACAGTGATCTATATTAACATCCATTTCCTACGTACTGTACTTACTAAAATTGTACTGACAAAAATGGAAGAAATAAAAAAACAAACGCGATTTAATCTGAAGCATACATCGATAATTTTGTTCAACTTCATAAATATTTAAATTGAAACATTAGAAGTCGTGCATTTACTGATGAATGTTTAGTCTTTTACCGGTTTACAAAAGAATCATTAAGAAAAGTGATTTGGAAACCCTGTTTTTCACTTTTTCCTTTTTCGAAGTTGAAGAGATCTGAATGAAGTTATTAGGAGAAAAATAAGAATCCAAAGATATCGGTGGGAGTGAGATAAAGAAAAAGGGTGGTGTAGGTGCAAATAAAGTTATTAGGTTTAGGGTTAATTATGGGATATGTGTTGCATATGTAACGATTGTGGATTAATGGTTGTAGGAACCGTTTTAGCATACAGACGATAAACTGTTTTGTAGCCGTGATTTACCAAAGGTGAAACTGTCATAGAAGATTAAAGAAGAAATATCATGTTGGGTGGAAGAAGAAATATCGGTACGGGAAAAATATATAATAGTGGAATAATAATAAATAAATAAAATAGAAAAATAAACAAATGGAAAGGAGGAAGGTTAGGCCAACCAAGTGGCAGGTTATGTGATCCGAAAGGATGAAATTATTGAAGTATTTAAAAAATCATTTTTCAATATAAAAATAATTCTTTTATCTTTTAAATAATACGAATAAAAAATTAAAATTTATAATTAATTGTTCATCAAAATAAAATATATAACAACAAGTTATTTATAATCTTAGCTTCATCCACTCATAAAATCATCTTGTGTGCACCCTTCATTGCATCGTCCAATATTTCATCATATCTCTTTACTCTATTTGATTTCCTCATCATGACAATTTTAATTTTTTTCTCATTTTTAGATCAATAGCACATTTTTATTAAATCATTATTGCAATGGCATAGATTTCAATAAGTAACATTTTTTTCATATTTAGATAAACAAAAAACATCACCTTCTATTTTAATCTTATTTTGATCATTATTATATTTTTGTCCTATATGTAAGATGTTGCAATTTTTTTTCCGTATAGGTATTTATTTATTTTTAATGCTTTTAAAGAATCAATTTTATAAATATTTATCAATTTTAGTATATAATTTAGCCATAATAATAATTTTATAAATAGCATACAAAACAATTAAAACATAAAGTTATATTTTATGTCTCTTTTCTTTATAATTTAAATTCCTTGAATAATAGTATATAAAAAAATAAGTTAACATTTTTATAAAAAATATTTTGAAAGTAACTAAATATATAATTTATAAATCATTAAGTTGTGATAATGCTCTCTCTTTGTAATTTCTAACATATATATAAATAATAAAACAAATACAACCAAGTATCCTAGAAGAACCGTTCAAAATAAATATAGAAAATAAAATCAAACTAAGATGTCAATTGGTTATTTCTGATTATACTCATCTTGCTTCGACTCCACCACTCTCTCCAATGTTGTTTGATCTCATTCATTCCTTCATCGTATCTAAACAACATAAAATCAAAAAAACAGAAGATAAAAAAATGAAAAAGAAAACTCATCAAAACCAAAAAAATAACAAACAACATCAATGAACAACATACCATCATCACAGTGATCTATATTAACATCCATTTCCTACGTACTGTACTTACTAAAATTGTACTGACAAAAATGGAAGAAATAAAAAAACAAACGCGATTTAATCTGAAGCATACATCGATAATTTTGTTCAACTTCATAAATATTTAAATTGAAACATTAGAAGTCGTGCATTTACTGATGAATGTTTAGTCTTTTACCGGTTTACAAAAGAATCATTAAGAAAAGTGATTTGGAAACCCTGTTTTTCACTTTTTCCTTTTTCGAAGTTGAAGAGATCTGAATGAAGTTATTAGGAGAAAAATAAGAATCCAAAGATATCGGTGGGAGTGAGATAAAGAAAAAGGGTGGTGTAGGTGCAAATAAAGTTATTAGGTTTAGGGTTAATTATGGGATATGTGTTGCATATGTAACGATTGTGGATTAATGGTTGTAGGAACCGTTTTAGCATACAGACGATAAACTGTTTTGTAGCCGTGATTTACCAAAGGTGAAACTGTCATAGAAGATTAAAGAAGAAATATCATGTTGGGTGGAAGAAGAAATATCGGTACGGGAAAAATATATAATAGTGAAATAATAATAAATAAATAAAATAGAAAAATAAACAAATGGAAAGGAGGAAGGTTAGGCCAACCAAGTGGCAGGTTATGTGATCCGAAAGGATGAAATTATTGAAGTATTTAAAAAATCATTTTTCAATATAAAAATAATTCTTTTATCTTTTAAATAATACGAATAAAAAATTAAAATTTATAATTAATTGTTCATCAAAATAAAATATATAACAACAAGTTATTTATAATCTTAGCTTCATCCACTCATAAAATCATCTTGTGTGCACCCTTCATTGCATCGTCCAATATTTCATCATATCTCTTTACTCTATTTGATTTCCTCATCATGACAATTTTAATTTTTTTCTCATTTTTAGATCAATAGCACATTTTTATTAAATCATTATTGCAATGGCATAGATTTCAATAAGTAACATTTTTTTCATATTTAGATAAACAAAAAACATCACCTTCTATTTTAATCTTATTTTGATCATTATTATATTTTTGTCCTATATGTAAGATGTTGCAATTTTTTTTCCGTATAGGTATTTATTTATTTTTAATGCTTTTAAAGAATCAATTTTATAAATATTTATCAATTTTAGTATATAATTTAGCCATAATAATAATTTTATAAATAGCATACAAAACAATTAAAACATAAAGTTATATTTTATGTCTCTTTTCTTTATAATTTAAATTCCTTGAATAATAGTATATAAAAAAATAAGTTAACATTTTTATAAAAAATATTTTGAAAGTAACTAAATATATAATTTATAAATCATTAAGTTGTGATAATGCTCTCTCTTTGTAATTTCTAACATATATATAAATAATAAAACAAATACAACCAAGTATCCTAGAAGAACCGTTCAAAATAAATATAGAAAATAAAATCAAACTAAGATGTCAATTGGTTATTTCTGATTATACTCATCTTGCTTCGACTCCACCACTCTCTCCAATGTTGTTTGATCTCATTCATTCCTTCATCGTATCTAAACAACATAAAATCAAAAAAACAGAAGATAAAAAAATGAAAAAGAAAACTCATCAAAACCAAAAAAATAACAAACAACATCAATGAACAACATACCATCATCACAGTGATCTATATTAACATCCATTTCCTACGTACTGTACTTACTAAAATTGTACTGACAAAAATGGAAGAAATAAAAAAACAAACGCGATTTAATCTGAAGCATACATCGATAATTTTGTTCAACTTCATAAATATTTAAATTGAAACATTAGAAGTCGTGCATTTACTGATGAATGTTTAGTCTTTTACCGGTTTACAAAAGAATCATTAAGAAAAGTGATTTGGAAACCCTGTTTTTCACTTTTTCCTTTTTCGAAGTTGAAGAGATCTGAATGAAGTTATTAGGAGAAAAATAAGAATCCAAAGATATCGGTGGGAGTGAGATAAAGAAAAAGGGTGGTGTAGGTGCAAATAAAGTTATTAGGTTTAGGGTTAATTATGGGATATGTGTTGCATATGTAACGATTGTGGATTAATGGTTGTAGGAACCGTTTTAGCATACAGACGATAAACTGTTTTGTAGCCGTGATTTACCAAAGGTGAAACTGTCATAGAAGATTAAAGAAGAAATATCATGTTGGGTGGAAGAAGAAATATCGGTACGGGAAAAATATATAATAGTGGAATAATAATAAATAAATAAAATAGAAAAATAAACAAATGGAAAGGAGGAAGGTTAGGCCAACCAAGTGGCAGGTTATGTGATCCGAAAGGATGAAATTATTGAAGTATTTAAAAAATCATTTTTCAATATAAAAATAATTCTTTTATCTTTTAAATAATACGAATAAAAAATTAAAATTTATAATTAATTGTTCATCAAAATAAAATATATAACAACAAGTTATTTATAATCTTAGCTTCATCCACTCATAAAATCATCTTGTGTGCACCCTTCATTGCATCGTCCAATATTTCATCATATCTCTTTACTCTATTTGATTTCCTCATCATGACAATTTTAATTTTTTTCTCATTTTTAGATCCATAGCACATTTTTATTAAATCCTTATTGCAATGGCATAGATTTCAATAAGTAACATTTTTTTCATATTTAGATAAACAAAAAACATCACC
Organism: Vicia faba; assembly: GCA_948472305.1. Taxonomy (NCBI): domain Eukaryota; kingdom Viridiplantae; phylum Streptophyta; class Magnoliopsida; order Fabales; family Fabaceae; genus Vicia; species Vicia faba. The sequence continues at coordinate 1,358,581,559 of OX451741.1, forward strand.
TTCTATTTTAATCTTATTTTGATCATTATTATATTTTTGTCCTATATGTAAGATGTTGCAATTTTTTTCCGTATAGGTATTTATTTATTTTTAATGTTTTTAAAGAATCAATTTTATAAATATTTATCAATTTTAGTATATAATTTAGCCATAATAATAATTTTATAAATAGCATACAAAACAATTAAAACATAAAGTTATATTTTATGTCTCTTTTCTTTATAATTTAAATTCCTTGAATAGTAGTATATAAAAAAATAAGTTAACATTTTTATAAAAAATATTTTGAAAGTAACTAAATATATAATTTATAAATCATTAAGTTGTGATAATGCTCTCTCTTTGTAATTTCTAACATATATAGAAATAATAAAACAAATACAACCAAGTATCCTAGAAGAACCGTTCAAAATAAATATAGAAAATAAAATCAAACTAAGATGTCAATTGGTTATTTCTGATTATACTCATCTTGCTTCGACTCCACCACTCTCTCCAATGTTGTTTGATCTCATTCATTCCTTCATCGTATCTAAACAACATAAAATCAAAAAAACAGAAGATAAAAAAATGAAAAAGAAAACTCATCAAAACCAAAAAAATAACAAACAACATCAATGAACAACATACCATCATCACAGTGATCTATATTAACATCCATTTCCTACGTACTGTACTTACTAAAATTGTACTGACAAAAATGGAAGAAATAAAAAACAAACGCGATTTAATCTGAAGCATACATCGATAATTTTGTTCAACTTCATAAATATTTAAATTGAAACATTAGAAGTCGTGCATTTACTGATGAATGTTTAGTCTTTTACCGGTTTACAAAAGAATCATTAAGAAAAGTGATTTGGAAACCCTGTTTTTCACTTTTTCCTTTTTCGAAGTTGAAGAGATCTGAATGAAGTTATTAGGAGAAAAATAAGAATCCAAAGATATCGGTGGGAGTGAGATAAAGAAAAAGGGTGGTGTAGGTGCAAATAAAGTTATTAGGTTTAGGGTTAATTATGGGATATGTGTTGCATATGTAACGATTGTGGATTAATGGTTGTAGGAACCGTTTTAGCATACAGACGATAAACTGTTTTGTAGCCGTGATTTACCAAAGGTGAAACTGTCATAGAAGATTAAAGAAGAAATATCATGTTGGGTGGAAGAAGAAATATCGGTACGGGAAAAATATATAATAGTGGAATAATAATAAATAAATAAAATAGAAAAATAAACAAATGGAAAGGAGGAAGGTTAGGCCAACGAAGTGGCAGGTTATGTGATCCGAAAGGATGAAATTATTGAAGTATTTAAAAAATCATTTTTCAATATAAAAATAATTCTTTTATCTTTTAAATAATACGAATAAAAAATTAAAATTTATAATTAATTGTTCATCAAAATAAAATATATAACAACAAGTTATTTATAATCTTAGCTTCATCCACTCATAAAATCATCTTGTGTGCACCCTTCATTGCATCGTCCAATATTTCATCATATCTCTTTACTCTATTTGATTTCCTCATCATGACAATTTTAATTTTTTTCTCATTTTTAGATCAATAGCACATTTTTATTAAATCATTATTGCAATGGCATAGATTTCAATAAGTAACATTTTTTTCATATTTAGATAAACAAAAAACATCACCTTCTATTTTAATCTTATTTTGATCATTATTATATTTTTGTCCTATATGTAAGATGTTGCAATTTTTTTTCCGTATAGGTATTTATTTATTTTTAATGCTTTTAAAGAATCAATTTTATAAATATTTATCAATTTTAGTATATAATTTAGCCATAATAATAATTTTATAAATAGCATACAAAACAATTAAAACATAAAGTTATATTTTATGTCTCTTTTCTTTATAATTTAAATTCCTTGAATAGTAGTATATAAAAAAATAAGTTAACATTTTTATAAAAAATATTTTGAAAGTAACTAAATATATAATTTATAAATCATTAAGTTGTGATAATGCTCTCTCTTTGTAATTTCTAACATATATATAAATAATAAAACAAATACAACCAAGTATCCTAGAAGAACCGTTCAAAATAAATATAGAAAATAAAATCAAACTAAGATGTCAATTGGTTATTTCTGATTATACTCATCTTGCTTCGACTCCACCACTCTCTCCAATGTTGTTTGATCTCATTCATTCCTTCATCGTATCTAAACAACATAAAATCAAAAAAACAGAAGATAAAAAAATGAAAAAGAAAACTCATCAAAACCAAAAAAATAACAAACAACATCAATGAACAACATACCATCATCACAGTGATCTATATTAACATCCATTTCCTATGTACTGTACTTACTAAAATTGTACTGACAAAAATGGAAGAAATAAAAAAACAAACGCGATTTAATCTGAAGCATACATCGATAATTTTGTTCAACTTCATAAATATTTAAATTGAAACATTAGAAGTCGTGCATTTACTGATGAATGTTTAGTCTTTTACCGGTTTACAAAAGAATCACTAAGAAAAGTGATTTGGAAACCCTGTTTTTCACTTTTTCCTTTTTCGAAGTTGAAGAGATCTGAATGAAGTTATTAGGAGAAAAATAAGAATCCAAAGATATCGGTGGGAGTGAGATAAAGAAAAAGGGTGGTGTAGGTGCAAATAAAGTTATTAGGTTTAGGGTTAATTATGGGATATGTGTTGCATATGTAACGATTATGGATTAATGGTTGTAGGAACCGTTTTAGCATACAGACGATAAACTGTTTTGTAGCCGTGATTTACCAAAGGTGAAACTGTCATAGAAGATTAAAGAAGAAATATCATGTTGGGTGGAAGAAGAAATATCGGTACGGGAAAAATATATAATAGTGGAATAATAATAAATAAATAAAATAGAAAAATAAACAAATGGAAAGGAGGAAGGTTAGGCCAACCAAGTGGCAGGTTATGTGATCCGAAAGGATGAAATTATTGAAGTATTTAAAAAATCATTTTTCAATATAAAAATAATTCTTTTATCTTTTAAATAATACGAATAAAAAATTAAAATTTATAATTAATTGTTCATCAAAATAAAATATATAACAACAAGTTATTTATAATCTTAGCTTCATCCACTCATAAAATCATCTTGTGTGCACCCTTCATTGCATCGTCCAATATTTCATCATATCTCTTTACTCTATTTGATTTCCTCATCATGACAATTTTAATTTTTTTCTCATTTTTAGATCAATAGCACATTTTTATTAAATCATTATTGCAATGGCATAGATTTCAATAAGTAACATTTTTTTCATATTTAGATAAACAAAAAACATCACCTTCTATTTTAATCTTATTTTGATCATTATTATATTTTTGTCCTATATGTAAGATGTTGCAATTTTTTTTCCGTATAGGTATTTATTTATTTTTAATGCTTTTAAAGAATCAATTTTATAAATATTTATCAATTTTAGTATATAATTTAGCCATAATAATAATTTTATAAATAGCATACAAAACAATTAAAACATAAAGTTATATTTTATGTCTCTTTTCTTTATAATTTAAATTCCTTGAATAGTAGTATATAAAAAAATAAGTTAACATTTTTATAAAAAATATTTTGAAAGTAACTAAATATATAATTTATAAATCATTAAGTTGTGATAATGCTCTCTCTTTGTAATTTCTAACATATATATAAATAATAAAACAAATACAACCAAGTATCCTAGAAGAACCGTTCAAAATAAATATAGAAAATAAAATCAAACTAAGATGTCAATTGGTTATTTCTGATTATACTCATCTTGCTTCGACTCCACCACTCTCTCCAATGTTGTTTGATCTCATTCATTCCTTCATCGTATCTAAACAACATAAAATCAAAAAAACAGAAGATAAAAAAATGAAAAAGAAAACTCATCAAAACCAAAAAAATAACAAACAACATCAATGAACAACATACCATCATCACAGTGATCTATATTAACATCCATTTCCTACGTACTGTACTTACTAAAATTGTACTGACAAAAATGGAAGAAATAAAAAAACAAACGCGATTTAATCTGAAGCATACATCGATAATTTTGTTCAACTTCATAAATATTTAAATTGAAACATTAGAAGTCGTGCATTTACTGATGAATGTTTAGTCTTTTACCGGTTTACAAAAGAATCATTAAGAAAAGTGATTTGGAAACCCTGTTTTTCACTTTTTCCTTTTTCGAAGTTGAAGAGATCTGAATGAAGTTATTAGGAGAAAAATAAGAATCCAAAGATATCGGTGGGAGTGAGATAAAGAAAAAGGGTGGTGTAGGTGCAAATAAAGTTATTAGGTTTAGGGTTAATTATGGGATATGTGTTGCATATGTAACGATTGTGGATTAATGGTTGTAGGAACCGTTTTAGCATACAGACGATAAACTGTTTTGTAGCCGTGATTTACCAAAGGTGAAACTGTCATAGAAGATTAAAGAAGAAATATCATGTTGGGTGGAAGAAGAAATATCGGTACGGGAAAAATATATAATAGTGAAATAATAATAAATAAATAAAATAGAAAAATAAACAAATGGAAAGGAGGAAGGTTAGGCCAACCAAGTGGCAGGTTATGTGATCCGAAAGGATGAAATTATTGAAGTATTTAAAAAATCATTTTTCAATATAAAAATAATTCTTTTATCTTTTAAATAATACGAATAAAAAATTAAAATTTATAATTAATTGTTCATCAAAATAAAATATATAACAACAAGTTATTTATAATCTTAGCTTCATCCACTCATAAAATCATCTTGTGTGCACCCTTCATTGCATCGTCCAATATTTCATCATATCTCTTTACTCTATTTGATTTCCTCATCATGACAATTTTAATTTTTTTCTCATTTTTAGATCAATAGCACATTTTTATTAAATCATTATTGCAATGGCATAGATTTCAATAAGTAACATTTTTTTCATATTTAGATAAACAAAAAACATCACCTTCTATTTTAATCTTATTTTGATCATTATTATATTTTTGTCCTATATGTAAGATGTTGCAATTTTTTTCCGTATAGGTATTTATTTATTTTTAATGTTTTTAAAGAATCAATTTTATAAATATTTATCAATTTTAGTATATAATTTAGCCATAATAATAATTTTATAAATAGCATACAAAACAATTAAAACATAAAGTTATATTTTATGTCTCTTTTCTTTATAATTTAAATTCCTTGAATAGTAGTATATAAAAAAATAAGTTAACATTTTTATAAAAAATATTTTGAAAGTAACTAAATATATAATTTATAAATCATTAAGTTGTGATAATGCTCTCTCTTTGTAATTTCTAACATATATATAAATAATAAAACAAATACAACCAAGTATCCTAGAAGAACCGTTCAAAATAAATATAGAAAATAAAATCAAACTAAGATGTCAATTGGTTATTTCTGATTATACTCATCTTGCTTCGACTCCACCACTCTCTCCAATGTTGTTTGATCTCATTCATTCCTTCATCGTATCTAAACAACATAAAATCAAAAAAACAGAAGATAAAAAAATGAAAAAGAAAACTCATCAAAACCAAAAAAATAACAAACAACATCAATGAACAACATACCATCATCACAGTGATCTATATTAACATCAATTTCCTACGTACTGTACTTACTAAAATTGTACTGACAAAAATGGAAGAAATAAAAAAACAAACGCGATTTAATCTGAAGCATACATCGATAATTTTGTTCAACTTCATAAATATTTAAATTGAAACATTAGAAGTCGTGCATTTACTGATGAATGTTTAGTCTTTTACCGGTTTACAAAAGAATCACTAAGAAAAGGGATTTGGAAACCCTGTTTTTCACTTTTTCCTTTTTCGAAGTTGAAGAGATCTGAATGAAGTTATTAGGAGAAAAATAAGAATCCAAAGATATCGGTGGGAGTGAGATAAAGAAAAAGGGTGGTGTAGGTGCAAATAAAGTTATTAGGTTTAGGGTTAATTATGGGATATGTGTTGCATATGTAACGATTGTGGATTAATGGTTGTAGGAACCGTTTTAGCATACAGACGATAAACTGTTTTGTAGCCGTGATTTACCAAAGGTGAAACTGTCATAGAAGATTAAAGAAGAAATATCATGTTGGGTGGAAGAAGAAATATCGGTACGGGAAAAATATATAATAGTGGAATAATAATAAATAAATAAAATAGAAAAATAAACAAATGGAAAGGAGGAAGGTTAGGCCAACCAAGTGGCAGGTTATGTGATCCGAAAGGATGAAATTATTGAAGTATTTAAAAAATCATTTTTCAATATAAAAATAATTCTTTTATCTTTTAAATAATACGAATAAAAAATTAAAATTTATAATTAATTGTTCATCAAAATAAAATATATAACAACAAGTTATTTATAATCTTAGCTTCATCCACTCATAAAATCATCTTGTGTGCACCCTTCATTGCATCGTCCAATATTTCATCATATCTCTTTACTCTATTTGATTTCCTCATCATGACAATTTTAATTTTTTTCTCATTTTTAGATCAATAGCACATTTTTATTAAATCATTATTGCAATGGCATAGATTTCAATAAGTAACATTTTTTTCATATTTAGATAAACAAAAAACATCACCTTCTATTTTAATCTTATTTTGATCATTATTATATTTTTGTCCTATATGTAAGATGTTGCAATTTTTATTCCGTATAGGTATTTATTTATTTTTAATGCTTTTAAAGAATCAATTTTATATATATTTATCAATTTTAGTATATAATTTAGCCATAATAATTATTTTATAAATAGCATACAAAACAATTAAAACATAAAGTTATATTTTATGTCTCTTTTCTTTATAATTTAAATTCCTTGAATAGTAGTATATAAAAAAATAAGTTAACATTTTTATAAAAAATATTTTGAAAGTAACTAAATATATAATTTATAAATCATTAAGTTGTGATAATGCTCTCTCTTTGTAATTTCTAACATATATATAAATAATAAAACAAATACAACCAAGTATCCTAGAAGAACCGTTCAAAATAAATATAGAAAATAAAATCAAACTAAGATGTCAATTGGTTATTTCTGATTATACTCATCTTGCTTCGACTCCACCACTCTCTCCAATGTTGTTTGATCTCATTCATTCCTTCATCGTATCTAAACAACATAAAATCAAAAAAACAGAAGATAAAAAAATGAAAAAGAAAACTCATCAAAACCAAAAAAATAACAAACAACATCAATGAACAACATACCATCATCACAGTGATCTATATTAACATCCATTTCCTACGTACTGTACTTACTAAAATTGTACTGACAAAAATGGAAGAAATAAAAAAACAAACGCGATTTAATCTGAAGCATACATCGATAATTTTGTTCAACTTCATAAATATTTAAATTGAAACATTAGAAGTCGTGCATTTACTGATGAATGTTTAGTCTTTTACCGGTTTACAAAAGAATCACTAAGAAAAGTGATTAGGAAACACTGTTTTTCACTTTTTCCTTTTTCGAAGTTGAAGAGATCTGAATGAAGTTATTAGGAGAAAAATAAGAATCCAAAGATATCGGTGGGAGTGAGATAAAGAAAAAGTGTGGTGTAGGTGCAAATAAAGTTATTAGGTTTAGGGTTAATTATGGGATATGTGTTGCATATGTAACGATTGTGGATTAATGGTTGTAGGAACGTTTTAGCATACAGACGATAAACTGTTTTGTAGCCGTGATTTACCAAAGGTGAAACTGTCATAGAAGATTAAAGAAGAAATATCATGTTGGGTGGAAGAAGAAATATCGGTACGGGAAAAATATATAATAGTGGAATAATAATAAATAAATAAAATAGAAAAATAAACAAATGGAAAGGAGGAAGGTTAGGCCATCCAAGTGGCAGGTTATGTGATCCGAAAGGATGAAATTATTGAAGTATTTAAAAAATCATTTTTCAATATAAAAATAATTCTTTTATCTTTTAAATAATACGAATAAAAAATTAAAATTTATAATTAATTGTTCATCAAAATAAAATATATAACAACAATTTATTTATAATCTTAGCTTCATCCACTCATAAAATCATCTTGTGTGCACCCTTCATTGCATCGTCCAATATTTCATCATATCTCTTTACTCTATTTGATTTCCTCATCATGACAATTTTAATTTTTTTTCTCATTTTTAGATCAATAGCACATTTTTATTAAATCCTTATTGCAATGGCATAGATTTCAATAAGTAACATTTTTTTCATATTTAGATAAACAAAAAACATCACCTTCTATTTTAATCTTATTTTGATCATTATTATATTTTTGTCCTATATGTAAGATGTTGCAATTTTTTTTCCGTATAGGTATTTATTTATTTTTAATGTTTTTAAAGAATCAATTTTATAAATATTTATCAATTTTAGTATATAATTTAGCCATAATAATAATTTTATAAATAGCATACAAAACAATTAAAACATAAAGTTATATTTTATGTCTCTTTTCTTTATAATTTAAATTCCTTGAATAGTAGTATATAAAAAAATAAGTTAACATTTTTATAAAAAATATTTTGAAAGTAACTAAATATATAATTTATAAATCATTAAGTTGTGATTATGCTCTCTCTTTGTAATTTCTATCATATATATAAATAATAAAACAAATACAACCAAGTATCCTAGAAGAACCGTTCAAAATAAATATAGAAAATAAAATCAAACTAAGATGTCAATTGGTTATTTCTGATTATAATCATCTTGCTTCGACTCCACCACTCTCTCCAATGTTGTTTGATCTCATTCATTCCTTCATCGTATCTAAACAACATAAAATCAAAAAAACAGAAGATAAAAAAATGAAAAAGAAAACTCATCAAAACCAAAAAAAATAACAAACAACATCAATGAACAACATACCATCATCACAGTGATCTATATTAACATCCATTTCCTAAGTACTGTACTTACTAAAATTGTACTGACAAAAATGGAAAAAATAAAAAAACAAACGCGATTTAATCTGAAGCATACATCGATAATTTTGTTCAACTTCATAAATATTTAAATTGAAACATTAGAAGTCGTGCATTTACTGATGAATGTTTAGTCTGTTACCGGTTTACAAAAGAATCACTAAGAAAAGTGATTTGGAAACCCTGTTTTTCACTTTTTCCTTTTTCGAAGTTGAAGAGATTTGAATGAAGTTATTAGGAGAAAAATAAGAATCCAAAGATATCGGTGGGAGTGAGATAAAGAAAAAGGGTGGTGTAGGTGCAAATAAAGTTATTAGGTTTAGGGTTAATTATGGGATATGTGTTGCATATGTAACGATTGTGGATTAATGGTTGTAGGAACCGTTTTAGCATACAGACGATAAACTGTTTTGTAGCCGTGATTTACCAAACGTGAAACTGTCATAGAAGATTAAAGAAGAAATATCATGTTGGGTGGAAGAAGAAATATCGGTACGGGAAAAATATATAATAATGGAATAATAATAAATAAATAAAATAGAAAAATAAACAAATGGAAAGGAGGAAGGTTAGGCCAACCAAGTGGCAGGTTATGTGATCCCAAATGATGAAATTATTGAAGTATTTAAAAAATCATTTTTCAATATAAAAATAATTCTTTTATCTTTTAAATAATACGAATAAAAAATTAAAATTTATAATTAATCGTTCATCAAAATAAAATATATAACAACAATTTAATTATAATCTTAGCTTCATCCACTCATAAAATCATCTTGTGTGCACCCTTCATTGCATCGTCCAATATTTCATCATATCTCTTTACTCTATTTGATTTCCTCATCATGACAATTTTAATTTTTTTTCTCATTTTTAGATCAATAGCACATTTTTATTAAATCCTTATTGCAATGGCATAGATTTCAATAAGTAACATTTTTTTCATATTTAGATAAACAAAAAACATCACCTTCTATTTTAATCTTATTTTGATCATTATTATATTTTTGTCCTATATGTAAGATGTTGCAATTTTTTTTCCGTATAGGTATTTATTTATTTTTAATGTTTTTAAAGAATCAATTTTATAAATATTTATCAATTTTAGTATATAATTTAGCCATAATAATAATTTTATAAATAGCATACAAAACAATTAAAACATAAAGTTATATTTTATGTCTCTTTTCTTTATAATTTAAATTCCTTGAATAGTAGTATATAAAAAAATAAGTTAACATTTTTATAAAAAATATTTTGAAAGTAACTAAATATATAATTTATAAATCATTAAGTTGTGATTATGCTCTCTCTTTGTAATTTCTATCATATATATAAATAATAAAACAAATACAACCAAGTATCCTAGAAGAACCGTTCAAAATAAATATAGAAAATAAAATCAAACTAAGATGTCAATTGGTTATTTCTGATTATACTCATCTTGCTTTGACTCCACCACTCTCTCCAATGTTGTTTGATCTCATTCATTCCTTCATCGTATCTAAACAACATAAAATCAAAAAAACAGAAGATAAAAAAATGAAAAAGAAAACTCATCAAAACCAAAAAAAATAACAAACAACATCAATGAACAACATACCATCATCACAGTGATCTATATTAACATCCATTTCCTAAGTACTGTACTTACTAAAATTGTACTGACAAAAATGGAAGAAATAAAAAAACAAACGCGATTTAATCTGAAGCATACATCGATAATTTTGTTCAACTTCATAAATATTTAAATTGAAACATTAGAAGTCGTGCATTTACTGATGAATGTTTAGTCTTTTACCGGTTTACAAAAGAATCACTAAGAAAAGTGATTTGGAAACACTGTTTTTCACTTTTTCCTTTTTCGAAGTTGAAGAGATCTGAATGAAGTTATTAGGAGAAAAATAAGAATCCAAAGATATCGGTGGGAGTGAGATAAAGAAAAAGTGTGGTGTAGGTGCAAATAAAGTTATTAGGTTTAGGGTTAATTATGGGATATGTGTTGCATATGTAACGATTGTGGATTAATGGTTGTAGGAACGTTTTAGCATACAGACGATAAACTGTTTTGTAGCCGTGATTTACCAAAGGTGAAACTGTCATAGAAGATTAAAGAAGAAATATCATGTTGGGTGGAAGAAGAAATATCGGTACGGGAAAAATATATAATAGTGGAATAATAATAAATAAATAAAATAGAAAAATAAACAAATGGAAAGGAGGAAGGTTAGGCCAACCAAGTGGCAGGTTATGTGATCCGAAAGGATGAAATTATTGAAGTATTTAAAAAATCATTTTTCAATATAAAAATAATTCTTTTATCTTTTAAATAATACGAATAAAAAATTAAAATTTATAATTAATTGTTCATCAAAATAAAATATATAACAACAATTTATTTATAATCTTAGCTTCATCCACTCATAAAATCATCTTGTGTGCACCCTTCATTGCATCGTCCAATATTTCATCATATCTCTTTACTCTATTTGATTTCCTCATCATGACAATTTTAATTTTTTTTCTCATTTTTAGATCAATAGCACATTTTTATTAAATCCTTATTGCAATGGCATAGATTTCAATAAGTAACATTTTTTTCATATTTAGATAAACAAAAAACATCACCTTCTATTTTAATCTTATTTTGATCATTATTATATTTTTGTCCTATATGTAAGATGTTGCAATTTTTTTTCCGTATAGGTATTTATTTATTTTTAATGTTTTTAAAGAATCAATTTTATAAATATTTATCAATTTTAGTATATAATTTAGCCATAATAATAATTTTATAAATAGCATACAAAACAATTAAAACATAAAGTTATATTTTATGTCTCTTTTCTTTATAATTTAAATTCCTTGAATAGTAGTATATAAAAAAATAAGTTAACATTTTTATAAAAAATATTTTGAAAGTAACTAAATATATAATTTATAAATCATTAAGTTGTGATTATGCTCTCTCTTTGTAATTTCTATCATATATATAAATAATAAAACAAATACAACCAAGTATCCTAGAAGAACCGTTCAAAATAAATATAGAAAATAAAATCAAACTAAGATGTCAATTGGTTATTTCTGATTATAATCATCTTGCTTCGACTCCACCACTCTCTCCAATGTTGTTTGATCTCATTCATTCCTTCATCATATCTAAACAACATAAAATCAAAAAAACAGAAGATAAAAAAATGAAAAAGAAAACTCATCAAAACCAAAAAAAATAACAAACAACATCAATGAACAACATACCATCATCACAGTGATCTATATTAACATCCATTTCCTAAGTACTGTACTTACTAAAATTGTACTGACAAAAATGGAAAAAATAAAAAAACAAACGCGATTTAATCTGAAGCATACATCGATAATTTTGTTCAACTTCATAAATATTTAAATTGAAACATTAGAAGTCGTGCATTTACTGATGAATGTTTAGTCTTTTACCGGTTTACAAAAGAATCACTAAGAAAAGGGATTTGGAAACCCTGTTTTTCACTTTTTCCTTTTTCGAAGTTGAAGAGATCTGAATGAAGTTATTAGGAGAAAAATAAGAATCCAAAGATATCGGTGGGAGTGAGATAAAGAAAAAGGGTGGTGTAGGTGCAAATAAAGTTATTAGGTTTAGGGTTAATTATGGGATATGTGTTGCATATGTAACGATTGTGGATTAATGGTTGTAGGAACCGTTTTAGCATACAGACGATAAACTGTTTTGTAGCCGTGATTTACCAAAGGTGAAACTGTCATAGAAGATTAAAGAAGAAATATCATGTTGGGTGGAAGAAGAAATATCGGTACGGGAAAAATATATAATAGTGGAATAATAATAAATAAATAAAATAGAAAAATAAACAAATGGAAAGGAGGAAGGTTAGGCCAACCAAGTGGCAGGTTATGTGATCCGAAAGGATGAAATTATTGAAGTATTTAAAAAATCATTTTTCAATATAAAAATAATTCTTTTATCTTTTAAATAATACGAATAAAAAATTAAAATTTATAATTAATTGTTCATCAAAATAAAATATATAACAACAAGTTATTTATAATCTTAGCTTCATCCACTCATAAAATCATCTTGTGTGCACCCTTCATTGCATCGTCCAATATTTCATCATATCTCTTTACTCTATTTGATTTCCTCATCATGACAATTTTAATTTTTTTCTCATTTTTAGATCAATAGCACATTTTTATTAAATCATTATTGCAATGGCATAGATTTCAATAAGTAACATTTTTTTCATATTTAGATAAACAAAAAACATCACCTTCTATTTTAATCTTATTTTGATCATTATTATATTTTTGTCCTATATGTAAGATGTTGCAATTTTTATTCCGTATAGGTATTTATTTATTTTTAATGCTTTTAAAGAATCAATTTTATATATATTTATCAATTTTAGTATATAATTTAGCCATAATAATTATTTTATAAATAGCATACAAAACAATTAAAACATAAAGTTATATTTTATGTCTCTTTTCTTTATAATTTAAATTCCTTGAATAGTAGTATATAAAAAAATAAGTTAACATTTTTATAAAAAATATTTTGAAAGTAACTAAATATATAATTTATAAATCATTAAGTTGTGATAATGCTCTCTCTTTGTAATTTCTAACATATATATAAATAATAAAACAAATACAACCAAGTATCCTAGAAGAACCGTTCAAAATAAATATAGAAAATAAAATCAAACTAAGATGTCAATTGGTTATTTCTGATTATACTCATCTTGCTTCGACTCCACCACTCTCTCCAATGTTGTTTGATCTCATTCATTCCTTCATCGTATCTAAACAACATAAAATCAAAAAAACAGAAGATAAAAAAATGAAAAAGAAAACTCATCAAAACCAAAAAAATAACAAACAACATCAATGAACAACATACCATCATCACAGTGATCTATATTAACATCCATTTCCTACGTACTGTACTTACTAAAATTGTACTGACAAAAATGGAAGAAATAAAAAAACAAACGCGATTTAATCTGAAGCATACATCGATAATTTTGTTCAACTTCATAAATATTTAAATTGAAACATTAGAAGTCGTGCATTTACTGATGAATGTTTAGTCTTTTACCGGTTTACAAAAGAATCACTAAGAAAAGTGATTTGGAAACACTGTTTTTCACTTTTTCCTTTTTCGAAGTTGAAGAGATCTGAATGAAGTTATTAGGAGAAAAATAAGAATCCAAAGATATCGGTGGGAGTGAGATAAAGAAAAAGTGTGGTGTAGGTGCAAATAAAGTTATTAGGTTTAGGGTTAATTATGGGATATGTGTTGCATATGTAACGATTGTGGATTAATGGTTGTAGGAACGTTTTAGCATACAGACGATAAACTGTTTTGTAGCCGTGATTTACCAAAGGTGAAACTGTCATAGAAGATTAAAGAAGAAATATCATGTTGGGTGGAAGAAGAAATATCGGTACGGGAAAAATATATAATAGTGGAATAATAATAAATAAATAAAATAGAAAAATAAACAAATGGAAAGGAGGAAGGTTAGGCCAACCAAGTGGCAGGTTATGTGATCCGAAAGGATGAAATTATTGAAGTATTTAAAAAATCATTTTTCAATATAAAAATAATTCTTTTATCTTTTAAATAATACGAATAAAAAATTAAAATTTATAATTAATTGTTCATCAAAATAAAATATATAACAACAATTTATTTATAATCTTAGCTTCATCCACTCATAAAATCATCTTGTGTGCACCCTTCATTGCATCGTCCAATATTTCATCATATCTCTTTACTCTATTTGATTTCCTCATCATGACAATTTTAATTTTTTTTCTCATTTTTAGATCAATAGCACATTTTTATTAAATCCTTATTGCAATGGCATAGATTTCAATAAGTAACATTTTTTTCATATTTAGATAAACAAAAAACATCACCTTCTATTTTAATCTTATTTTGATCATTATTATATTTTTGTCCTATATGTAAGATGTTGCAATTTTTTTTCCGTATAGGTATTTATTTATTTTTAATGTTTTTAAAGAATCAATTTTATAAATATTTATCAATTTTAGTATATAATTTAGCCATAATAATAATTTTATAAATAGCATACAAAACAATTAAAACATAAAGTTATATTTTATGTCTCTTTTCTTTATAATTTAAATTCCTTGAATAGTAGTATATAAAAAAATAAGTTAACATTTTTATAAAAAATATTTTGAAAGTAACTAAATATATAATTTATAAATCATTAAGTTGTGATTATGCTCTCTCTTTGTAATTTCTATCATATATATAAATAATAAAACAAATACAACCAAGTATCCTAGAAGAACCGTTCAAAATAAATATAGAAAATAAAATCAAACTAAGATGTCAATTGGTTATTTCTGATTATAATCATCTTGCTTCGACTCCACCACTCTCTCCAATGTTGTTTGATCTCATTCATTCCTTCATCGTATCTAAACAACATAAAATCAAAAAAACAGAAGATAAAAAAATGAAAAAGAAAACTCATCAAAACCAAAAAAAATAACAAACAACATCAATGAACAACATACCATCATCACAGTGATCTATATTAACATCCATTTCCTAAGTACTGTACTTACTAAAATTGTACTGACAAAAATGGAAAAAATAAAAAAACAAACGCGATTTAATCTGAAGCATACATCGATAATTTTGTTCAACTTCATAAATATTTAAATTGAAACATTAGAAGTCGTGCATTTACTGATGAATGTTTAGTCTGTTACCGGTTTACAAAAGAATCACTAAGAAAAGTGATTTGGAAACCCTGTTTTTCACTTTTTCCTTTTTCGAAGTTGAAGAGATTTGAATGAAGTTATTAGGAGAAAAATAAGAATCCAAAGATATCGGTGGGAGTGAGATAAAGAAAAAGGGTGGTGTAGGTGCAAATAAAGTTATTAGGTTTAGGGTTAATTATGGGATATGTGTTGCATATGTAACGATTGTGGATTAATGGTTGTAGGAACCGTTTTAGCATACAGACGATAAACTGTTTTGTAGCCGTGATTTACCAAACGTGAAACTGTCATAGAAGATTAAAGAAGAAATATCATGTTGGGTGGAAGAAGAAATATCGGTACGGGAAAAATATATAATAATGGAATAATAATAAATAAATAAAATAGAAAAATAAACAAATGGAAAGGAGGAAGGTTAGGCCAACCAAGTGGCAGGTTATGTGATCCCAAATGATGAAATTATTGAAGTATTTAAAAAATCATTTTTCAATATAAAAATAATTCTTTTATCTTTTAAATAATACGAATAAAAAATTAAAATTTATAATTAATCGTTCATCAAAATAAAATATATAACAACAATTTAATTATAATCTTAGCTTCATCCACTCATAAAATCATCTTGTGTGCACCCTTCATTGCATCGTCCAATATTTCATCATATCTCTTTACTCTATTTGATTTCCTCATCATGACAATTTTAATTTTTTTTCTCATTTTTAGATCAATAGCACATTTTTATTAAATCCTTATTGCAATGGCATAGATTTCAATAAGTAACATTTTTTTCATATTTAGATAAACAAAAAACATCACCTTCTATTTTAATCTTATTTTGATCATTATTATATTTTTGTCCTATATGTAAGATGTTGCAATTTTTTTCCGTATAGGTATTTATTTATTTTTAATGTTTTTAAAGAATCAATTTTATAAATATTTATCAATTTTAGTATATAATTTAGCCATAATAATAATTTTATAAAT
The DNA here is from genome assembly GCA_948472305.1 of Vicia faba. NCBI lineage: Eukaryota > Viridiplantae > Streptophyta > Magnoliopsida > Fabales > Fabaceae > Vicia > Vicia faba. The sequence continues at coordinate 1,358,598,302 of OX451741.1, forward strand.
AGCATACAAAACAATTAAAACATAAAGTTATATTTTATGTCTCTTTTCTTTATAATTTAAATTCCTTGAATAGTAGTATATAAAAAAATAAGTTAACATTTTTATAAAAAATATTTTGAAAGTAACTAAATATATAATTTATAAATCATTAAGTTGTGATTATGCTCTCTCTTTGTAATTTCTATCATATATATAAATAATAAAACAAATACAACCAAGTATCCTAGAAGAACCGTTCAAAATAAATATAGAAAATAAAATCAAACTAAGATGTCAATTGGTTATTTCTGATTATACTCATCTTGCTTTGACTCCACCACTCTCTCCAATGTTGTTTGATCTCATTCATTCCTTCATCGTATCTAAACAACATAAAATCAAAAAAACAGAAGATAAAAAAATGAAAAAGAAAACTCATCAAAACCAAAAAAAATAACAAACAACATCAATGAACAACATACCATCATCACAGTGATCTATATTAACATCCATTTCCTAAGTACTGTACTTACTAAAATTGTACTGACAAAAATGGAAGAAATAAAAAAACAAACGCGATTTAATCTGAAGCATACATCGATAATTTTGTTCAACTTCATAAATATTTAAATTGAAACATTAGAAGTCGTGCATTTACTGATGAATGTTTAGTCTTTTACCGGTTTACAAAAGAATCACTAAGAAAAGTGATTTGGAAACACTGTTTTTCACTTTTTCCTTTTTCGAAGTTGAAGAGATCTGAATGAAGTTATTAGGAGAAAAATAAGAATCCAAAGATATCGGTGGGAGTGAGATAAAGAAAAAGTGTGGTGTAGGTGCAAATAAAGTTATTAGGTTTAGGGTTAATTATGGGATATGTGTTGCATATGTAACGATTGTGGATTAATGGTTGTAGGAACGTTTTAGCATACAGACGATAAACTGTTTTGTAGCCGTGATTTACCAAAGGTGAAACTGTCATAGAAGATTAAAGAAGAAATATCATGTTGGGTGGAAGAAGAAATATCGGTACGGGAAAAATATATAATAGTGGAATAATAATAAATAAATAAAATAGAAAAATAAACAAATGGAAAGGAGGAAGGTTAGGCCAACCAAGTGGCAGGTTATGTGATCCGAAAGGATGAAATTATTGAAGTATTTAAAAAATCATTTTTCAATATAAAAATAATTCTTTTATCTTTTAAATAATACGAATAAAAAATTAAAATTTATAATTAATTGTTCATCAAAATAAAATATATAACAACAATTTATTTATAATCTTAGCTTCATCCACTCATAAAATCATCTTGTGTGCACCCTTCATTGCATCGTCCAATATTTCATCATATCTCTTTACTCTATTTGATTTCCTCATCATGACAATTTTAATTTTTTTTCTCATTTTTAGATCAATAGCACATTTTTATTAAATCCTTATTGCAATGGCATAGATTTCAATAAGTAACATTTTTTTCATATTTAGATAAACAAAAAACATCACCTTCTATTTTAATCTTATTTTGATCATTATTATATTTTTGTCCTATATGTAAGATGTTGCAATTTTTTTTCCGTATAGGTATTTATTTATTTTTAATGTTTTTAAAGAATCAATTTTATAAATATTTATCAATTTTAGTATATAATTTAGCCATAATAATAATTTTATAAATAGCATACAAAACAATTAAAACATAAAGTTATATTTTATGTCTCTTTTCTTTATAATTTAAATTCCTTGAATAGTAGTATATAAAAAAATAAGTTAACATTTTTATAAAAAATATTTTGAAAGTAACTAAATATATAATTTATAAATCATTAAGTTGTGATTATGCTCTCTCTTTGTAATTTCTATCATATATATAAATAATAAAACAAATACAACCAAGTATCCTAGAAGAACCGTTCAAAATAAATATAGAAAATAAAATCAAACTAAGATGTCAATTGGTTATTTCTGATTATAATCATCTTGCTTCGACTCCACCACTCTCTCCAATGTTGTTTGATCTCATTCATTCCTTCATCATATCTAAACAACATAAAATCAAAAAAACAGAAGATAAAAAAATGAAAAAGAAAACTCATCAAAACCAAAAAAAATAACAAACAACATCAATGAACAACATACCATCATCACAGTGATCTATATTAACATCCATTTCCTAAGTACTGTACTTACTAAAATTGTACTGACAAAAATGGAAAAAATAAAAAAACAAACGCGATTTAATCTGAAGCATACATCGATAATTTTGTTCAACTTCATAAATATTTAAATTGAAACATTAGAAGTCGTGCATTTACTGATGAATGTTTAGTCTGTTACCGGTTTACAAAAGAATCACTAAGAAAAGTGATTTGGAAACCCTGTTTTTCACTTTTTCCTTTTTCGAAGTTGAAGAGATCTGAATGAAGTTATTAGGAGAAAAATAAGAATCCAAAGATATCGGTGGGAGTGAGATAAAGAAAAAGGGTGGTGTAGGTGCAAATAAAGTTATTAGGTTTAGGGTTAATTATGGGATATGTGTTGCATATGTAACGATTGTGGATTAATGGTTGTAGGAACCGTTTTAGCATACAGACGATAAACTGTTTTGTAGCCGTGATTTACCAAACGTGAAACTGTCATAGAAGATTAAAGAAGAAATATCATGTTGGGTGGAAGAAGAAATATCGGTACGGGAAAAATATATAATAATGGAATAATAATAAATAAATAAAATAGAAAAATAAACAAATGGAAAGGAGGAAGGTTAGGCCAACCAAGTGGCAGGTTATGTGATCCCAAATGATGAAATTATTGAAGTATTTAAAAAATCATTTTTCAATATAAAAATAATTCTTTTATCTTTTAAATAATACGAATAAAAAATTAAAATTTATAATTAATCGTTCATCAAAATAAAATATATAACAACAATTTAATTATAATCTTAGCTTCATCCACTCATAAAATCATCTTGTGTGCACCCTTCATTGCATCGTCCAATATTTCATCATATCTCTTTACTCTATTTGATTTCCTCATCATGACAATTTTAATTTTTTTTCTCATTTTTAGATCAATAGCACATTTTTATTAAATCCTTATTGCAATGGCATAGATTTCAATAAGTAACATTTTTTTCATATTTAGATAAACAAAAAACATCACCTTCTATTTTAATCTTATTTTGATCATTATTATATTTTTGTCCTATATGTAAGATGTTGCAATTTTTTTTCCGTATAGGTATTTATTTATTTTTAATGTTTTTAAAGAATCAATTTTATAAATATTTATCAATTTTAGTATATAATTTAGCCATAATAATAATTTTATAAATAGCATACAAAACAATTAAAACATAAAGTTATATTTTATGTCTCTTTTCTTTATAATTTAAATTCCTTGAATAGTAGTATATAAAAAAATAAGTTAACATTTTTATAAAAAATATTTTGAAAGTAACTAAATATATAATTTATAAATCATTAAGTTGTGATTATGCTCTCTCTTTGTAATTTCTATCATATATATAAATAATAAAACAAATACAACCAAGTATCCTAGAAGAACCGTTCAAAATAAATATAGAAAATAAAATCAAACTAAGATGTCAATTGGTTATTTCTGATTATACTCATCTTGCTTCGACTCCACCACTCTCTCCAATGTTGTTTGATCTCATTCATTCCTTCATCGTATCTAAACAACATAAAATCAAAAAAACAGAAGATAAAAAAATGAAAAAGAAAACTCATCAAAACCAAAAAAAATAACAAACAACATCAATGAACAACATACCATCATCACAGTGATCTATATTAACATCCATTTCCTAAGTACTGTACTTACTAAAATTGTACTGACAAAAATGGAAAAAATAAAAAAACAAACGCGATTTAATCTGAAGCATACATCGATAATTTTGTTCAACTTCATAAATATTTAAATTGAAACATTAGAAGTCGTGCATTTATTGATGAATGTTTAGTCTGTTACCGGTTTACAAAAGAATCACTAAGAAAAGTGATTTGGAAACCCTGTTTTTCACTTTTTCCTTTTTCGAAGTTGAAGAGATCTGAATGAAGTTATTAGGAGAAAAATAAGAATCCAAAGATATCGGTGGGAGTGAGATAAAGAAAAAGGGTGGTGTAGGTGCAAATAAAGTTATTAGGTTTAGGGTTAATTATGGGATATGTGTTGCATATGTAACGATTGTGGATTAATGGTTGTAGGAACCGTTTTAGCATACAGACGATAAACTGTTTTGTAGCCGTGATTTACCAAAGGTGAAACTGTCATAGAAGATTAAAGAAGAAATATCATGTTGGGTGGAAGAAGAAATATCGGTACGGGAAAAATATATAATAGTGGAATAATAATAAATAAATAAAATAGAAAAATAAACAAATGGAAAGGAGGAAGGTTAGGCCAACCAAGTGGCAGGTTATGTGATCCGAAAGGATGAAGTTATTGAAGTATTTAAAAAATCATTTTTCAATATAAAAATAATTCTTGTATCTTTTAAATAATACGAATAAAAAATTAAAATTCATAATTAATCGTTCATCAAAATAAAATATATACAACAATTTATTTATAATCTTAGCTTTATCCACTCTTAAAATCATCTTGTGTGCATCCATCATTGCATCGTCCAATATTTCATCATATCTCTTTACTCTATTTGATTTCCTCATCATGACAATTTTAATTTTTTTCTAATTTTTAGATCCATAGCACATTTTTATTAAATCCTTATTGCAATGGCATAGATTTCAATAAGTAACATTTTTTTCATATTTAGATAAACAAAAAACATCACCTTCTATTTTTATCTTATTTTGATCATTATTATATTTTTGTCTTATATGTAAGATGTTGTAATTTTTTTTCCGTATAGGTATTTATTTATTTTAAATGTTTTTAAAGAATCAATTTTATAAATATTTATCAATTTTAGTATATAATTTAGCCATAATAATAATTTTATAAATAGCATACAAAACAATTAAAACATAAAGTTATATTTTATGTCTCTTTTCTTTATAATTTAAATTCCTTGAATAGTAGTATATAAAAAAATAAGTTAACATTTTTATAAAAAATATTTTGAAAGTAACTAAATATATAATTTATAAATCATTAAGTTGTGATTACGCTCTCTCTTTGTAATTTCTAACATATATAGAAATAATAAAACAAATACAACCAAGTATCCTAGAAGAACCGTTCAAAATAAATATAGAAAATAAAATCAAACTATGATGTCAATTGGTTATTTCTGATTATACTCATCTTGCTTCGACTCCACCACTCTCTCCAATGTTGTTTGATCTCATTCATTCCTTCATCGTATCTAAACAACATAAAATCAAAAAAACAGAAGATAAAAAAATGAAAAAGAAAACTCATCAAAACCAAAAAAATAACAAACAACATCAATGAACAACATACCATCATCACAGTGATCTATATTAACATCCATTTCCTACGTACTGTACTTACTAAAATTGTACTGACAAAAATGGAAAAAATAAAAAAACAAACGCGATTTAATCTGAAGCATACATCGATAATTTTGTTCAACTTCATAAATATTTAAATTGAAACATTAGAAGTCGTGCATTTACTGATGAATGTTTAGTCTGTTACCGGTTTACAAAAGAATCACTAAGAAAAGTGATTTGGAAACCCTGTTTTTCACTTTTTCCTTTTTCGAAGTTGGAGAGATCTGAATGAAGTTATTAGTAGAAAAATAAGAATCCAAAGATATCGGTGGGAGTGAGATAAAGAAAAAGGCTGATGTAGGTGCAAATAAAGTTATTAGGTTTAGGGTTAATTATGGGATATGTGTTGCATATGTAACGATTGTGGATTAATGGTTGTAGGAACCGTTTTAGCATACAGACGATAAACTGTTTTGTAGCCGTGATTTACCAAAGGTGAAACTGTCATAGAAGATTAAAGAAGAAATATCATGTTGGGTGGAAGAAGAAATATCGGTACGGGAAAAATATATAATAGTGGAATAATAATAAATAAATAAAATAGAAAAATAAACAAATGGAAAGGAGGAAGGTTAGGCCATCCAAGTGGCAGGTTATGTGATCCGAAAGGATGAAGTTATTGAAGTATTTAAAAAATCATTTTTCAATATAAAAATAATTCTTGTATCTTTTAAATAATACGAATAAAAAATTAAAATTCATAATTAATCGTTCATCAAAATAAAATATATAACAACAATTTATTTATAATCTTAGCTTTATCCACTCTTAAAATCATCTTGTGTGCACCCATCATTGCATCGTCCAATATTTCATCATATCTCTTTACTCTATTTGATTTCCTCATCATGACAATTTTAATTTTTTTCTAATTTTTAGATCCATAGCACATTTTTATTAAATCCTTATTGCAATGGCATAGATTTCAATAAGTAACATTTTTTTCATATTTAGATAAACAAAAAACATCACCTTCTATTTTTATCTTATTTTGATCATTATTATATTTTTGTCTTATATGTAAGATGTTGTAATTTTTTTTCCGTATAGGTATTTATTTATTTTAAATGTTTTTAAAGAATCAATTTTATAAATATTTATCAATTTTAGTATATAATTTAGCCATAATAATAATTTTATAAATAGCATACAAAACAATTGAAACATAAAGTTATATTTTATGTCTCTTTTCTTTATAATTTAAATTCCTTGAATAGTAGTATATAAAAAAATAAGTTAACATTTTTATAAAAAATATTTTGAAAGTAACTAAATATATAATTTATAAATCATTAAGTTGTGATTACGCTCTCTCTTTGTAATTTCTAACATATATAGAAATAATAAAACAAATACAACCAAGTATCCTAGAAGAACCGTTCAAAATAAATATAGAAAATAAAATCAAACTAAGATGTCAATTGGTTATTTCTGATTATAATCATCTTGCTTCGACTCCACCACTCTCTCCAATGTTGTTTGATCTCATTCATTCCTTCATCGTATCTAAACAACATAAAATCAAAAAAACAGAAGATAAAAAAATGAAAAAGAAAACTCATCAAAACCAAAAAAAATAAAAAACAACATCAATGAACAACATACCATCATCACAGTGATCTATATTAACATCCATTTCCTAAGTACTGTACTTACTAAAATTGTACTGACAAAAATGGAAAAAATAAAAAAACAAACGCGATTTAATCTGAAGCATACATCGATAATTTTGTTCAACTTCATAAATATTTAAATTGAAACATTAGAAGTCGTGCATTTACTGATGAATGTTTAGTCTGTTACCGGTTTACAAAAGAATCACTAAGAAAAGTGATTTGGAAACCCTGTTTTTCACTTTTTCCTTTTTCGAAGTTGAAGAGATCTGAATGAAGTTATTAGGAGAAAAATAAGAATCCAAAGATATCGGTGGGAGTGAGATAAAGAAAAAGGGTGGTGTAGGTGCAAATAAAGTTATTAGGTTTAGGGTTAATTATGGGATATGTGTTGCATATGTAACGATTGTGGATTAATGGTTGTAGGAACCATTTTAGCATACAGACGATAAACTGTTTTGTAGCCGTGATTTACCAAAGGTGAAACTGTCATAGAAGATTAAAGAAGAAATATCATGTTGGGTGGAAGAAGAAATATCGGTACGGGAAAAATATATAATAATGGAATAATAATAAATAAATAAAATAGAAAAATAAACAAATGGAAAGGAGGAAGGTTAGGCCAACCAAGTGGCAGGTTATGTGATCCCAAATGATGAAATTATTGAAGTATTTAAAAAATCATTTTTCAATATAAAAATAATTCTTTTATCTTTTAAATAATACGAATAAAAAATTAAAATTTATAATTAATTGTTCATCAAAATAAAATATATAACAACAATTTAATTATAATCTTAGCTTCATCCACTCATAAAATCATCTTGTGTGCACCCTTCATTGCATCGTCCAATATTTCATCATATCTCTTTACTCTATTTGATTTCCTCATCATGACAATTTTAATTTTTTTTCTCATTTTTAGATCAATAGCACATTTTTATTAAATCCTTATTGCAATGGCATAGATTTCAATAAGTAACATTTTTTTCATATTTAGATAAACAAAAAACATCACCTTCTATTTTAATCTTATTTTGATCATTATTATATTTTTGTCCTATATGTAAGATGTTGCAATTTTTTTTCCGTATAGGTATTTATTTATTTTAAATGTTTTTAAAGAATCAATTTTATAAATATTTATCAATTTTAGTATATAATTTAGCCATAATAATAATTTTATAAATAGCATACAAAACAATTAAAACATAAAGTTATATTTTATGTCTCTTTTCTTTATAATTTAAATTCCTTGAATAATAGTATATAAAAAAATAAGTTAACATTTTTATAAAAAATATTTTGAAAGTAACTAAATATATAATTTATAAATCATTAAGTTGTGATTATGCTCTCTCTTTGTAATTTCTATCATATATAGAAATAATAAAACAAATACAACCAAGTATCCTAGAAGAACCGTTCAAAATAAATATAGAAAATAAAATCAAACTAAGATGTCAATTGGTTATTTCTGATTATACTCATCTTGCTTCGACTCCACCACTCTCTCCAATGTTGTTTGATCTCATTCATTCCTTCATCGTATCTAAACAACATAAAATCAAAAAAACAGAAGATAAAAAAATGAAAAAGAAAACTCATCAAAACCAAAAAAAATAACAAACAACATCAATGAACAACATACCATCATCACAGTGATCTATATTAACATCCATTTCCTAAGTACTGTACTTACTAAAATTGTACTGACAAAAATGGAAAAAATAAAAAAACAAACGCGATTTAATCTGAAGCATACATCGATAATTTTGTTCAACTTCATAAATATTTAAATTGAAACATTAGAAGTCGTGCATTTACTGATGAATGTTTAGTCTGTTACCGGTTTACAAAAGAATCACTAAGAAAAGTGATTTGGAAACCCTGTTTTTCACTTTTTCCTTTTTCGAAGTTGGAGAGATCTGAATGAAGTTATTAGGAGAAAAATAAGAATCCAAAGATATCGGTGGGAGTGAGATAAAGAAAAAGGCTGATGTAGGTGCAAATAAAGTTATTAGGTTTAGGGTTAATTATGGGATATGTGTTGTATATGTAACGATTGTGGATTAATGGTTGTAGGAACCGTTTTAGCATACAGACGATAAACTGTTTTGTAGCCGTGATTTACCAAAGGTGAAACTGTCATAGAAGATTAAAGAAGAAATATCATGTTGGGTGGAAGAAGAAATATCGGTACGGGAAAAATATATAATAGTGGAATAATAATAAATAAATAAAATAGAAAAATAAACAAATGGAAAGGAGGAAGGTTAGGCCAACCAAGTGGCAGGTTATGTGATCCGAAAGGATGAAGTTATTGAAGTATTTAAAAAATCATTTTTCAATATAAAAATAATTCTTGTATCTTTTAAATAATACGAATAAAAAATTAAAATTCATAATTAATCGTTCATCAAAATAAAATATATAACAACAATTTATTTATAATCTTAGCTTGATCCACTCTTAAAATCATCTTGTGTGCACCCATCATTGCATCGTCCAATATTTCATCATATCTCTTTACTCTATTTGATTTCCTCATCATGACAATTTTAATTTTTTTCTAATTTTTAGATCCATAGCACATTTTTATTAAATCCTTATTGCAATGGCATAGATTTCAATAAGTAACATTTTTTTCATATTTAGATAAACAAAAAACATCACCTTCTATTTTTATCTTATTTTGATCATTATTATATTTTTGTCTTATATGTAAGATGTTGTAATTTTTTTTCCGTATAGGTATTTATTTATTTTAAATGTTTTTAAAGAATCAATTTTATAAATATTTATCAATTTTAGTATATAATTTAGCCATAATAATAATTTTATAAATAGCATACAAAACAATTGAAACATAAAGTTATATTTTATGTCTCTTTTCTTTATAATTTAAATTCCTTGAATAGTAGTATATAAAAAAATAAGTTAACATTTTTATAAAAAATATTTTGAAAGTAACTAAATATATAATTTATAAATCATTAAGTTGTGATTACGCTCTCTCTTTGTAATTTCTAACATATATAGAAATAATAAAACAAATACAACCAAGTATCCTAGAAGAACCGTTCAAAATAAATATAGAAAATAAAATCAAACTAAGATGTCAATTGGTTATTTCTGATTATACTCATCTTGCTTCGACTCCACCACTCTCTCCAATGTTGTTTGATCTCATTCATTCCTTCATCGTATCTAAACAACATAAAATCAAAAAAACAGAAGATAAAAAAATGTAAAAGAAAACTCATCAAAACCAAAAAAATAACAAACAACATAAATGAACAACATACCATTATCACAGTGATCTATATTAACATACATTTCCTACGTACTGTACTTACTAAAATTGTACTGACAAAAATGGAAAAAATAAAAAAACAAACGCGATTTAATCTGAAGCATACATCGATAATTTTGTTCAACTTCATAAATATTTAAATTGAAACATTAGAAGTCGTGCATTTACTGATGAATGTTTAGTCTGTTACCGGTTTACAAAAGAATCACTAAGAAAAGTGATTTGGAAACCCTGTTTTTCACTTTTTCCTTTTTCGAAGTTGGAGAGATCTAAATGAAGTTATTAGGAGAAAAATAAGAATCCAAAGATATCGGTGGGAGTGAGATAAAGAAAAAGGCTGATGTAGGTGCAAATAAAGTTATTAGGTTTAGGGTTAATTATGGGATATGTGTTGCATATGTAACGATTGTGGATTAATGGTTGTAGGAACCGTTTTAGCATACAGACGATAAACTGTTTTGTAGCCGTGATTTACCAAAGGTGAAACTGTCATAGAAGATTAAAGAAGAAATATCATGTTGGGTGGAAGAAGAAATATCGGTACGGGAAAAATATATAATAGTGGAATAATAATAAATAAATAAAATAGAAAAATAAACAAATGGAAAGGAGGAAGGTTAGGCCAACCAAGTGGCAGGTTATGTGATCCGAAAGGATGAAGTTATTGAAGTATTTAAAAAATCATTTTTCAATATAAAAATAATTCTTGTATCTTTTAAATAATACGAATAAAAAATTAAAATTCATAATTAATCGTTCATCAAAATAAAATATATAACAACAATTTATTTATAATCTTAGCTTTATCCACTCTTAAAATCATCTTGTGTGCACCCATCATTGCATCGTCCAATATTTCATCATATCTCTTTACTCTATTTGATTTCCTCATCATGACAATTTTAATTTTTTTCTAATTTTTAGATCCATAGCACATTTTTATTAAATCCTTATTGCAATGGCATAGATTTCAATAAGTAACATTTTTTTCATATTTAGATAAACAAAAAACATCACCTTCTATTTTTATCTTATTTTGATCATTATTATATTTTTGTCTTATATGTAAGATGTTGTAATTTTTTTTCCGTATAGGTATTTATTTATTTTAAATGTTTTTAAAGAATCAATTTTATAAATATTTATCAATTTTAGGATATAATTTAGCCATAATAATAATTTTATAAATAGCATACAAAACAATTGAAACATAAAGTTATATTTTATGTCTCTTTTCTTTATAATTTAAATTCCTTGAATAGTAGTATATAAAAAAATAAGTTAACATTTTTATAAAAAATATTTTGAAAGTAACTAAATATATAATTTATAAATCATTAAGTTGTGATTACGCTCTCTCTTTGTAATTTCTAACATATATAGAAATAATAAAACAAATACAACCAAGTATCCTAGAAGAACCGTTCAAAATAAATATAGAAAATAAAATCAAACTAAGATGTCAATTGGTTATTTCTGATTATACTCATCTTGCTTCGACTCCACCACTCTCTCCAATGTTGTTTGATCTCATTCATTCCTTCATCGTATCTAAACAACATAAAATCAAAAAAACAGAAGATAAAAAAATGAAAAAGAAAACTCATCAAAACCAAAAAAATAACAAACAACATCAATGAACAACATACCATCATCACAGTGATCTATATTAACATCCATTTCCTACGTACTGTACTTACTAAAATTGTACTGACAAAAATGGAAAAAATAAAAAAAACAAACGCGATTTAATCTGAAGCATACATCGATAATTTTGTTCAACTTCATAAATATTTAAATTGAAACATTAGAAGTCGTGCATTTACTGATGAATGTTTAGTCTGTTACCGGTTTACAAAAGAATCACTAAGAAAAGTGATTTGGAAACCCTGTTTTTCACTTTTTCCTTTTTCGAAGTTGGAGAGATCTGAATGAAGTTATTAGGAGAAAAATAAGAATCCAAAGATATCGGTGGGAGTGAGATAAAGAAAAAGGCTGATGTAGGTGCAAATAAAGTTATTAGGTTTAGGGTTAATTATGGGATATGTGTTGCATATGTAACGATTGTGGATTAATGGTTGTAGGAACCATTTTAGCATACAGACGATAAACTGTTTTGTAGCCGTGATTTACCAAAGGTGAAACTGTCATAGAAGATTAAAGAAGAAATATCATGTTGGGTGGAAGAAGAAATATCGGTACGGGAAAAATATATAATAGTGGAATAATAATAAATAAATAAAATAGAAAAATAAACAAATGGAAAGGAGGAAGGTTAGGCCAACCAAGTGGCAGGTTATGTGATCTGAAAGGATGAAGTTATTGAAGTATTTAAAAAATCATTTTTCAATATAAAAATAATTCTTGTATCTTTTAAATAATACGAATAAAAAATTAAAATTCATAATTAATCGTTCATCAAAATAAAATATATAACAACAATTTATTTATAATCTTAGCTTTATCCACTCTTAAAATCATCTTGTGTGCACCCATCATTGCATCGTCCAATATTTCATCATATCTCTTTACTCTATTTGATTTCCTCATCATGACAATTTTAATTTTTTTCTAATTTTTAGATCCATAGCACATTTTTATTAAATCCTTATTGCAATGGCATAGATTTCAATAAGTAACATTTTTTTCATATTTAGATAAACAAAAAACATCACCTTCTATTTTTATCTTATTTTGATCATTATTATATTTTTGTCTTATATGTAAGATGTTGTAATTTTTTTTCCGTATAGGTATTTATTTATTTTAAATGTTTTTAAAGAATCAATTTTATAAATATTTATCAATTTTAGGATATAATTTATCCATAATAATAATTTTATAAATAGCATACAAAACAATTGAAACATAAAGTTATATTTTATGTCTCTTTTCTTTATAATTTAAATTCCTTGAATAGTAGTATATAAAAAAATAAGTTAACATTTTTATAAAAAATATTTTGAAAGTAACTAAATATATAATTTATAAATCATTAAGTTGTGATTACGCTCTCTCTTTGTAATTTCTAACATATATAGAAATAATAAAACAAATACAACCAAGTATCCTAGAAGAACCGTTCAAAATAAATATAGAAAATAAAATCAAACTAAGATGTCAATTGGTTATTTCTGATTATACTCATCTTGCTTCGACTCCACCACTCTCTCCAATGTTGTTTGATCTCATTCATTCCTTCATCGTATCTAAACAACATAAAATCAAAAAAACAGAAGATAAAAAAATGAAAAAGAAAACTCATCAAAACCAAAAAAATAACAAACAACATCAATGAACAACATACCATCATCACAGTGACCTATATTAACATCCATTTCCTACGTACTGTACTTACTAAAATTGTACTGACAAAAATGGAAAAAATAAAAAAAACAAACGCGATTTAATCTGAAGCATACATCGATAATTTTGTTCAACTTCATAAATATTTAAATTGAAACATTAGAAGTCGTGCATTTACTGATGAATGTTTAGTCTGTTACCGGTTTACAAAAGAATCACTAAGAAAAGTGATTTGGAAACCCTGTTTTTCACTTTTTCCTTTTTCGAAGTTGGAGAGATCTGAATGAAGTTATTAGGAGAAAAATAAGAATCCAAAGATATCGGTGGGAGTGAGATAAAGAAAAAGGCTGATGTAGGTGCAAATAAAGTTATTAGGTTTAGGGTTAATTATGGGATATGTGTTGCATATGTAACGATTGTGGATTAATGGTTGTAGGAACCATTTTAGCATACAGACGATAAACTGTTTTGTAGCCGTGATTTACCAAAGGTGAAACTGTCATAGAAGATTAAAGAAGAAATATCATGTTGGGTGGAAGAAGAAATATCGGTACGGGAAAAATATATAATAGTGGAATAATAATAAATAAATAAAATAGAAAAATAAACAAATGGAAAGGAGGAAGGTTAGGCCAACCAAGTGGCAGGTTATGTGATCTGAAAGGATGAAGTTATTGAAGTATTTAAAAAATCATTTTTCAATATAAAAATAATTCTTGTATCTTTTAAATAATACGAATAAAAAATTAAAATTCATAATTAATCGTTCATCAAAATAAAATATATAACAACAATTTATTTATAATCTTAGCTTTATCCACTCTTAAAATCATCTTGTGTGCACCCATCATTGCATCGTCCAATATTTCATCATATCTCTTTACTCTATTTGATTTCCTCATCATGACAATTTTAATTTTTTTCTAATTTTTAGATCCATAGCACATTTTTATTAAATCCTTATTGCAATGGCATAGATTTCAATAAGTAACATTTTTTTCATATTTAGATAAACAAAAAACATCACCTTCTATTTTTATCTTATTTTGATCATTATTATATTTTTGTCTTATATGTAAGATGTTGTAATTTTTTTTCCGTATAGGTATTTATTTATTTTAAATGTTTTTAAAGAATCAATTTTATAAATATTTATCAATTTTAGTATATAATTTAGCCATAATAATAATTTTATAAATAGCATACAAAACAATTGAAACATAAAGTTATATTTTATGTCTCTTTTCTTTATAATTTAAATTCCTTGAATAGTAGTATATAAAAAAATAAGTTAACATTTTTATAAAAAATATTTTGAAAGTAACTAAATATATAATTTATAAATCATTAAGTTGTGATTATGCTCTCTCTTTGTAATTTCTAACATATATAGAAATAATAAAACAAATACAACCAAGTATCCTAGAAGAACCGTTCAAAATAAATATAGAAAATAAAATCAAACTAAGATGTCAATTGGTTATTTCTGATTATACTCATCTTGCTTCGACTCCACCACTCTCTCCAATGTTGTTTGATCTCATTCATTCCTTCATCGTATCTAAACAACATAAAATCAAAAAAACAGAAGATAAAAAAATGAAAAAGAAAACTCATCAAAACCAAAAAAATAACAAACAACATCAATGAACAACATACCATCATCACAGTGATCTATATTAACATCCATTTCCTACGTACTGTACTTACTAAAATTGTACTGACAAAAATGGAAAAAATAAAAAAACAAACGCGATTTAATCTGAAGCATACATCGATAATTTTGTTCAACTTCATAAATATTTAAATTGAAACATTAGAAGTCGTGCATTTACTGATGAATGTTTAGTCTGTTACCGGTTTACAAAAGAATCACTAAGAAAAGTGATTTGGAAACCCTGTTTTTCACTTTTTCCTTTTTCGAAGTTGGAGAGATCTGAATGAAGTTATTAGGAGAAAAATAAGAATCCAAAGATATCGGTGGGAGTGAGATAAAGAAAAAGGCTGATGTAGGTGCAAATAAAGTTATTAGGTTTAGGGTTAATTATGGGATATGTGTTGCATATGTAACGATTGTGGATTAATGGTTGTAGGAACCGTTTTAGCATACAGACGATAAACTGTTTTGTAACCGTGATTTACCAAAGGTGAAACTGTCATAGAAGATTAAAGAAGAAATATCATGTTGGGTGGAAGAAGAAATATCGGTACGGGAAAAATATATAATAGTGGAATAATAATAAATAAATAAAATAGAAAAATAAACAAATGGAAAGGAGGAAGGTTAGGCCAACCAAGTGGCAGGTTATGTGATCCGAAAGGATGAAGTTATTGAAGTATTTAAAAAATCATTTTTCAATATAAAAATAATTCTTGTATCTTTTAAATAATACGAATAAAAAATTAAAATTCATAATTAATTGTTCATCAAAATAAAATATATAACAACAATTTATTTATAATCTTAGCTTTATCCACTCTTAAAATCATCTTGTGTGCACCCATCATTGCATCGTCCAATATTTCATCATATCTCTTTACTCTATTTGATTTCCTCATCATGACAATTTTAATTTTTTTCTAATTTTTAGATCCATAGCACATTTTTATTAAATCCTTATTGCAATGGCATAGATTTCAATAAGTAACATTTTTTTTCATATTTAGATAAACAAAAAACATCACCTTCTATTTTTATCTTATTTTGATCATTATTATATTTTTGTCTTATATGTAAGATGTTGTAATTTTTTTTCCGTATAGGTATTTATTTATTTTAAATGTTTTTAAAGAATCAATTTTATAAATATTTATCAATTTTAGTATATAATTTAGCCATAATAATAATTTTATAAATAGCATACAAAACAATTGAAACATAAAGTTATATTTTATGTCTCTTTTCTTTATAATTTAAATTCCTTGAATAGTAGTATATAAAAAAATAAGTTAACATTTTTATAAAAAATATTTTGAAAGTAACTAAATATATAATTTATAAATCATTAAGTTGTGATTACGCTCTCTCTTTGTAATTTCTAACATATATAGAAATAATAAAACAAATACAACCAAGTATCCTAGAAGAACCATTCAAAATAAATATAGAAAATAAAATCAAACTAAGATGTCAATTGGTTATTTCTGATTATACTCATCTTGCTTCGACTCCACCACTCTCTCCAATGTTGTTTGATCTCATTCATTCCTTCATCGTATCTAAACAACATAAAATCAAAAAAACAGAAGATAAAAAAATGAAAAAGAAAACTCATCAAAACCAAAAAAATAACAAACAACATCAATGAACAACATACCATCATCACAGTGATCTATATTAACATCCATTTCCTACGTACTGTACTTACTAAAATTGTACTGACAAAAATGGAAAAAATAAAAAAACAAACGCGATTTAATCTGAAGCATACATCGATAATTTTGTTCAACTTCATAAATATTTAAATTGAAACATTAGAAGTCGTGCATTTACTGATGAATGTTTAGTCTGTTACCGGTTTACAAAAGAATCACTAAGAAAAGTGATTTTGAAACCCTGTTTTTCACTTTTTCCTTTTTCGAAGTTGGAGAGATCTGAATGAAGTTATTAGGAGAAAAATAAGAATCCAAAGATATCGGTGGGAGTGAGATAAAGAAAAAGGCTGATGTAGGTGCAAATAAAGTTATTAGGTTTAGGGTTAATTATGGGATATGTGTTGCATATGTAACGATTGTGGATTAATGGTTGTAGGAACTGTTTTAGCATACAGACGATAAACTGTTTTGTAGCCGTGATTTACCAAAGGTGAAACTGTCATAGAAGATTAAAGAAGAAATATCATGTTGGGTGGAAGAAGAAATATCGGTACGGGAAAAATATATAATAGTGGAATAATAATAAATAAATAAAATAGAAAAATAAACAAATGGAAAGGAGGAAGGTTAGGCCAACCAAGTGGCAGGTTATGTGATCCGAAAGGATGAAGTTATTGAAGTATTTAAAAAATCATTTTTCAATATAAAAATAATTCTTGTATCTTTTAAATAATACGAATAAAAAATTAAAATTCATAATTAATCGTTCATCAAAATAAAATATATAACAACAATTTATTTATAATCTTAGCTTTATCCACTCTTAAAATCATCTTGTGTGCACCCATCATTGCATCGTCCAATATTTCATCATATCTCTTTACTCTATTTGATTTCCTCATCATGACAATTTTAATTTTTTTCTAATTTTTAGATCCATAGCACATTTTTATTAAATCCTTATTGCAATGGCATAGATTTCAATAAGTAACATTTTTTTCATATTTAGATAAACAAAAAACATCACCTTCTATTTTTATCTTATTTTGATCATTATTATATTTTTGTCTTATATGTAAGATGTTGTAATTTTTTTTCCGTATAGGTATTTATTTATTTTAAATGTTTTTAAAGAATCAATTTTATAAATATTTATCAATTTTAGTATATAATTTAGCCATAATAATAATTTTATAAATAGCATACAAAACAATTGAAACATAAAGTTATATTTTATGTCTCTTTTCTTTATAATTTAAATTCCTTGAATAGTAGTATATAAAAAAATAAGTTAACATTTTTATAAAAAATATTTTGAAAGTAACTAAATATATAATTTATAAATCATTAAGTTGTGATTATGCTCTCTCTTTGTAATTTCTAACATATATAGAAATAATAAAACAAATACAACCAAGTATCCTAGAAGAACCGTTCAAAATAAATATAGAAAATAAAATCAAACTAAGATGTCAATTGGTTATTTCTGATTATACTCATCTTTCTTCGACTCCACCACTCTCTCCAATGTTGTTTGATCTCATTCATTCCTTCATCGTATCTAAACAACATAAAATCAAAAAAACAGAAGATAAAAAAATGAAAAAGAAAACTCATCAAAACCAAAACAATAACAAACAACATCAATGAACAACATACCATCATCACAGTGATCTATATTAACATCTATTTCCTACGTACTGTACTTACTAAAATTGTACTGACAAAAATGGAAAAAATAAAAAAACAAACGCGATTTAATCTGAAGCATACATCGATAATTTTGTTCAACTTCATAAATATTTAAATTGAAACATTAGAAGTCGTGCATTTACTGATGAATGTTTAGTCTGTTACCGGTTTACAAAAGAATCACTAAGAAAAGTGATTTGGAAACCCTGTTTTTCACTTTTTCCTTTTTCGAAGTTGAAGAGATCTGAATGAAGTTATTAGGAGAAAAATAAGAATCCAAAGATATCGGTGGGAGTGAGATAAAGAAAAAGGCTGATGTAGGTTAAAATAAAGTTATTAGGTTTAGGGTTAATTATGGGATATGTGTTGCATATGTAACGATTGTGGATTAATGGTTGTAGGAACCGTTTTAGAATACAGACGAAAAATTGTTTTGTAGCCATGAGTTACCAAAGGTGAAACTGTCATAGAAGATTAAAGAAGAAATATCATGTTGGGTGGAAGAAGAAATATGGGTACGGGAAAAATATATAATAGTGGAATAATAATAAATAAATAAAATAGAAAAATAAACAAATGGAAAGGAGGAAGGTTAGGCCAACCAAGTGGCAGGTTATGTGATCCGAAAGGATGAAGTTATTGAAGTATTTAAAAAATCATTTTTCAATATAAAAATAATTCTTGTATCTTTTAAATAATACGAATAAAAAATTAAAATTCATAATTAATCGTTCATCAAAATAAAATATATAACAACAATTTATTTATAATCTTAGCTTTATCCACTCTTAAAATCCTCTTGTGTGCACCCATCATTGCATCGTCCAATATTTCATCATATCTCTTTACTCTATTTGATTTCCTCATCATGACAATTTTAATTTTTTTCTAATTTTTAGATCCATAGCACATTTTTATTAAATCCTTATTGCAATGGCATAGATTTCAATAAGTAACATTTTTTTCATATTTAGATAAACAAAAAACATCACCTTCTATTTTTATCTTATTTTGATCATTATTATATTTTTGTCTTATATGTAAGATGTTGTAATTTTTTTTCCGTATAGGTATTTATTTATTTTAAATGTTTTTAAAGAATCAATTTTATAAATATTTATCAATTTTAGTATATAATTTAGCCATAATAATAATTTTATAAATAGCATACAAAACAATTGAAACATAAAGTTATATTTTATGTCTCTTTTCTTTATAATTTAAATTCCTTGAATAGTAGTATATAAAAAAATAAGTTAACATTTTTATAAAAAATATTTTGAAAGTAACTAAATATATAATTTATAAATCATTAAGTTGTGATTACGCTCTCTCTTTGTAATTTCTAACATATATAGAAATAATAAAACAAATACAACCAAGTATCCTAGAAGAACCGTTCAAAATAAATATAGAAAATAAAATCAAACTAAGATGTCAATTGGTTATTTCTGATTATACTCATCTTGCTTCGACTCCACCACTCTCTCCAATGTTGTTTGATCTCATTCATTCCTTCATCGTATCTAAACAACATAAAATCAAAAAAACAGAAGATAAAAAAATGAAAAAGAAAACTCATCAAAACCAAAAAAATAACAAACAACATCAATGAACAACATACCATCATCACTGTGATCTATATTAACATCCATTTCCTACGTATTGTACTTACTAAAATTGTACTGACAAAAATGGAAAAAATAAAAAAACAAACGCGATTTAATCTGAAGCATACATCGATAATTTTGTTCAACTTCATAAATATTTAAATTGAAACATTAGAAGTCGTGCATTTACTGATGAATGTTTAGTCTGTTACCGGTTTACAAAAGAATCACTAAGAAAAGTGATTTGGAAACCCTGTTTTTCACTTTTTCCTTTTTCGAAGTTGGAGAGATCTGAATGAAGTTATTAGGAGAAAAATAAGAATCCAAAGATATCGGTGGGAGTGAGATAAAGAAAAAGGCTGATGTAGGTGCAAATAAAGTTATTAGGTTTAGGGTTAATTATGGGATATGTGTTGCATATGTAACGATTGTGGATTAATGGTTGTAGGAACCGTTTTAGCATACAGACGATAAACTGTTTTGTAGCCGTGATTTACCAATGGTGAAACTGTCATAGAAGATTAAAGAAGAAATATCATGTTGGGTGGAAGAAGAAATATCGGTACGGGAAAAATATATAATAGTGGAATAATAATAAATAAATAAAATAGAAAAATAAACAAATGGAAAGGAGGAAGGTTAGGCCAACCAAGTGGCAGGTTATGTGATCCGAAAGGATGAAGTTATTGAAGTATTTAAAAAATCATTTTTCAATATAAAAATAATTCTTGTATCTTTTAAATAATACGAATAAAAAATTAAAATTCATAATTAATCGTTCATCAAAATAAAATATATAACAACAATTTATTTATAATCTTAGCTTTATCCACTCTTAAAATCATCTTGTGTGCACCCATCATTGCATCGTCCAATATTTCATCATATCTCTTTACTCTATTTGATTTCCTCATCATGACAATTTTAATTTTTTTCTAATTTTTAGATCCATAGCACATTTTTATTAAATCCTTATTGCAATGGCATAGATTTCAATAAGTAACATTTTTTTCATATTTAGATAAACAAAAAACATCACCCTCTATTTTTATCTTATTTTGATCATTATTATATTTTTGTCTTATATGTAAGATGTTGTAATTTTTTTTCCGTATAGGTATTTATTTATTTTAAATGTTTTTAAAGAATCAATTTTATAAATATTTATCAATTTTAGTATATAATTTAGCCATAATAATAATTTTATAAATAGCATACAAAACAATTGAAACATAAAGTTATATTTTATGTCTCTTTTCTTTATAATTTAAATTCCTTGAATAGTAGTATATAAAAAAATAAGTTAACATTTTTATAAAAAATATTTTGAAAGTAACTAAATATATAATTTATAAATCATTAAGTTGTGATTATGCTCTCTCTTTGTAATTTCTAACATATATAGAAATAATAAAACAAATACAACCAAGTATCCTAGAAGAACCGTTCAAAATAAATATAGAAAATAAAATCAAACTAAGATGTCAATTGGTTATTTCTGATTATACTCATCTTTCTTCGACTCCACCACTCTCTCCAATGTTGTTTGATCTCATTCATTCCTTCATCGTATCTAAACAACATAAAATCAAAAAAACAGAAGATAAAAAAATGAAAAAGAAAACTCATCAAAACCAAAACAATAACAAACAACATCAATGAACAACATACCATCATCACAGTGATCTATATTAACATCTATTTCCTACGTACTGTACTTACTAAAATTGTACTGACAAAAATGGAAAAAATAAAAAAACAAACGCGATTTAATCTGAAGCATACATCGATAATTTTGTTCAACTTCATAAATATTTAAATTGAAACATTAGAAGTCGTGCATTTACTGATGAATGTTTAGTCTGTTACCGGTTTACAAAAGAATCACTAAGAAAAGTGATTTGGAAACCCTGTTTTTCACTTTTTCCTTTTTCGAAGTTGAAGAGATCTGAATGAAGTTATTAGGAGAAAAATAAGAATCCAAAGATATCGGTGGGAGTGAGATAAAGAAAAAGGCTGATGTAGGTTAAAATAAAGTTATTAGGTTTAGGGTTAATTATGGGATATGTGTTGCATATGTAACGATTGTGGATTAATGGTTGTAGGAGCCGTTTTAGAATACAGACGAAAAATTGTTTTGTAGCCATGATTTACCAAAGGTGAAACTGTCATAGAAGATTAAAGAAGAAATATCATGTTGGGTGGAAGAAGAAATATGGGTACGGGAAAAATATATAATAGTGGAATAATAATAAATAAATAAAATAGAAAAATAAACAAATGGAAAGGAGGAAGGTTAGGCCAACCAAGTGGCAGGTTATGTGATCCGAAAGGATGAAGTTATTGAAGTATTTAAAAAATCATTTTTCAATATAAAAATAATTCTTGTATCTTTTAAATAATACGAATAAAAAATTAAAATTCATAATTAATCGTTCATCAAAATAAAATATATAACAACAATTTATTTATAATCTTAGCTTTATCCACTCTTAAAATCCTCTTGTGTGCACCCATCATTGCATCGTCCAATATTTCATCATATCTCTTTACTCTATTTGATTTCCTCATCATGACAATTTTAATTTTTTTCTAATTTTTAGATCCATAGCACATTTTTATTAAATCCTTATTGCAATGGCATAGATTTCAATAAGTAACATTTTTTTCATATTTAGATAAACAAAAAACATCACCCTCTATTTTTATCTTATTTTGATCATTATTATATTTTTGTCTTATATGTAAGATGTTGTAATTTTTTTTCCGTATAGGTATTTATTTATTTTAAATGTTTTTAAAGAATCAATTTTATAAATATTTATCAATTTTAGTATATAATTTAGCCATAATAATAATTTTATAAATAGCATACAAAACAATTGAAACATAAAGTTATATTTTATGTCTCTTTTCTTTATAATTTAAATTCCTTGAATAGTAGTATATAAAAAAATAAGTTAACATTTTTATAAAAAATATTTTGAAAGTAACTAAATATATAATTTATAAATCATTAAGTTGTGATTATGCTCTCTCTTTGTAATTTCTAACATATATAGAAATAATAAAACAAATACAACCAAGTATCCTAGAAGAACCGTTCAAAATAAATATAGAAAATAAAATCAAACTAAGATGTCAATTGGTTATTTCTGATTATACTCATCTTTCTTCGACTCCACCACTCTCTCCAATGTTGTTTGATCTCATTCATTCCTTCATCGTATCTAAACAACATAAAATCAAAAAAACAGAAGATAAAAAAATGAAAAAGAAAACTCATCAAAACCAAAACAATAACAAACAACATCAATGAACAACATACCATCATCACAGTGATCTATATTAACATCTATTTCCTACGTACTGTACTTACTAAAATTGTACTGACAAAAATGGAAAAAATAAAAAAACAAACGCGATTTAATCTGAAGCATACATCGATAATTTTGTTCAACTTCATAAATATTTAAATTGAAACATTAGAAGTCGTGCATTTACTGATGAATGTTTAGTCTGTTACCGGTTTACAAAAGAATCACTAAGAAAAGTGATTTGGAAACCCTGTTTTTCACTTTTTCCTTTTTCGAAGTTGAAGAGATCTGAATGAAGTTATTAGGAGAAAAATAAGAATCCAAAGATATCGGTGGGAGTGAGATAAAGAAAAAGGCTGATGTAGGTTAAAATAAAGTTATTAGGTTTAGGGTTAATTATGGGATATGTGTTGCATATGTAACGATTGTGGATTAATGGTTGTAGGAACCGTTTTAGAATACAGACGAAAAATTGTTTTGTAGCCATGATTTACCAAAGGTGAAACTGTCATAGAAGATTAAAGAAGAAATATCATGTTGGGTGGAAGAAGAAATATGGGTACGGGAAAAATATATAATAGTGGAATAATAATAAATAAATAAAATAGAAAAATAAACAAATGGAAAGGAGGAAGGTTAGGCCAACCAAGTGGCAGGTTATGTGATCCGAAAGGATGAAGTTATTGAAGTATTTAAAAAATCATTTTTCAATATAAAAATAATTCTTGTATCTTTTAAATAATACGAATAAAAAATTAAAATTCATAATTAATCGTTCATCAAAATAAAATATATAACAACAATTTATTTATAATCTTAGCTTTATCCACTCTTAAAATCCTCTTGTGTGCACCCATCATTGCATCGTCCAATATTTCATCATATCTCTTTACTCTATTTGATTTCCTCATCATGACAATTTTAATTTTTTTCTAATTTTTAGATCCATAGCACATTTTTATTAAATCCTTATTGCAATGGCATAGATTTCAATAAGTAACATTTTTTTCATATTTAGATAAACAAAAAACATCACCTTCTATTTTTATCTTATTTTGATCATTATTATATTTTTGTCTTATATGTAAGATGTTGTAATATTTTTTCCGTATAGGTATTTATTTATTTTAAATGTTTTTAAAGAATCAATTTTATAAATATTTATCAATTTTAGTATATAATTTAGCCATAATAATAATTTTATAAATAGCATACAAAACAATTGAAACATAAAGTTATATTTTATGTCTCTTTTCTTTATAATTTAAATTCCTTGAATAGTAGTATATAAAAAAATAAGTTAACATTTTTATAAAAAATATTTTGAAAGTAACTAAATATATAATTTATAAATCATTAAGTTGTGATTATGCTCTCTCTTTGTAATTTCTAACATATATAGAAATAATAAAACAAATACAACCAAGTATCCTAGAAGAACCGTTCAAAATAAATATAGAAAATAAAATCAAACTAAGATGTCAATTGGTTATTTCTGATTATACTCATCTTTCTTCGACTCCACCACTCTCTCCAATGTTGTTTGATCTCATTCATTCCTTCATCGTATCTAAACAACATAAAATCAAAAAAACAGAAGATAAAAAAATGAAAAAGAAAACTCATCAAAACCAAAACAATAACAAACAACATCAATGAACAACATACCATCATCACAGTGATCTATATTAACATCCATTTCCTACGTACTGTACTTACTAAAATTGTACTGACAAAAATGGAAAAAATAAAAAAACAAACGCGATTTAATCTGAAGCATACATCGATAATTTTGTTCAACTTCATAAATATTTAAATTGAAACATTAGAAGTCGTGCATTTACTGATGAATGTTTAGTCTGTTACCGGTTTACAAAAGAATCACTAAGAAAAGTGATTTGGAAACCCTGTTTTTCACTTTTTCCTTTTTCGAAGTTGAAGAGATCTGAATGAAGTTATTAGGAGAAAAATAAGAATCCAAAGATATCGGTGGGAGTGAGATAAAGAAAAAGGCTGATGTAGGTGAAAATAAAGTTATTAGGTTTAGGGTTAATTATGGGATATGTGTTGCATATGTAACGATTGTGGATTAATGGTTGTAGGAACCGTTTTAGCATACAGACGAAAAATTGTTTTGTAGCCATGATTTACCAAAGGTGAAACTGTCATAGAAGATTAAAGAAGAAATATCATGTTGGGTGGAAGAAGAAATATGGGTACGGGAAAAATATATAATAGTGGAATAATAATAAATAAATAAAATTGAAAAATAAACAAATGGAAAGGAGGAAGGTTAGGCCAACCAAGTGGCAGGTTATGTGATCCGAAAGGATGAAGTTATTGAAGTATTTAAAAAATCATTTTTCAATATAAAAATAATTCTTGTATCTTTTAAATAATACGAATAAAAAATTAAAATTCATAATTAATCGTTCATCAAAATAAAATATATAACAACAAGTTATTTATAATCTTAGCTTTATCCACTCTTAAAATCATCTTGTGTGCACCCTTCATTGCATCGTCCAATATTTCATCATATCTCTTTACTCTATTTGATTTCCTCATCATGACAATTTTAATTTTTTTCTAATTTTTAGATCAATAGCACATTTTTATTAAATCATTATTGCAATGGCATAGATTTCAATAAGTAACATTTTTTTCATATTTAATTATACAAAAAACATCACCTTCTATTTTTATCTTATTTTGATCATTATTATATTTTTATCCTATATGTAAGATGTTGTAATTTTTTTCCCCGTATAGGTATTTATTTATTTTAAATGTTTTTAAAGAATCAATTTTATAAATATTTATCAATTTTAGTATATAATTTAGCCATAATAATAATTTTATAAATAGCATACAAAATAATTGAAACATAAAGTTATAGTTTATGTCTCTTTTCTTTATAATTTAAATTCCTTTAATAGTAACATATAAAAAATAAGGTAACATTTTTCTAAAAAAATATTTCGTAAGTAACTAAATATATAATTTATAAATTATCAAATTGTGATTATACTCTCTCTTTGTTATTTCTAACATATATAGAAATAATGAAACAAATACAACCAAGTATCCTAGAAGAATCGTTCAAAATAAATATAGAAAATCAAATCAAACTAAGATGTCAATTGGTTCTTTATGATTATACTCATCTTGCTTTGACTCCACCACTCTCTCAAATGTCACTTGATCTCATTCATTCCTCCATCGTATCTAAATAACATAAGATCAAAACAACAGAAGGAAAAAAATGAAAAAGAAAACTAATCAAAACCAAAACAATAACAAACATCATCGATTAACAACATACCATCATCACAATGATCTATATTAACTTCTATTTTCCATATTTTGTACTTACAAAAATTGTACTTACAAAAATTGAAGAAATGAAAAAACAAATGCAATTTAATCTAAAGCATACATCCATAATTTCATTCAACTTCCTAGACTACTTAAACTGAAACATTAGAAGCCATGCATTTACCGATGAATGTTTAGTTTTTCAGCCGTTGACAAGAGAATCACTAAGGAAAGTGATTTGGAAACCATGTTGGCAGTTTTTCCTTTGTCTAAGTTGAAGAGATCTGAATGAAGATGTTAGGAGACAAACATGAATTCAAAGATATCGGCGGCATTGAGAAAAAGGAAAAGGCCGATGTAGGTACAAATAAAGTTATTGGGTTTAAGGTTATTTATGGGATATAAAATGCATATGTAACGGTTGTGGAGTAATGGTTGTTGGAACGGTTTTAGCATATGGAACATAAACTGTTTTGTAACCGTCATACACCAAATGTGAAACTATCATAGAAGTTGAAAGAAGATATATCACGTTGGATGGAAGAAGAAATATGCGTACAGGATAAATAAATAATAGTGGAATAGTAATAAATAAAGAAATAGAAAAATACACAATGGAAAGGAGGAAGGTTAGGTCAGCCACGTGTCAGGTTGTGTGATCCGCAAGGATGAATTTTAAATAATGCGAATAAAAAATTAAAATTCATAATTAGTTGTTCATCAAAATATAACATATAATAGCATGTTATTTACAATCTTATCTCCATCCACCCATAAAATTTTCTTGTGTGCACCCTTCATTGTTTTGTCCAATATTTCATCATATCTCTTTACTCTATCTAATTTCCTCACCATGACAATTTTAATATTTTTCTCGTATTTAGATCCATAACACATTTTTACTAAATCATTGTTCCGATGGAATAGATTTCAATAAGTAACATTTTTTTCAAATTTAGATCAACTAAAACACTACCTTCTATTTTTCTCTTATTTTGGTCATTTTTATATTTTTGTCGTATATGTAAGATATTGTAATTTTTTCCCGTATAGGTATTTATTTATTTTAAATGTTTTTAAAGAATAAATTTTATAAATATTTATCAATTTTAAGTTTAATTTAGAAATAATAATAATTTTTATAAATAGCATACAAAACAATTGAAACAGAAAATTATATTTTATGACTCTCTTCTTTATAATTTAAATTCCTTGAATAGTAACATATAAAAAATAAGGTAACATAAGATCAAAACAACATAAGATCAAAACAACATAAGCAAAAAAAATGAAAAAGAAAACTCATAAAAACCAAAAAACAATAGCAAACATCATGAATGAACAACATACCATCATCATAGTGATCTATATTAACTTCTGCTTCCTACGTATTATACTGACAAAAATTGTACTTACAAAAATTGAAGAAATCAAGAAACAAATGCGATTTAATCTGAAACATACATCAATAATTTCATTCAACTTCAAAAACTATTTAAACTGAAACATTAGAAGTCGTGCATTTACCAATGAATATTTAGTCTTTTACCAATTGACAAAAAGAATCACTAAGAAAGGTGATGAAGTTGTCAGGTGACAAATATGAATCCAAAGATATCGGTGGGAGTGAGAAAAAGAAAAAGGATGATGTAGGTACAAATAAAGATATTAGGTTTAGGGTTATTTATGGTATGTGAAATGCATATGTAACGGTTATGGAGTAATGGTTGTAGGAACAGTTTTAGCATATGGAAGATAAACTGTTTTGTAACCGTCATACACCAAATGTGAAACTGTCATAGAAGTTGAAAGAAGAAATATCACATTGGATGGAAGAAGAAATATGTGTACAGGTGAGATAAATAATAGTGGAATAATAATAAATAAATAAAATAGAAAAATAAACAAATGATAAGGAGGAAGGTTAGGTCAGCCACGTGGTAGGGTGTGTGATCCGCAAGGATGAAGAAATTGACGTATTAAAATAAATCATTTTTCAGTATAAAAATAAATCTTGTATCTTTTAAATAATACAAATAAAAAATTAAAATTCATAATTAATTGTTCATGAAAATATAACATATAATAGCAAGTTATTTACAATCTTATTTCCATCCACTCATAAAATCATCTTGTGTGCACTCTTCATTGTTTTGTCCAATATTTCATCATATCTCTTAACTTTATCTGATTTCCTCACCATGACAATTTTAATTTTTTTCTCGTATTTAGATCAATAGTAAATTTTTACAAAATCATAATTCCAATGGAATAGATTTCAATAAGTAACACTTTTTTCATATTTAGATCAACAAAAAACACCACCTTCTAATTTTTATTTATTTTGATCATTATTATATTTTAGTCGTATATGTAAGATATTGTAATTTTTTTACCGTATAGGTATTTATTTATTTTGAATGTTTTTAAAGAATCATTTTTATAAATATTTATCAATTTTAGAATTTAATATAGCAATAATACAAAATTTTATAAATAGCATACAAAACAATTAAAACATAAAGTTATATTTTATGTCTCTCTTTTTTATAATTTAAATTCCTTGAATAGTAGTATATAAAAAAATAAGTTAACATTTTTATAAAAAATATTTTGAAACTAACTAAATATATAATTTATAAATCATCAAGTTGTGATTATGCTCTCTCTTTGTAATTTCAAACATATATAGAAATAATAAAACAAATACAACCAAGTATCCTAGAAAAACCGTTCAAAATGAATATAGAAAATAAATCAAACTAAGATGTCAATTGGTTATGTCTGATTATACTCATCTTGCTTCGACTCTACCACTCTCTCCAATGTGATTTGATCTCATTCATTCCTTCATCGTATCTAAACAACATAAGATCAGAAAACAGAAGATAAAAAATGAAAAAGAAAACTCATCAAAACCAAAACAATAAGAAACAACATCAATGAACAACATACCATCATCACAATGATCTATATTAACATCCATTTCCTACGTACTGTACTTACTAAAATTGTACTTAAAAAATTGAAGAAATCAAAAAACAAACGCGATTTAATCTGAAGCATACATCGATAATTTTGTTCAACTTCATAAATATTTAAATTGAAACATTAGAAGTCGTGCATTTACTGATGAATGTTTCGTCTGTTACCGGTTTACAAAAGAATCACTAAGAAAAGTGATTTGGAAACCCTGTTTTTCACTTTTTCCTTTTTCGAAGTTGAAGAGATCTGAATGAAGTTATTAGGAGAAAAATAAGAATCCAAAGATATCGGTGGGAGTGAGATAAAGAAAAAGGCTGATGTAGGTGAAAATAAAGTTATTAGGTTTAGGGTTAATTATGGGATATGTGTTGCATATGTAACGATTGTGGATTAATGGTTGTAGGAACCGTTTTAGCATACAGACGAAAAATTGTTTTGTAGCCATGATTTACCAAAGGTGAAACTGTCATAGAAGATTAAAGAAGAAATATCATGTTGGGTGGAAGAAGAAATATGGGTACGGGAAAAATATATAATAGTGGAATAATAATAAATAAATAAAATTGAAAAATAAACAAATGGAAAGGAGGAAGGTTAGGCCAACCAAGTGGCAGGTTATGTGATCCGAAAGGATGAAGTTATTGAAGTATTTAAAAAATCATTTTTCAATATAAAAATAATTCTTGTATCTTTTAAATAATACGAATAAAAAATTAAAATTCATAATTAATCGTTCATCAAAATAAAATATATAACAACAAGTTATTTATAATCTTAGCTTTATCCACTCTTAAAATCATCTTGTGTGCACCCTTCATTGCATCGTCCAATATTTCATCATATCTCTTTACTCTATTTGATTTCCTCATCATGACAATTTTAATTTTTTTCTAATTTTTAGATCAATAGCACATTTTTATTAAATCATTATTGCAATGGCATAGATTTCAATAAGTAACATTTTTTTCATATTTAGATATACAAAAAACATCACCTTCTATTTTTATCTTATTTTGATCATTATTATATTTTTATCCTATATGTAAGATGTTGTAATTTTTTTCCCCGTATAGGTATTTATTTATTTTAAATGTTTTTAAAGAATCAATTTTATAAATATTTATCAATTTTAGTATATAATTTAGCCATAATAATAATTTTATAAATAGCATACAAAATAATTGAAACATAAAGTTATATTTTATGTCTCTTTTCTTTATAATTTAAATTCCTTTAATAGTAACATATAAAAAATAAGGTAACATTTTTATAAAAAAATATTTCGTAAGTAACTAAATATATAATTTATAAATTATCAAATTGTGATTATACTCTCTCTTTGTTATTTCTAACATATATAGAAATAATGAAACAAATACAACCAAGTATCCTAGAAGAATCATTCAAAATAAATATAGAAAATCAAATCAAACTAAGATGTCAATTGGTTCTTTATGATTATACTCATCTTGCTTTGACTCCACCACTCTCTCAAATGTCACTTGATCTCATTCATTCCTCCATCGTATCTAAATAACATAAGATCAAAACAACAGAAGGAAAAAAATGAAAAAGAAAACTAATCAAAACCAAAACAATAACAAACATCATCGATTAACAACATACCATCATCACAATGATCTATATTAACTTCTATTTTCCACATTTTGTACTTACAAAAATTGTACTTACAAAAATTGAAGAAATGAAAAAACAAATGCAATTTAATCTAAAGCATACATCCATAATTTCATTCAACTTCCTAGACTACTTAAACTGAAACATTAGAAGCCATGCATTTACCGATGAATGTTTAGTTTTTCAGCCGTTGACAAGAGAATCACTAAGGAAAGTGATTTGGAAACCATGTTGGCAGTTTTTCCTTTGTCTAAGTTGAAGAGATCTGAATGAAGATGTTAGGAGACAAACATGAATTCAAAGATATCGGCGGCATTGAGAAAAAGGAAAAGGCCGATGTAGGTACAAATAAAGTTATTGGGTTTAAGGTTATTTATGGGATATAAAATGCATATGTAACGGTTTTGGAGTAATGGTTGTTGGAACGGTTTTAGCATATGGAACATAAACTGTTTTGTAACCGTCATACACCAAATGTGAAACTATCATAGAAGTTGAAAGAAGATATATCACGTTGGATGGAAGAAGAAATATGCGTACAGGATAAATAAATAATAGTGGAATAGTAATAAATAAAGAAATAGAAAAATACACAATGGAAAGGAGGAAGGTTAGGTCAGCCACGTGTCAGGTTGTGTGATCCGCAAGGATGAATTTTAAATAATGCGAATAAAAAATTAAAATTCATAATTAGTTGTTCATCAAAATATAACATATAATAGCATGTTATTTACAATCTTATCTCCATCCACCCATAAAATTTTCTTGTGTGCACCCTTCATTGTTTTGTCCAATATTTCATCATATCTCTTTACTCTATCTAATTTCCTCACCATGACAATTTTAATATTTTTCTCGTATTTAGATCCATAACACATTTTTACTAAATCATTGTTCCGATGGAATAGATTTCAATAAGTAACATTTTTTTCAAATTTAGATCAACTAAAACACTACCTTCTATTTTTCTCTTATTTTGGTCATTTTTATATTTTTGTCGTATATGTAAGATATTGTAATTTTTTCCCGTATAGGTATTTATTTATTTTAAATGTTTTTAAAGAATAAATTTTATAAATATTTATCAATTTTAAGTTTAATTTAGAAATAATAATAATTTTTATAAATAGCATACAAAACAATTGAAACAGAAAATTATATTTTATGACTCTCTTCTTTATAATTTAAATTCCTTGAATAGTAACATATAAAAAATAAGGTAACATAAGATCAAAACAACATAAGATCAAAACAACATAAGCAAAAAAAATGAAAAAGAAAACTCATAAAAACCAAAAAACAATAGCAAACATCATGAATGAACAACATACCATCATCATAGTGATCTATATTAACTTCTGCTTCCTACGTATTATACTGACAAAAATTGTACTTACAAAAATTGAAGAAATCAAGAAACAAATGTGATTTAATCTGAAACATACATCAATAATTTCATTCAACTTCAAAAACTATTTAAACTGAAACATTAGAAGTCGTGCATTTACCAATGAATATTTAGTCTTTTACCAATTGACAAAAAGAATCACTAAGAAAGGTGATGAATTTGTCAGGTGACAAATATGAATCCAAAGATATCGGTGGGAGTGAGAAAAAGAAAAAGGATGATGTAGGTACAAATAAAGATATTAGGTTTAGGGTTATTTATGGTATGTGAAATGCATATGTAACGGTTATGGAGTAATGGTTGTAGGAACAGTTTTAGCATATGGAAGATAAACTGTTTTGTAACCGTCATACACCAAATGTGAAACTGTCATAGAAGTTGAAAGAAGAAATATCACATTGGATGGAAGAAGAAATATGTGTACAGGTGAGATAAATAATAGTGGAATAATAATAAATAAATAAAATAGAAAAATAAACAAATGATAAGGAGGAAGGTTAGGTCAGCCACGTGGTAGGGTGTGTGATCCGCAAGGATGAAGAAATTGACGTATTAAAATAAATCATTTTTCAGTATAAAAATAAATCTTGTATCTTTTAAATAATACAAATAAAAAATTAAAATTCATAATTAATTGTTCATGAAAATATAACATATAATAGCAAGTTATTTACAATCTTATTTCCATCCACTCATAAAATCATCTTGTGTGCACTCTTCATTGTTTTGTCCAATATTTCATCATATCTCTTAACTTTATCTGATTTCCTCACCATGACAATTTTAATTTTTTTCTCGTATTTAGATCAATAGTAAATTTTTACAAAATCATAATTCCAATGGAATAGATTTCAATAAGTAACACTTTTTTCATATTTAGATCAACAAAAAACACCACCTTCTAATTTTTATTTATTTTGATCATTATTATATTTTAGTCGTATATGTAAGATATTGTAATTTTTTTACCGTATAGGTATTTATTTATTTTGAATGTTTTTAAAGAATCATTTTTATAAATATTTATCAATTTTAGAATTTAATATAGCAATAATACAAAATTTTATAAATAGAATACGTAACAATTGAAACAGAAAATTATATTTCATGTCTCTCTTTTTTATAATTTAAATTCCTTGAATAGTAGTATATAAAAAAATAAGTTAACATTTTTATAAAAAATATTTTGAAAGTACCTAAATATATAATTTATAAATCATCAAGTTGTGATTATGCTCTCTCTTTGTAATTTCTAACATATATAGAAATTTTAAAACAAATACAACCAAGTATCCTAGAAGAACCGTTCAAATTAAATATAGAAAATAAAATCAAACTAAGATGTCAATTGGTTATTTCTGATTATACTCATCTTGTTTCGACTACACCACTCTCTCCAATGTGGTTTGATCTCATTCATTTCTTCATCGTATCTAAACAACATAAGATACAAAAAACAGAAGATAAAAAAATGAAAAGGAAAACTCATCAAAACCAAAACAATAAGAAACAACATCAATGAACAACATACCATCATCACAATGATCTATATTAACATCCATTTCCTACGTACTTTGCTTACTAAAATTGTACTTACAAAAATTGAAGAAATAAAAAAACAAACACGATTTAATCTGAAGCATACATCGATAATTTTGTTCAACTTCATAAATATTTAAATTGAAACATTAGAAGTCGTGCATTTACTGATGAATGTTTTGTCTTTTACCGGTTTACAAAAGAATCACTAAGAAAAGTGATTTGCAAACCCTGTTTTTCACTTTTTCTTTTTTCGAAGTTGAAGAGATCTGAATAAAGTTATTCGGAGAAAAATAAGAATCCAAAGATATCGGTGGGAGTGAGATAAAGAAAAAGGCTGATGTAAGTGCAAATAAAGTTATTAGGTTTAGGGTTAATTATGGGATATGTGTTGCATATGTAACGATTGTGGATTAATGGTTGTAGGAACCGTTTTAGCATACAGACGATAAACTGTTTTGTAGCCGTGATTTACCAAAGGTGAAACTGTCATAGAAGATTAAAGAAGAAATATCATGTTGGGTGGAAAAAGAAATATGGGTACGGGAAAATATATAATAGTGGAATAATAATAAAAAAATAAAATTGAAAAATAAACAAATGGAAAGGAGGAAGGTTACGCCAACCAAGTGGCAGGTTATGTGATCCGAAAGGATGAAGTTATTGAAGTATTTAAAAAATCATTTTTCAATATAAAAATAATTCTCGTATCTTTTAAATAATACGAATAAAAAATTAAAATTCATAATTAATTGTTCATCAAAATAAAATATAACAACAAATTATTTATAATCTTAGCTTCATCCACTCTTAAAATCATCTTGTGTACACCCTTCATTGCATCGACCAATATTTCATCATATCTCTTTAATCTATTTGATTTCCTCATCATGACAATTTTAATTTTTTTTCCCATTTTTAGATCAATAGCACATTTTTATTAAATCATTATTGCAATGGCATAGATTTCAATAAGTAACATTTTTTTCATATTTAGATAAACAAAAAACATCACCTTCTATTTTTATCTTATTTTCATCATTATTATATTTTTGTCCTATATGTTAGATGTTGTAATTTTTTTCCCGTATAGGTATTTATTTATTTTAATGTTTTTAAAGAATCAATTTTATAAATATTTATCAATTTTAGTATATAATTTAGCCATAATAATAATTTTATAAATAGCATACAAAACAATTAAAACATAAAGTTATATTTTATGTCTCTCTTTTTTATAATTTAAATTCCTTGAATAGTAGTATATAAAAAAATAAGTTAACATTTTTATAAAAAATATTTTGAAACTAACTAAATATATAATTTATAAATCATCAAGTTGTGATTATGCTCTCTCTTTGTAATTTCAAACATATATAGAAATAATAAAACAAATACAACCAAGTATCCTAGAAAAACCGTTCAAAATAAATATAGAAAATAAATCAAACTAAGATGTCAATTGGTTATGTCTGATTATACTCATCTTGCTTCGACTCTACCACTCTCTCCAATGTGATTTGATCTCATTCATTCCTTCATCGTATCTAAACAACATAAGATCAGAAAACAGAAGATAAAAAATGAAAAAGAAAACTCATCAAAACCAAAACAATAAGAAACAACATCAATGAAGAACATACCATCATCACAGTGATCTATATTAACATCCATTTCCTACGTATTGTACTTACTAAAATTGTACTTACAAAAATTGAAGAAATCAAAAAACAAACGCGATTTAATCTGAAGCATACATCGATAATTTTGTTCAACTTCATAAATATTTAAATTGAAACATTAGAAGTCGTGCATTTACTGATGAATGTTTCGTCTTTTACCGGTTTACAAAAGAATCACTAAGAAAAGTGATTTGGAAACCCTGATTTTCACTTTTTCCTTTTTTAAAGTTGAAGAGATCTGAATGAAGTTATTAGGAGAAAAATAAGAATCCAAAGATATCGGTGGGAGTGAGATAAAGAAAAAGCACTAGTGTAGAAATGACTTTTTACATCGGATGAAATTGACTTTTTACATCGGTTTTGGGTTCGATGTAAAGTCAGGCGATATAGTAAATCAGGGACTTTTACATCGGTTCTGGGACCGATGTAAAAAGTCCCTTTTTTACATCGGTTATAATATCAGAACCGATGTAATAACCTGTTATTATGCACATTTTTTAAAAAATTGATTCAGTTTTTTACATCGGTTGGAAGTAATACCCGATGTAAAAAGTCCATTTTTTACATCGGTTATAATATATGAACCGATGTAAGAAACAGTTATTATGCACATTTTTAAAAAAAATTGATCCAGTTTTTTACATCGGTTGGAAGTAATACCCAATGTAAAAAGTCCCCAGTGATGCGACTTTTTACATCGGTTATTATCCCCAACCGATGTAAAAAGTCCCTTTTTGAAAGTTTTTACATCAGTTTTTACTAATAACCGATGTAAAATGTATGAAATTTTTTTGGAATAGATTATTTATTTTCTAGATGTTTCCCTGTACAAATATAATTTGTACCCATTTTTTCATATTTTTCCAATATCACACAGACTATATTTATGTCGCTATATAGATTTCATAGATTTCCAACATCACATATATCACATCTAGGTCGATGTTTTCATATTTTTTACAACAAACTTACAAATTGAACAATTGTATTGCAAACTTGTATTGTATTACAACAAACAAACTTACAATTACAAATTCTTCATAAAATATACAACAATATTCAACTATTTATAAGTCTTTTTCAAAACTTACAATTACATATTATTCATGTAACTCAAAGAAACATTTTGCCCAACGAAGTCGCAAATCATACAAATCATCTTGTGTTAATTCTGTTGGGTCATCAAATACCTATAATACATAAATATAACAATATAGAGTTAATTTTTAAAAATTCATATTATGTCGAAAAATAAAAAGTAAATAACAAAGTAAAGTTATTTTTAGTACCTGCATCCAATTCTCGGTTATATTAGCAGAGACAATATCCAACATATTTTTCATCACATAGTATCCACAATCATTAGAGTTATGTTGTTGCCTTGTCTACAATTGAATGACATAATTAGTGAATACTTATCATAAATTAAACTATATAATTACAATTTACATGACACTTACATTGGGATGAAGCCATGTAGTCTTTTTTCTATTTCCATTTTCCATTTGATGAATCCCAAAAGAACTAATACAGAAAGATAAACATCACATAGCTAAATTTACTCGCCGATGAAAAATGACATAACTATTAGTTGTCAATGAAAGTCACATGAAAGATAAACTTACTTTGTAATAATTTTCTTCGTGTGATGGTCAATTTCTCGATGAAGTGAACAAAATACGACAACTAAATTGTCTCTTGGACACATGACTATTAATTGCCAATGTCTCCTGTACGTGTGTGTGGAAACAGAAAAGTCACATAAAATATATATGTTATCAAAATTAAATAATATAAAACACAATTATATATAAATACTTACCCATGAATTAATGGTAGTAAGTGGCACACTCTGTTTTCATCACGTAACTTTTGTAGTACGTAATTTTTATCATCTTCTTGAGATTTCGCTACACTATCATTATAAATACACCTAGCAGGGTCCATAAATCCATATAATTCTGAAATGGAATTCTTAAGACAAACACGATGAATATACCTGAATAATTTTAAATAAACATTACAATCAAAGTGATGAGAGATATGACATATTAATATAAATTGACTTTAATAAAACAATAAAATGTACTTACGTGCACCAAATTTGCAGAATAGACACGTCAAGCCAATGACCTAAACCCACCAATAACTCTCTGATACATTTAGCTGAAACATAGAAATTAGAGACACTCGCACAATGACTTAATTTTATTGCCAAATGGTTATCATCCATTTTCAAAACCATGAGTAACAATCTCTGAACATCATCAACTTCCACGTCTTTTGTTCTCTCTTTTGTGCTTCCCTTTGCAGCTGAACAACTTCCTTTTCCGCTTCCATTGATAATTTCCAATTTTTCAATGCATTTAGTATCACCCGTGCTTTGTGATAAACCCATGGACTTAAGTGTCTCCATTAATGATTGTTGAAACATCTTACGCTCTTCAACCAACTTTTCTTCAAGTTCAGCTCTAAGTTTTGTTTCCAATATTACAAGTTGTTCATTTACGTCGATATGTTGACGTGATCTTCCAATGTAAGTGCTTTGTTTATGGTGTTTTCCAACACCACGAACACGACCTCCATGCTCATATGTTCCAATGGATAATGATAAGATATCGTTACGTCCATCCGAAACAATTTCACCTTTTTCAGCTTCTTGAACTAGAGAATCCTACAAAATGCAAAAACATCAATTAATCAATCACAAATATAATGATACTTGAATATTTTTTCGTTGTTTACTTACAATTTTTTCAGCAACCTCTTGTGTAGATTTTGATGTGTATTCTCCTCCTTTCTTTTGTCGTGCTCTCTTCCATAACTCATGGCGTGATGGTGGAGATGGACTATCATTATCATCTAATGTGGAATTATCTCTCGATGATGACTTTTCTTTCATAATTTTCTCCTCAAGTAAGCGATACCCTCCACGAGACAATACGTGTGGGTATACATTCTTGGCCACATTATCCTTACCCTTCTGACTTTTTTCCTATTATAAACTCAAACAAGTAATTAATCACTAAATATAATAAAAATGTTATGCACACAAAAAAATATAACTCCTACTAACCTTAAATTCAGGGGTATCTCGAATCTTGAGAAACTCTTTCCATGCGTCTTCCGTAATAAAGTTATACTTGACATATGGAGGAGGATCATTTTCTATGGGATGATGAATATATCTATCTGTGAGTTGTGTCTTAAAACCTCTCCATCGCTCTCCCGCATATTTAATCCATTCTTTCTTCAACCTATCCTTCTTTGGATCTTTACATTCTGGAATAGTAAAATGAGCCTATAAATATAGTATATGTCATATGTTGTTAATTAGTATATGATTGTAAAATATAATAAACTATTGTATTTAAAATACCTGAATATCAGTCCAAATAGCATCTTTTACGCCTTCATCTACTTCTTTCCAATCATTTTTCATAATACTACAATACTGTCGAGCAAGAGATGATATATAACTCTTGAAATGTGTAGCATTTTTACCAACACCAATACATTCATAGGTTCTTGCATTAAACTCGACCTTTATCTTTTCACCTGTTTGATAAACTTTGTCAATTTGTGTCATTAAAGTGGGACCTCTAACTCTTCTTTTATTGGGGTTACTAGATGAAGAAGGATTGTCGTTTGAATCACCCATGTATCTGAAACAACAAATGACAAAAGGTATAAATAATTCTTAAACTTGAATATAGATGTTCACAAATATGCATTCATAATCATATACATATCCCACATTTTTAACAATAAGAAAAACTATGTCTTAGACTTACAGAATTAACTTATACAAAAAATCTTACTAGTCCTCCCATATCCCTTCTTCATGGTCTATGCGAATAGCATGCACATCATCCCCTTCATTTTCTTCAATGAATGTAGTCACATTTGTTGAGAAAGGATGAGTTTCAGAAATATCAAGATTCTCATCATGATTTTCATCATTATCATGGACCTTTCCTTGTAAGACCACTGACCACTTTTTATTAGAAGGATCTGTGACATAAAACACTTGTTTTGCTTGAGATGCCATGATGAATGGTTCGTTCGCATAAGCTAACTTGCTAAGATCAACCAGTGTAACTCCAAATTCATCGATTCTGAAACCATTGTTGATATCAATCCATTTGCATTTAAATACAGGAACTTTAAACACAACATAATTAACTTCCCAAATCTCTTCAATCACCCCAAAGTACGGTGTAGATGCCATAACCGGGTTTTTATCTTTAGCACTAGAGAAGTGCATGGACTCGGCCACAATCATTACCCCACTATTTTGTGTGGTACTACGGTCATCCTTTGACTTTGTATAAAAAGAGGTTTTATTAATATCATATCCACTCCAAGTTATTATGTTACATTTAGGCCCGTAAGACAACCACTTAATTGTATTAGAAACACTATCTTCATTAGCAATTCTTTCTTTAAACCACTCAGAGAAACTCTTATTATGCTCTTTTAACAACCCTCTTTCATTCATCTTGGGGTACTTTTTCTTTATGATGCTTTTGTGAGCAGATAAGTAAGGTTGAACTTCATCTATGTTATTCAATATATACAAATGCGCTTGAACAACCACATCAATACTTAAGCTCTTAACTTTTAAACCTTGTGTACCCACACCCTCATATCTTCCATCATGACGAGACTTGGGAACCCCTACAACATCCACTCCTGACAAATAGTTAGAACAAAACTCAATTGCTTCTTCTGCAATGTACCTCTCAATAATCGATGCTTCCGGACGGTGTGGGTTTTTTGTATACCCTTTTAGAATCTTCATGTATCGCTCTATTGGATACATCTACCGTAAAAAAACTGGACAACATAATCTAATCTCCCTTACTAGATGAACAATCAAGTGAACCATGATGTCAAAAAATGAAGGAGGAAAATACATCTCTAATTGGCACAAGATAACTGAAGCCTCATTTTCCAAATCGTCTAACTTTAGTGGATCAATGGTTTTACAACAAATTGCATTGAAAAATAAGCACAACCTAGTTATAGTCTTCCTTACGTTGTTAGGCAATATCCCACGAATAGCCAATGGTAGTAGTTGTTGCATTAAGACATGACAGTCGTGAGATTTTAAGCCAACTAATTTAAAATCATTAACTGATACAAGCCTCTTGACATTTGATGAGTAACCATGCGGCACTTTGATACTTTGTAAACACTCACAAAAACTTGTTTTCTCTTTTTTAGACAAAGTGTAGCAGGCAGGAGGCAAATATGTCTTGTTACCTATATATTGTGGAGTTAACTCTTCCCGTATACCCATCAAACCCAAATCCAGACGAGCATTAATACCATCTTTTGTCTTGCCTTGAATGTTGAGAAGTGTTCCGATTACACTATCGCATACATTTTTCTCCACGTGCATCACATCAATACAATGTCTTACATCAAGACTAGACCAATATGGAAGATCGAAGAAAATCGATCTCTTTTTCCACACATTTTTCACAGTAGATCGTTTTTGGTACTTTCCAAAGACAACATCAAGTCCCTGTTGTCGCCAATAAACTTCCTCTCCAGACAAGGGCTTTGGAGCAACACCATGCTCTTGTTCCCCATTGAAAGCTTTCCGCAATCTACGATATGGATGATAACGTTTTAGAAATTTTCGATGCCCGAGATAAACGGTCTTCTTTCCTTTTTCAAGTTGATGGTAACAAGTATCTTTTTCACATATAGGACACGCATTATGCCCTTTAACTTTATACCCAGACCAATTACCATACGCCGGAAAATCGTTGATGGTGAAAAACAACATGGCACGCATATTGAACTGTTCACCAGAATACGCATCAAAAACATACACCCCTTCCTCCCACAACACTCTTAAATCATCAATCAGTGGACTTAGATAAACGTCTATGTCATTTCCTGGTTGTTTTGGGCCCGATATCATCATCGATAACATAATATATTTACGCTTCATGCACAACCTAGGAGATAGGTTGTAAATCATCAAGAGAACAGGCCAAGAACTATGGTTAGTACTCAGATTACCAAACGGATTCATTCCATCAGTAACAAGTCCAAGTCTAAGGTTTCTTGACTCTTTGCCAAAATTTGGAAACAAAGAATCTATTTTCTTCCATTGCAAAGAATCGGCTACATGACGAATTTGTCCATCATATTTTCTTTCTTCTGCATGCCATCTAAGATTCTTTGTGTCATCTACATTGGCGAATAATCTCTTGAACCTTGAAATTATTGGTAGGTACCATACGACTTTCACAGGAGGACCCTTTTTGACCACCTCATCATCAATTGATTCGCCATCTTTCTTTTTGTAGCGTGAAGCCTTGCATTTTGGACAATGATTATACTTTTCATACTCTTTTCTGTATAATATGCAATCATTAGGGCATGCATGTATCTTTTCATACTCCAAACCCATCGGACACAATATTTTCTTCGCCTCGTAATAACGACTTGGCATTACATTACCTTCTGGAAGCATTTCGGTCAACAATTCAAGCAACTCGGTAAAACTTTTGTCAGTCCACCCATTCTTTGCCTTCAGATTAAATAATTTTAACACGGTTGACAGACGTGTAAATTTTTTGCATCCCGTGTACAATGGTTTATCTTTTTCATTGCATAAAGTATCATATGCATGTGCCCTCTTAAATGAATCTTGTCCAATATCACGCAACATGTCTTCTAGACGATCATCCATTTCTACACTAACA
Organism: Vicia faba; assembly: GCA_948472305.1. Lineage (NCBI taxonomy): Eukaryota > Viridiplantae > Streptophyta > Magnoliopsida > Fabales > Fabaceae > Vicia > Vicia faba. The sequence continues at coordinate 1,358,641,256 of OX451741.1, forward strand.
TCATCTATTTGAGACACGTTTGACTTTGCTACTACTTCACCGTGCCATATCCATTTTGTATAACTTTGACAAATCCCTACACAAATTAGATGATCCATGATTTCTTTCTTACTACGTTTTGGTTCTTTATTTGCACAACGAACACATGGACAGAGAAAAAGCGTAGGAAGACTTTTATCAGCATTACTTTCAGCAAACTGTAGAAATTCCATCACCCCATGTTCGTACTCGTCACTTAATCGATTAGCTCTCATCCAACTACGATCCATAACTATGTTCACACGGAGGAAGGTCTGACGAACGGTGTGCCCGCGGCTGTGCTACTTCACAGAGATTCCGAGATTGCAAGTTGCGCTGCTTCGCGGAGAAAGCAAAATATAATCAAATTTCAATGGCAAGGTGATAATCTATTAAGATTTCAAAACTTGAAACTCAAGTCTACAAAACTTTTTATTGAGAAAAAAGGTGCTACTTATCAAGTTGATGGAAATATTGAGGAGTGCAACATACAACATTCATATGCAATATGTAAGGGTGATTTTGAACTATTTCAAACATCATCAAATTGTCAAGTTATATTTTTAAAATCATTATGTCAAGTTTTGTGATATTTGTAGTTAGAATCAAGGCAGTAGGATTTGGTTGTAAATTATTATTATAATACTAAAAGGACGCAACATATAAATATTGTGATGTTGAAATAATTTATTTTGGTCCTTTCTTTTTTCATTACAGTAGAAACCCGGTTCCCCTATAGGTACAACCCAGAATTCAAAAATAACACGCAAGAACCGGTTCCCCTATAGGTACAACCCGGTTCCTGGTACAAATTCCAGGGAAGTGATTTTTGAACAAGTTTGGAACCCGGTTCCATGTTAGGTAGGAACCGGTTCCTGCAAGTTTATTTTCAAAAACTCCTTTTGAAACAGATCTCAAACAGAGTATTATTTCAAATAAGTGAAGAATGTGACTTACATTTGAAACGGCGAGCGAGGAAGGGCGTGAACACGAACGGAAACCACCGCGGTCGAAGAGGACGACCGGAAACAGTGGTCGAAGAGGAAGACAGGAAACGGCGGCCGAAACGGCGGCCAAAATGGTGGTCAAAGAATATTACCGAATTGGAATCGGGCGGGCATAAGGCAGTCTCGGTGGCAATCGGAATCGGGCGGGGTTGAGGAAGAAGGAATCAGAATCAGAAGCGACCAGAATCGGAAACACGAATAGGGGAAAATGGAGTTGTAATTTTTCTACTGTTTGGGAAATTTTTTTTCTACTGTTTGGGAAATGTTTGGGAAATAAGGGTTTGGCACCTATTACATCGGTGCATTGTAATACCCGATGTAAGGGTTGGATGGCTATTACATCAGTGCATTGTAATACCCGATGTAAGGGTTGGCAAGCTTTTTTTTTTTACAACCCAGAATTCAAAAATAACACGCAGGAACTGGTTCCCCTATAGGTACAACCCTGTTCCTGGTACAAATTCCAGGAAAGTGATTTTTGAACAAGTTTGGAACTCAGTTTCCTGTTAGGTAGGAACCGGTTCCTGAAGCTTTTTTCTGACTTTTTTCTTACAATGCACCTATTACATCGGTGCATTGTAATACCCAATGTAATAAGTTGCAAAAAAATTAATTTATTCTTTAATTTATTTTTTATATTAATATCTGTTGTGAAGATATTACATCGGTTTTTAGTCAACGGATGTAATATGTTGCATGTTTTTTATTAATATTTCTACTACCTTGTTTCTTATTTACAAAAATGCCACCGTATTTTTTTCTGAAAACTTTTTACATCGGTGGATGCGTTTGCCCGATGTAATAGGTAGCGAAATATATTTTTTTTCATATTTTTTATATCATTGCAAATAAATACCTGATGTAAAAAGTATGTTAATTGTATTTTTTACATCATATATTTTGATACCCGATGTAAAAACCTTTTCTCAAATGTCTTTTTTTTAGTAGTGAAGGCTGGTGTAGGTGCAAAAAAAGTTATTAGGTTTAGGGTTAATTATGGGATATGTGTTGCATATGTAACAATTGTGGATTAATGGTTGTGGGAACCGTTTTAGCATACAGACGATAAACTGTTTTGTAGCCGTGATTTACCAAAGGTGAAACTGTCATAGAAGATTAAAGAAGAAATATCATGTTGGGTGGAAGAAGAAATATGGGTACGGGAAAAATATATAATAGTGGAATAATAATAAATAAATAAAATAGAAAAATAAACAAATGGAAAGGAGGAAGGTTACGCCAACCAAGTGGGAAGTTATGTGATCCGAAAGGATGAAGTTATTGAAGTATTTAAAAAATCATTTTTCAATATAAAAATAATTCTTGTATCTTTTAAATAATACGAATAAAAAATTAAAATTCATAATTAATTGTTCATCAAAATAAAATATATAACAACAAGTTATTTATAATCTTAGCTTCATCCACTCTTAAAATCATCTTGTGTTCACCCTTCATTGCATCGTCCAATATTTCATCATATCTCTTTACTCTATTTGATTTCCTCATCATGACAATTTTAATTTTTTTTCTCATTTTTAGATCAATAGCACATTTTTATTAAATCATTATTGCAATGGCATAGATTTCAATAAGTAACATTTTTTTCATATTTAGATAAACAAAAAACATCACCTTCTATTTTTATCTTATTTTGATCATTATTATATTTTTGTCCTATATGTAAGATGTTGTAATTTTTTTCCCGTATAGGTATTTATTTATTTTAAATGTTTTTAAAGAATCAATTTTATAAATATTTATCAATTTTAGTATATAATTTAGCCATAATAATAATTTTATAAATAGCATACAAAACAATTAAAACATAAAGTTATATTTTATGTCTCTCTTTTTTATAATTTAAATTCCTTGAATAGTAGTATATAAAAAAATAAGTTAACATTTTTATAAAAAATATTTTGAAAGTAACTAAATATATAATTTATAAATCATCAAGTTGTGATTATGCTCTCTCTTTGTAATTTCTAACATATATAGAAATAATAAAACAAATACAACCAAGTATCCTAGAAAAACCGTTCAAAATAAATATAGAAAATAAAATCAAACTAAGATGTCAATTGGTTATGTCTGATTATACTCATCTTGCTTCGACTCTACCACTCTCTCCAATGTGGTTTGATCTCATTCATACCTTCATCGTATCTAAACAACATAAGATCAAAAAACAGAAGATAAAAAAATGAAAAAGAAAACTCATCAAAACCAAAACAATAAGAAACAACATCAATGAAGAACATACCATCATCACAGTGATCTATATTAACATCCATTTCCTACGTACTGTACTTACTAAAATTGTACTTACAAAAATTGAAGAAATCAAAAAACAAACGCGATTTAATCTGAAGCATACAACAATAATTTTGTTCAACTTCATAAATATTTAAATTGAAACATTAGAAGTCGTGCATTTACTGATGAATGTTTAGTCTTTTACCGGTTTACAAAAGAAACACTAAGAAAAGTGATTTGGAAACCCTGTTTTTCACTTTTTCCTTTTTCGAAGTTGAAGAGATCTGAATGAAGGTATTAGGAGAAAAATAAGAATCCAAAGATATCGGTGGGAGTGAGATAAAGAAAAAGGCTGGTGTAGGTGCAAATAAAGTTATTAGGTTTAGGGTTAATTATGGGATATGTGTTGCATATGTAACAATTGTGGATTAATGGTTGTATGAACCGTTTTAGCATACAGACGATAAACTGTTTAGTAGCCGTGATTTACCAAAGGTGAAATTGTCATAGAAGATTAAAGAAGAAATATCATGTTGGGTGGAAGAAGAAATATTGGTACCGGAAAAATATATAATAGTGGAATAATAATAAATAAATAAAATAGAAAAATAAACAAATGGAAAGGAGGAAGGTTAGGCCAACCAAGTGGCAGGTTATGTGATCCGAAAGGATGAAGTTATTGAAGTATTTAAAAAATCATTTTTCAATATAAAAATAATTCTTGTATCTTTTAAATAATACGAATAAAAAATTAAAATTCATAATTAATTGTTCATCAAAATAAAATATATAACAACAAATTATTTATAATCTTAGCTTCATCCACTCTTAAAATCATCTTGTGTACACCCTTCATTGCATCGTCCAATATTTCATCATATCTCTTTAATCTATTTGATTTCCTCATCATGACAATTTTAATTTTTTTTCCCATTTTTAGATCAATAGCACATTTTTATTAAATCATTATTGCAATGGCATAGATTTCAATAAGTAACATTTTTTTCATATTTAGATAAACAAAAAACATCACCTTCTATTTTTATCTTATTTTCATCATTATTATATTTTTGTCCTATATGTTAGATGTTGTAATTTTTTTCCCGTATAGGTATTTATTTATTTTAATGTTTTTAAAGAATCAATTTTATAAATATTTATCAATTTTAGTATATAATTTAGCCATAATAATAATTTTATAAATAGCATAAAAAACAATTGAAACATAAAGTTATATTTTATGTCTCTTTCCTTTATAATTTAAATTCCTTTAATACTAACATATAAAAAATAAGGTAACATTTTTATAAAAAAATATTTCGAAAGTAACTAAGTATATAATTTATAAATTATCAAATTGTGATTATACTCTCTCTTTGTTATTTCTAACGTATATAGAAATAATAAAACAAATACAACCAAGTATCCTAGAAGAATAGTTCAAAATAAATATAGAAAATCAAATCAAACTAAGATGTCAATTGGTTCTTTATGATTATACTCATCTTGCTTTGACTCCACCACTCTCTCCAATGTCACTTGATCTCATTCATTCCTCCAACGTATCTAAATAACATAAGATCAAAACAACAGAAGGAAAAAAAATGAAAAAGAAAACTAATCAAAACCAAAACAATAACAAACATCATCAATTAACAACATACCATCATCACAGTAATCTATATTAACTTCTATTTTCCATATTCTGTACTTACAAAAATTGTACTTACAAAAATTGAAGAAATGAAAAAACAAACGCGATTTAATCTAAAGCATACATCCATAATTTCATTCAACTTCCTAGACTACTTAAACTGAAAAATTAGAAGCCATGCATTTACCGATGAATGTTTAGTTTTTCAGCCGTTGACAAGAGAATCACTAAGGAAAGTGATTTGGAAACCATGTTGACACTCTTTCCTTTGTCTAAGTTGAAGAAATCTGAATGAAGATGTTAGGAGACAAACATGAATTCAAAGATATCGGCGGGATTGAGAAAAAGGAAAAGGCCGATGTAGGTACAAATAAAGTTATTGGGTTTAAGGTATATATTGGATATAAAATGCATATGTAACGGTTGTGGAGTAATGGTTGTTGGAACGGTTTTAACATATGGAACATAAACTATTTTGTAACCGTCATACACCAAATGTAAAACTATCATAGAAGTTGAAAGAAGATATATCATGTTGGATGGAAGAAGAAATATGCGTACAGGATAAATAAATAATAGTGGAATAATAATAAATAAAGAAATAGAAAAATAAACAATGGAAAGGAGGAAGGTTAGGCCAGCCACGTGTCAGCTTGTGTGATCCGCAAGGATGAAGTTATTGACGTATTAAAAAAATATCTTTTTCTAGTATAAAAATAAATCTTGTATCTTTTAAATAATGCGAATAAAAAATTAAAATTCATAATTAGTTGTTCATCAAAATATAACATATAATAGCATGTTATTTACAATCTTATCTCCATCCACCCATAAAATTTTCTTGTGTGCACCCTTCATTGTTTTGTCCAATATTTCATCATATCTCTTTACTCTATCTAATTTCCTCACCATGACAATTTTAATATTTTTCTCGTATTTAGATCCATAACACATTTTTACTAAATCATTGTTCCGATGGAATAGATTTCAATAAGTAACATTTTTTTCAAATTTAGATCAACAAAAACACTACCTTCTATTTTTCTCTTATTTTGGTCATTTTTATATTTTTGTCGTATATGTAAGATATTGTAATTTTTTCCCGTATAGGTATTTATTTATTTTAAATGTTTTTAAAGAATAAATTTTATAAATATTTATCAATTTTAAGTTTAATTTAGAAATAATAATAATTTTTATAAATAGCATACAAAACAATTGAAACAGAAAATTATATTTTATGACTCTCTTCTTTATAATTTAAATTCCTTGAATAGTAACATATAAAAAATAAGGTAACATAAGATCAAAACAACATAAGATCAAAACAACAGAAGCAAAAAAAATGAAAAAGAAAACTCATAAAAACCAAAAAACAATAGCAAACATCATGAATGAACAAAATACCATCATCATAGTGATCTATATTAACTTCTGCTTCCTACGTATTATACTGACAAAAATTGTACTTACAAAATCTGAAGAAATCAAGAAACAAACGCGATTTAATCTGAAACGTGCATCGATAATTTCATTCAACTTCAAAAACTATTAAAACTGAAACATTAGAATTTGTGCATTTACCGATGAATATTTAGTCTTTTATCAATTGACAAAAAGAATCACTAAGAAAGGTGATGAAGTTTTCAGGTGACAAATATGAATCCAAAGATATCGGTGGGAGTGAGAAAAAGAAAAAGGATGATGTAGGTACAAATAAAGTTATTAGGTTTAGGGTTATTTATGGGATGTGAAATGCATATGTAACGGTTCTGGAGTAATGGTTGTAGGAACCGTTTTAGAATATGGAAGATAAACTGTTTTGTAACCGTCATACACCAAATGTGAAACTGTCATAGAAGTTGAAAGAAGAAATATCACATTGGATGGAAGAAGAAATATGTGTACAGGAGAAATAAATAATAATGGAATAATAATAAATAAATAAAATATAAAAATAAACAAATGGAAAGGAGGAAGGTTAGGTCAGCCACGTGGTAGGGTGTGTGATCCGCAAGGATGAAGAAATTGACCTATTAAAAAAAAATCAATTTTCAGTATAAAAATAGATCTTGTATCTTTTAAGTAATACAAATAAAAAATTAAAAATCATAATTAATTGTTCATTAAAATATAACATATAATAGCAAGTTATTTACAATCTTATTTCCATCCACTCATAAAATCATCTTATGTGCACTCTTCATACTTTTGTCCAATATTTCATCATATCTCTTTACTTTATCTGATTTCCTCACCATGACAATTTTAATTTTTTTTCTCGTATTTAGATTAATTGTAAATTTTTACTAAATCATTATTCCAATGGCATAGATTTCAATAAGTAACATTTTTTTATTATTCAGATCAACAAAAAACACCACATTCTAATTTTCTTTTATTTTGATCATTATTATATTTTAGTCGTATAGGTAAGATATTGTAATTTATTTCCCGTATAGGTATTTATTTATTTTGAATGTTTTTAAAGAATCATTTTTATAAATATTTATCAATTTTAGTATATAATTTAGCAATAATACTAAATTTTATAAATAGCATACAAAACAATTGAAACATAAATTTATATTTTATGTCTCTCTTCTTTATAATTTAAATTCCTTGAATAGTAGTATATAAAAAATAAGTTAACATTTTTATAAAAAAATATTTTGAAAGTAACTAAATATATAATTTATAAATCATCAAGTTGTGATTATGCTCTCTCTTTGGTATTTCTAACATATATAGAAATAATAAACCAAATACAACCAAGTATCCTCGAAGAACCGTTCAATTAGTTCTTTCTGATTATACTCATCATGCTTCGACTCCACCACTCTCTCCAGTGTGGTTTGATCTCATTCATTCCTTCATCGTATCTAAACAACATAAGATCAAAACAACAGAAGACAAAAAAATGAAAAAGAAAACTCATCAAACCAAAACAATAACAAACAACATCAATGAATAACATACCATCATCAAGTGATCTATATTAACTTCTATTTCCTACGAACTGTACTTACAAAAATTGTTCTTACAAAAATTGAAGAAATAAAAAAACAAACGCGATTTAATCTGAAGCATACATTGATAATTTTGTTCAACTTCATAAACTATTTAAACTGAAACATTAGAAGTCGTGCATTTACCGATAAATGTTTAGTCTTTTACCGGTTTACAAAAGAATCACTAAGAAAAGTGATTTGGAAACCCTGGTTGCACTTTTTCCTTTGTCGAAGTTGAAGAGATCTGATTAAAGTTATTAGGAGAAAAATAAGAATCCAAAGATATCGGTGGGAGTGAGATAAAGAAAAAGGTTGATGTAGGTGAAAATAAAGTTATTGGGTTAGGGTTATTTATGGGATATGTGTTACATATGTAACGATTGTGGATTAATGGTTGTAGGAACCATTTTAGCATATGGACGATAAACTGTTTTGCAGCCGTGATTTACCAAATGTGAAACTGTCATAGAAGTTTAAAGAAGAAATATCATGTTGGGTGGAAGAAGAGATATGGGTACAGGAAAAATATATAATAGTGCAATAATCTTAAATAAATAAAATAGAAAAATAAACAAATGGAAAGGAAGAAGGTTAGGCCAACCAAGTGGCAGGCTATGTGATCCGCAAGGATGAAGTTATTGACGTATTAAAAAAAATCATTTTTCAATATAAAAATAATTCTTGTATCTTTTAAATAATACGAATAAAAAATTAAAATTCATAATTAATTGTTCATAAAAATAAAATATATAACAATTGCATCGTTCAATATTTCTGTTAAATTGTAATCCAATGTGTCGAAACTATGTGTCGAAAAGATTTGATTTGTTTTAGATTTAAATAGATTTGATTTAAGTCTAGAATAAATTAGATTTGATTTAGTAACAAAAAGATATTTTGGGCTTTGGGCTTAAGGTGTAAGCTCAGTTATAAATAGAGGGAGTAACCCCTATTTTTGTAAGCAAGTTAAGAAAGTCATTCACAATATTTTGCAGTTGCAAAGTGAATAATAAATTTTTCACAGTTTGTGAGCAGAGAGAAACTCTGCAGAAATTTGTGTTGTCTTTTTTTCCTTGTTTGTCTCATAATTAAATTGTCATTGTGGTAGAAATTCATCATAGACTTTGTTGAGTTTCCAACATCTGGTATCAAGAGCTTTGTTTCGATTCAAGGGAAGTGTCAATCAAGAACGATTGAAGAATTCATGATGACAAGTTATGGGAATGCAAATTATCCAGCAACACTACCAATTCTGAAAGTTGACAACTATGAGAATTGGTGCAAACAGATGAAAGTCTTATTCAGGTGTCAAGGTCTTTGGGACCTTGTAAAAGATGGAGTCGAAGCGCTTGGAGAAAACGCTTCAGAAGAAGAAAAGAAGAAATACACAGAATCTGAGAAGCTGAGTTATAAAGAATTATTTATAATTCATCAATGTGTCAGCCCAGACTACTTCGAAAAGGTTAGTGATTCAGAATCTGCAAAAGAAGCTTGGGAAATCCTTGAGAAGTCTTTTGGAGGTGTTGGCAAGTGAAAGAAGTGAGGTTACAAACTCACAAAAGAATGTATGAACTGCTTCAGATGGAAGACAGTGAAAGCATATCTGATTTCTTCACTAGAGTTACAAAACTAGTAAATCAAATCAAGATATGTGGAGAAACGTTAACAACAAGAGCTGTTGTTTCAAAGATCTTGAGATCTTTAGCTCCTAAGTTCAACCATATAGTGGTGGCGATAGAAGAGGGGAAAGACTTGTCAAAATTGACAAAGGAAGAGCTTCATGGGATGCTTGAATCACATGAACAAAGAATGAATGAAAGAGCTGCAGGCAAATCGAAGAGTGATGTGGCCCTGCAGGAACATTCAGCAAAAGAAACCAAAGGCAAAGGAAAATGTTTCGACAGAGGTAGAGGTGGCTACAACAAATCGAATGGTAGAGGAAACCAGATCAAAGGAAACATGTCGAATTAAAGAAGACCATACCAAGGCAACCAAAGAGGTGGTGTTGCAAATAGAGGAAGAGGTGGTGGTCGATGTGATCGGTGGAAATAGAACTGACTGTTTTTAGCTGGTTTCGCGAAATGTCGCGATAAGCAAGAGTCGCCACCGTCTTTTATGTTCTCCAACATGGAAAGGACAAAAGCACAGCAAAATTCCTTATTCGAGATGTCTCTCGGTTCAGGAGGTAGATTTATAGAAAGGGAAGGTGTTAGCACCCTTTCTATCCATGGTTATCCATGAGCTCTTAGGTACTTGCTCTTATGTTTTCAAAATGTTTGCTTTTCAAATGTGAGTGGGTTTTGAAAAAAAGTTTCTTTGAAAGATTTCTGAATGACTCTTGTATCTGTCCTCAAGAGTGTTTGAAAAATTTGTTTTGAAAGCTTTTGAAAGTGTAAGGTGTGAAAAGTATTTTGTTTGTTTTTGAAAAGAGCAAGTACCCATGAGTCATCTACCTACCCTAAGGAATTAAGCTGTGTAAGTGTCCTTTAGGTAGTGCTATCCCACCATTGAGAGGTAGGTAGCACCACCGTTGGAGGTGTTCGGGTCAATTCGATTATCGGGACAGTGTGGTCACCTAAGCAACCGTTAGGACACCTTAGAAGTAACCCTAATGTCCTAGATCCTTTTTAATCCGAGGCAACCGTTTTGAGGCAACTGTTTCGAGGCAACTGGATCTTTAGACAAAGGGTGACCTCTAAGACGTCCTATACTTGATGACCACGTTTCGAAGGCAACGAGTGAGGCGTACCCTAGAAGTGGTGTGTGTATTGTGTGTTGTATTCAATTAATGTTTGTCTTTGTTATTAGTGAGCTACGAGTTGTTTTTATTTACATACATTCTTTCATGCAAGTTTAGCAGTTAAGGGGTGCGGAAAGTAAATTGCGGAAACATAAATCCTACGCTATTACAAGGCACGGGTCTATACATCGCCAAAAATACAAAGACCCGTTTTTTGGTAAATGAGTACGGAAAGTAAATAAAAAACAGTAAAAATCCTAATTACTATTACATCCGGAGGCAGTTACATAATAATCATAAATACGGAATTAAAGCTAAAATGCGCGCGAAAGAAAGAATCGGGAATGTTCTAAGGGTGTTGACCCTTTTTAGAAAAGAAATTGATTTTTTTGTCTTTTTGTAATTAAAATGAAATTAAAACTAACTAATGACTAATTAATTAATTTAATTAAAAGAAAATGTATTTTTTTGTGTTTTTATGTTTTTATGAAATAAAAGAAAATAATTAAAATTCTAAGTTAAGCTATTTCTAAATTATTTTAATTGTTAAAAGAAAAGGTTAAAATGGCCTAATTAACACTAATTCAATTATTGTTTATTTACAAAAATAATAGGAAAATAATAATAATAATAATAATGTTAATTCTATTTTTTTGATTTTTTTATAAAAAATATTAGTTAAGTTAATAAGTTATAAAATAAAAAAGGTTAGAAATTAAATTGGAAAATAAAAATGAAAAGAAAAGAAATAACCAAGGGAAGGGGGTATTGGGCCAGGAAGGAGGGTGTGAGATTGAGATTTAAGGCCCACTAAAGCTTCAACTCGTTTGACTTTTTGGATAGCCTACGCATGCGCTGACTCCAGAGCACCATGGTCCCCATGCTTGGCCCTTGGATCTGCATCTGTGGACGCTTGGAGCACTGGGATGGGAGGCTTATGGTACACCTCATCTTGGAATCTGCACAGGAAAGCGTTTGACAAAATAATATGGAAATTATAAGGGGACCTGGGAATCGAACCCAGGTCCCAGTGGTGAACGAACACGTCTCCCACCACTCAGCCAACTGCAATTATTTGTAGACAAAATAGATAATGACAATAATATGCAAAACAACAACTATGCTGGGAATTTTAAAAAGGCTCGCCATATATTTGAATGCACCAATCCAGTTCATCCATGCATCGTCTTCTTCGTTCTAAAACAAAAATCACAAGCAAATAGCGGGGGTTTTAACCCCCACAAAACATCAATGTCAAAAATATCGATTATCTATATGGTGAATATAAAAAAGGCGCGAGGTGTGCTTCCTGCTCGTCTCGTCACGCTGAGTTTGACCATGCCTGTTTGGAGTTCTAATTTTACAGCATGCCAAAACCCCCAATTCTAAACCTTGAAAACCCTAAAGCGTTTTAATGGCAAGTTGTGATTCTGTACAGGATAATGAAATTGAACAATGCCAAAAGCTTTGGGAAGGTGTCAGCAACACAAATCAATCAAAAGAATGTATTAAAAACGCATGGAATGTGATATGTAAATTTGGAAATGTATGCAAATCGTATGAGTTCTGTGGCACAAATTCTTGAGGCTTTTTGCTTAATTCTGATTGCCAAAAGTTCCTGGCAATGCAAGGAGTGTGTTTGGATTAAAAGGGAGGCTTGAAATATGCTGGAAGATAGTTTTCAGTTTGTGATTTTTCTCTTGAAAATTGGAAATTTGTTTGGCCGTTTTGGAGCTTTCTAGGTCGTGTATTGTGTTGGGAAAGCTTGCATATATGGTTTTGAATGAGCATCAATCCATATAATGAGCCTTGAAGCCTTGCAATTATGCTTGAGATTTTTCCATAACCTCCATTAAAGCAACTTACCATTCTTGTCAAAATTTGAATTTCTTGCTTGGAATAGGCCTTGCACGAATTTGGAAGGTGAATGATGGTGTATCAAAGCTATTCAAACTCAAAGATATCCCTCCATTAATTTTCTTGATTTTTATTTGAATTTTAAAGATTTAAAATGATTTAAATCAAATAAAATTAAATAAAAATGGAAAAATTAATTTTTAATCTTGAAATAAATTGTGGGACACGTGGGAGGCATGGCCAAGCTGAACCAAGTGGAAAAAGTGGGCCCCTTTTGTCAAAAATGAAATTTCAAGGATAGTTGACTTTGGCCATTTCACAAAAATTTCCCAACTTCTTCAATGCATATCTTGCTCAATTTTAAAGATATGAACATGTTCTTAGACATTTTGGAAAGGTCTTGAAGTCCTCTAACCAATGTCTTTGGTCCCATGTCATTTTGATTTACCAATCTCAAGTTATGGTGTTTGACTTAAAGTGCATTTTTGTTGACTTTTGAAAATGACCTATAATGTTGAAATTGATAACTTTTTGTGAGAGCATTTCATGGACTTGGAATGTGAATATGAATTGTAGGAAATGTCCTCCCCTTCAAGATGAGCATTGGATGGGATTCTTCTGATGAACCATGAAAAAGTTATGCCTTGGTCAAGTTGCAGTTGACTTTTCAGCTGTCCAAAAATAGAAACTTTTGCATCTTGATGATTTTTGAGCCATGCTTATGGAATCATGATCAAGACTTGATCAAATGATGATTTTGGCTTCAAAATAATATGTTGACCAAAAATTTTGACTTTTGACTGCCAAATGACCATTTTGCCCCTACAGTTGACTATGAAGCAATTAGGGTTTCTGACTGTGCAACTTGACCTTGTGAGCCTTGAAACTTGACATGTAGGTGCTTGACAATGTGTATGAGCATATGTGACTTGATTGAGCCCTTGAAAACCTCAACTTCCTTTTCCAGAACCAAAACCCTAATTTTGACTGTGTTAGGAGGCAATTGGACTGTGCAACCTTGAGGGATTTGGAAGCTTGATCTTGCCAAATCTTGAAGAATATGGGAGGGCAAATTTTGGGGTACAACAGTCGAAAACCTGATAAGAGTCACATTCAATGTTACAATTGTCAGAAGTATGGTCACTATTCGAGTGATTGTCCAGAAAAACGAAAGAATCAAGAAAGTGATGCAAAGCTTGCAAAACATGAAGAAGAAGAGATGATACTGATGGTCACAACAAGAGATGAAGATAGATTCAAGGACCACTGGTACTTGGATTCAGGATGTTCATCACATATGTCTGGAAGGAAAGACTGGTTTGTCAATATAAAGCCCTCAATGAAAAATATGGTAAAATTTGCAAATGACAATACCCTAGAAGCTAAAGGTATTGGTGATGTTATAATTATGAGGAAAGATGGCAAAAGGTCAGTAATCTCCAATGTGTTGTACATACCAGGCATGAAGAGCAATTTTCTCAATATAGGGCAGTTGGTCGAAAAGAATTATAAAGTGTCAATCGAAGATAAGATGATGAGAGTCGTTGATGCAAATGGGAGATTAATCTTGAAGGATCCTATGTCTTAGAATCGAACCTTCAAGATTGAACTAAATGTGATGGAGCACAAGTGCCTTTCGACTGCACCTAGCAGAAATGAATGGATATGGCATTATAGACTAGGCCATCTCAACTTCAAAGACATCAGAGATTTGAAGAGAAGAAATATGGTTTCAGGATTGCCAGAAATTGACATTCCAAATGAGGTATGTGAGGAATGTGTGCAGGAGAAGCAACACAAGAATAGCTTCAGCAAGGATGCAGGAAGCAGGTCGAAGGCTAGTCTTGAAGTCATATACTCTGATGTATATGGACCAATCCAGGTGGATTCGATGGGAGGTAACAAATACTTTATCACATTCATAGATGATTTCAGTTGAAAGCTATGGACTTACCTGATCAAGAAGAAAATTGAAGTGATCGAAGTATTTACCAAGTTTAAGTCTATGGTCGAAAGACAAAGTGGTCGAAAGCTCAAAGTTTTGAGAACTGATGGTGGTGGAGAATATGTGTCGAAAGACTTCAACAGATTATGTGAAAAGGAAGGGATTATGCATGAGGTGGTGCCACCCTATACTCCACAGCAAAATGGAATTGCAGAAAGGAAAAATCGAACCATCCTGAATATGGTGAGAAGTATGTTGAAAGGCAAGAATTTACCTAAAGAGTTTTGGGGTGAAGCTGTTTCGACTGCAACATACATTTTGAACAAATGTCCTACAAAGAAGCTAGAAGGAATTACTCCAGAAGAATGTTGTTATGGTGTGAAGCCTAGCTTGAGTCATCTGAAGGTATTTGGATCTATTACACATAGACATGTGCCAGATCAGTTGAGAAGAAAACTTGATGATAAGTCAAGTCAAATGATTCTAGTTGGATATCATTCGACAGAAGGCTACAAGTTGTTCGATCCAGTAAAAAAGCAGATTGTGATCAGCAGGGACATGATCATAGATGATTTTAAAGAATGGGATTGGACTGAAAATATCAAGAAATATTCAGTGGGAATCCTTCTTGAAGAGCCAGAAACTCAAGTCGAAAGAGAAGTTCGACAAGAGGAACCAACAGATATACCAAGAACAAGAAGGCCTCAAAGAACAAGACGCATGCCTGCAAGATTGCAAGATTGTATGATTACATCAGATGATGTAATAGATAATGAAGGTGAGCTAGTACATTATGCTTTCTATGCAGATGTCGAACCTGTTAATGCAGCTGAAGCATTAAAGGATTCGAAGTGGGTGAAAGCAATGAACGAAGAAGTAAAGTCTATCGAAGACAACAACACTTGGTCACTTGTCGAATTGCCTCAAGGCAAGAAGGCAATTGATGTCAAGTGGGTATACAAAGTGAAAACGAATTCGAAAGGTGAAGTAACTTGACACAAAGCAAGACTTGTGGCAAAAGGATTTCTACAGAAAGAAGGAATAGACTTCGATGAGTTTTTTGCACCTGTTGCTAGGATCGAAACAATCAGGTTGGTTGTTGGTCTAGCAGAAATAAACAGTTGGCACATATGTCAGATGGACGTGAAGTGTGCATTCCTAAATGGACCCTTATATGAAGAAGTCTATGTTAAACAACCAGTTGGGTTTGTAAAACATGACGAAGAAAGAAAGGTGTACAGGCTACAAAAAGCCTAGTATGGATTGAAACAAGCTCCAAGGGCTTGGAATAAGAAAATTGATAGTTTTCTAAGGGAGAAGGAATTTGTGAAGTGCACAAATGAACATGGAGTATATGTAAGAAGAAGCAAGAGTAAATTTCTTATACTATGTCTCTATGTAGATGATTTGTTGATAACAGGTAGCTGTAAAAGTGAGATCAAAGACTTCAAAGGTGATCTCAGCAAAGAATTCGAAATGTCTGATTTGGGTGAGATTTCATATTTCCTTGGTATCGAATTCTAAAAGAGCAGTAGAGGTTTGATGATGCATCAAAGAAGATATGCAGGAGAAATTCTCAAGAGGTTTGAGATGGAAGAATGCAACTCAACTTTGACACCTGCAGAACCAAGACTGCAACTGTCGAAAGATGAAGATGAAGATGATGTTGATCCAACCCAATACAGAAGACTTATTGGATCGTTGAGATATCTTTGTCATACAAGGCCTGGCTTAGCATATAGTGTAGGTATGGTAAGTAGATTCATGCAGAAGCCAAAGGTATCACATCTAGCAGTAGTGAAGAGGATACTAAGGTATCTCAAAGGAACTTTCGATTATGGAATTTTGTTTCCTGCAGTTGATAAAGGAAAAGAATGCAAGTTAGTAGGATACACTGATTCAAGTTGGTGTAGTGATGCTGAAGATCGAAAGTCAACAACAGAATATGTGTTTATGCTAGGTGGTGCACCAGTTGCTTGGAATTCAAGAAAGGAACCAGTAGTGGCATTATCATTATGCGAAGTAGAATACATGGCTGCTTCTCTTTGTGCATGTCAAGCAACTTGGATGGTGAACTTGGTCGAAGAGATAACAGGTAAAAATCATGGATCAATTACCATGAAGATCGAGAGCATGTCAGCTATCAATCTGGCGAAGAACCCAATAGCACATGGTCGAAGTAAGCACATCGAAATAAGGTTCCATTATCTTCGAGAGCAGGTAGCAGATGGGAAGATGAATTTGGAACACTGCAGAACTGAGAATCAGATTGCAGACATCATGACGAAGGGAGTGCAAGTAGAAGTATTTAGAAAGCTAAGATCCATGATGAACATAGATAGTTTAGACACAATGAATTAGGTGGTGTGTTAAATTGTAATCCAATGTGTCGAAACTATGTGTCGAAAAGATTTGATTTGTTTTAGATTTAAATAGATTTGATTTAAGTCTAGAATAAATTAGATTTCATTTAGTAAAAAAAAGATATTTTGGGCTTTGGGCTTAGGGTGTAAGCTCAGTTATAAATAGAGGGAGTAACCCATATTTTTGTAAGCAAGTCAAGAAATTCATTCACAGTATTTTGCAGTTGCAAAGTGAATAATAAAGTTTTCACAGTTTATGAGAAGAGAGAAACTGTGCAGAAATTATTTGTCTTGTCTTCTTCTCTTTGTTTGTCTCATAATTAAATTGTCATTGTGGTAGAAATTCATCAGACTTTGGTGAGTTTCCAACAATTTCATCATATATCTTTACTTTATCTGATTTCCTCACCATGACAATTTTAATTTTTTTCTCGTATTTAGATCAATAGTAAATTTTTACTAAATCATTATTCCAATGGCATAGATTTCAATAAGTAACATTTTTTTTCATATTTAGATCAACAAAAAACACCACCTTCTAATTTTCTTTTATTTTGATCATTATTATATTTTAGTCGTATATGTAAGATATTGTAATTTTTTCCGTATAGGTATTTATTAATTTTGAATGTTTTTAAAGAATCATTTTTATAAATATTTATCAATTTTAGAATTTAATATAGCAATAATACTAAATTTTATAAATAGCATACGTAACAATTGAAACTGAAAATTATATTTTATGTCTCTCTTCTTTATAATTTAAATTCCTTGAATAGTAGTATATAAAAAAATAAGTTAACATTTTTATAAAAAAATATTTTGAAAGTAACTAAATATATAATTTATAAATCATCAAGTTGTGATTATGCTCTCTCTTTGTAATTTCTAAGATATATAGAAATAATAAAACAAATACAACCAAGTATCCTAGAAGAACCGTTCAAAATAAATATAGAAAATAAAATCAAACTAAGATGTCAATTTGTTCTTTCTGATTATACTCATCTTTCTTCTACTCCATCGCTCTCTCCAATGTCGCTTGATCTCATTCATTCCTCCATCGTATCTAAACAACATAAGATCAAAACAACAGAAGACAAAAAAATGAAAAAGAAATCTCATCAAAACCAAAACAATAACAAACAACATCAATAAACAACATACCATCATCACAGTGATCTATATTAACTTATATTTCCTATGTATTGTACTTATAAAAATTGTACTTACAAAAATTGAAGAAATAAAAAAACAAACGCGATTTAATCTGAAGCATACATCGATAACTTCGTTCAACTTCATAAACTAAGAAAAATCTTTTACCAGTTTACCGATTTACCGATGAATGTTTAGTCTTTTACCGGTTTACAAAATAATCACTAAGAAAAGTGATTTGGATAGCTTGTTTGCACTTTTTCCTTTGTCGAAGTTGAAGAGATCTGAATGAAATTATTAGGAGAAAAATAAGAATCCAAAGATATCGGTGGGAGTGAGATAAAGAAAAAGGCTGATGTAGGTGCAAATAAAGTTATCGGGTTTAAGGTTATTTATGGGATATGTGTTGCATATGTATCGATTGTGGATTAATGGTTGTAGGAACCATTTTAGCATATGGACGATAAACTTTTTTGTAGCCCTGATTTACTAAATGTAAAACTGAAAAATATATAATAGGGGAATAATCAGATATAAATAAAATAGAAAAATAAACAAATGGAAAGGAGGAAGGTTAGGCCAACCACGTGGCAGGCTATGTGATCCGCAAGGATGAAGTTATTGACGTATTAAAAAAAATCATTTTTCAATATAAAAATAATTCTTTTATCTTTTAAATAATACGAATAAAAAATTAAAATTCATAATTAATTGTTCATCAAAATAAAATGTATAACAATAAGTTATTTACAATCTTATCTTCATCCACTCATAAAACCATCTTATGTGCACCCTCATTGCATCGTCCAATATTTCATCATATCTCTTTATTCTATCTGATTTTCTCATCATGAAAATTTTAATTTTTTTCTCATATTTAGATTAATAACAAATTTTTATTAAATCATTATTGCAATGGCATAGATTTCAGTAAGTAATATTTTTTTTTCATATTTAGTTAAACAAAAAACATCACCTTCTATTTTTCTCTTATTTGGATTATTATTATATTTTTGTCGTATATGTAAGATGTTGTAATTTTTTTATCGTATAGGTATTTATTTATTTTAAATGTTTTTAAAGAATCAATTTTATAAATATTTATCAATTTTAGTATATAATTTAGCAATAATAATAATTTTATAAATAACATACATAACAATTGAAACATAAACTTATATTTTATGTCTCTTTTCTTTATAATTTAAATTCCTTTAATAATAACATATAAACAATAAGGTAACATTTTTATAAAAAATTATTTCGAAAGTAACTAAATATATAATTTATAAATTATCAAATTGTGATTATACCCTCTCTTTGTGATTTCCAACATATATAGAAATAATAAAACAAATACAACCAAGTATCCTAGAAGAACCGTTCAAAATAAATATAGAAAATCAAATCAAACTAAGATGTCAATTGGTTCTTTCTCATTATACTCATCTTGCTTTGACTCCACCACTCTCTCCAATGTCACTTGATCTCATTCATTCCTCCATCGTATCTAATAAACATAAGATCAAAACAACAGAAGGAAAAAAATGAAAAAGAAAACTAATCAAAACCAAAAAAATAACAAACATCAGCAATTAACAACATACCATCATCACAGTGATCTATATTAACTTCTATTTCCTACATTATGTACTTACAAAAATTGTACTTACTAAAATTGAAGAATTGAAAAAACAAACGCAATTTAATTTGAAGCATACATCAATAATTTCATTCAACTCCATAGACTATTTAAACTGAAACATTAGAAGCCATGCATTTACCGATGAATGTTTGGTCTTTCAGCAGTTGACAAGAGAATCACTAAGAAAAGTGATTTGGCAACCCTGTTAGCACTCTTTCCTTTGTCGAAGTTGAAGAGATCTGAATGAAAATGTTATGAGACAAATATGAATCCAAAGATATCAGTGAGAGTGAGAAAAAGAATAGGGCCGATGTAGGTACAAATAAAGTTATTAATTTTAGGGTTATTTATGGGATATGAAATGCATATTTAACAGTTGTGGAGTAATGGTTGTAGGAACCGTTTTAGCATATGGAAGATAAACCGTTTTGTAACCGTCGTACACCAAATGTGAAACTATCATAGAAGTTGAAAGAAGAAATACCACGTAGGATGGTATAAGAAATATGCGTACAGGATAAATAAATAATAGTGGAATAATAATAAATAAAGAAATAGAAAAATAAACAATGGAAAGGAGGAAGGTTAGGCCATCCACATGGTTGGTTATGTGATCCGCACAGATGAAGTTATTGACGTATTAAAAAAATCATTCTTCAGTATAAAAATAAATCTTATATCTTTTAAGTAATACAAATAAAATATTAAAATTCATAATTAATTTTTCATCAAAATATAATATATAATAGCAAGTTATTTACAATCTTATCTTCATCCCCTCATAAAATCATGTTGTGTGCACCCTTCATTGTTTCGTCCAATATTTCATCACATCTCTTTACTCTATCTGATTTCCTCATCATGACAATTTTATTTTTTTTCTCATATTTAGATCAATAGCATATTTTTATTAAATCATTATTGCAATGGCATAGATTTCAATAGGTAACATTTTTTTCATATTTAGATAACCAAAAAACATCACATTCTATTTTTCTCTTATTTTGATCATTATTATATTTTTGTCGTATATGTCAGATGTTGAATTTGTTTTCTCGTATGGGTATTTATTTATTTTAAATGTTTTTAAAGAATCAATTTTATAAATATTTATCAATTTTAATATATAATTTAGCAATAATACTAAATTTTATAAATAGAATACGTAACAATTGAAACAGAAAGTTATATTTTAGGTCTCTCATCTTTATAATTTAAATTCCTTTAATATTAACATATAAACAATAATGTAACATTTTTGTAAAAAATTATTTCGAAAGTAACTAAATATATAATTTATAAATCATCAAGTTGTGATTATGCTCTCTCTTTGTAATTTCTAACATATATAGAAATAATAAAACAAATACAACCAAGTATCCTAGAAGAACCGTTCAAAATAAATATAGAAAATAAAATCAAACTAAGATGTCAATTGGTTCTTTCTGATTATACTCATCTTGCTTCAACTCCACCACTCTCTCCAATGTGGTTTGATCTCATTCATTCCTTCATCGTATCTAAACAACATAAGATCAAAACAACATAAGACAAAAAAAATTAAAAAGAAAACTCATCAAAACCAAAACAATAACAAACAACATCAATGAACAACATATCATCATCATAGTGATCTATATTTACTTCAATTTCCTACTAAATGTACTTACAAAAATTGAAGAAATCAAAAAACAAATGTGATTTAATCTGAAGCATACATCAATAATTTTGTTCAACTTCATAAACTATTTAAACTGAAACATTAGAAGTCGTGCATTTACCGATTAATGTTTAGTCTTTTACCGGTTTACAAAAGAATCACTAAGAAAAGTGATTTGGAAACCCTTTTTGCACTTTTTCCTTTGTCGAAGTTGAAGAGATCTGAATGAAGTTATTAGGAGAAAAATAAGAATCCAAAGATATCGGTGGGAGTAAGATAAAGAAAAAGGATGATGTAGGTGCAAATAAAGTTATTGGATTTAGGGTTATTTATGGGATATGTGTTGCATAAGTAACGATTGCGGATTAATGGTTGTAGGAACCGTTTTAGCATATGGACGATAAACTGTTTTGCAGCCGTGATTTACCAAACTGTCATAGAAGTTTTAAGAAGAAATATCATGTTGGGTGGAAGAAGAAATATGGGTACAGGAAAAATATATAATAGTGGAATAATCATAAATAAAGAAAATAGAAAAATAAACAAATGGAAAGGAGGAAGGTTAGGCCAACCAAGTGGCAGGGTATGTGATCCGCAAGGATGAAGTTATTGACGTATTAAAAAAAATCATTTTTTAGTATAAAAATAAATCTTGTATCTTTTAAATAATACGAATAAAAAATTAAAATTCATAATTAATTGTTTATCAAAATAAAATATATAACAACGAGTTATTTACAATCTTATGTTCATCCACTCTTAAAATCATCTTGTGTGCACCCTTCATTGCATCGTCCAATATTTCATCATATCTCCGTACTCTATCTGATATCCTCATCATGACAATTTTAATTTTTTTTCTCTCATATTTAGATCAATAGCACATTTTTATTAAATCATTATTGCAATGGCATAGATTTCATTAAGTAACATTTTTTTCTTCATATTTAGATAAACAAAAAACACAACCTTCTATTTTTCTCTTATTTTGATCATTATTATATTTTTGTCGTATATGTAAGATGTTGTAATTTTTTTCCTGCATAGGTATTTATTTATTTTAAATGTTTTTAAAGAATCAATTTTAGTATATAATTTAGCAATAATAATAAGTTTATAAATAGCATACAAAACAATTGAAACATAAAGTTATATTTTATGTCTCTCTTCTTTATAATTTAAATTCCTTTAATAGTAACATATAAACAATAAGGTAACATTTTTATAAATAATTATTTTGAAAGTAACTAAATAAATAATTTATAAATTATAAAATTGTGATTATACTCTCTCTTTGTGATTTCTAACATATATAGAAATAATAAAACAAATACAACCAAGTATCCTAGAAGAACCGTTCAAAATAAATATAGAAAATCAAATCAAACTAAGATGTCAATTGGTTCTTTCTGATTATACTCATCTTGCTTTGACTCCACCACTCTCTCCAATTTCACTTGATCTCATTGATTCCTCCATCGTATCTAAACAGCATCAGATCAAAACAAAAGAAGGGGAAAAATGAAAAAGAAAACTAATCAAAACCAAAACAATAACAAACATCATCAATTAACAACATATCATCATCACAGTGATCTATATTAACTTATATTTCCTATGTTCTGTACTTAAAAAAATTGTACTTACAAAAAATGAAGAAATGAAAAAACAAACACGATTTAATCTGAAGCATGCATCCATAATTGCATTCAACTCCATTTAAAAGCCATGCATTTACCGATGAATGTTTAGTCTTTCAGCAGTTGACAAGAGAATCACTAAGAAAAGTGATTTGGTAACCCTGTTTGCACTCTTTCCTTTGTCGAAGTTGAAGAGATCTGAATGAAGATGTTAGGAGACAAATATGAATCCAAAGATATCAGTGAGAGTGAGAAAAAGAAATGGGCCGATGTAGGTACAAATAAAGTTATTGGTTTTAGCGTTATTTATGGGATATGAAATGCATATTTAACAGTTGTGGAGTAATGGTTGTAGGAACCGTTTTAGCATAAGGAAGATAAACCATTTTGTAACCGTCATACACCAAATGTGAAACTATCATAGAAGTTGAAAGAAGAAATACCACGTCGGATGGAATAAGAAATATGCGTACATGATAAATAAATAATAGTGGAATAATACAAAATAAAGAAATAGAAAAATAAACAATGGAAATGTGGAAGGTTAGGCCAGCCGCATGGCTGGCTGTGTGATCCGCACGGATGAAGTTATTGATGTATTAAAAAAATCATTCTTCAATATAAAAATAAATGTTATATCTTTTAAATAATACAAATAAAATATTAAAATTCATAATTAATTGTTCATCAAAATATAATATATAATAGCAAGTTATTTTCAATCTTATCTTCATCCCCTCATAAAATCATGTTGTGTGCACCCTTCATTGTTTCATCCAATATTTCATCACATCTCTTTACTCTATCTGATTTCCTCATCATGACAATTTTAATTTTTTTTCTCATATTTAGATCAATAGCATATTTTTATTAAATCATTATTGCAATGGCATAGATTTCAATAAGTAACATTTTTTTCATATTTAGATAAACAAAAAACATCACATTCAATTTTTCTCTTATTTTGATCATTATTATATTTTTGTCGTATATGTCAGATGTTGTATTTTTTTCTCGTATGGGTATTTATTTATTTTAAATGTTTTTAAAGAATCAATTTTATAAATATTTATCAATTTTAATATATAATTTAGCAATAATAATAATTTTATAAATAGCATACAAAACAATTGAAACAGAAAGTTATATTTTATGTCTCTCATCTTTATAATTTAAATTCCTTTAGTAGTAACATATAAATAATAAGGTAACATAAGATCAAAAAAACATAAGATCAAAACAACAGAAGCAAAAAAATAGAAAAATAAAACTCATAAAAACCAGAAAACAATAGCAAACATCATGAATGAACAACATACCATCATCACAGTGATCTATATTAACTCCTGCTTCCTACGTATTATACTGACAAAATTTGTACTTACAAAAATTGAAGAAATAAATAAACAAACGCGATTTAATCTGAAGCATACATCGATAATATCATTCAACTTCAAAAACTATTTAAACTAAAACATTAGAAGTCGTGCATTTACCGATGAATATTTAGTCTTTTACCAATTGTCAAAAAGAATCACTAAGAAATATGATGAAGTTGTCAGGTGACAAATATGAATCCAAAGATATCGGTGGGAGTGAGAAAAAGAAAAAGGACGATGTAGGTACAAATAAAGTTATTAGGTTTAGGTTTATTTATGGGATGTGAAACGCATATGTAACGGTTCTGGAGTAATGGTTGTAGGAACCGTTTTAGCATATGGAAGATAAATTGTTTTGTAACGTCATACACCAAATGTGAAACTGTCATAGAAGTTGAAAGAAGAAATATCACATTGGAAGGAAGAATAAATATGTGTACAGGAGAAATAAATAATAGTTGAATAATAATAAATAAATAAAATAGAAAAATAAACAAATGGAAAGGAGGAAGGTTAGGTCAGCCACGTGGTAGGGTGTGTGATCCGCAAGGATGAAGAAATTGACGTATTAAAAAAAATCATTTTTCAGTATAAAAATAAATCTTGTATCTTTTAAATAATACAATAAAAAATTAAAATTCATAATTAATTGTTAATCAAAATATAACATATAATAGCAAGTTATTTACAATCTTATTTCCATCCACTCATAAAATCATCTTGTGTGCACTCTTCATTGTTTTGTCCAATATTTCATCATATCTCTTTACCTTATCTGATTTTCTCACCATGACAATTTTAATTTTTTCTCGTATTTAGATCAATACTAAATTTTTACTAAATCATTATTCCAATGGCATAGATTTCAATAAGTAACATTTTTTTTCATATTTAGATCAACAAAAAAACACCACCTTCTAATTTTCTTTTATTTTGATCATTATTATATTTTTCTCGTATATGTAAGATATTGTAATTTTTTTACCGTATAGCTATTTATTTATTTTGAATGTTTTTAAAGAATCATTTTTATAAATATTTATCAATTTTAGAATTTAATATAGAAATAATACTAAATTTTATAAATAGCATACGTAACAATTGAAACAGAAAATTATATTTTATGTTTCTCTTCTTTATAATTTAAATTCCTTGAATAGTAGTATATAAAAAAATAAGTTAACATTTTTATAAAAAAATATTTTGAAAGTAACTAAATATATAATTTATAAATCATCAAGTTGTGATTATGCTCTCTCTTTGTAATTTCTAACATATATAGAAATAATAAAACAAATACAACCAAGTATCCTAGAAGAACCGTCCAAATGTGAATCTGTCATAGAAGTTGAAACAAGAAATATCATGTTGGACGGAAGAAGAAATATGGGTACAGGAAAAGTAAATAATAGTGGAATAATCATAAATAAAGAAAATAGAAAAATAAAAAAATGGAAAGGAGGAAGGTTTGGCCAGCCACATGGCTGGCTGTGTCATCCGCAAGGATGAAGTTATTGACGTATTAAAAAAAATCATTTTTCAGTATAAAAATAAATCTTGTATCTTTTAAATAATACGAATAAAATATTAAAATTCATAATTAATTGTTCATCAAAATATAATATATAATAGAAAGTTATTATCAATCTTATCTTCATCCACTCATAAAATCATCTTGTGTGCACCCTTCGTTGTTTCGTCCAATATTTTATCACATCTTTTTACTCTATATGATTTCCTCATCATGACAATTTTAATTTTTTTTATCATATTTAGATCAATAGCATATTTTTATTAAATCATTATTGCAATGGCATAGATTTCAATAAGTAACATTTTTTTCATATTTTGATAAACAAAAAACATCACCTTCTATTTTTCTCTTATTTTGTTCATTATTAAATTTTTATCGTATATGTAAGATGTTGTAATTTTTTCCCGTATAGGTATTTATTTATTTTAAATGTTTTTAAAGAATCAATTTTATATATATTTATCAATTTTAATATATAATTTAGCAATAATAATAATTTTATAAATAGCATACAAAACAATTGAAACAGAAAGTTATATTTTATGTCTCTCTTCTTTATAATTTAAATTCCTTTAATAGTAGCATATAAACAATAAGGTAACATTTATGTAAAAAATTATTTCGAAAGTAACTAAATATATAATGTATAAATTACCAAATTGTGATTATACTCTCTCTTTGTGATTTCTAGCATATGTAGAAATAATAAAACAAACACAACCAAGTATCCTAGAAGAACCGTTCAAAATAAATATAGAAAATCAAATCAAACTAAGATGTCAATTGGTTCTTTTTGATTATTCTCATCCTGCTTTGACTCCACCACTCTCTCTAATGTCGCTTGTTCTCATTCATTCCTCCATCGTATCTAAACAACATAAGATCAAAACAACATAAGGAAAAAATGAAAAAGAAAACTCATCAAAACCAAAACAATAACAAATAACATCAATTAACAACATACCATCATCACAGTGATCTATATTAACTTTTATATTCTACTTACTGTACTTACAAATATTGTACTTACAATAATTGAAGAAATGAAAAACCAAACACTATTTAATCTGAAGCATATATCAATAATTTCATTCAACTTCACAAACTATTTAAACTGAAAGAATAGAAGTAATGCATTTATAGATGAATGTTTAGTCTTTCAGCCGTTGACAAGAAAATCACTAAGGAAAGTGATTTGGAAACCCTGTTTGCACTATTTCCTTTGTCTAAGTTGAAGAGATCTGAATGAAGATGTTAGGAGACAAATATGAATTCAAAGATATCGGCGTGAGTGAGAAAAATAAAAAGGCCATGTAGTTACAAATAAAGTTATTGGGTTTAGAGTTATTTATGGGATATGGAATGCATATGTAACGCTTGTGGAGTAATGGTTGTTGGAACGGTTTTAGCATATGGAACCTAAACTGTTTTGTAACTGTCATACACCAATTGTGAAACTATCATAGAAAAATAAAGAAAGGAAAGGAGGAAGGTTAGGCCAGCCACGTGGCAGGTTGTGTGATCCGCAAGGATGAAGTTATTGACGTATTAAAAAAACTTTTATTTAGTATAAAAATAAATCTTGTATCTTTTAAATAATACGAATAAAAAATTAAAATTCATAATAAATTGTTCATCAAAATATAACATATAATAGAATGTTATTTAAAATCTTATCTCCATCCACCCATAAAATTATCATGTGTGCACCCTTCATTATTTTGTCCATTATTTAATCATATCTCTTTACTCTATCTAATTTCCTCACCATGACAATTTTAATATTTTTCTCGTATTTAGATCCATAACACACTTTTACTAAATTATTGTTCCGATGGAATAGATTCCAATAAGTAACATTTTTTTCAAATTTAGATCATCAAAAACACTATCTTCTATTTTTCTCTTATTTTAGTCATTTTTATATTTTTGTCGTATATGTAAGATATTGTAATTTTTCCCGTATAGGTATTTATTTATTTTAAATGTTTTTAAAGAATAAATTTTATAAATATTTATCAATTTTAGAGTTTAATTTAGAAATAATATTAATTTTATAAATAGCATAATGTTGTACCGCAAAATTTTCCCTCTCATTTTATCAAGATTTCTCCTCACAAGACTCTTTGAACTCAAGGCCAATCTAGGGTTTGCTCTGCTCAAGACATCTCCTTGCACTGATGACCTGAATTAGGGTTTGAGTTTGCACAGGGATTTTTGGACTTTCAATGCTCAAAGTGACTTTCATACTTCATTTTGGACTTACAAGATTACCTCTACCAAGTTTCAAGCCTTGAATCAAATTTTTACCCAGTCAATTGGACAGTTGACCTAGAAATCAGTTGTATTGGGGAAAAAGTCAATTGTGGCCAATTTACAGTCAAACCTCATAATTTTTTATCCACATCAACATTATAGACTCATATGAACCATTTGATCAAGTTTGGACCAAAACTCCTCAAGAAATTTGATCAGATCATCAAAAGGGCAAAATGGTCATTTTTAGGGTTTTGACTGTATAAGGGCAATTTCTGATTTTTTACCTAGCCAATGGCAAATTGGGTTCAAGCATGGGTTCAAGGACTAAATGGCATCATCTTTACCTATTCACAAGGTTCAAAAGATCTCAATTGCATTGGATTGACAAATGAATTTTCCAATCAACTGATCAAAAATCAATTGTACACTGAAAAGTCAAACTTTGACTTTTTGGTCAAAATCAAGTGCCAAGGGTAATTTTTAATCAAGATGTGTCAAAACATGAAACTTGTTCATCAAGAAACCCAATTTTGAAAATTAGGGTTTAAGATTGAAAAATTTCATAAATTAGAATTTTTCTAAGTTATGAAATTTCCTTAATTTTTCCAAACTTTGCCCAACATTTTCACCATGATGCAATTGGATTCAAACAAAACTTCCAACATGAAAGTTGTATTCCTCCATAAAGTCTGCAACTTTGATTCATAAAGTTTTCCCAAAAGAAGCTTGGATCTCAAGTTATGATTTTTGGAACATGGGTCCATGAAACTTTTAACTTAGTGAAATTTTGCCCGAGTTTAGGCAGGATTTTGACCTATCTTCATGACCATTTTTCACATAGTTCCACTTGGAATCTCAAAATTCATTTCAAATATGGATTGTAGAGCATGTTACAATATTTCCAAAATGTCCAAGAACTCTCCAAAATCATTTATGGTTAGGGAGAATCGAAGGTTTGAATTTGGCAAAAACTCACTTTTGATCCATGGCATTTTCATGTTGATACAGGTTGCAACTTCCATCCAGCATTGTTTGTACTTGATTACAGGTCCCTATACCCTTTCATACTCAATAATTAAATGCAAATCCATTGGTTTGAGGCTTTGTTCTGATCATTGGAGGATTACATAAGAGATTAATCCAAAAATAGCAAAAAGGCAACATTGCCATTTTTGTCAAATTTGCTTTATATCAAATTGCATTCTTGAGCCTTGAATAAAATCTTGTACAGAAAACAATATCCATAAACTGAGGGGGCAAATATCATAGAGTGCAAGCTGGTAGATAGCCTGTACAGGCCTGTCTTGCATCACTTGTTACTTTTTCTTAAAATACAAGAAAACTTGCCAAAGAGCCACAACTTGCATATATGATATAACCAACTCTTGCAAGCTTTTGAAACAAGTTTTGTACATTGCCTTGTGCGAGAAACACGAATTGGTGAACCCTCAAGCCTTCCAAAACACCAAATCACATTCTTCTTGCAAAACAGGGCACTCCCTGCAGATTCACTTCCATCATACAAACCACTCGTGCGTTTTGCCCCAAACTTGTTCAAACACATTCCATATAACCTATCCAAGCTATCCCAACCATTGGACAGTGACTGTAACTCCATTTGCAAGCTTCACCATTTCTGTTTTCAGCTTGTGCAGGTTGAGTTCTACAAGCTTGTTCAAGCACATCCAAGGCAAACTAGGCATTGGGGAAGGTCAGAGGAAATTCAAGCAAGCTCCCAAGCATCTCAGGCCTCACTGAAAAGCTCCACATTTCCATACACGAGTTCATCTGAAACAGGTATTTTTCAACTTTCTATCTCTCTATTTAGGAATCATTAGGCTTAGGTTTGTGAATAAAAAATGTAGTACTCATAGCCCTGAAGCTGTACATATGCTCAGTTTTCATTTAAGTTAATCGTGTTAAGAGAATTTGATTCATGAACTTCCTGAAAAAATTAGGTTCGAAATTAGGGCCAGAGAAAATCTCTCTGGTCTTTCAGAGTTAGATTGAGTTTTTTATATGGTTGAAATCGTGGTTTAATACTCTACAAGTTTCATGTTGTGAGTTTTTGATTTCATGCAAAGAATAGAGAGAACAGAACTGGAGTTACAGGGCGCGCGTTTTTGTGTTTGACAAAGGTTGAAGATGAAGTCTGGGCTGGGCCTGGCCATTCCATGCTTTTTGCACCTCCAGCTTTACTGATTGCACCTCCCTTGGCCCATTTCTATTATTTTACATATTTTTGTATTTCTATTTTATTTTCTGACTTTTATTTATTTTTATAAACATTAAAATCACCAAAAATATTTTATTTAATATTCACATTTTTATTTTATTTTTTTTAATTATTTTTCTAACATGAAAATAATTTTTAGATAATATACCTTTATTTTATTTAATAAAAACTTGAAAATGATACATAAAAATATTATGCCTTTATTTTTATTATTTATACTTAAATAATATTTTTTCTAATATATTTTTATTTTTGTATATATTTTACTTTATTTTTTATTGTACATAAATAAATAATATTAATAAATATACTTTCTTAAAGAAAATTAGGGTTTTTATCCTTAATAAAAAATAATCTTTTATTTCTTTTTTTTATTA
This sequence comes from Vicia faba, assembly GCA_948472305.1. Taxonomy (NCBI): domain Eukaryota; kingdom Viridiplantae; phylum Streptophyta; class Magnoliopsida; order Fabales; family Fabaceae; genus Vicia; species Vicia faba. Next base: position 1,358,671,998 of record OX451741.1, read on the forward strand.
ATACATTAAATATTTTATTTTTACATACATAAAAATAAACAAAAACATTTTTTGCATATTCATAATATTTTGCATGTTTATTTAATTGACCATTTAAATACTTGCATATTTATTTATTTGTACCATTTATTTATTAGGGTTTTATTTTCTTGCAAATACTCCCTCATTCAAAAATTGTATCCCCCCCATATCAATGTTGTAATAGCTTAGGTTTACTTTGCGCACTTTATGCTTTCAAATATGCCATGTTAGAGATTAGGGCTTGTATGCAATGTCCAAAATCAAAAACAAATAGCTTGAATAATACAAAGACAAAAAAGCATGTAAATTGACAACACAATGCACACATGCACCCTTAGGGTTTCATCCACTTGTTGCCTTTTAAAATGGCCATGTTATGCATGTTAAGTATCTTGGCAAAACAAAAACAAAACAAAAGATCATAGTCCCTCGATGACGCTATCTTGGTTGCCTATACAAAATGATCTGGTCCCTCAAAAATTTGCTAAAGATACTTAGCACAATTACTATCATGGTCCATACGATGACCCACGCCTGTCCCGTTTAACATCCAAACACAAGGTTGTTTACCAAATGCAATGGTAAAACAACACTGTCAAAAAGGGTTAAAAATGTGTAGGAAAGATCTTTGAGTAAAATAGGGTAGACAACTCTTAGTTACTTGATCAAAACTTGCAAAAACATCCTTGCTATTTTCAAACACACCTCACAACACAATTTCAAAACATTTCCCAAAACAAACTTTCAAACATTGAAATATATTTTCAAAAGACAAATACACATTTGTATACATTCAAACAAGAATCATCACAAAGGTTGCCACAACGATGGCCTCTTTTCAAAACATTTTCAAAACCACACACAAAGCACCATTTCAAACAATTGAAAAGCAAAAGCAAGTGATCTAAACAAGTAACTAAGAGCCCATGGATAACCATGGATGAAAAGGGTGTTAGCACCTTCCCTTTTCATAATCTACCCCCCGAACCCAAGAAAACATCTCAAAGGTCTTTCCTGTGCTTTTTGACCTTTCCTTTGGATAAAATAAAAAGTCGGTGGCGACTCTTGCTAAATTGAAACATTTGCGAACACAAACACAAAACCTCAAGTCAGTTATCCCACCGTATCACAGAACTGGCGACTCTGCTGGGGACTAATCTAAAAGTGGGGTTACCTTAGGGTTTAGATCACCTTTACATGCTTACCTTGTTTTCTTTGATTTCTTTACACTTGGTTCTATTGTTTGGGTTTGAAATCCTCTACCCGGATTTGGGAAACATTCATAGGTAAATAGCAATACGTTGTGGAAACTGTGCGGGGTATACCGACATGGTTGAAGCAATAGCCATATTAGTGCGACATATTTGTGGGTACCGGTAGCCTTTGAGTCAATCAAAGAGAATACGAGGCCGCTGAGTGATGTCATGAAGCACTAATGAACTTTTAGAACCCTTACTTGACAATCTTGGCCTTATTAGGGGTAGTGAGATGACCGACTTTGGTGCAGTCTGAAGTTGGTAGATACTCGATACTACACTCATTGAGGGTTATTTTCTTGGAATATTTAGGTCGCCAGTTAAGTGGCTAAACTGAAACAATGAACACAGAAAATAATCCAGTGATATTAAGCTCCTTAGAACCTGGTTACTATTTATAGGATAGGTTGAGCCAACTAACTTCAAGAGGGTACTTACCTTTGAAACCCCATGCAAGCCTGAAACTAGGATCTTTTGTGACTTGTCTGTACATATACTTGTGCATGCATCATGAACATCATAAAGCATCATTTGCATCCACTAACCATTTCAAGGGTTTGGATCTTCATCTTTGTTCCTGTTTTGTAGGTAATGGAATCACTCCGCAGAAAAACAATTCAGGTCAACCTTGTGAGAATCCCTCCTCTACTCAAGGAGCTTGTTTCCAAGATTCCAGAGAATTCTCCCTTCAGTGAAAGACATGGTGGACTTCTCAACTTGGTCAACTCCAACATTAAATAAGACATGGTGAAAGTTCTCTTCCAGTTCTTTGACCCCCTACACCATTGCTTTACATTTCCTGATTACCAACTAGTTGCTACTTTGGAGGAATTTTATCAACTCCCGGGGATTCCTATTCTCCATCAACTACCCTACAACGGTACGAAAAGAGAGCCAAAGCCTGAAGATGTTGCTCAAGCCTTACACTTGCAACCATCTGATATCAAAGGTCATTGGGAAACCAGAAGTGGTGGCAAGGGTTTCTTGGCAAAGTTTATGTTTGAGAAGGCACAAGACTACTGGAATTATCTAGATCTGCAAGCTTTTGAAGTGATTGTAGCACTCCTCGTCTATGGGTTGGTCTTGTTCCCAAAGCCTGATCAGCTTATAGATGTGAATGTTGTCAAGATTTTCATATCTCGGAATCATGTGCCTACATTGCTTGGGGATATCCTCCACTCATTTCACACACGAACAATGAGGAAAAGAGGTGTTCTCATGTGTTGTACTCCTATTCTAGCAAGGTGGTTTATTTCTCACCTTCCCCAGTCAGTGTTGAAGAATGAACAAGGCTTGAGGTGGTCACAACGGTTGATGACTCTTACACATTCTGATGTTCATTGGTGTTCTCAGACCAGAGAAAATGTCATCATCATTGATCGTTGTGGGGAATTCCTTAATGTCCCACTACTTGGCATTAGGGGAGGCATTACCTACAACCCCTACTTGGCTTTGAGACAATTTGGGTATGCCCGAAGGGATGGCCCTCATGACATGCTGATTCCAGACTTTGTTTTTTACTTCGACAATGACGCTCAAGGACTTCGACAAAGGTTTATCCGAGCTTGGAGGATGCCCAACAAAGTGGACAGTAAGACACCGGGGCAGAAGAATTCCATCCCCCTTGAGCCTTACCTCAAGTGGGTACGAACTCGCGCTCAGATTCTTATGATGTCTTACCCCTACATTTTGCCCATGATCAAAGAGCCTGTTATGGAAGGAGAGGTTCCATACACCCTCCTACATCCTGACATGCCAACATCATTGGAAGATTTGCAAAAGAGTTGGATACAGCTCAAGGAAGAACGAAATACTTTTGAAGCCAGCTTCTACGCCAGTGAGAAGAAGGTTTTGGAAATTACTCGTCGACTCCACGAAGAGCAGACTCTCAACACCTACATAGCACCGAAGAGGATGCGCAACGTCTTTTTACCTTAGAATTTTGTATTATTTTTCCCATGGGGCATTTATGTACTAACAATTCTATCTTATTAATATGACGTGCGTTCTTTTTTGTTTACAACAAATTTGAATTTCTGAATCCTTGAATGCATTACATGAATAACATATCATTCATCATATGCATAAGCAAGTCTTCACACCAGGTTTCCTTATCTTTCTGCTGTTTATTTCAACAAGATGGATATAGAGCACACGGTCAAAGATCTACAAGCGCAGAATTCACAGTTCCAACAACTCCTCATGACCTTGGCAAAGGGACAAGAGGATCTTAAAGCACTGTTAGAGAAAGAAAAGGAAAAAGAAAAGAAGAAAAAGAAAAGAGCGGGTGTAGCTACTTTGGGGATAAGGTTTGAGAACCGGGATAGAAGGGTCCTAGATTTCCCCTCAACATCTGATGAAGGGGTTAGCAAAGGAAAGGGAGTTGCAGTGCCTTCCGAGTCTGAAGAAGAGGAAGAAGAAGAGGAGGATGAAGATTACTCTGAGCAGCAGTATCCTCCTGCAGACGACAAGTATAAGAATCTGGAAGAGCGTTTGGCAGCCATGGAGGTACAAAGAGTACCTGGGTTGGATTTCGAGGAGCTAGGGTTGGTTGCTGGGATTGTCATTCCCCCTAAATTCAAGGTGCCTACATTTTCAAAATATGATGGTTTGTATTGTCCAAAGATGCATCTGCGGTCTTACGTCAGAAAGATCCAACCTCATTCTTCTGATAAGGATCTGTGGGTCCACTTTTTTCAAGATAGTTTGTCGGGTACGCAATCGGATTGGTTCTACCAGCTTGAAAGATCTGATGTACATAACTGGGAGGATTTGGCTACTGCCTTTTATAGAAAATATCAATATAATGCAGATTTAGCACCTACCCGTACTCAATTACAGAGTATGGGTATGGCCTCTAATGAAGGCTTTAAGGAGTATGCCCAGAAGTGGCGGGACTTGGCTGGAAGGGTGCAGCCACCTTTGTCTGAGAGAGAGCTGGTGGATATGTTTTTGGGGACCCTGTCAGGTCCATTCTTTAATCACTTGATCAGGAGCTCATATGTAGGGTTCACCGAGTTAATTCTGACCGGTGAAAGGGTCGAAGCTGGTATTAAGAGCGGTAAAATTCAGAAGGACACATCTTCTTTCGCTGCCGTCAAGAAGACCTTTCCAGCCAAGAAATAGGTCTCAGATGTTTACTCCCAGAGAAATCAAGGAAGAGTCGAGCACCGACCAGCGGTAGGGGCTGTGATGATTCAGAATTCCACAACTGATCAACCTCGAAGAAGTCAACCCAGAACCAACCAAGCCAAGGTGGAAAGGCCAGCACGGCAATTCACCCGGATCAATATGACACCTGCTCAGGTTCTCCCTCATCTGTTAAAGTTAAACCTTACAAACTTAAAACAGGCGCCGAAAAACCCAAATACCTCTTCTCCCTACTACCATTCCAATGCAAAGTGTGCCTATCATTCGGACAGTGTGGGGCATGACACCAACAACTGTTGGGCCCTTAAAAATAAGATCCAGGATTTAATAGATGCCAAGGAGGTGGAGTTTGATGCCCCTGAAAAACATAATGTGATATCCGCTCCAATGCCAAAACATGGTCATAATGTCCATGCTGTTGTAGAAGATCTTTATGTTACTGCTATTGATGACTTAATGACTCCATTGCCAATGATCAAGATGAATCTGTTGAAAGCTAGGATTTTCCCGGGCTGTGAAAAAGATTGTTACCTTTGTTCGACCTTGCAATCCGACTGTCCGCTTTTAAAGTCAGGCATCCAACGCCTGATGGATAATCAAGAAATCCTCTTCAAGAAAACTCATGTTACTCTTGTTACTCCTGTTACTCCAATCAATGATGTTGCTATAATCACCATTTCCGACAATCTTTCTAAGGTCTCCAAAAGACCTGTTAAGATTACACCCGATCCAAAGATTGTACCGCTGAAGATTACTATGTCGGGGCCTATCCCATACAAGTCCTATAAGACAATACCGTGGAATTATGGAGGAGAGATCTTCTACCACGATGTTAAGCAGATTGAATCAGTGGAAGAGAATTCCGATGAAGAAACTCCCGACATAGGAAATATTGCGGGGACAAGTAAGATCACTCGTAGCGGAAGAATCTTCTCTCCGGAGATTGCTCCTCTGTTGTACCCCAAAATTTTCCCTCTCATGTTTTCCAATGTCTTCCCCCTGCATGGTTGATCACAAACTCTTTCCTAAGGAAAAGGAAAATTTTTGAGTGGTTCTTTAAGTACATTTCGATTGGCATTCAGAAAGACCTTTCGATTGGTATTCTGAAGGAGCCTTTCGATTGGAATTATGGACAAGCCCTTTGATTGGCATTCAGAAAGACCCTTCGATTGGTGTTCTGAAGGAGCCTTTCGATTGGCATTATGTCAAGGCCTTCGATTAGAATTCTGAAAGACCCTTCGATTGGTATTCTGAAGGAGCCTTTCGATTGGCATTATGGACAAGCACTTCGATTGGCATTATGTCAAGGCCTTCGATTGGCATGCCAAGGGATCCTTCGATTTAGCATTGTGTCAAGGAAGCTTCGATAGGCATGTTAACCATGTCCTTCGATTAGCATGAACCACACCTTTCGATTGTCCTGTTAACAAAGCCTTTCGATTGGAATTTTAATTAGTACCCTTCGATTGATCTTTGGACAAGGGCCATTCGAAGGAGGTCATCAAGAGGGCAATCAAGACAAAAGCGTCCAGGTTCATTCAAGAGACACAAATGTTTCAAAAAAGGAAAACTTTTAATGTGTCTGTTTCTTGTCTCATGGCATTTAATGGCCTATTTAATGGCTGTCTCTTGCCATTACTGCACCCTCACACCCCTATAAATACAGAGGCCAACATACATATCCAGGACACTAAAATTATACAACGAAACACACACACAAACTCTGCAGGAGAACACACACGGAAAAACACACAACAGGAAAACAAAAAACATTGGAGAGACGCTGCCCAGAATTTTCCAGGCCAAAGCAACCCTTCAACAAAAGCATCCACGCCTAGAAGCCCCAGATCGAAGGTTCCTACATCCAGGAAGCGCCCAAATTAAAATTCCAATCTGCTTGTAAGAAAGGGTAAATTATCCAACCTTGTTTTTTGCATAACATATCATTACTTGTTGTTACTTTCGATTTTCCATCCTAGACAGGATCAAAGGGCCTGGGTTTGGCACCCAGGTCATGTTTTTTGTTTGCTAACATTTGCTGCAGACATAGCCTGAAGAGACCCAGCAAGCGCAGGATCGAAGGGCCTGGGGTTCAATACCCAGGCCCTGCATTTTATTTCACTAACATACTTTTGCAGGTATAACATCTCAGATCGAAGGAGACACCTTCTCTGGATCGAACCCATTAGCATGCTGGATCGAAGGAGGCATCTCATTCCTGGATCGAAAGCCATGACTTCCATGATCAAAAGACAATCCTCTTCCTTGGATCGAAGGCTACTCACGCCTTACTGTCTGGCCCAATCGAAAGGACCATTTCCCTCCCTGGGTCGAAACTCCTTTTTATTCCCTGGATCGAAGGATCCCCCCTTGTATTTTATTTTTTGTTTTCATTGACATCTTTTTATCCTTTTAATTAACATTAAAATCAAAAAACCACAAAAAACATTAGGCTAGTTTTTTCTATTAAAATTAACTTTGTTAATTAATCTCTTAATTATCTTAACATTTTCAAAAAAAACTAAAATTAAATAGATTTAGATCATTTTCCCAAAATAAAATAAAACAACAAAAAGATTTTATTCTTAGGATTTTTAGAGTTTATTTTCAGATTCACGCGCGTTTATTTTATTGTGACTGCTTACTGGTTTGTAATAACTTAGCTAAGACTCTTACTTTACTGCTTTTATTTCCCCAATTTTTGGACATGTAAATAATCCCCCTCCCCGAAGCCTTGTAATAGCGTAGGATTTACAATTTCCGCACTTTAAATTCCTGTACATATATTAACTGTTTAGATGTATGCTAACTAGGATTGCATGACAAGATTAACCTTTAATTTAAAATCAACCGTAGCTCACCATAACATGTACAAAGATAATATAAACTGAAAATTGACACACTCGCACATGCCACTCTTAGGGTACGCCTCACTTGGTTGCCTCGAACGTGGTCATTGAGTATAGGATGTTTTAGAGGTCGCCCTCCTGTCTAAAGATCAAAGTTGCCTCGAAATGGTTGCCTCGGAAAAATGATCTAAGACATTAGGGTTACCCTAAGGCGTCCTAACATTGCTTTAGTGACCACACGTCCCTTAAATCAAATTGACCCGAAAACTCCAATGACGGTGCTACCTACTCCTCAATAGTGGGATAGCACTATCTAAAGGACATTTGCACAATTAAATTCCTTTTTGAGTAGTTAGAGGTTCTTAAGTACTTGCTCCTTTTAAAAACAAAACAAAACTTTTCGCACTTACACTCTCTTCAAAAATAAAACTCTTTTCAAAACCCACAATCACAAAGAAAAGCAAACCTTTTGAAAACATAGTGAGCAAGTACCTAAGAGCCCATGGATAACCACGGATAGAAAGGGTGCTAACACCTTCCCTTTCTATAATCTACCTCCCGAACCCGAGAAACATCTCGAAAAGGAATTTTTCTATGCTTTTGTCCTTTCCTCATTGGATAAACTAAAAGACGGTGGCGACTCTTGCTTACCGCGACATTTTGCAAAAACAAACGCAAACGCGAACCAGCATTCCAAAAACAGTCAGTTCTCATTCCCACCGATCACAGAACTGGCGACTCTGCTGGGGAGTAATAAGTGAGGTGTACCTTAGGACTAGATCACTTGTGTTTTCATTTGTATTTCTTTGTATGCTTTTAATTTTGTGGGCTTGTATCGGAGTTCTATAAATCCTCCACCTGGATTTAGGAAACATTCATAGATAGCAATGTGTTGTGGAAATTGTGCGGGGTATACCGACACGGTTGAAGCAATAGCTATATTAGTGCGACATAATTGTGAGTACCGGTAACCCTTGAGTTAAGTTAAGGAGAGTACGGGGCCGCTGAGTGATGTCACTAAGCACTAATGACCTAGAACCTAACTTGACTATCTTGGCCTTTTTTAGGGGTAGTGAGATGACCGACTTTGGCGCAGTCCGAAGTTGGTAGATACTCGATACTACACTCATTGAGGATTGTTTTCTTGGAATATTTTGGTCGCTAGTTCAGTGGCTAAACCAAAACGATGAACATAGAAAACAATCCAATGATATTGAGCTCCTTAGAACCCGGTTACTATTTATAGGACAGGTTTTGAGCCAACTAAACTCAAGAGGGTACTTACCTATGAAACTCCATGCCAGCCTAAACTTAAGGCTGTTTGTGTGACTTGTGTGCTTTCAAACTTGAACTACTTGCACATACTTGTTATCTGACAACATGGGTTCCCTACAGGTTTTGTTTACAGTCCTTATCCAATAATTTGGATTTATTGCATGGCTTACTTACATCACCTCACACTTTTGCTTAAACGCATAGCATACACATCATAACATCATACCTTAACATTTCCTTAACCATTTCATGGATCTCAAGGGTCTGTGATGCAGGTTATGGTAAATCAAAAGTCCAGCAAGGGGAAAAAGGGGATTTATTTTCCTCTAGCCAAAGTTGTCTAGAAATACAAGCACGATTACTTGAGTCAGGGGCTATGACCCACTCGATATGGTGAGCTTGACTCTTGAAGAAGGACTCTCAGCAACATGAAGTTCCTTCAATCAAGCTACCAGATTCAGATTCTAACAGTTTCTTGTTTACCCCGCGAGATCCTTGAAAACATTGCATACATATATCATACATATCATTGCATAACAGGTCTCCCAGTACAAGTCTCTTATCTTCTTCGTTGTTTATTTCAGCAATCATCATGTCTACTGAATGTTCCACTGAGCAAGCTATCAAGGCCCTCCAGGCCCAGAATTCCCAATTTCAAGAGTTGGTCATGATCCTAGCTAAGGGTCAGCATGACCTGAAGACTTTGATTCTGAAGGAGAAAAAGAAGAAGAAAAAGAGGACCATCTTGTTCAACACTGGACGCAGGTTTGGAAACGGGCTGCAGAACGACGTCGATCTAACCACCCCATCTGAAGGGAAAGACAGTCCACAAGAAAGGAGGGCTCCTAGCCCTGAAGTCTCCGACAACGAGACGGACTATGATGAAGAACAATATCCTCCTGCTGAGGATAAGTACAAATAGCTGGAAGATCGTTTGAACGCCATGGAGATACAGAAGGTGTCCGGTCTGGACTTCGGAGATCTAGGTCTATCCTCTGGGGCGGTGATTCCCCATAAATTCAAGGCACCTGCCTTTGCCAAGTACGAAGGAGCTTCCTGTCCATAGCTACACCTCCGGTCATATGTGAGGAAGATTCAACCCTATACTACTGATAGAAATCTCTGGGTTCATTTCTTTCAAGATAGTCTGTCAGGGACTCAACTTAAATGGTTCTGTCAACTGGAAGGAGCTAACATCCGCAACTGGGAGGACCTTGCTGCTGCTTTTTACAAGCAATACCAGTATAATGCCGACCTTGCTCCCACGCGTACTCAGCTTCAGGGTATGTCTATGGGTACAGGCGAAGGCTTTAAGGACTACGCTCAGAAGTGGAGAGATCTTGCTGGAAGAGTCCAACCCCCTCTTTCTGATAGGGAGTTGGTGGACATGTTTCTTGGGACTTTGTCTGGTCCCTATTTCAAACAATTGATCAGAAGCTCCTCAGCCGGGTTCACCGAGCTAATACTGACCGGCGAAAGGGTCGAAGCTGGCATCAAAAGTGGGAGGATTCAAGAAGAAACACCTTCTGATGCTCAGAAAAATCCCTACAAAGGGAAGAAAGAGTCCAATGTTGTGTATGGTCAAAAGAGTCGTCATGATCAATATGTGGGGGCAACCCTGATCTCTGATCCAACGCCTGTTCAACAAAGACAGAGCAATAGGCGTAGGGTAAGATATCAAGAAAGGCAGTATACTAACATCAACATGCCTTTGTCTCAAGCGTTACAACATTTGCTGGAGTTGAAGCTAATCACGCTAAAGGATCCTCCTCAAAATCCTGACACTTCCTCTTCCAAGTATAACCCGGGTGTGAGATGTGCCTATCATTCTGACAGTCCTGGACATGACACCGACGACTGTTGGACTTTGAAGAACAAGATCCAAGACTTGATTGATGCCAAGGAGATCAAGTTTGATCACTGATCCTACGCCAAATCATTGAGAATGTCTTAGTTTCATTTGAATTTTCAATTTGAAATTTCTTTTGTTATTCAAACAATTATCTATTAATGCCAAACTTGGTTTCATTAATGCATTGCATATGTTTGTATTGATTTGATCCAATCATTTTAATTACATTTAAACTATGCTTTTTACTCATTCAACTCTTGCTAAAAGTTACAAGCCTTTAGAGGGAGGATGACGAAACAATGCCATAATCTCATACAGTATGCTTTTGGACAGACCTTGCTGACGATGTACAGGCATTTCTTTCAAATCCTAAACACTGGAGTTATAAGGAAGATAATCCCTAGTCAACCCCTTAGAGCCAAAGAAGTAGGAGTTTTCTGTTTTAAACACAAATTGAAACCTTTAATTTAAACCTGGGGCAGGGTAGTCTCTCAGTTAATTCAAAAGATGCGCATTGAAGTCGCAAAGCTCTCAGTTCATAATACAACGAACGACATCAAAAGCATTCCTCTGGAATAAAAATACAGTGGTTGTTCATTATCTCATAGGCAGTCAATTTCTCAAAAGAGAAAAAGCCCATTGAGCCAAAACCTATAAAGGAGGCTTAAGAAAGCTGGGGGCATCCCGCTGACTATAATCTCGAAAACAGAAACAGTCAGGCAAAAGTTAGGGATAATAAATCAAAAGAACGAGGTCGCTACAAATCCTCAACAACATGAAAAATGTTGCAAAAATGATGACTGCCTTCAAAAATCCAACTTATGTGAACCATCACCAAAACGTCGTTCTAAATTCGAATAGAGTTTGACGCACAATTAACTGAGTTTAGGATTGAAGAACATCACGAAGAGCGGGTGGGTACAAATATACTTTGAGCCTTTATCCTTTGTTTCTTAAGTCGTGAACCAAGCCATGTTACAACCCTTCAAAATTCCTAACTGAAGCATGGGTTAGTTCAAAAGCATACTGTTACAAAAGGTATCCTGACTCCTGTAAGGCTTTGTCCTAAATTTTGTGTTGAATTTGTCTTATAAAAAAAGTTTTCTGCTAAAAAACGCATTTTTCAAAACTTCAAGACAAGCATAAACTTTGCATTATTTGAATATCACTGTTTGCATTTGGCTATTTGTTTGACAGCGGAGAAATTCAGACAACGAATATCCGATGAACGAAAGCCCTCTCAGTGAACAAAATCACTTCAAAAAGGATGACACTTCCATTGACAAATCTCCTTCCAATCAAGGGGCATGGCAGGATCATCTTCCATTACCTGGGGCAGTCCAGTCAAGATTTCAAGAAATCTCTGAAGAAGTGCAGAGTAACCAGGGGCAAGTCGCCATCTCCGTCACTTGGGGCATTGAACATCAATCTCAGTGAAGGGTTACATGTAGTAAAACATTTCCAGGCAATGTCACAAACACTTGCTACTAGGGGAAATGACAAATCTCCCCAAAGTCTTTCTCATAGGATGACTCCCAGCAAGGGTTTAATCTCTGAAAACCTTTCCCCAGCTGAATCAACCTCAAGAATCCTCGAGGACTTCCCCCAACGGAGATATCACCTCTCTAGCGGACTGACGACATAGTTTATTTCTCCAACAAATGGAAGAACTCCCCAGCTTGAGTTTGCCTCTCTGACTACTACAAATCAAAGGACCACAACTCCTCTTCCCCAGTAGACTACTCTACAGTCCCCAGCAAGTTACTATGAAACCTGGACCCGACCAGATGTCAGTTTAACTTTGACTCCCTAGTAGAGCAACGAACAACCGATACTCCTGAACTTGTTCCTCAAGAATGAATCAATACTCTCCACAGAGTTCACAACTTCCCCAACGGAGTTCTCCTCAACAAAACAAGGATCCTCAGTGGAAACATTCTAAGCAAAGTTTGAAGACATACCTACTCTTCAACAGCAGTTAGGGATTTATTTTCCCAAACTCGGACGTACCACAATAGCATTTCATGATCATACATCATGACATGCGCATACATATTGCATACAGCATAATCTCATTTATTTTGAGAACATCATTACACAATGCATACATCATGACATTGCATACAACTAGCTCTTTACCTTTTCAGGAAAGATCGATCAATAGATAAAAGTCATTACCTTTTGGAGTAGCAGTCATCAAAGATTCCTTCATCATTCCGTTGAGGTAGTAATCGTCCAAGATTCCTTCATCATCCTGCTGAGGTAGTAATCGTCCAAGTTTCCTTCATCATCCTGCTGAGGTAGTAATCGTCCAAGATTCCTTCATCGTCCCGCTGAGGTAGTAATCGTCCAAGATTCCTTCATCATCCTACTGAGGTAGAATTCATCCAAGATTCCTTCATCATCCCGCTGAGGTAGTAGTCATCCAAGATTCCTTCATCATCCTGCTGAGGTAGTAATCGTCCAAGATTCCTTCATTGTCCTGCTGAGGTAGTAATCGTCCACGATTCCTTCATCATCCTGTTGAAGTAGTAATCGTCCAAGATTCCTTCATCATCCTACTGAGGTAGTAATCGTCCAAGATTCCTTCATCATCTTGCTGAGGTAGTAATCGTCCAAGATTCCTTCATCATCCTGCTGAAGTAGTAATCGTCCAAGATTCCTTCATCATCCTGTTGAGGTAGTAATCGTCCAAGATTCCTTCATCATCCTGCTGAGGTAGTAATCCTCCAAGATTCCTTCATCATTCTGCTGAAGTAGTAATCGTCCAAGATTCCTTCATCATCCTGCTGAGGTAGTAATCGTCCAAGATTCCTTCATCATCCTGCTGAGGTAGTAATCGTCCAAGATTCCTTCATCATCCTACTGAAGTAGTAATCATCTGTTGTACCCCAAAATTTGCCCTCCCATATCCTTCAAAGTTATGACAAGCAAATGGTTCAAGGTCTACTCAAGGGATACACAGCCAAGCATCCTCCTAAGCCAGTCAAATTAGGGTTTTGGTTCCTGCAAGGAGGTTGAGGTTTTCAAGGGCTCAATCAAGTCCCATTTGCTCATATACATTGTCAAGCATCTACATGTCAAGTTTCAAGGCTCACAAGGTCAAGTTGCACAGTCAAAAACCCTAATTGCCTCACAATCAACTGCAGGGGCAAAATGGTCATTTGGCAGTCAAAAGTCAAAATTATTGGTCAACATCTTATTTTGAAGCCACAATCATCATTTGATCAAGTCTTGATCATGATTCCACAAGAATGGCTCAAAAATCATCAAGATGCAAAAGTTTCTAGTTTTGGACAGCTGAAAAGTCAACTGTAACTTGACCAAGGCATAACTTTTTCATGGTTCATCAGAAAAACCCCATCCAATGCTCATCTTGAAGGGGAAGACATTTCCTACAATTCATCTTCACATTCCAAGCCCAAGAAATGCTCTCACAAAAAGTTATCAATTTCAACATTATAGGTCATTTTCAAAAGTCAACAAAAATGCACTTTAAGTCAAAGACCATAACTTGAGATTGGTAAATTCAAATGACATGGGACCAAAGGCATTGGTTAGAGGACTTCAAGTCCTTTCCAAAATGTCCAAGAACATGTTCATAGCTTCAAAATTGAGCAAGATATGCATTGGAGAAGTTGGGAAATTTTTGTGAAATGGCCAAAGTCAACTATCCTTGAAATTTCATTTTTGACAAAAAAGGGCCCACTTTTTCCACTTGGTTCAGCTTGGCCATGCCTCCCAAGTGTCCCACAATTTATTTCAAGATTAAAAATTAATTTTTCCATTTTTATTTAATTTTATTTGATTTAATTCATTTTAAATCTTTAAAATTCAAATAAAAATCAAAGAAATTAATGGAGGGATATTTTGTGGTTTGAATAGCTTTGACACACCATTATTTACATGCCAAACTAGTGCTAGACCTATTCCAAGCATAGAAATTCAAAATTGAAGCAAATATGGCAAGTGGTTTAATGGTGTTCATGACAAAATCAAAACTTCATGGCAAAGGCTTAAATGACCATTATTCTGATTGATACTCATTACAAAACACATGTGCAAGCCTTGGCAATGGCATTCACGACCTAGAAACACTCATACAACATAAGCAAATTTCAAAAATCCCAAGGAAAAGTGACAAACTGAAAATCACCTTGCAGCCCAATTCAAGCTTCCTTTTTGATCCAAACACACTCTTTACATCCCCAGGAGTCTATTGCTATAAAAAACGAGCCCTAACACCATCAGAATCAAAGCACATAACTCATACGGTTTGCCTTATTTCTCAAATCTGTATATCATATTTCATGAGCTTTTAATCCATTTTTTTGATTGGTTTGTATTGTTAGGGACCTTCTGAAGCTAATGAAACAGTTTAATTGAACTGAAACGCGTAGAATCACAATCCACCATGGGAGATATTTAGGTTTTTCAAAGCTTTCAAATTAGGGTTTTCTATATACTGTAAAATTAGACCTCAAGACCTATATGACTGGATTCGTTACAACAAGACGAACAAGAAGGACATGTCGCGCTCTTTTTATATGATCCATAGCGCTAATCGCTATTATTGACACTTTGTTTTGTGGGGGTTTAAAACCCCCGCTATGTGATTGCTTTTTTGTTTCAGGCCAGATGAAGAAGATGATGCGTGGATGAACTAGATTGGTGCATTCAAATATATGGCGCGCCTTTTTTTAAATTCCCAGCATAATTGTTGTTCTTGCATATTATTATCATTATCTATTTTGTTTACAAACAATTGCTGTTGGCTGAGTGGTGGTGAACGTGTCATGCAAGTGCTGGGACCTGGGTTTGATTCCCAGGTCCCCCATAATTCCAATGCTATTTTTTCCAATATGTTCTTGTGCAGATTCCCAAGCGCTGGACACCATAAGCCTCACACATCCAACGTGCCATGTGTCATCAGTGCAGATCCAAAGGACAAAAAGTGAGCAATACCATGCTCAGGAGTCAACAACACTCCACTCAATCCAAGAAGTCAAACGAGCTGAAGGTTCAAATGGGCCAGGATTCAACAATGCACCCTCAAATTCCAGCCCACACCCCCCTTGGGTTTACTTACTTTTTTTTCTTATTTTATTTTATTTTGTCATTTTCTTTTCTTTTATTTATTTGCCTTATTTTATTTTTTAATAATTAACATAATTAACATATTTTCACAAAAAAATAAAAAAAAATAGAATTAACATTATTATTATTATTATTCTCATATTATTTTTGTAAATAAAATATTAACAAATAAATAGTTTAATTAGGCAATTTTAATTTCTTTTCTTAATAATTAAAATAAATTTAGAATTAGGAAAAATTAACTTTTAGTTTTATTTCTTTTTATTTTATTTCATAAAAAACATAAAAAACACAAAATATTTTCTTTAATTAAATTAATTAATTAGTCATTAGTTAGTTTTAATTTCATTTCAATTAACAAAAAGACAAAAAAATCAATTTCTTTTCTAAAAAGGGTCAACACCCTTAGAACATTCCCGATTCTTTCTTTCGCGCGCGTTTTAGTTTTAATTCCTTATTTTGATTATTTCTGTAACTGCCTCCGGATGTAATAGTAATTAGGATTTTTCTGTTTTTATTTACTTTCCGTACTTATTTACCAAAAACGGGTCTTTTGTATTTTTTGGCGATGTATAGACCCGCGCCTTGTAATAGCGTAGGATTTATGTTTCCGCAATTTACTTTCCGCACCCCCTAACTGTTAAATGCATGAAAGAATGTATGGTAAATAAAAACAACTCGTAGCTCACTAATTACCAAGACAAACATTAACTGAATACAACACACAATGTACACACCACTTCTAGGGTACGCCTCACTTGTTGCCTTCGAAACGTGGTCGTCAAGTATAGGACGTTTTAGCAGTCGCTCTTATGTCCAAGATCCAGTTGCCTCGAAACAGTTGCCTCTAAACGGTTGCCTCGGATACAAAGGATATATGACATTAGAGTTACTTCTAAGGTGTCCTACCATTGCTTTGGTGACCACACTGTCCCGATAATCGAATTGACCCGAACACCTCCGACGATGGTGCTACCTACCTCTCAATGGTGGGATAACACTATCTAAAGGAATCTTACACAGCTTAATTCCTTAGAGTAGGTAGATTCTCTTAAGTACTTGCTCTTTTCAAAAACAAACAAAATACTTTTCAAACCTTACACTTTCAAAAGCTTTCAAAACAAATTTTTCAAACACTCTTGAGGACAGATACAAGAGTCATTCAGAAATCTTTCAAAGAAACTTTTTCAAACCCACTCACATTTGAAAAGAAAACATCATTTTGAAAACATAAGAGCAAGTACCTAAGAGCCCGTGGATAACCACGGATAGAAAGGGTGATAACACCTTCCCTTTCTATAAATCTACCTCCTGAACCGAGAGACATTCTCAATAAGGAATTTTGCTGTGCTTTTGTCCTTTCCATGTTGGAGAACATAAAAGACGGTGGCGACTCTTGCTTACCGCGACATTTCGTGAACGAGCTTAAAAAACAGTCAGTTCTCATTTCCACCGATCACAGAACTGGCGACTCTGCTGGGGAAACTTAAAGTGAGGTGTACCTTAGGATAGATCATACTTATGTTTTCAATTGCCTGATTTGTGTGCTTTAATATTATTGGGCCTGTCTTGGGAGTTCTATAGATCCTAACCTGGATCTGGGGATACCTCTTAGAAAGTAGCAACAAGACTGTGAGGGAACTGTGCGGGGTATACCGACACGGTTGAAGCAGTCTGCTACGTTGATGTGGCACTTTGGTGAGTACCGGTAACCCTTGAGTCAAGTCAAGGAGAGTACGGGGCCTTCGCGTGGTGTCGTGAAGTATCAACTGACCTTAGGAACCTTACTTGACCATCCCGGCCTCTTTAGGGTAGTGAGATAACTGACTTTGGTGCAGTCCGAAGTTGGTTGATACTCGATACTACACTCATTGAGGGTTGTTTTCTTGGGATATTTTGATCGCCAGTTCAGTGGCTAAATCGAAACAATGAACACAGAAAACAATCCAATGATATTGAGATCCTTAGAACCCGGTTACTTTTTATAGGACAGGTTTTGAGCCCACCAACTTCAAGAGGGTAATACCTAGACCCCATGCTGGCCTGAACTCTAAGGGCTGTCTTGTGTGACTTGTGTGCCTTACCATGTTTGCTTTTTGTGGATACTTGTGGTGTGTTTTATCATAATATCATAACATCATACAGCATCATATGCATCCACTAACCACTTCATGGGTTCGAATCTTCATCTTTGTTCTTGTTTTGTAGGACATGGAAACTATCCGCAGACAGACAATTCAGATCAATCTTATAAGAGTCCCTTCTTAGCTTAAAGAGCTTACATCCAGGATTCCCGAGAGCTCTTCTTTCAGTGAGAAACATGGAAGGCTCATCAGCTTGGTCAACACCAACATTGAGGAAGATATGATAAAGGTCCTCTTCCAGTTCTTTGACCCGTTGCACCACTGCTTTACCTTCCCGGATTATCCACTGGTGCCTACCTTGGAAGAGTTCTCCCAGCTTCTGAAGATCCCTATCCTTAGTCAACTACCCTACAACGGTACGGAAAGGGAACCAAAACTTGAAGAGGTTGCTAAAGCATTATGCCTACAACCATCTTACATTAAGGGACATTAGGAAGTTAGAAATGGTATCAAAGGGTTCTTGGCCAAGTTTCTGTTTGAGAAAGCACAAGAATGTTGGAACTCCCTTGACCTACAAGCCTTTGAAGAAGGTGTAGCCCTCATCGTCTATGGGTTGGTGTTGTTCCCTAATCCAGATCAGCTTATAGATATCCATGCTGTCAAGATCTTCATGTCCAGGAATCCTATACCTACGTTGCTTGGGGACATCCTTCACTCATGTTACACTCGAACCATGAGAAAAAGAGGTGTTCTCATGTGCTGCACTCCTCTTCTGGCAAGGTGGTTTATTTCGCACCTTCCACAATCAGTTTTGAAGAACGAGCGGGGTTTGATATGGTCACAACGATTGATGACCCTTACACATGCTGACATACATTGGTGTTCTCGGTCTAGAGAGAATGTCACTATCATTGATCATTGCGGGGAGTTTCCTAATGTTCCTTTACTTGAAATCAGAGGAGGTATTACTTACAACCCCTGTCTGGCCTTGAGGAAGTTTGGATACGCTCGGAGGGATGTCCCTCATGATATGTTGATTCCTGACATAGTTTTTGACTTCGACAACGATGCATAAGGACTTCGCCAGAGATTTATCAGAGCTTGGAGAATGCCCAACAGGGTAGATAGTAAGACACTGGGGCACAAGAACTCCATCCCCCTGGAGCCTTATCTCAAGTGGGTACGAGCCCGCTCCCAGAAGCTGGTGATGCCATATCCTCATGTTCTCCCTGTGATCAAAGAGCCAGTCTTGGAAGGAGAGGTGCCCTACACTGTTCAACATCTTGACATGCCTACATCCTGGGATGAAATGCAGAAAAGCTGGATCCAACTCAAGGAAGAACGGAATTCTCTTGAAGCCAGTCTACATGCCAGTGAGAAGAAGGTCTTGGAGCTCACCCGCCTAATGCACGAGGAAAAGACTCTCAACACTTACATTGCTCCAAAGAGGATGCGCAATGTCTTTTGGGATTAATTATTTTGTAATGTTTTGCCCATGAGGCCTTGATGTACTGAACAATTTATTTCCTAATAAAAAGTGTGTTCTTTTTTGGCTACAACGAATTTGAACTTTCGAACCCTTGAATGCATTGCATAAATAGCATAGCATGCATCATGTGAATAACAGGTACCCCTTTTTCTACAGGTTGCTTAATCTTCTTCGCTGTTTATTTCAGCACTCAGTCATCATGAATCCTGAACTCACTACCGAGCAAGCTATCAAGGCCCTCCAGGCCCAGAACGCCCAATTTCAGGAAATGTTCATGAACTTGGCCCAAGGACAACAAGAGCTGAAGGCTTTGCTCCTAAAGAAGAAGAAGAAGAGGACTGTGCTATTCAACACTGGGCGCAGACTCGGGAATACATTGCAAAATGAAGCTGAGAGGACTACTCCATCTGTGGGGGAGGGCAGTCACCAAGGGAGAGAGGTCCCTAGTCCTGTGGTCTCTGACACTGAGACAGACTTCAATGACGAACAGTACCCTCCTGCTGAGGACCGGTACAAACAACTGGAGGACAGGTTAAATTCTATGGAGATTCAACGTGTGCCTGGGTTGGATTTCAGAGACTTAGGGTTATCTTCTGGGGTGGTGATCCCACACAAGTTCAAGGCGCCTGCCTTTGTGAAGTATGACGGGGCATCCTGTCCTAAAATGCATCTCCGCTCTTATGTAAGGAAGATCCAGCCTTACACAACAGACAGGAACTTATGGATCCATTTCTTCCAGGAGAGTCTTTCAGGGACTCATCTCGAATGATATCATCAGCTGGATGGAACCAACATTCGTAACTGGGAGGATTTGGCCACTGCTTTTTACAAGCAGTATCAATATAATTCCGACCTCGCTCCTACGCGTACCCAACTCCAGGGTATGTCGCTAGGATCGGGAGAAGGTTTTAAGGAGTACGCACAAAAATAGAGGGATCTGGCTGGCAGGGTGCAGCCACCGTTGACAGATCGTGAGCTAGTGGACATGTTCTTGGGGACCCTATCCGGTCCATTCTTCAACCATCTCATTGGTAATTCCTCTGCTGGGTTTACTGACTTGATCCTGACTGGTGAGAGGATCGAAGCTGGTATAAAATCAGGGAAGATACAGAAGGGTGCCTCCTCAAATACTGAAAAGAAGCCCTTCAAGAAGGAAGCTAGTGTTGTGTATGGTCCAAGGAGACAGAATAAACCAGAACGCCGCCAAGCTGTCAACGCGGTAGTAATCTCAAAACCTGCTGCTGATCCTCAGCAATACAACCAGCCAAGAGCTGAGAGGCTCAAAAGGAAGTATACTCGGCTCAGCATGACTCTCTCTCAGATCTTACCACAACTGCTGTCAACTAGCCTGGTAACTGTCAAGGAAGCTCCGAAGATGGTAAACACAGCATCTCCGAAATACAACCCCAACGCCCGTTGTGCTTATCACTCTGATAGCCCGGGACATAACACAGATGATTGTTGGGCTCTGAGGAATAAGGTTCAAGACCTTATTGATGCTAAAGAGGTTCAGTTCGAGGCGCCCGAGAAGCCTAATGTGGTGACTGCTCCCATGCCTAACCATGGAGTAAATGCTATCGGGGATGAAGACGAAGCGGACGAATCTGAATTCGACAGCTAGATCTACCCGACGACCAACGGTGGACCTAGCAACTGGATTGCAAAAGACTTACCCCTATTACTTTTGTCACGCAGTAATGAACTCTTTTGTTTTAAAGTTGTAACAAACAATATTACTAAACTCTATTGGCCCGGTGTCTTACCCGGGGCACCGTGGTTTTATTTGTGAGGGCTTTTGTGTGTCACTTTCATATATCATGAATAAAAGCATTGGACGTTTTTCACATTTAAAATCTTGCATTCCCTTTCTTTATTTCTTTATTGCAAAACAGCTATATTTACACACACTCACCTATACAGGTTTCAATCCACTCTGGATCTCACTGGTAACGAATCTGCTACTGCCAGTTATGACTTCGAAAATCCGATCAACTTAGCCGAAGACGAAGGTGAAGATGATTGCGAAGTGCCTGGAGAGCTTGCAAGATTGTTACTCCAGGAAGAGAGGGTCATTCAGCCACATGAAGAGCCAGTGGAAACGGTAAATCTGGGTACTGAGACAGACAGAAAGGAAGTCAAGATTGGTGCTAATCTAGAGCTCAGTGTGGTACAACGGTTGATCCAGATGCTGCATGACTACATGGAAATCTTTGCCTGGTCCTACGAAGACATGCCTGGTTTGGACACCGACATTGTAGTTCATCACCTGCCTACCAAGGAAGACTGCCCGCCAGTAAAACAGAAGGTCTGCCATATGCGCCCAGAGATGTCCGAGAAAATCAAAGCTGAGGTTATGAAACAATTTGACGCCGGTTTTCTTGCAGTAACTTCTTACCCTCAGTGGGTTGCCAACGTGGTCCCGGTGCCTAAGAAAGATGGTAAGGTCCGAATGTGTGTTGATTAAAGGGATTTGAACAGGGCGAGCCCTAAGGATGATTTCCCTTTGCCTCACATCAACGTCCTGGTTGACAATACTGCTCTGCACAAGGTGTTCTCCTTCATGGACGGCTTTTCAGGTTATAATCAGATCAAGATGGCTCCTGAAGATATGGAAAAGACTACCTTTGTTACTCAGTGGGGCACCTTCTGCTACAAGGTCATGCCTTTTGGGTTGAAAAATGCTGGGGCAACCTACCAACATGCCATGATTGCTTTATTTCATGACATGATCCATCATGAGATTGAAGTGTATGTCGATGATATGATTGCAAGGTCCCAGACTGAGGAGAAACACCTTGACCATCTGCAGAAGCTGTTTGATCGTATGAAGTTGTATAAGCTGAGGTTGAACCCAAACAAGTGCACCTTTGGGGTGAGATCTGGAAAGCTACTGGGCTTCGTCGTAAGCGACAAAGGTATTCAAGTGGACCCTGCCAAGGTGAAAGCCATACAAGAGATGCCGGCTCCCAAGACAGAGAAGGAAGTCAGAGGATTTCTAGGACGACTGAATTACATTGCCCGATTCATCTCGCACCTAACTGCTACCTGTGAACCAATCTTCAAGCTGCTGAAGAAAGATCAGGTAGTACGTTGGAATGATGAATGTCAAGCCGCTTTCGACAGAATCAAAGAGTATCTCCAAGAACCACCCATTCTTATGCCACCAGTTGAAGGGAGACCTCTAATACTATACTTGATAGTACTTGACAGCTCAATGGGGTGTGTGCTGGGGCAGCATGACGAGTCTGGCCGAAAAGAGCACGCTATTTATTACCTTAGCAAAAAGTTTACCGACTATGAGACCCGATACTCACTGCTCGAGAAAACTTGCTGCGCTTTGGTATGGGCTGCTCGCCGGCTGAGATAGTATATGTTGACTCACACTACTCTGTTAATATCAAAGATGGATCCAATAAAGTACATATTTGAAAAGCCTTCTTTGTCCGGAAGAATAGCAAGATGGCAAATGATCTTGACCGAATAGGACATCCAGTATACAACTCAGAAAGCAATCAAGGGAAGTGTATTGGCAGACCATTTGGCACACCAGGCAGTGGACGACTACCAGTCAATGAACTTTGAGTTTCCAGACGAGAACATCATGGTAGTGACTGATTGTGAAGTACCTGGACCGGATGAAGGACCTGAGGAAGGATCCCGATGGTCTATTCACTTTGACGGAGCCTCCAACGCTTTGGGTAACGGTATTGGCGCTGTGATCATATCCCCAAAAGGCACTCATACCCCACTTACTGCCTGGCTATGTTTCAACTGCACCAACAACATGGCAGAGTATGAAGCATGTATCATGGGTCTTCAAGCTGCAATTGACCTAAGGATCAAGTTTCTAAGTGTCTTCGGAGATTCCTCTCTCGTGATCAATCAGATCAAAGGCGAGTGGGATACGAAACACCCAAACCTTATTCCTTACAAAGAATGTGTGTTGACATTGATCTGCCATTTCACGGAGATAACTTTTGAACACTTCCCAAGAGAGGAGAATCAGTTGGCGGACGCGTTAGCTATGATGTCTTCCATGTTGAAAGTCAAATGGGACAACGCGGCTCCCTAAATCATTATCTGGAAGTTAGATGAACCTGCATATTATTGTGATCTCGAGGCTGAAGAGGTAACTGAGAAACCCTGGTATCATGAGGTGAAGAGATACTTGGAAGCTCAAGAATACCCCGAGGGTGCATCTGTCAACGACAAAAAGTTTCTGAGAAGGTTCGCAGCGAAGTTCTTCCTCAGCAATGGCATTCTATACAAGCGAAACCATGATTCAACCTTACTGCATTGTGTGGATAAAACTGAAGCAGAAAGGATCATGGCAGAGCTGCATGAAGGTTGTTGTACCCCAAAATTTTCCCTCCCATATTCTTCAAAGTTTTGACAAACATCATCTCAATTTGCTCAAGTCTACTCAAGGGTTGCACAGTCAAACATCCTCCTAAGCCAGTCAAAATTAGGGTTTTGTTTCTTGCAAGGAAGTTGAGGTTTTCAAGGGCTCAATCAAGTCCTATATGCATATATACATTGTCAAGCATCTACATGTCAAGTTTCAAGACTCACAGCATCAAGTTGCACAGTCAAAAGCCCTAATTGCTTCACAACCAACTGCAGGGGCAAAATGGTCATTTGGCAGTCAAAAGTCAAAAAATTTGGTCAACATCTTATTTTGAAGCCACAATCATCATTTGATCAAGTCTTGATCATAATTCCACAAGAATGGCTCAAAAATCATCAAGATGCAAAAGTTTCCATTTTTGGATAGCTGAAAAGTCAACTGTAACTTGACCAGGGCATAATGTTTTCATGGTTTATCAGAAAAATCCCATCCAATGCTAATTTTGAAGGGGAGGACATTTCCTACAACTCATCTTCACATTCCAAGTCCAAGAAATGCTCTCACAAAAAGTTATCAATTTCAACATTATAGGTCATTTTCAAAAGTCAACAAAAAGGCATTTTAAGTCAAAGACCATAACTTGAGATTGGTTAATCAAAATGACATGGGACCAAAGACATTGGTTAGAGGACTTCAGGACCTTTCCAAAATGTCCAAGAACATGTTCATATGATCAAAATTGAGCAAGATACGCATTGGAGAAGT
The DNA here is from genome assembly GCA_948472305.1 of Vicia faba. Taxonomy (NCBI): domain Eukaryota; kingdom Viridiplantae; phylum Streptophyta; class Magnoliopsida; order Fabales; family Fabaceae; genus Vicia; species Vicia faba. The sequence goes on from OX451741.1 coordinate 1,358,696,184, forward strand.
TGGGAAATTTTTGTGAAATGGCCAAAGTCAACTATCCTTGAAACTTCAATTTTTGACAAAAGGGCCCACTTTTTTCCACTTGGTTCAGCCTTGTCATGCCACCCACGTGTCCCATGATTAATTTCAAGATTAAACATTAATTTTTCTATTTTTTATTTAATTTTATTGATTTAATTCATTTTAAATCCATAAAATTCAAATAAAAATCAAAAAAATTAATTCAATGATATATTGTGGTTTGAATGACCTTGATGAAGCATAATGCACCTACCAAATTCGTGTAAGGTCCATTTTAAGCATAAAATTCAAATTTGAACAAAATTGGCAAATTGCTTTAATGGTGGTTATGGAGAAATCCAAAGTTTAATTGCAATGGTTAAGAGCTCATAATAGTGATTGATTCTCACTCATTACTATATATAAGCCTTGCAAGCCTCATTCAAAAACGAAAAAAAGTGCACAAACGGCCAGAGCAAAGTTCAAAATTTGTCAAAAAAAGTGTGAGATCAAAAGGAGTTTTACAAGCATTTTCAGGCCAAAAGGAGAACGTGACTCTCTTCTTTGCCATACCCTGAAGCTAAAGCAACCCTTGCCACGTCCTAAGGTCCATTATCAAGCACTGTAAGTATTCCCAGGTCCCCTCAAAATCCCATATTATTTTTTCTTACATACTTGTGTGCAGGCTTCAAAGAAGGCTTATCATGCGCCTCACAAATCCAAAGCGCCAAGTGTCTCCAAGTGCAAATCCAATGGCCACAAGAGAAGGAGCATCATGTTCTCAGGTCAACACAGGCGCAGGAAATCTCCAAAGTCAAACCAAGCTGGCTTCTGAATGAGCCTCACAATTCCATTAACACCTCCAATCTGGCCCAAAACCCCCCTTGGGTTTGCAATTTTTATTTTGTCATTTTTATATTTTGTTTGTCTTATTTTATTTTTTCCCTTTTATTAACTATTAACATAATTAATTTATTTTCTATAAAAAAAAAATCAAAAAAGAACTAATATTATTATTATTATTATTAATTTCATTTTATTTTTGTAAATAAATACTAATAAATTGAGTTAAGTTTAATTAGGCAACTTTAACTTTTTTTTCTTAATAACTAAAATAAATTTAGAATTAGGTTTTTATTAACTATTAATTTTAATTATTTTATTTTATTTTCATTAAAAACATAAAAATACAAAAAAAAACATTTTTTCTTTTAATAAATTAAATAATTAGTTTTAATTCCATTTAATCACAAAAAAGACAAAAAAAATTCATTTCTTTTCTTAAAAGGGTCAACACCCTTAGGATGTTCCTGATTAATTTTTATTCGCGCGTATTTTTTATATTTTGATTATTATGTAACTGCTTCCAAGAATGTAATAGTAATTAGGTTTATTGCTTTCTTTACTTTTCGCACTTTATCAAAGCGGGTCTTTGTATTTTTGGCGATGTATAGACCCGCGCCTTGTAATAGCGTAGAATTTATATTCCCGCAATTTACTTTCCGCACCCCTAACTGTTAACAATGCATGAAAGAATGTATGTAAATAAATCCAATCCGTAGCTCACAAATAATATGTACAAGATAACATAAACTGAATTCAACACACATGCACATACCACTCTTAGGGTACGCCTCACTCGTTGCCTTCGAACGTGGTCATCAAGTATAGGGTGTCTTAGAGGTCGCCCTTTGTCTAAAGATCCAGTTGCCTCGAAACGGTTGCCTTGGATAAAAGGATCTAGGACATTAGGGTTACTTCTAAGATGTCCTACCATTGCTTCGGTGACCACACTGTCCCGAAATCGAATTGACCCGAACACCTCCAACGATGGTGCTACCTACCTCTCAATGGTGGGATAGCACTATCTAAAGGACTCTTACACAGCCTAATTCCTTAGGGTAGGTAGATTCTCCTGGGTACTTGCTCTTTTCAAACAAACAAAACAACTTTTTGCACCCATACTTTCTAAAGGTTTTCAAACAAATTTTTCAAACACTCTTGAGGACAGATACAAGAGTCATTCAGAAATCTTTCAATGAAACTTTTTCAAAACCCACACACATTTGAAAAGCAAACAATTTTTGAAAACATAAGAGCAAGTACCTAAGAGCTCGTGGATAACCACGGATAGAAAGGGTGCTAACACCTTCCCTTCCTATAAATCTACCTCCCGAACCGAGAAACATTCTCAAAGAAGGAATTTTGCTGTGCTTTTGTCCTTTCCATGTTGGAGAACATAAAAGACGGTGGCGACTCTTGCTTACCGCGACATTTCACGAACCAGCACTAAAAACAGTCAGTTCTATTTCCACCGATCACAGAACTGGCGACTCTGCTGGGGACTTAATAAGTGAGGTATACCTTAGGAATAATTCATCATCATGTGTTCAATTGCTTGCTTTGCTTGATTTAATATTGTGGGCCTGTTTTGGGAGTTTCATAGATCCTAACCCGAATCTGGGGGATACCTTCTTAGAAAGTAGCAACAAACTGTGAGGGAACTGTGTGGGGTATACCGACACGGTTGAAGCAGTTTGCTACGTTGATGTGGCACTTTGGTGAGTACCGGTAACCCTTGAGTCAAGTCAAGGAGAGTACGGGGCCGCCGCGTGGTGTCGTGAAGCATCAACTGACCTTAGGAACCTTACTTGACCATCCTGGCCTCTTTAGGGGTAGTGAGATGACCGACTTTGGTGCAGTCCGAAGTTGGTTGATACTCGATACTACACTCATTGAGGGTTGTTTTCTTGGAATATTTTGATCGCCAGTTCAGTGGCTAAATCAAAACAATGAACATAGAAAACAACCCAATGATATTGAGCTCCTTAGAACCCGGTTACTTTTGATAGGACAGGTTTTGAGCCCACCAACTTTAAGAGGGTAGTACCCCAAACTTCATGCTGGCCTAAACTCTAAGGGATGTCTTGTGTGACTTGTGTGCCTTCCAACTTGACTACTTGCATGCTTGTTATCTGACACATGAGTTCCTTGCAGGTTTTGTTTACAGTCCTTAATCTGGGCTTATAACAGGGTTGACTTACACCACTCCACATACATAACATCATACCATCATACCATTGCATACATCCTACATAAGGACTAATTCATTTCAAGGATCTCAAGGGTTTGTAATGCAGGTCATGATGAATCAAATGTCTAGCAAGGGGCAAAGGGAATTTATTTTCCCCTAGCCAAGGTTGATAACTCGAGTCAGGGGCTATGACCCACTCGATATGGTGAGCTTTGACTCTTGAAGAAGGACTCTCAACAACATGAAGTTCCTTCAATCAAGCTACCGAATTCAAATTCTAACAAGTTTCTCTATTTACCTCGCGAGATCCTTGAAAACATTGCATGCATACATACACATCATAACAGGTACCCTTTGTACAGATCGCTTACCTTCTTCGCTGTTTATTTCAGCAATGGCTTCCCAACAAGATAACCAGGGTCTTCAGGCTCAAGAGACTCAATTCAGGGAGATCTTCCTAAGCCTATCCAAGGGGCAGGAAGAGTTGAGGACACTCCTCATGGGGAATTTGGCCAAGAAAAGTCCCGAAGATGACAAGGACGAACGGCTGAAACGTCTGCAAGCTGAGGTAGATACAATGAGAACCCAGATGATGGGGAAAATGGCTCTCATCCAAGGCTTAGCTAGGGAGCAAGAAGAGTTGAGGACCATGATCAGTCAGCTTCATCAAGACAGATCCAACATGAAGCAACCAGTCCAAGTCAGGGACCAGGTCATTGATCAGCTTCGAAGAGGACAAGAGTCTGGTATGGTGAAGAATAGACCTCTCCAAATTACTACCACTTCACAGGTCCAACCACAACCTCGCCCAGAGCAACAGTTTGATCAGAGTAAGCCAGACAAGCCCATGAGGCAATCCACCCAGCTTAACATGTCGCTGTCCCAAGCTTTGCAACACCTGTTGAAGTTGAATCTGGTGACGTTGATAGGACCTCACCCTCATCCTAAGACTTCTTCACCTAACTATAATCCTGGGGACAGGTGCGCATACCATTCTAACAGCCCGGGGCATGATACTGACGACTGTTGGAAGTTGAGGTACAAGATCCAAAACCTGATCAATGAAGGATCAGTGGAATTCACCCAAGATGGTCAGGTCGAGTTCTTCTACTATCCCTGCGAGATTCACCATTTGAAATGACAAGCCCTGAGACTAGAAGACTTTTGTTCTTTCGAATGTTCAAGTTGTATTTTTCTTTGATTGTTTAAACAATTATTGTCATAACAAACTTTATTACTTTATCAATGCATCGCATATGTCTGTTTTGAATCAATATATTCGCATTCTCTATATTCAAACTACTTTCATTTTTTGTGGTGTTCAACTCTCAATTAATAATTCTAAGCCTCTTGAGGGAGGATGACGAAAACGATACCATAATCTACAGTATGCTTTTGAACAGACCCCGTTGATGAGGTACAGGCATTGTTTCAATTCCTAAACACTGGAGTTATAAGGATGATAATCCCTCGTCAACCCCTTTGAGCCAAAGAAGTAGGATTTTTCTTTTAGAAAATTAAAACCCTTAATCATAACCCAGGGCAGGGTAGTCTTCTCAGTTGATCCAAGTGCACAACGAATGACACCAAAGGATTCCTTACAAAACAAAAGACAGTGATGGTCCTGAATAATCATAAAGACGGGCAGTCATTATCCCTCAAAATAAAAGCCCATTAAGTCAAAACCTATGATGGAGACTTACAAAACTGGGGCATCCCGCTGACTGTGATCATGAAAGAAATAGTTCAGGCAAAAAACAGGGATAACGAAATAAAAAAGAAAGAGGTCCTACAAACCCTCAACCAAAAAAGGAAATGACTGCCTATTCAAAATAAACCGTCAGTATCTGAACCTTCACTGGTATATCAGATCAAAGACTCAAACAAAGTCTAAAGCACGATCAACTGAGTTTAGGTTTGAAGAACATCACGAAGAACGGGTGGGTACAAATAATTTGAGCCTTTATCCTTTGTTTCTTAAACCGTGAACCAGGCCACGTTACAACCCTTAAAAGTCCTAGCTGAAGCATGGGTTGGTTCGAAAGCATACTGTTACCAAAGGTATCCTGACTCCTTAAGGCTTGCGGTAAAATAACGAGTTGACATCACATTTTACAAAATTTACTTGTTTTATTGAAAACTTCATTTTTCAGAAACTTCAAGACAGACATAAGCTTTACATTTTTAATATAACATTGTTTGCATATGACTTTTTGTTCGAACAACAGAGAAATTCGCACGAAGAATATCTAATGAACAAAAGCACTCCCAATCAAGGGGCACGACGTGATCATTGTCCATCATCTGGGGCAGTTAAGTCAAGATTCGGAGAATCTCTCAAAAGGCCAACCAACTTGGGGCAAATCTCCATCTGGATCACTTGGGGAATTGAACGATCAAACGAAGATCTTCTGGTGGTATGGCGACACAACACTACTGACAGTGACAACTCCTTACATCCTGAGAGCACGGACATAGTTGGAAAAACACTACACATAAGCAAAGACCCGCTAGGTTGACACACCTAGGCAAAAATAAGGGCTTCCCGGCGAACCAAAAGGGTTCAGGAAAAAATAAGGGATAAAAATGAAAAAAATATGTACACCCGGCAAGTCGAAAACCTGAAAAGGCGGCTTGGGCAAAAGAGGGTATCCCGGTGGACTGAAAACCCGAAAGGGCGGTCCAGGAAAAAGTTAGGGATCAAAGCGTACGACTAGGTTCCGTCATCTCGTCACTTGCCTACCAGAAGAAGATTCGTCAATCGGCAGTTATCAAGCACCTCCACAAGGTATCTTCTTCTTCCACATCAGAAACAGGGGCAATCAGAATTGTCTAAGCGATCTAGTTGCTTTGTCCACCAAGGTACCAAGGTAAGTTCGGCTGAAGAACGACCAAGATGCCTCCACTCCCCGTAGAGTAGGATCAGATTCAACGCTCTCCCCAAGCAGAGTTAGTCTACTGTCAGCCTTAAGGAAGTTGGGTACCCCCAGAAAATCTCAATATTCCCCAACGGAGTATACAGATGTTCCTAAGCAAGCATCCCCGGCCGTCTTAATATAAGATTATTCCTCGGCGGAATACCAGACACCCCCAGTGGAGCCATTCCCCAGTACAGTTCAAAAGTTTCCCCAGGAGAGTTGAATCAATCTCCCCAGGAGATTCTAGGAGCTCATCCCCAGTAGATTCTGGAAGCTTATCACCGGCAGAGTACGAACGCTTCTCCCCGGCTTTATTCAAAGTTATTCCCCACCAAAACTTATAACTGGGTTATCCTCAGCTAATTACCCCGGAAAGATCGTCCTTGGCGAAGCTCTTCCTACCCCCAGCGGAGTTCATCAGAATCCTCAACAAAACATATCAACGGAATCCCCAGTGGAGTTATCATCAAAACCTCAACGAAGTGTCTCTTCCCACAGAGTAATTCCCCGCAGAGTAATCTCCTCAACAAGTTTATTCCCCAACGGAGTCATCTTCTCCTACCGGTTTATTCTTGCAATCATCATCCCCGGCGGAAACGAAGAACTCTACTCTTCAACATCAGCCCAAGATTCAAGCTCCCGGCGTTCGTCAAGGATTTATTTTTCTAGACGAAAATACATTCATAAACATTACATTATCATACACCATGACGCATGCATACGCATCATACAACACAAATCTCATTTATTTTTGAGAACATCTTAAAATCATGCAGTTCATGCATTGCATATGACTAATACTTTGCCTTTTCAGAAAAAAAAGTCAATCAAAAGATGATTACCATCTACCTTTACAGTTCCAGATCAACACCGGTAACAAGCCAGGAAAATTCTGTGGACGACTGATCATGGGTTAATATCCGAAACCAAACAGGACAATTATATACTTGATCATCCTCAGGCAACCCTACACCGGTTCCTTTTCTTTCAAAATAAGTCTTACACGGACTTATCATCAAAGTAACCCTACACCGGTTTCTTTTCTTTCAGAAGAAGTCTTACACGGACTTATCTCAAGATGACCTTACCCCGGTTCATCCAGAAGTTTTACACGAACTTATCCTGCGGTAACCTTACCCCGGTTCCTCCTGAAGTCTTACACGGACTTATCCCGAAGTAACCTTACCCCGGTTCCTCCAGAAGTCTTACATGGACTTATCCCGAAGTAACCTTACCCCGGTTCCTCTAGAAGTTTTACACGAACTTATCCCGAAGAAACCCTACACAGGTTCTCTCTTCCCAAAGATGCAGTTTTACACGGACTCATCATCAGAAACCCTACCCAGTTTTTACTTCTTCCAGGATGCAGTTTTACACGGACTCATCATCAAAGTAACCCCACACAGGTTCCCTTCTCAAACTCCAGACGTAGTTTTACACGGACTAGTCATCAGTAAACCCTACACAGGTTTCCTTCTCAGCTCTAGATGCGGTTTTACACGGACTCATCATCAAAGTAACCCTACACATGTTCCTTCTCTACTTCAGATGCAGTCTTATACGGACTCGTTATCAGTAAACCCTACACAGGTTTCCTTCCTCCAAAGATGCAGTTTTACACGAGCTCATCATCAGTCAACCCTACACAGGTGTCCTTCTTTCCAAGATGCAGTTTTACACGAGCTCATCATCAGGCAACCCTACACAGGTTCCCTCTTTCAACTTACAAAAATTACAATTCAACAGACCACCTCCAGATGGCATCTATAAGCCCATCCACCTATCAACAGTCTCCAAATGGCATCTATAAGCCCATTCCCGACAAGGTTCTATCACATCTCCAGATGGCATCTATAAGCCCATCCTCTTATCCACCATCTCTCCAAATGGCATCTGTAAGCCCATTCCCGACATCACATTGCTGATACCTCACTATGTGAGTGCAAATTTCTGGGCACTCTAGTGTTCAATCATCTTCCACCTTCGGATCACGAAAGGCACACAAGCCAATCTAAATCCTCAGGTCTAAGAAGATTGAACAGGGGAAACTGTTGTACCCCAAAATTTGCCCTCCCATATTCTTCAAAGTTTTGACAAACATCATCTCAATTTGCTCAAGTCTACTCAAGGGTTGCACAGTCAAACATCCTCCTAAGCTAGTCAAAATTAGGGTTTTGTTTCTTGCAAGGAAATTGAGGTTTTCAAGGGCTCAATCAAGTCCTATATGCCTATATACATTGTCAAGCATCTACATGTCAAGTTTCAAGACTCACAGCATCAAGTTGCACAGTCAAAAGCCCTAATTGCTTCACAACCAACTGCAGGGGCAAAATGGTCATTTGGCAGTCAAAAGTCAAAAAATTTGGTCAACATCTTATTTTAAAGCCACAATCATCATTTGATCAAGTCTTGATCATAATTCCACAAGAATGGCTCAAAAATCATCAAGATGCAAAAGTTTCCATTTTTGGACAGCTGAAAAGTCAACTGTAACTTGACCAGGGCATAGCGTTTTTATGGTTCATCAGAAAAATCCCATCCAATGCTCATTTTGAAGGGGAGGAAATTTCCTACAACTCATCTTCACATTCCAAGTCCAAGAAATGCTCTCACAAAAAGTTATCAATTTCAACATTATAGGTCATTTTCAAAAGTCAACAAAAAGGCATTTTAAGTCAAAGACCATAACTTGAGATTGGTAAATCAAAATGACATGGGACCAAAGACATTGGTTAGAGGACTTCAGGACCTTTCCAAAATGTCCAAGAACATGTTCATATGATCAAAATTGAGCAAGATACGCATTGGAGAAGTTGGGAAAAGTTTTGTGAAATGGCCAAAGTCAACTATCCTTGAAACTTCAATTTTTGACAAAAGGGCCCACTTTTTTCCACTTGGTTCAGCCTTGTCATGCCACCCACGTGTCCCATGATTAATTTCAAGATTAAACATTAATTTTTCTATTTTTATTTAATTTTATTGATTTAATTCATTTTAAATCCATAAAATTCAAATAAAAATTAAAAAAATTAATTCAATGATATCTTGTGGTTTGAATGACCTTGATGAAGCATAATGCACCTACCAAATTCGTGTAAGGTCCATTTTAAGCATAAAATTCAAATTTGAACAAAATTGGCAAATTGCTTTAATGGTGGTTATGGAGAAATCCAAAGTTTAATTGCAATGGTTAAGAGCTCATAATAGTGATTGATTCTCACTCATTACTATATATACAAGCCTTGCAAGCCTCATTCAAAAAAGAAAAAAAGTGCACAAACGGCCAGAGCAAAGTTCTAAGGTCCATTATCAAGCACTGTAAGTATTCCCAGGTCCCCTCAAAATCCCATATTATTTTTTCTTACATACTTGTGTGCAGGCTTCAAAGAAGGCTTATCATGCGCCTCACAAATCCAAAGCGCCAAGTGTCTTCAAGTGCAAATCCAATGGCCACAAGGGAAGGAGCATCATGTTCTCAGGTCAACACAGGCGCAGACAATCTCAAAAGTCAAACCAAGCTGGCTTCTGAATGGGCCTCACAATTCCATTAACACCTCCAATCTGGCCCAAAACCCCCCTTGGGTTTGCAATTTTTATTTTGTCATTTTTATATTTTGTTTGTCTTATTTTATTTTTTCCCTTTTATTAACTATTAACATAATTAATTTATTTTCTATAAAAAAAAATCAAAAAAGAACTAATATTATTATTATTATTAATTTCATTTTATTTTTGTAAATAAATACTAATAAATTGAGTTAAGTTTAATTAGGCAACTTTTACTTTTTTTTCTTAATAACTAAAATAAATTTAGAATTAGGTTTTTATTAACTATTAATTTTAATTCTTTTATTTATTTTCATTAAAAACATAAAAATACAAAAAAAAACATTTTTATTTTAATAAATTAAATAATTAGTTTTAATTCCATTTAATCACAAAAAAGACAAAAAAAATTCATTTCTTTTCTTAAAAGGGTCAACACCCTTAGGACGTTCCTGATTAATTTTTATTCGCGCGTATTTTTTATATTTTGATTATTATGTAACTGCTTCCAAGAATGTAATAGTAATTAGGTTTATTGCTTTCTTTACTTTTCGCCCTTTATCAAAGCGGGTCTTTGTATTTTTGGCGATGTATAGACCCGCGCCTTGTAATAGCGTATAATTTATATTTCCGCAATTTAATTTTCCGCACCCCTAACTGTTAACAATGTATGAAAGAATGTATGTAAATAAAACCAATCCGTAGCTCACAAATAACATGTACAAGATAACATAAACTGAATTCAACACACATGCACATACCACTCTTAGGGTACGCCTCACTCGTTGCCTTCGAACGTGGTCATCAAGTATAGGGTGTCTTAGAGGTCGCCCTTTGTCTAAAGATCCAGTTGCCTCGAAACGGTTGCCTCGGATAAAAGGATCTAGGACATTAGGGTTACTTCTAAGATGTCCTACCATTGCTTCGGTGACCACACTGTCCCGATAATCGAATTGACCCGAACACCTCCAACGATGGTGCTACCTACCTCTCAATGGTGGGATAGCACTATCTAAAGGACTCTTACACAGCCTAATTCCTTAGGGTAGGTAGATTCTCCTGGGTACTTGCTCTTTTCAAACAAACAAAACAACTTTTTGCACCCACACTTTCTAAAGGTTTTCAAACAAATTTTTCAAACACTCTTGAGGACAGATACAAGAGTCATTAAGAAATCTTTCAATGAAACTTTTTCAAAACCCACACACATTTGAAAAGCAAACAATTTTTGAAAACATAAGAGCAAGTACCTAAGAGCCCGTGGATAACCACGGATAGAAATGGTGCTAACACCTTCCCTTTCTATAAATCTACCTCCTGAACCGAGAAACATTCTCAAAGAAGGAATTTTGCTGTGCTTTTGTCCTTTCCATGTTGGAGAACATAAAAGACGTTGGCGACTCTTGCTTACCGCGACATTTTGCGAACCAGCACTAAAAAAAAATCAGTTCTATTTCCACCGATCACATAGGTACATTCGGAACACATTCCAGTGGACATACCATGGCAAAGAAAATCCTTCGGGCAGGATACTTCTGGTCCACAATGGAAGCCGACTGTTACCAACACTCTCGGACGTGTCACAAATGCCAGATATACGCTGATAAGGTGCATGTTCCTCCAGTTCCTCTGAACGTCTTGACAGCACCTTGACCTTTTGCAATGTGGGGCATTGATATGATCGGCGATATCAGACCTACGGCATCCAACGAGCATCGCTTCATCCTGGTAGCGATTGATTACTTTACAAAGTGGGTTGAAGCAGCTTCCTATGCTACGGTAACCAAGAACGTCGTGGCACGGTTCATTCGGCATAACCTGATCTGTCAATACGGCGTCCCGGAAAGGATCATTACAGACAATGGTACCAATCTTAACAACAAGATGATCATCGAACTCTGCGAGAAATTCAAGATACAGCACCACAGCTCTTCTCTTTACCGGCCGAAGATGAATGGGGCTTTCGAAGTGGCAAATAAGAATATCAAGAAGATTGTGCAGAAGATGACAGTTACCTACAAAGATTGGCACGAGATGTTACCGTTTGCTCTTCATGGGTACCGTACCTCAGCACGAACGTCAACAGGGGCAACTCCCTTTTCCTTGGTCTATGGCATGGAGGCAGTCTTGCCGATTGAAGTCCAGATACCCTCTCTCCGGATAATGAAGGATGCAGGTTTGAGCGAAGATGACTGGGTCCAGACTCGGCTTGATCAATTAAACCTAATTGACGAAAAGAGACTCACTGCTATTTGTCATGGTCAGACGTACCAGAAACGGATGATCAGGGCATTTAACAAGAAAGTCAGACCATAAGAGTATCATGTTGGGGACCTGGTAGTCAAGCGCATCATTCTTCCTCAAAGTGATCCCAGGGGCAAATGGACCCCTACGTACGAAGGGCCATTTGTGGTTAAACATGTCTTCTCGGGAGGAGCTATGATTCGAACCACCATGGATGGTGACGACCTTCCGCACCCCGCCAATGCAGATATAGTAAAAAGATACTACGCATGAATAAAAGACCCGCTAGGTTGACACACCTAGGAAAAAATAAGGGCTTCCCGGCGAACCAAAAGGGTTCGGGCAAAAATAAGGGATGAAATGAAAAAAATCTGTACACCCGACAATTCGAAAACCTGAAAGGGAGGCTTGGGCAAAAATGGGTATCCCGGTGGACTGAAAACCCGAAAGGGCGGTCCAGGCAAAAGTTAGGGATAAGCGTAATACTATGTCTCATTGGATCACCTTGCATCCAGAATTCAGTATCAACTATCAAGTTCAGACGGCATCGATCAGTCAGCTTCATCTTCAACTGAGCAGCAAAGTGATGAGACGCTTGAAGACATAAAGGCGATAGCAGAGTTGAAACCCAGTGGGACTTTTCACATAGTTGTTTTGTTTTCCTTTTCACAAATTGTATAAACTCTATTGTTCGGCGGCGTTCTCTTACTAGGACGTCAGCCTCTTGTATATAAACGCCTATTTACAGGCAAATTCAAAAATCAATACAAATCCATTTTTCCATACAAGTTGCCAATTGTTTTTTTTCCTTTTCATGTTTTGTTTTGTAAAGAACGTCCAATGTTCAATTGTGATATATGCATTTGACACTAATTGCTAATTCATAAATATTTGCATACAAAACAAAGGACTAATTACAGGCGACATCAGAAACAGGGGCAATAATAAGTTGTCCAAGCGATCTAGTTGCTCTGTCCACCAAGGTACCAAGGTAGGTTCGGCCGAAGAACGTAACCAGGATACCTTCACTCCCCCCAGAGTAAGACCAATCAGCAATACTCTCCCCGAGCAGAGTTGGTCTCCCATAAGCCCTACAAGGCACAGTGTCTCCAGCAAGCCAGCAACACTCTCCCCAAGCAGAGTTAGCCTACAGTCAACCTTATGGAAGTTGGGTATCCCCAGCAGATCCCAATATTCCCCAGCGGAGTATACAGACATTCCTGACAAGCATCCCCGGCAGTCTTGATCAAAGATTGTTCCCCGGCGGAATACAGACACCCCAGTGGAACCATTCCCCAGTACAGTCCAAAGTCTCCCAAGGAGAGTTGAATCAATCTCCCCAGTAGATTTTGGAAGCTTATCCCCTGCAGAGCACGAACACGTCTCCCCGGCTTTATTTAAAGATTATTCCCCACCAGGATATAACTGGGTTATCCTCAGCCAATTACCACGGAAAGATCGTCCCCGACGAAGTTCTTCCCACCCCCCAGTGGAGTTCATCAAATTCCCCATAACATATCAACGGTATCCCCAGCAGAGTTATCATCAAACCTCAGCGAAGTATCTCTTCCCACAGAGTATTCCCCGCAGAGTAACCTCTTCATCAAGTTTATTCCCCAACGGAGTCATCTTCTCCTACCGGATTATTCTTGCAATCATCATCCCCAGCGGAAACGAAGAACTCTACTCTTCAACATCAGCCTAGGATTTAACTGCCCGGCATTCGTCAAGGATTTATTTTCCTAGACGAAAATACATTCATAAACATATCACATTTCATACTTCCTGCTTACATACACAATGCATGCACATACGCATCATATCACACAATCTCGTCTATTTTGAGAACATCATGACATCATGCAATTCATACATCATGACATTGCATACAACTGATGTTTTACCTTTTCAGGAAAAAGGTCCATCCAAGGATAATCACTATCAACTATCGCAATTCCAGATTCGACACCTGTATCTAGCCAAGGCATGTCTGTGAGCGATCTATTTCCGGACTCGATTCCTGTATCCTGCCAGGGCACGTCTGAAGAGTTTGAAGATCTGATTCCTGTATCCAGCCAGGGCGTATCTGTTGACGATCTATTTCCGGACTCGATTCCTATATCCTTCTAGGGCACGTCTGAAGAGTTTGAAGATCCGATTCCTGTATCCAGCCAGGGCGTATCTGTTGACGACTATTTCCGGACTCGATTCCTGTATCCTTCCAGGGCACGTCTGAAGAGTTTGAAGATCCGATTCCTGTATCCAGCCAGGGTGTATCTGTTGACGACTATTTCCGGACTCGATTCCTGTATCCTACCAGGGCACGTCTGAAGAGTTTGAAGATCCGATTCCTGTATCCAGCCAGGGCGTATCTGTTGACGACTATTTCCGGACTCGATTCCTGTATCCTGCCAGGGCACGTCTGAAGAGTTTGAAGATCCGATTCCTGTATCCAACCAGGGCGTACCTGTTGACGACTATTTCCGGACTCGATTCCTGTATCCGCCCAGGGCACGTCTGAAGAGTTTGAAGATCCGATTCCTGTATCCAGCCAGGGCGTACCTGTTGACGATCTATTTCCGGACTCGATTCCTATATCCTGCCAGGGCACGTCTGAAGAGTTTGAAGATCTGATTCCTATATCCAGCCAGGGCGTATCTGTTGACGACTATTTCCGGACTCGATTCCTGTATCCTGCCAGGGCACGTCTGAAGAGTTTGAAGATCCGATTCCTGTATCCAGTCAGGGCGTATCTGTTGACGATTATTTCCGGACTCGATTCCTGTATCCTGCCAGGGAACGTCTGAAGAGTTTGAAGATCCGATTCCTGTATCCAGCCAGGGCGTATCTGTTGACGACTATTTCTGGACTCGATTCCTGTATCCTGCCAGGGCACGTCTGAAGAGTTTGAAGATCCGATTCCTGTATCCAGCCAGGCCGTATCTGTTGACGACTATTTACGGACTCGATTCTTGTATCCTGCCAGGGTACGTCTGAAGAGTTTGAAGATCCGATTCCTGTATCAAGCCAGGGCGTATCTGTTGACGACTATTTTCGGACTCGATTCCTGTATCCTGCCAGGGCACGTCTGAAGAGTTTGAAGATCCGATTCCTGTATCCAGCCAGGGCGTACCTGTTGACGACTATTTCTGGACTCGATTCCTGTATCCTGCCAGGGCACGTCTGAAGAGTTTGAAGATCCGATTCCTGTATCCAGCCAGGGCGTACCTGTTGACGACTATTTCCGGACTCGATTCCTGTATCCTGCCAGGGCACGTCTGAAGAGTTTGAAGATCCGATTCCTGTATCCAGCCAGGGCGTACCTGTTGACGACTATTTCCGGACTCGATTCCTGTATCCTGCCAAGGCACGTCTGAAGAGTTTGAAGATCCGATTCCTGTATCCAGCCAGGGCGTATCTGTTGACGACTATTTCCGGACTCGATTCCTGTATCCTGCCAGGGAACGTCTGAAGAGTTTGAAGATCTGATTCCTGTATCCAGCCAGGGCGTATCTGTTGACGACTATTTCCGGACTCGATTCCTGTATCCTGCCAGGGCACGTCTGAAGAGTTTGAAAATCCGATTCCTGTATCCAGCCAGGGCGTATCTGTTGAGGACTATTTCCGGACTCGATTCCTGTATCCTGCCTGGGCACGTCTGAAGAGTTTGAAGATTCGACTCCTGCATCCAGCCAGGGCATATCTGTTGACGAGTATTTCCAGATTCGATTCCTGTATCCAGCTAGGGCACGTCTGAAGAGTTTGATGATTCGACTCCTGCATCCAACCAGGGCATATCTGTTGACGACTATTTCCAGATTCGATTCCTGTATCCAGCCAGGGCACGTCTGAAGAGTTTGAAGATCAACCCCTGTAATAGGCCAAGTAATTATCTTTCTTTCTCAGGTACGCAAGTTCTCGCTAAGGAATCTCTTACGCGATCGACACCTAGATGGCATCTATAAGCCCATCCTCCCAACAGTTCCAAATGGCATCTATAAGCCCATTCCCGACAAGGTTCTGTCACATCTCCATATGGCATCTATAAGCCCATACTCCTATCCACCATCTCTCCAAATGGCATCTATAAGCCCATTCCCGCCAACACACTTTTGATACTCTATTATGTGAGTGCAAATTTCTGGGCACTTTAATGTTCAATCATCTTCCACCCTCGGATCACGAAAGGCACACAAGCAAATCTACATCCTCAGGTCTAAGAAGATTGAACAGGGGCAACTATTGTACCCCAAAATTTGCCCTCCCATATCCTTCAAAGTTATGACAAGCAAATGGTTCAAGGTCTACTCAAGGGCTACACAACCAAGCATCCTCCTAAGCCAGTCAAATTAGGGTTTTGGTTCCTGCAAGGAGGTTGAGGTTTTCAAGGGCTCAATCAAGTCCCATATGCTCATATACATTGTCAAGCATCTACATGTCAAGTTTCAAGGCTCACAAGGTCAAGTTGCACACTCAAAAACCCTAATTGCCTCACAATCAACTACAGGGGCAAAATGGTCATTTGGCAGTCAAAAGTCAAAATTTTTGGTCAACATCTTATTTTGAAGCAACAATCATCATTTGATCAAGTCTTGATCATGATTCCACAAGAATGGCTCAAAAATCATCAAGATGCAAAAGTTTCTATTTTTGGACAGTTGAAAAGTCAACTGTAACTTGACCAAGGCATAACTTTTTCATGGTTCATCAGAAAAACCCCATCCAATGCTCATCTTGAAGGGGAAGACATTTCCTACAATTCATCTTCACATTCCAAGCCCAAGAAATGCTCTCACAAAAAGTTATCAATTTCAACATTATAGGTCATTTTCAAAAGTCAACAAAAATGCACTTTAAGTCAAAGACCATAACTTGAGATTGGTAAATTCAAATGACATGGGACCAAAGGCATTGGTTAGAGGACTTCAAGTCCTTTCCAAAATGTCCAAGAACATGTTCATAGCTTCAAAATTGAGCAAGATATGCATTGGAGAAGTTGGGAAATATTTGTGAAATGGCCAAAGTCAACTATCCTTGAAATTTCATTTTTGACAAAAAAAGGGCCCACTTTTTCCACTTGGTTCAGCTTGGCCATGCCTCCCACGTGTCCCACAATTTATTTCAAGATTAAAAATTAATTTTTCCATTTTTATTTAATTTTATTTGATTTAATTCATTTTAAATCTTTAAAATTCAAATAAAAATCAAAGAAATTAATGGAGGGATATTTTGTGGTTTGAATAGCTTTGACACACCATTATTTACATGCCAAACTCGTGCTAGACCTATTCCAAGCATAGAAATTCAAAATTGAAGCAAATATGGCAAGTGGTTTAATGGTGTTCATGACAAAATCAAAACATCATGGCAAAGGCTTAAATGACCATTATTCTGATTGATACTCATTACAAAACACATGTGCAAGCCTTGGAAATGGCATTCACGACCTAGAAACACTCATACAACATAAGCAAATTTCAAAAATCCCAAGGAAAAGTGACAAACTGAAAACCACCTTGCAACCCAATTCAAGCTTCCTTTTTTATCCAAACACGCTCCTTACATCCCCAGGAGTCTATTGCTATAAAAAACGAGCCCTAACACCATCAGAATCAAAGCACACAACTCATACGGTTTGCCTTATTTCTCAAATTTGTATATCATATTTCATGAGCTTTTAATCCATTTTTTTGATTGGTTTGTATTGTTAGGGACCTTCTGAAGCTAATGAAACAGTTTAATTAAACTGAAACGCGTAGAATCACAATCCACCATGGGAGATATTTAGGTTTTTCAAAGCTTTCAAATTGGGGTTTTCTATATACTGTAAAATTAGACCTCAAGACCTATATGACTGGATTCGTTACAACAAGACGAACAAGAAGGACATGTCGCGCTCTTTTTATATGATCCATAGCGCTAATCGCTATTATTGACACTTTGTTTCGTGGGGGTTTAAAACCCCCGCTATGTGATTGCTTTTTTGTTTCAGGCCAGATGAAGAAGATGATGCGTGGATGAACTAGATTGGTGCATTCAAATATATGGCGCGCCTTTTTTAAAATTCCCAGCATAATTGTTGTTCTTGCATATTATTATCATTATCTATTTTGTTTACAAACAATTGCAGTTGGCTGAGTGGTGGTGAACGTGTCATGCAAGTGCTGGGACCTGGGTTCGATTCCCAGGTCCCTCATAATTCCAATTCTATTTTTTCCAATATGTTCTTGTGCAGATTCCCAAGCGCTGGACACCATAAGCCTCACACATCCAACGTGCCATGTGTCATCAGTGCAGATCCAAAGGACAAAAAGTGAGGAATACCATGCTCAGGAGTCAACAGCACTCCACTCAATCCAAGAAGTCAAACGAGCTGAAGGTTCAAATGGGCCAGGATTCAACAATGCACCCTCAAATTCCAGCCCACACCCCCCTTGGGTTTACTTACTTTTTTTTCTTATTTTATTTTGTTTTGTCATTTTCTTTTCTTTTATTTATTTGCCTTATTTTATTTTTTAATAATTAACATAATTAACATATTTTCACAAAAAAAATCAAAAAAATAGAATTAACATTATTATTATTATTATTATTCTCATATTATTTTTGTAAATAAAATATTAACAAATAAATAGTTTAATTAGGCAATTTCAATTTCTTTTCTTAATAATTAAAATAGATTTAGAATTAGGAACAATTAACTTTTAGTTTTATTTCTTTTTATTTTATTTCATAAAAAACATAAAAAACACAAAATATTTTCTTTAATTAAATTAATTAATTAGTCATTAGTTAGTTTTAATTTCATTTCAATTAACAAAAAGACAAAAAAATCAATTTCTTTTCTAAAAAGGGTCAACACCCTTAGAACATTCCCGATTCTTTCTTTCGCGCGCGTTTTAGTTTTAATTCCTTATTTTGATTATTTCTGTAACTGCCTCCGGATGTAATAGTAATTAGGATTTTTCTGTTTTTATTTACTTTCCGTACTTATTTACCAAAAACGGGTCTTTGTATTTTTTGGCGATGTATAGACCTGCGCCTTGTAATAGCGTAGGATTTATGTTTCCGCAATTTACTTTCCGCACCCCCTAACTGTTAAATGCATGTGTTGTACCCCAAAATTTTCCCTCCCATAATCTTCAAAGTTTTTCCAAGCATCACCTCATTTTGCTCAAGTCTACTCAAAGGCTACACAGTCAACCATCCTCCTAAGCCAGTCAAACTAGGGTTTTGGTTCTTGCAAGGAAGTTGAAGTTTTCAAGAGCTCAATCAAATCTCCTATGCTCATACACATTTTCAAGCACCTACATGTCAAGTTTCAAGGCTCACAAGGTCAAGTTGCACAGTCAAAAGTCCCATTTGCCCAACAGTCAACTGTAGGGGCAAAATGGTCATTTGGCAGTCAAAAGTCAAAAATTTAGGTCAACATCTTATTTTGAAGCCACAATCATCATTTGGACAAGTCTTGATCATGATTCTCAAAGTTTGGCTCAAAAAGTCTCAAGATGCAAAAGTTTCTATTTTTGGACAGCTGAAAAGTCAACTGTAACTTGACCAAGGCATAACTTTTTCATGGTTCATCAGAAAAATTCCATCCAATTCTCATCTTGAAGGGGAAGAAATTTCCTACAACTCATCTTCACATTCCAAGTCCAAGAAATTCTCTCACAAAAAGTTATCAATTTCAACATTATAGGTCATTTTCAAAAGTCAACAAAAAGGGACTTTAAGTCAAAGACCATAACTTGAAATTGGTAAATCCAAATGACATGGGACCAAAGACATGGGTTATAGGACTTCAAGACCTTTCCAAAATGTCCAAGAACATGATCAAAGCTTAAAAATTGAGCAAGATATGCATTGGAGAAGTTGGGAAATGTTTGTGAAATGGCCAAAATCATTTACCCTTGAAACTTCATTTTTGACAAAAGGGGCCCACTTTTTCCACTTGAATCAGCTTGGCCATGCTTCCCACGTGTCCCACATTTTATTTCAATATTTAAAATTAATTTTTTCATTTTGAATTGATTTTATTGGATTTAATTAATTTTAAATCTTTTAAAATCAAATGAAAATCAAAAAGGTTAATTAAGGGGGATATTTGGCTTTGATTAGCTTTGATACACCATTATGCATATTCCAAATTCGTGCAAAAGTCCAAATGAAGCAAGAATTCAAAATTGGCTCAAAAATGGAAGGTGTGTTAATGGAGGTTTATGTCAAAATCCTAAGCATCAATGCAAGGCATTATTGGCCTTAATTCTCATCCAAACACATTACATAAGAGGTATAGAAGCTATCACAAACAAAAGGAAGACCTAAGCTACGCCCAAAACTCAGAAGCAAACTTGCATTTTTTCCCAAAATTTTCAAAACTGAAAACACTTCTAGAGCTTGTTTCAGACCCTGATTCCTATCGAAACACGTTGCTGACATCCTAAGGAAGCTATTCCAATCAAATTCAACCCTTCATACGCAAAGAATCGGTATAACCAAGTCTGACCTTCTTTGAAAATTTTGATATTCGTATTTCATTATTCATACAACATTTTTAATTTTTAATCATGGATTTGGGCTAATGTGAATGTTTTGAAGCTGATAGCATGATTTAATTGAGTTTTCAAGGCCTGTAGCGAAATATGCCATGGGAATTTTCTAGGGTTGCAGGAGCTGTGAATTGGGGTTTCTTTCCTCTGAAAAAATTGGACCACGAGACCATTACCATTGCACTCGTGACATCCCAATGATTCCAAATCACCCATCGCGCTCAATTTATGATTGAACATGAGTTATTCACTATTATTCATAAGCCTGCGTTTTGGGGGGGTTTAAAACCCACGCTATCCTTTTTGTTACAGGAACAATTGGAGAAGAAGACTGCGTGGCACGACGTGAATGGAGAGTTTGAATTCTAGCGCCTTTTTTTTATTTCATAACGTTGATTTTGATTTTGTTTCATATTATTTATTTTTCATTACAATACAAAAGCGCCCAAATGGCTCCGTTGGTCAAGGCATTAGCTGGTAAACACTGGGACCTGGGTTCGAATCCCAGGTCCCCTCACATTATTTCTATTATTTTGTTTAACCCTTTCCCATGCAGTGCACCATTCAGTAACCCATCATACACCCAACGTTTGTGCTTGCCATGTGTCCCTAATGATCCATCCAGTGGCCAGGAACCAAGAGTCCATGGAATACTCCAGTCAACGCGTAAGCATGTGATTCAAAAAAGTCAGCAAAGGGCCTCCTCCTGTTGGGCCAGAATTCATCAAGCCACCTCCTTAATTGGGGTCAATACCCCACACAGTTTGCATTTTGTTTTCTTTCTTTTCATTTTTTTTATTTGTTTTATTTATTTTAATTAATTCATCAAAAACAATTTTCATAAAACAAAAAAATCAGAAAATCATAAAAATAAAAATATGTTTTATTTTAATTTAATTCATCAACATTTTTTTTTTGTAAATAAATTTCATAATCAATTTAGTTTTAATTTTAGGTTTTAACTTTAATGCATTTTTTTAATAAATTAAAAACAATTTAGAACTAGAGTTATTTAACTTTTAATTCCAATTTAATTTTCTTTAATTTCATAAATCCAAAAACATCCAAAAAAAATAAGTTATTTCTTTTATTTAATTTAATTAATTTATAATTTCGATTTAATTCCTTTAAAGGGTCCAACGCCCTCGCTTTCGCTTATATTTTCTTTTCGCGCGTTTATTTACATTTTTCTTTTAAATATTATGTAATTGCCCCAAGGCCTTGTAATAATAATTAGGACATTTACTTTCCGCATTTTATTTCAAATCGGGTCTTGGTTTAATTTGGCGTTGTAGACCCGCGCCTTTGTAATAGCGTATGACCTTTATTTTCCGCATTTTAATTCCCGCACCTTTTAACTGTTAATAATCACATGAAAGAATGTATGCCTAAATAAAATCAAAGCATAGCTCACCCAATGCATGACAAGACAAATAATAACTGAAAATGACACACAATTCACACACCACTCCTAGGGTACGCCTCACTGTTGCCTTGCCCCTCGAAACGTGGTCGTCGAGTACAGGACGTCTTAGTAAGTCCTTATGTCCATGAACATGGCATAAGGGTAGCTTCTAAGGTGTCCTACTGTTGCTCTGGTGATCACACTGTTGCCTTGCCCCTCGAAACATGGTCGTCGAGTATAGGACGTCTTAGTGAGTCCTTATGTTCCATTGATCTAGTTGCCTCGAAACGGTTGCCTCGAAACAAGTTGCCTCGGAATAAAAAGATCAATGGCATAAGGGTAGCTTCTAAGGTATCTTACTATTGCCCGGTGACCACATTGTCCCTAACCCTCGAATTGACCCGAACACCTCCAACGGTGGTGCTACCTACCTCTCAATGGTGGGATGGCATTACCTCAAGGACATTTACACAGACTAATTCCTTAGGGTAGGTAGATGACTCGTAGATACTTGATCTAATTCAAAACAAATCAAAAAAAACTTTTTTTCACACCGACACTTTGCAAAAAGCTTTCAAAAACAACTTTTCAAACACTCTTGAGGACTGATACAAGAGTCGATCTGAAACTTTGAAAGAAACTTTTTCAAACCCACACACTTTTGAAAAGCAAACAAACATTTTTGAAAATATAAGTGAGCAAGTATCTAAGAGCCCATGGATAACCATGGATAGAAAGGGTGCTAACACCTTCCCTTTCTATAAATCTACCTCCCGAACCGAGAACTAATCTCAATAAGGAATTTTTCTGTGCTTTTGTCCTTTCCATTTGGAGAAAATAAAAGACGGTGGCGACTCTTGCTTCCGCGACATTTCGCGAAACCAGCGTTAAACAGTCAGTTCTAGATCCACCGATCACAGAACTGGCGACTCTGCTGGGGAACACTTAAAGTGAGGTGTACCTTAGGACTAAGATCATTTGTGTTTTCAATTGTCTGAATTGTTTGCTTTATTATTGTGGGTACTGTCTTGGGAGTTTTATAGATCCTAACCCGGATCTGGGGATACCTTCTTAGAAAGTAGCAACAAGACTGTGAGGGAACTGTGCGGGGTATACCGACATGGTTGAAGCAGTCTGCTACGTTGATGTGGCACTTTGGTGTGTACCGGTAACCCTTGAGTTCAGTCAAGGAGAGTACGGGGCCTCCGCGTGGTGTCGTGAAGCATCAACTGACCTTAGGAACCTTAATTGAACTATCTTGGCCTCTTTAGGGTAGTGAGATAACTGACTTTGGTGCAGTCCGAGGTTGGTTGATACTCGATACTACACCCAATTGAGGGTTGCTTTCCTGGAATATTTCGGTCGCCAGTTCAGTGGCTAAATCGAAACGATGAACAATGAAAACAATCCAGTGATATTGGGACCCTTAGAACCCGATTACTTCTAATAGGACAGGTTGAGCCCACCAACTTCAAGAGGGTAATACCCAGACCTCATGCTGGCCTAAACTCTAAGGGCTTCTCTTGTGTGACTTGTGTGCCTTCCAACTTGACTACTTGTTATCTGACACTTGAGTTTTCTTGCAGGTTTTGTTTATAGTCCCTAATTGAGACTCATAACAGGGTTTATTGAGTTTTCTTGCAGGTCTTGTTTATAGTCCCTAATTGGGACTCATAACAGGGTTACTAAGTTCTTGCAGGTTTTGTTTATAGTCCCTAATTGAGACTCATAACAGGGTTTACTGAGTTTTCTTGCAGGTTTTGTTTATAGTCCTTAATTGGGACTCATAACAGGGTTACTGAGTTTCTTGCAGGTTTTGTTTACAGTCCTTAATAAGGGACTCATAACAGAGTTTACCCACATTACCCCATGCATCATGACATCATATCATTGCATACATCCTACATAAAGACTAACCCATTTCAAGGATCCCAAGGGCTTGTGATGCAGGTCATGATGAACCAACTGTCCAGCAAGGGGCAAAGGGGATTTATTTTCCTCTAGACAAGGTTGTCAGGGGCTATGACCCACTGGATATGGTGAGCCTTGACCCTTGAAGAAGGACTCTCGACAACATGAAGTTCCTTCAATCAAGTTACCAGTTTCCAACTCTAACAATTTTCTTGTTTACCCTGCGAGATCCTTGAAAACATTACATGCATATCAAACATGTCATTGCATTACAGGTACTCCTTTGACAGGTCACTTACCTTCGTCGCTGTTTATTTCAGCAATGGCTTCCCAACAAGATAACCAGGGTCTTCGTGCTCAAGAGACTCGGTTTAGGGAGATCTTCGTAAGCATATCCAAGGGGCAAGAAGAGTTAAGAACACTTCTCATGGGGAATTTGGCCAAGAGCAGTGATGAAGATGACAAGGACGAACGGCTGAAACGTCTACAAGCTGAAGTAGATACATTGAAAACCCAGATGCTGGGGCAAAGGGCTCTCATCCAAGGTCTAGCTCGGGAGCAAGAAGAGTTGAGGACCATGATCAGTCAGCTCCACCAAGAGAGACACCATATGAAGCAACCTGCCCAAGTCAGGGACCAGGTCTTTGATCAGCTTCCAAGAGGACAAGAACCTGGCATGGTGAAGAATAGAACTCTCCAAATTGCTACTACCTCACAGATCCAACTACAACCTCGCCCAGAGCAACAGGTTGATCTGAGTAGGCCAAGCAGGTCCAAGAGGCAGTTCACCCAACTCAACATGCCTTTGTTTCAAGCACTACAACACCTGCTGAGGTTGAATCTGATTACATTAAGGGCTCCTCCCCGGAACCCCAACATCTCTGCTCCTAACTATCATCCCAACAAAAGGTGTGCATATCACTCTGATAGTCCTGGACACGACACTGCCGACTGCTGGGCTCTGAAGAACAAGGTCCAGGATCTGATTAATGAAGGAGTAGTGGATTTCACCCAAGTGGGTCAAGCTGAGGTCTTCTGCCATCCCTACAAGATGCACCAGTTGAAGTAACAAGTCCTAAGACTAGAAGACTTTTGTTCATTAGAATTTTTCAAGTTGTAATTTTCATTTGATTGTTTAAACATTTGTTCATGTTAAACGTTGTTATTTCATTAATGCATCGCATATGTCTGTTTTGAAGCAATATATTCGTATTCACTATATGCAAATTATTTTCATATTTTTTTTGGTGATCAACGCTCGATTAATAATTCTAAGCCTCTTGAGGGAGGATGACGAAAACAATACCACAATCCTTACAGTATGCTTTTGAACAGACCCTGCTGATGAGGTACATGCATTGTTTCAATCCCTAAACACTGGAGTTATAAGGAAGATAATCCCTCGTCAACCCCTCTGAGCCAAAGAAGTAGGAGTTTTTCTTTTCGAAATTTAAAACCCTTAATCATAACCTGGGGCAGGGTAGTCTCTCAGTTGATCCAAGTGCATAACGAATGACACCAAAGAGGTCCTTACAAAACAAAAGACAATGATGGTTCCGAACAATCATAAGGATATGCAGTCATTATATCTCAAAAAATAAAAAAAACCCAATAAGTCAAAACCTATGAAGGAGACTTACAAAACTGGGGCATCCCACTGACTGTAATTCCAAAAAGAAACAGTTCAGGAAAAATTTAGGGATAACGAAATCAAAAAGAAAGAGGTCATACAAACCCTCAACAAAACAAAAATGACTGCCTATTCAGAATAAATCATCAATATCTGAACCATAATTGGAACATCAGGACAAAGACTCAAACAAGGTCTAACGCACGATCAACTGAGCTTAGGTTTGAAGAACATCACGAAGAGCGGGTGGGTACAAATAATTTGAGCCTTTATCCTTTGTTTCTTAAACCGTGAACCAGGCCACGCTACAACCTTTAAAAGTCCTAGCTGAAGCATGGGTTAGTTCGAAAGCATACTGTTACGAAAGGTATCCTGACTCCTTAAGGCTTGCGATAAAATACGGAGTTGACATCACGTTTTACAAACATTCACTTGTTTTATGAAAAAGAATGCATTTCCAAAAACTTCGAAACAGACATAAGCTTTGCATTTTTAACATAACTTTGTTTGCATATGAATATTTGTTTGAGCAGCAGGGAAATTCGCACGATGAATACCTAGTGAACAAAAGCACTTCCAATCAAGGGGCATGGCACGATTATTGTCCATCATCTGGGGCAGTCAAGTCAAGATTTGGAGAATCTCTCAAAGACCAAATAGCCTGGGGCAAATCTCCGCCTGGGTCACTTGGGGCACTCCAGCAACGAATCTTGCCTGATTAAACATCTTCTGGGGTATGACAAAACATTTCTAACAGGGGCAACTCCCTACATTCTGAGAGCATGGACATAGTCGAAAAAATACTACGCCTAATCAAAGACCCGCTAGGTTGACACACCTAGGCAAAAATAAGGGCTTCCCGGTGAACCAAAAAGGTTCGGGCAAAAATAAGGGATGAAAAGAAAAAATCTGTACACCCGGCAAGTCGAAAACCTGAAAAGGCGGCTTGGGAAAAAATGGGTATCCTGGTGGACTGAAAACCCGAAAGGGCGGTCCAGGAAAAAATTAGGGATTTAAGCGTACGACTATGTCCCGGCATCTGATCACCTGTCTACCAGAAGATTTGTCAACTACCCCCACAGGTGCCTTCTCCCACTGAAACAGGGGCAATAATGAGTCGTCTTAGCGATCTAATTGCTTTGTTCACCAAGGTACCAAGATAGGTTCGGCTGAAGGACGCGACCAAGATCTCTAGACTCCCCAGAGAGTGAGCCAGCAAGGCAATGCACTCTCCCCAAGCAAAATTATACTGTCAGCCTTGAGGAAGTTGGGTATTCTCCAGCAGATCTCAACATTTCCTAGCACAACACACGAATATTCTTAACAAGCATCCCCGACAGTCTTGATCTAAGATTGTTCCCCGGCGGTATGCCAGACATTCAGTGGAGCCACTTCCAGTACAAAATTTCCCCAGGAGAGTCCAGCATAGTTCAAGATTTCCCCAGGAAAGTTTGAATCATCTCCCCAGCAGTAAGCTTATCCCCAGTAGATTCTGTAAGCTTCCCCCCCAGCAGAAACAACAATGCACTATTCTCCAACATCAGCCCAGGATGTGACTTCCCGGCACCCGTCAAGGATTTACTTTCCTAGACAAAAACATACATTCATAAACATCGCATTTCCATACATTATAGCATATATATATGCATCATGAACATACGATCTCATTTATGTTGAGAACATCATGGCTTGATCCATATCATGCATTGCATATGACTGACCTTTACCTTTCAGGAAAGATCCAATTAAGTTCTCAGCTATGTACAAGACCTTGCCTGGTTCAGTTAAATCGACTCCTAAAGATTTTTCTGATGCCGATCCAGTTAAAGGCCTTCTCTGGTTCAGTCAGATCGACCCTAAGATCTCCCTGATTCTTATTCCAGTTGAAGACACCAAGACCTTGCCTGGTTCAGTTAAATCGACTCCTAAAGATTTTTCTGATTCTTATCTTGTCAAAGGCCTTCTCTGGTTCAGTCAGATCGACCCTAAGATCTCCCTGATTCTTATTCAAGTTGAAGACACCAAGACCTTGCCTGGTTCAGTTAAATCGACTCCTAAAGATTTTTCTGATTCTTATCCAGTCAAAGGCCTTCTCTGGTTCAGTCAGATCGACCCTAAGATCTCCCTGATTCTTATTCCAGTTGAAGACACCAAGACCTTGCCTGGTTCAGTTAAATCGACTCCTAAAGATTTTTCTGATTCTTATCCAGTCAAAGGCCTTCTCTGGTTCAATCAGATCGACCCTAAGATCTCTCTGATTCTTATTCCATTTGAAGACACCAAGACCTTGCCTGGTTCAGTTAAATCGACTCCTAAAGATTTTTCTGATTCTTACCCAGTCAAAGGCCTTCTCTGGTTCAATCAGATCGACCCTAAGATCTCCCTGATTCTTATTCCAGTTGAAGACACCAAGACCTTGCCTGGTTCAGTTAAATCGACTCCTAAAGATTTTTCTGATGCCGATCCAGTCAAAGGCCTTCTCTAGTCCAGTTAAATCGATTTCTAAAGATTTTCCTGATGAAGACTCAGTAGAAGACATCCAGATTCTCTCATCGTTACTGTTGAGGTAGTAATCGCCCCATATTCTCTCACCGTTACTGTTGAGGTAGTAATCGCCCCAGATTCACTCATCGTTACTGTTGAGGTAGTAATCGCCCCAGATTCTCTCATCGTTACTGTTGAGGTAGTAATCGCCCTAGATTCTCTCACCGTTACTGTTGAG
Organism: Vicia faba; assembly: GCA_948472305.1. NCBI lineage: Eukaryota > Viridiplantae > Streptophyta > Magnoliopsida > Fabales > Fabaceae > Vicia > Vicia faba. Next base: position 1,358,724,140 of record OX451741.1, read on the forward strand.
GTAGTAATCGCCCCAGATTCTCTCATTGTTACTGTTGAGGTAGTAATCGCCCCAGATTCTCTCACCGTTACTGTTGAGGTAGTAATCGCCCCAGATTCTCTCATCGTTACTGTTGAGGTAGTAATCGCCCCAGATTCTCTCACCGTTACTGTTGAGGTAGTAATCGCCCCAGATTCTCTCACCGTTACTGTTGAGGTAGTAATCGCCCCAGATTCTCTCATCGTTACTGTTGAGGTAGTAATCGCCCCAGATTCTCTCACTGTTACTGTTGAGGTAGTAATCGCCCCAGATTCTCTCATCATTACTGTTGAGGTAGTAATCGCCCCAGATTCTCTCACCGTTACTGTTGAGGTAGTAATCGCCCCAGATTCTCTCACCGTTACTGTTGAGGTATTAATCGCCCCAGATTCTCTCACCGTTACTGTTGAGGTAGTAATCGCCCCAGATTCTCTCATCGTTACTGTTGAGGTAGTAATCGCCCCAGATTCTCTCATCGTTACTGTTGAGGTAGTAATCGCCCCAGATTCTCTCACCGTTACTGTTGAGGTAGTAATCGCCCCAGATTCTCTCATCGTTACTGTTGAGGTAGTAATCACCCCAGATTCTCTCACCGTTACTGTTGAAGTAGTAATCGCCCCAGATTCTCTCACCGTTACTGTTGAGGTAGTAATCGCCCCAGATTCTCTCATCGTTACTGTTGAGGTAGTAATTGCCCCAGATTCTCTCATCGTTACTGTTGAGGTAGTAATCGCCCCAGATTCTCTCATTGTTACTGTTGAGGTAGTAATCGCCCCAGATTCTCTCATCGTTACTGTTGAGGTAGTAATCTCCCCAGATTCTCTCATCGTTATTATTGAGGTAGTAATCGCCCCAGATCCTCTCATCGTTACTGTTGAGGTAGTAATCATCCAAGGTTCTCTCATCGTCCCGTTGAGGTAGTAACCATCCCTGATTCATTCATCACCTTTTGAAACTCCAGACTCGATTCTTGTATCCTGCCAGGGCACGTCTGAAGAGTTCGAAGATCCGATTCTTGTATCTTGCCAGGGTGTATCTGTTGACGACTACAGTACCATACTCGATTCCTGTATCCTGCCAGGGCACGTCTGAAGAGTTCGAAGATCAGATTCGTGTATCTTGCCAGGGTGTATCTGTTGACGACTACAATACCAGACTCGATTCCTGTATCCTGCCAGGGCACGTCTGAAGAGTTCGAAGATCCGATTCCTGTATCTTGCCAGGGTGTATCTGTTGACGACTACAGTACCAGACTCGATTCCTGTATCCTGCATGGGCACGTCTGAAGAGTTCGAAGATCTGATTCCTGTATCTTGCCAAGGTGTATCTGTTGACGACTACAGTACCAGACTCGATTCCTGTATCCTGCCAGGGCACGTCTGAAGAGTTCGAAGATCCGATTCCTGTATCTTGCCAGGGTGTATCTGTTGACGACTACAGTACCAGACTCGATTCCTGTATCTTGCCAGGGCACGTCTGAAGAGTTCGAAGATCCGATTCCTGTATCTTGCCAGGGTGTATCTGTTGACGACTACAGTACCAGACTCGATTCCTGTATCCTGCCAGGGCACGTCTGAAGAGTTCGAAGATCCGATTCCTGTATCTTGCCAGGGTGTATCTGTTGACGACTACAGTACCAAACTCGATTCCTGTATCTTGCCAGGGCACGTCTGAAGAGTTCGAAGATCCGATTACTGTATCTTTCCAGGGTGTATCTGTTGACGACTACATTACCAGACTCGATTCCTGTATCCCACCAGGGCACGTCTAAAGAGTTCGAAGATCTGATTCCTGTATCTTGCCAGGGTGTATCTGTTGACGACTACAGCACCAGACTCGATTCCTGTATCTTGCCAGGGCACGTCTGAAGAGTTCGAAGATCCGATTCCTGTATCTTGCCAGGGTGTATCTGTTGACGACTACAGTACCAGACTCGATTCCTGTATCTTGCCAGGGCATGTCTGAAGAGTTCGAAGATCCGATTCCCGTATCTTGCCAGGGTGTATCTGTTGACGACTACAGTACCAGACTCGATTCCTGTATCCTGCCAGGGCACGTCTGAAGAGTTTGAAGATCTGATTCCTGTATCTTTCCAGGGTGTATCTGTTGACGACTACATTACCAGACTCGATTCCTGTATCCTTCCAGGGCACGTCTGAAGAGTTCGAAGATCCGATTCCTGTATCTTGCCAGGGTGTATCTGTTGACGACTACAGTACTAGACTCGATTCTTGTATCTTGCCAGGGCACGTCTGAAGAGTTCGAAGATCCGATTTCTGTATCTTGCCAGGGTGTATCTGTTGACGACTACATTACTAGAGTCGATTCTTGTATCCCGCCAGGGCACGTCTGAAGAGTTCGAAGATCCAATTCCTGTATCTTGCCAGGGTGTATCTGTTAACGACTACATTTCTAGACTCGATTCCTGTATCCTGCCAGGGCACGTCTGAAGAGTTTAAATATTCGATTCCTGTATCCAACCAGGGCACGTCTACATAAAGAGTTTGAAAGTCAACTCCTGTAACAGACCAGGTAATTTTCTTTCTTCCTCAGGTACACAAGTTCTCGCTAAGGAATCTCTTACGCGATCGACACCTCCCAATGGCATCTATAAGCCCATCCTCCTATCCACCATCTCTCCAAATGGCATTTGTAAGCCCATTTCCATCATCACACTGCTAGCATGTGAGCGCAAATTTCTGGGCACTCTAGTGTTCAATCATCTTCCACCCTCGGATCACGAAAGGCACACAAGCCAATCTACATCCTCAGGTCTAAGAAGATTGAACAGGGGAAACTGTTGTACCCTAAAATTTGCCCTCCCATAATCTTCAAAGTTTTGCCAAGCATCACCTCATTTTGCTCAAGTCTACTCAAAGGCTACACAGTCAACCATCCTCCTAAGCCAGTCAAACTAGGGTTTTGGTTCTTGCAAGGAAGTTGAAGTTTTCAAGAGCTCAATCAAATCTCCTATGCTCATACACATTGTCAAGCACCTACATGTCAAGTTTCAAGGCTCACAAGGTCAAGTTGCACAGTCAAAAGTTCCATTTGCCCAACAGTCAACTGTAGGGGCAAAATGGTCATTTGGCAGTCAAAAGTCAAAAATTTTGGTCAACATCTTATTTTGAAGCCACAATCATCATTTGGACAAGTCTTGATCATGATTCTCAAAGTTTGGCTCAAAAAGTCTCAAGATGCAAAAGTTTCTATTTTTGGACAACTGAAAAGTCAACTGTAACTTGACCAAGGCATAACTTTTTCATGGTTCATCAGAAAAATTCCATCCAATGCTCATCTTGAAGGGGAAGACATTTCCTACAACTCATATTCACATTCCAAGTCCAAGAAATGCTCTCACAAAAAGTTATCAATTTCAACATTATAGGTCATTTTCAAAAGTCAACAAAAAGGGACTTTAAGTCAAAGACCATAAATTGAGATTGGTAAACCAAAATGACATGGGACCAAAGACATGGGTTAGAGGACTTCAAGACCTTTCCAAAATGTCCAAGAACATGATCGAAGCTTAAAAATTGAGCAAGATATGCATTGGAGAAGTTGGGAAATTTTTGTGAAATGGCCAAAATCATTTATCCTTGAAACTTCATTTTTGACAAATAGGCCCACTTTTTCCACTTGAATCAGCTTGGCCATGCTTCCCACGTGTCCCACATTTTATTTCAATATTTAAAATTAATTTTTTCATTTTTAATTGATTTTATTGGATTTAATTAATTTTAAATCTTTTAAAATCAAATGAAAATCAAAAAGGTTAATTAAGGGGGATATTTGGCTTTGATTAGCTTTGATACACCATTATGCATATTCCAAATTCGTGCAAAAGGCCAAATGAAGCAAGAATTCAAAATTGGCTCAAAAATGGAAGGTGTGTTAATGGAGGTTTATGTCAAAATCCTAAGCATCAATGCAAGGCATTATTGGCCTTAATTCTCATCCAAACACGTTGCATAAGAGGTATAGAAGCTATCACAAACAAAAGGAAGACCTAAGCTGCGCCCAAAACTCAGAAGCAAACTTGCATTTTTTGCCAAAATTTTCAAAACTAAAAACACTTCTAGAGCTTGTTTCAGACCCTGATTCCTATCCAAACACGTTGCTGACATCCTAAGGAAGCTATTCCAATCAAATTCAACCCTCCATACGCAAAGAATCGGTATAACCAAGTCTGACCTTCTTTGAAAATTTTGATATTCGTATTTCATTATTCATACAGCATTTTTCATTTTTAATCATGGATTTGGACTAATGTGAATGTTTTGAAGCTGATAGCATGATTTAATTGAGTTTTCAAGGCCTGTAGCAAAATATGCCATGGGAATTTTCTAGGGTTGCAGGAGCTGTGAATTGGGGTTTCTTTCCTCTGAAAAAATTGGACCACGAGACCATTACCATTGCACTCGTGACATCCCAATGATTCCAAATCACCCATCGCGCTCAATTTATGATTGAACATGAGCTATTCGCTATTATTCATAAGCCTGCGTTTTGGGGGGGTTTAAAACCCCCGCTATCCTTTTTGTTACAGGAACAATTGGAGAAGAAGACTGCGTGGCACGATGTGAATGGAGAGTTTGAATTCCAGCGCCTTTTTTTTATTTCATAATGTTGATTTTGATTTTGTTTCATATTATTTATTTTTCATTACAATACAAAAGCGCACAAATGGCTCCGTTGGTCAAGGCATTAGCTGATAAACACTGGGACCTGGGTTTGAATCCCAGGTCCCTTCACATTATTTCTATTATTTTGTTTAACCCTTTCCCATGCAGTGCACCATTCAGTAACCCATCATACACCCAGCGTTTGTGCTTGCCATGTGTCCCTAATGATCCATCCAGTGGCCAGGAACCAAGAGTCCATGGAATACTCCAGTCAACGCGTAAGCATGTGATTCAAAAAAGTCAGCAAAGGGCCTCCTCCTATTGGGCCAGAATTTATCAAGCCACCTCCTTAATTGGGGTCAATACCCCCCACAGTTTGCATTTTGTTTTCTTTCTTTTCATTTTTTTTATTTGTTTTATTTATTTTAATTAATTCATCAAAAACAATTTTCATAAAACAAAAAAATCAGAAAATCATAAAAATAAAAATATGTTTTATTTTAATTTAGTTCATCAACATTTTTTTTTTGTAAATAAATTTCATAATCAATTTAGTTTTAATTTTAGGTTTTAACTTTAATGCATTTTTTTTAATAAATTAAAAACAATTTAGAACTAGAGTTATTTAACTTTTAATTCCAATTTAATTTTCTTTAATTTCATAAATCCAAAAACATCCAAAAAAAATAAGTTATTTCTTTTATTTAATTTAATTAATTTATAATTTCGATTTAATTCCTTTAAAGGGTCCAACGCCCTCGCTTTCGCTTATATTTTCTTTTCGCGCGTTTATTTACATTTTTCTTTTAAATATTATGTAATTTCCCCAAGGCCTTGTAATAATAATTAGGACATTTACTTTCCGCATTTTATTTCAAATCGGGTCTTGGTTTAATTTGGCGTTGTAGACCCGCGCCTTTGTAATAACGTAGGACCTTTATTTTCCGCATTTTAATTCCCGCACCTTTTAACTGTTAATAATCACATGAAAGAATGTATGCCCAAATAAAATCAAAGCGTAGCTCACCCAATGCATGACAAGACAAATAATAACTGAAAATGACACACAATTCACACACCACTCCTAGGGTACGCCTCACTGTTGCCTTGCCCCTCGAAACGTGGTCGTCGAGTACAAGACGTCTTAGTAAGTCCTTATGTCCATGAACATGGCATAAGGGTAGCTTCTAAGGTGTCCTAATGTTGCTCTGGTGATCACACTGTTGCCTTGCCCCTCGAAACGTGGTCGTCGAGTATAGGACGTCTTAGTGAGTCCTTATGTTCCATTGATCTAGTTGCCTCGAAACGGTTGCCTCGAAACAAGTTGCCTCGGAATAAAAAGATCAATGGCATAAGGGTAGCTTCTAAGGTATCTTACTATTGCCCGGTGACCACACTGTCCCTAACCCTCGAATTGACCCGAACACCTCCAACGGTGGTGCTACCTACCTCTCAATGGTGGGATGGCATTACCTCAAGGACATTTACACAGACTAATTCCTTAGGGTAGGTAGATGACTCATAGATACTTGCTCTAATTCAAAACAAATCAAAAAAAACTTTTTTTCACACCGACACTTTGCAAAAAGCTTTCAAAAACAACTTTTCAAACACTCTTGAGGACTGATACAAGAGTCGATCTGAAACTTTCAAAGAAACTTTTTCAAACCCACACACTTTTGAAAAGCAAACAAACATTTTTGAAAATATAAGTGAGCAAGTATCTAAGAGCCCATGGATAACCATGGATAAAAAGGGTGCTAACACCTTCCCTTTCTATAAATCTACCTCCCGAACCGAGAACTAATCTCAATAAGGAATTTTTCTGTGCTTTTGTCCTTTCCATTTGGAGAAAATAAAAGACGGTGGCGACTCTTGCTTCCGCGACATTTCGCGAAACCAGCGTTAAACAGTCAGTTCCAGATCCACCGATCACAGCATGAAAGAATGTATGGTAAATAAAAACAACTCGTAGCTCACGAATTACCAAGACAAACATTAACTGAATACAACACGCAATGTACACACCACTTCTAGGGTACGCCTCACTCGTTGCCTTCGAAACGTGGTCGTCAAGTATAGGACGTTTTAGCAGTCGCTCTTATGTCCAAGATCCAGTTGCCTCGAAACAGTTGCCTCGAAACGGTTGCCTCGGATACAAAGGATCTAGGACATTAGGGTTACTTCTAAGGTGTCCTACCATTGCTTTGGTGACCACACTGTCCTGATAATCGAATTGACCCGAACACCTCCGACGATGGTGTTACCTACCTCTCAATGGTGGGATAGCACTATCTAAAGGACTCTTACACAGCTTAATTCCTTATAGTAGGTATATTCTCTTAAGTACTTGCTCTTTTCAAAAACAAACAAAATACTTTTCACACCTTACACTTTCAAAAGCTTTCAAAACAAATTTTTCAAACACTCTTGAGGACAGATACAAGAGTCATTCAGAAATCTTTCAAAGAAACTTTTTCAAACCCACTCACATTTGAAAAGCAAACATCATTTTGAAAACATAAGAGAAAGTACCTAAGAGCCCGTGGATAACCACAGATAGAAAGGGTGCTAACACCTTCCCTTTCTATAAATCTACCTCCCGAACCGAGAGACATTCTCAATAAGAAATTTTGCTGAGATTTTGTCCTTTCCATGTTGGAGAACATAAAAGATGGTGGAGACTCTTGCTTACCGCGACATTTCGCGAACCAGCTTAAAAAACAGTCAGTTCTCATTTCCACCGATCACATCGTCCAAGATTCCTTCATCGTCCTGCTGAGGTAGTAATCGTCCAAGATTCCTTCATCATCCTGCTGAGGTAGTAATCGTCCAAGATTCCTTCATCATCCTGCTGAGGTAGAAGTCATCCAAGATTCCTTCATCATCCCGCTGAGGTAGTAGTCATCCAAGATTCCTTCATCATCCTGATGAGGTAGTAATCGTCCAAGATTCCTTCATCGTCCTGTTGAGGTAGTAATCGTCCAAGATTCCTTCATCATCCTGCTGAAGTAGTAATCGTCCAATATTCCTTCATCATCCTGCTGAGGTAGTAATCGTCCAAGATTCCTTCATCATCCTGCTGAGGTAGTAATCGTCCAAGATTCCTTCATCATCCCGCTGAGGTAGTAATCTTCCAAGATTCCTTCATCATCCCGTTGAGGTAGTAATCGTCCAAGATTCCTTCATCATCCCGTTGAGGTAGTAATCGTCCAAGATTACTTCATCATCCTGCTGAGGTAGTAATCATCCAAGATTCCTTCATCATCCTGCTGAGGTAGTAATCGTCCAAGATTCCTTCATCATCCTGCTGAGGTAGTAATCGTCCAAGATTCCTTCATCATCCTGCTGAGGTAGAAGTCATCTAAGATTCCTTCATCATCCTGCTGAAGTAGTAATCGTCCAAGATTCCTTCATCATCCTGCTGAGGTAGAAGTCATTCAAGATTCCTTCATCATCCTGCTGAGGTAGTAATCGTCCAAGATTCCTTCATCATCCTGCTGAGGTAGAAGTCATCCAAGATTCCTTCATCATCCTGCTGAGGTAGAAGTCGTCCAAGATTCCTTCATCATCCTGTTGAGGTAGAAGTCATCCAAGATTCCTTCATCATCCTGCTGAGGTAGAAGTCATCCAAGATTCCTTCATCATCCTGCTGAGGTAGTAATCATCCAAGATTCCTTTATCATATGTTTGGAGTAGCAATCGTCTCAGATTCCTTCATCACACATCATTATCAAAAAAAGACCTCCTCTGGTTAGATTTATTTCTTCGAGTTAATGAAAGGCAATCAGAGACCTTCAAATAACAGTCCAGATACGATCCAGATTCTGATGTAATTCTGTCACTCATTCAAATACAGTCCAGCAATCGCCCCTGGATGGCATCTTTAAGCCCATCTCCTACCAACAAATCTCCAAATGGCATCTGTAAGCCCATTCCCGACATCACATTGCTGATACTACACCATGCGAGTGCAAATTTCTAGGCACTCTAGTGTTCAATTATCTTCCACCTTCGGATCACGAAAGGCTCGAAAGCCAATATATATCCTCAGGTTTAAGAAAATTTAACAGGGGCAACTGTTGTACCTAAAAATTTGACTTCTCATGTTTTCCAAAGTCTTCCCCCTGCATGGTTGATCACAAACTCTTGCATAAGGAAAAGGAAAATTTTTGAGTGGTACTTTAAGTACATTTCGATTGGCATTCAGAAAGACCCTTCGATTGGTATTCTGAAGGAGCATTTCGATTGGAATTATGGACAAGCCCTTCGATTGGTATTCAGAAAGACCCTTCGATTGGTGTTCTGAAGGAGCCTTTCGATTGGCATTATGTCAAGGCCTTCGATTAGAATTCTGAAAGACCCTTCGATTGGTATTCTGAAGGAGCCTTTCGATTGGCATTATGGACAAGCACTTCGATTGGCATTATGTCAAGGCCTTCGATTGGAATGCCAAGGGATCCTTCGATTTAGCATTGTGTCAAGGCAGCTTCGATAGGCATGTTAACCATGTCCTTCGATTAGCATGAACAACACCTTTCGATTGGCCTGTTAACAAAGCCTTTCGATTGGAATTTTAATTAGTACCCTTCGATTGATCTTTGGACAAGGGCCATTCGAAGGAGGTCATCAAGAGGGCACTCAAGTCAAAAGCGTCCAGGTTCATTCAAGAGACACAAATGTTTCAAAAAAGGAAAACTTTTAATGTGTCCGTTTCTTGTCTCATGGCATTTAATGGCCTATTTAATGGCTGTCTCTTGCCATTACTGCACCCTCACACCCCTATAAATACAGAGGCCAACATACATATCCAGGACACAAAAATTATACAACGAAACACACACACAAACTCTTCAGGAGAACACACACGAAAAAACACACAACAGGAGAACAAAAAACATTGGAGAGATGCTGCCCAGAATTTTCCAGGCAAAAGCAACCCTTAAACAAAAGCATCCACGCCCAAAAGCCCCAGATCGAAGGTGCCTACATCCAGGAAGCGCCCAAATTAAAAGTCCAATCTGCTGGTAAGAAAGGGTAAATTATCCAACCTTGTTTTTTGCATAACATATCATTACTTATTGTTACTTTCGATTTGCCATCCTAGACAGGATCAAAGGGCCTGGGTTTGGCACCCAGGTCATGTTTTTTGTTTGCTAACATTTGCTGCAGACATAGCCTGAAGAGACCCAGCAAGTGCAGGATTGAAGGGCCTGGGGTTCAATACCCAGGCCCTGCATTTTATTTCGCTAACATACTTTTGCAGGTATAACATCCCAGATCGAAGGAGACACCTTCTCTAGATCGAACCCATTAGCATGCTGGATCGAAGGAGGCATCTCATTCCTGGATCGAAAGCCATGACTTCCATGATCAAAAGACAATCCTCTTCCCTGGATCGAAGGCTACTCACGCCTTACTGTCTGGCCCAATCGAAAGGACCATTTCCCTCCCTGGGTCGAAACTCCTTTTTTTCCCTGGATCGAAGGATCCCCCCTTGTATTTTATTTTTTGTTTTCATTGACATCTTTTTATCCTTTTAATTAACATTAAAATCAAAAAACCACAAAAAACATTAGGCTAGTTTTTTCTATTAAAATTAACTTTGTTAATTAATTTCTTAATTATCTTAACATTTTCAAAAAAAACTAAAATTAAATAGATTTAGATCATTTTCCCAAAATAAAATAAAACAACAAAAAGATTTTATTCTTAGGATTTTTAGAGTTTATTTTCAGATTCACGCGCGTTTATTTTATTGTGACTGCTTACTGGTTTGTAATAACTTAGCTAAGACTCTTACTTTACTGCTTTTATTTCCCCAATTTTTGGACATGTAAATAATCCCCCTCCCTGAAGCCTTGTAATCGCGTAGGATTTACAATTTACGCACTTTAAATTCCTGTACATATATTAACTGTTTAGATGTATGCTAACTAGGATTGCATGACAAGATTAACCTTTAATTTAAAATCAACCGTAGCTCACCATAACATGTACAAAGATAATATAAACTGAAAATTAACACACTCGCACATGCCACTCTTAGGGTACGCCTCACTTGGTTGCCTCGAACGTGGTCATTGAGTATAGGATGTTTTAGAGGTCGCCCTCCTGTCTAAAGATCAAAGTTGCCTTGAAATGGTTGCCTTGGAAAAATGATCTAAGACATTAGGGTTACCGCTAAGGCGTCCTAACATTGCTTTAGTGACCACACGTCCCTTAAATCGAATTCACCCGAAAACTCCAACGACGGTGCTACCTACTCATCAATAGTGGGATAGCACTATCTAAAGGAAATTTGCACAATTAAATTCCTTTTTGAGTAGGTAGAGGTTCTTAAGTACTTGATCCTTTTAAAAACAAAACAAAACTTTTCGCACTTACACTCTCTTCAAAAACAAAACTCTTTTTTCAAAACCCACAATCACAAAGAAAAGCAAACCTTTTGAAAACATAGTGTGACCGGTGGAAATAGAACTGACTGTTTTTAGCTGGTTTCGCGAAATGTCGCGGAAGCAAGAGTCGCCACCGTCTTTTATGTTCTCCAACATGGAAAGGACAAAAGCACAGCAAAATTCCTTATGAGAATGTTTCTCGGTTCGGGAGGTAGATTTATAGAAAGGGAAGGTGTTAGCACCCTTTCTATCCATGGTTATCCATGGGCTCTTAGATACTTGCTCTTATGTTTTCAAAATGTTTGCTTTTCAAAATGTGAGTGGGTTTGAAAAAGTTTCTTTGAAAGATTTCTGAATAACTCTTGTATCTATCCTCAAGAGTGTTTGAAAAATTTGTTTTGAAAGCTTTTTGAAAGTGTCGGTGTGAAAAGATTTTTGATTTATTTTTTAGAGAGCAAGTATCCACGAGTCATCTACCTACCCTAAGGAATTAAGCTGTGTAAGTGTCCTTTAGGCGGTGTTATCCCACCATTGAGAGGTAGGTAGCACCACCGTTGGAGGGGTTCGGGTTAATTCGATTTTAGGGACAGTGTGGTCACCGAAGCAACAATTAAGACACCTTAGAAGTAACCCTAATGTCCTAGATCCTTTTTAATCCGAGGCAATCGTTTCGAGGCAACTGTTTCGAGGCAACTGGATCTTTAGACTAAGGGTGACCTCTAAGACGTCCTATACTTGATGACCACGTTTCGAAGGCAACGAGTGAGGCGTACCCTAAAAGTGGTGTGTGTATTGTGTGTTGTTTTCATGTTATGTTTGTCTTTGTAATTAGTGAGCTACGAGTTGTTTTTATTTACCATACATTCTTGCATGCAAGTTTAGCAGTTAAGGGGTGCGGAAAGTAAATTGCAGAAACATAAATCCTACGCTATTACAAGGCGCGGGTCTATACATCGCCAAAAATACAAAAAGACTCGTTTTTGGTAAATAAGTACGAGAAATAAATAAAAACAGTAAAAATCCTAATTACTATTACATTCGGAGGCAGTTACATAATAATCAGAAATAAGGAATTAAAACTAAAATGCGCGCGAAAGAAAGAATCGGGAATGTTCTAAGGGTTTTGACCCTTCTAAGAAAAGAAATTGATTTTTTTGGTCTTTTTGTAATTAAAATGAAATTAAAACTAACTAATGACTAATTAATTTATTTAATTAAAAGAAAATATATTTTTTGTGTTTTTTTATAAAAAAAAAGAAATAAAATTAAAAGTTAACCTAATTCTAAGTTATTTTAATTGTTAAAAGAAAAGTCAAAATTGCCTAATTAAACTATTTCAATTAATGTTTATTTACAAAATAATATAGTAATAATAATAATGATGTTAATTCTTTTTGGATTTTTTTATGAAAAAAAGTTAGTTATGTTAATTGTTAATAATAAAAATAATTAAAAGGTTAATAGTTAAAAAATAAGAGAAAATGACAAAACAAAATAAAAAAGTAGTAAAAACCAAGAGGGGGTGTGGGCTGAAATGGAGGTTTATTGTTGAGATTTGAGGCCCACTTGAATAAGCCACGTTTGACTTTCCTTGGTTGCCTGCAGCATGCTTGACTCCAGAGTATGGTGTTCCTCACTTTTTGTCCTTTCGATCTGCACTGATGACACATGGTGGCGCTTTGGATGAGGTTTATGGTGCACATCATCTTGGAATCTGCACAGGAAAGCTTTTGGAAAAATAATATGGAAATTATAAGGGGACCTGGGAATCGAACCCAGGTCCCAGAGATAACAAGACACATGGCCAACCACTGGACCAAACCTGCGCATTTGTTAATGAAATAGAAAAGAGATATAATATAGAAAACATGCATTATATGCTGAAAAAACAAAAAGAGCGTGCATGATTTTGAATGGACCAATGCCTGGTTGCCACGCCATCGTCTTCAAGCTTTTTTCTGCAAACATAAAACATATAGCGGGGGTTTTAAACCCCCACAAAATACAGGCATTATGAAAATAGCGATTAGACGCTCATGAAGCATAAATTGGGCGCGATATGTTCATCCTGTTCGTCTTGAGTATCTGAGTTTGACCATGCCTGTTTTGAGGTTCAATTTTACAGTATATAAAAACCCCCAAAATGAGAGCTCTGAAACCCTAGAAATCGCTAATGGTGATTTTCTATTTAAAGCATCATTCTCAAATTAAATCACATGGAAAGCTTTGTATTGATCCTGTGAACATAATGCTATCAACAAAAAGTGTTAGAAAGGCATGAATATATGACTGTAATTTTGAGAAAAAATGAAAACCGTGTGAGTGGTATGTCGTGATTCCTTGAGGTTTTGGACTTGTTAATGGTTGCAAATTGTTCCTGGGGATGCAAGGAATGTATTTGGATCGAAAGGCAGGATTGCATGATGCTGCAAATGGGCTTTCAGTTTGTCACTTTTTCCTTGAAAATTTGAGATTGCTTTTGCTGTATGGGGCTCTCTAGGTCGTGAATTGTATTGGCCAAGCTTGCATATAAGATTATGAATGAGTATCAATCAGAATTATGGTCATTGAAGCCTTGCAATTATGTTCTTGATTTTGCCATAAACTCCATTGAAACAACTTGCCATTTTTGTATCAAATTTGAATTTTTATGCCCATAATAGGTCTTGCACGAATTTCGAATGTACTTCATGGTGTATCAAAGCAATTCAACACAAAATATATCCCTCCATTAATTTTCTTGATTTTTATTTTAATTTTAAAGATTTAAAATGAATTAAATCAAATAAAATTAAATAAAAATGGAAAAATTAATTTTTAATCTTGAAATAAATTGTGGGACACGTGGGAGGCATGGCCAAGCTGAAACAAGTGGAAAAAGTGGCCCCCTTTTGTCAAAAATGAAGTTTCAAGGATAATTGACTTTGGCCATTTCACAAAAATTTCCCAACTTCTCCAATGCATATCTTGCTCAATTTTGAAGCTATGAACATGTTCTTGGACATTTTGGAAAGGCATTGAAGTCCTCTAACCAATGCCTTTGGTCCCATGTCATTTGAATTTACCAATCTCAAGTTATGGTCTTTGACTTAAAGTGCCTTTTTGTTGACTTTTGAAAATGACCTATAATGTTGAAATTGATAACTTTTTGTGAGAGCATTTCTTGGACTAGGAATGTGAAGATGAGTTGTAGGAAATGTCTTCCCCTTCAAGATGAGAATTGGATGGGATTTTTCTGATGAACCATGAAAAAGTTATGCTTTGGTCAAGTTACAGTTGACTTTTCAACTGTCCAAAAATAGAAACTTTTGCATCTTGATGATTTTTGAGCCATTCTTGTGGAATCATGATCAAGATTTGATCCAATGATGATTGTGGCTTCAAAATAAGATGTTGACCAAAAAATTTGACTTTTGACTTCCAAATGACCATTTTGCCCCTGCAGTTGACTGTGGAGCAATTAGGGCTTTTGACTGTGCAACTTGACCTTGTGAGCCTTGAAACTTGACATGTGGATCCTTGACAATGTGTATGAGCATATGGGACTTGATTGAGCCCTTGAGAACCTCAACTTCCTTGCAAGAACCAAAACCCTAATTTGACTGGCTTAGGAGGATGGTTTGACTGAGTGCCCTTGAGTAGATTTGAGCAAATTGAGATGATGCTTGCCAAAACTTTGAAGAATATGGGAGGGCAAATTTTCGGGTACAACACATAGTGAGCAAGTACCTAAGAGCCGGTGGATAATCACGGATAGAAAGGGTGCTAACACCTTCCTTTTCTATAATCTACCTCCCGAACCCGAGAAACATCTCGAAAAGGAATTTTTCTGTGCTTTTGTCCTTTCCTCGTTGGATAAAATAAAAGACGGTGGCGAATCTTGCTTACCGCGACATTTTGCGAAAACAAACGCAAAGGCGAACCAGCATTCCAAAAACAGTCAGTTCCCATTCCCACCGATCACATCCTCCAAGGGAAATCTTTGGACCCTCAAGTGCTCCTGTGCCAGTCAAGATATTTGTGCAAAGTCCAGTGATTGAAGAAATTGTTACTCCCGAAGTTGTACCCTCTGCTGTTACTGCTGATAAAGGTAAGGGGATCCAAGAAGCGCCCGTCAGGACGAGGGCTCAGTGTTTGGTCATCTCCGAGACCACCCAAAAGGAAATGGAGGAAATTTTAAAAATAATTAAGAAAAGCGACTATGATGTCGTAGAACAACTGGGGCAAACCCTTCAAAAATCTCTATGCTGGCTCTATTTCTCTGCTCCGAGGCTCATGCCAAAGCCTTGATCAAATTCTTGAAGATGGCGCACGTGCCCCAAGAAACTTCTGCGGATCAGTTTCAAGAGTGTGTAGCCAGCCTTACAGCCGACAATGGTCTTGGCTTCTCTGATGCCGATCTAACATATAAGGGAAGAAAGCATAATGATGCATTGCATGTCTCGGTAGAGTGCAGAGGGATCACTCTTGCTCACGTTCTGGTTGATACCGGGTCGTCTTTAAATGTATTTCCTAAGAAAGCATTGGACAGACTAGATTGTGAAGGTATAATTTTGAAGCCCGACAACATCATCGTAAGAGCCTTTGATGGTTCTAAGCGGATGGTCCACGGGGAGGTGGACATCCCAATTAAAGTGGGTACGGAAACTTTCAACTCCACATTTTATGTCATGGACATCCGTCCCTCCTACTCTTGCTTGTTAGGAAGGCCCTAGATTCATTATGCTGGAGCTGTTACATCTACCTTGCATCAGAAGCTTAAGTACCCTGTCCAGGGGAAAATTGTGACAGTTCGTGGCAAGGAGGAGTATATGATAAGCCATCTGAATTCATTCTGCTATGTTGAATTAGATGGTGAATTCATCGAGACCCCCTTTCAGCACTTTGAAGAGGTTTCTCCTGAAGTTGTGGTAGCCAAGACAATGACTTATATGCCCATCATTACCAAACCTGTGTCCTGGATGTCATCCCTTAAAGATGCGGAGGCTGTGATCAAGGAAGGAGGAAGCACAGTATGGGGTTAATTGCCAGATTTTCCTTACAAGACATATAAGTTCGGCTTGGGTTTCACTGCTGCTAGTCAGAAGGCTGTGCGTCGCTCCCGGGCTGGAGGACCACCATTAAAGATCACTCATCATGGAGTTCATGCTTTAGAGGATGATGAAGAAGAAAGCAATTTTGAAGACTGGATCTTTCCAACTATTGAAGGAGGGCTGAACAATTGGGAGGTGAAGGACTTCGTTCCCATTACTTTCATCAATCAGTAATTTATTTTTTGAACGTTTTTTGTTGGTATGTAATATTTATTAAACAATTCGTACACTCTTTTTGCCTTATGCCTTACCCGGGGCATATAGGTCCGTTTGTAAGGGTTTTGATTCTTCATTTTCATATGCCATTTTTAATGAATCATGGACGTTTTCATATATAAACTTTTGTGTTCATTTTCTTTCTTTTTACATTTTATTTTGTTTAAAGATGGCTATCCCTTACACACACCCACACTCACAAAATGCAGGTACCCATCCACTATGGATTCTATGGGTAACAATTCTGCTATGGCCTTCAGTGACTCTGAAGATCTGGTCAATCATGCCGAGTATGAAGGTGATGAAGACTGTGATGTGCCTGGAGAGTTGGCTAGACTTTTGCAACAGGAAGAGAGGGCTATTCTACCTCACGAGGAGTTGTTAGAGACTATCAACTTGGGAACAGAGGAAGACAGAAAATAGGTTAAAGTGGGTGCCAACCTAGAGCCAAGTGTCAAAAAGTGCTTAGTTTAACTATTGAATGAATATGTTGAGATCTTCGCCTGGTCCTATGAAGACATGCCTGGACTTGATACAGATATTGTGGTTCATCGTCTCCCTACAAGAGAAGACTGTCCACCAATCAAATAGAAAGTTCGCCGAATGAGGCCCGACATGTCCGAAAAGATCAAAGCTGAAGTGATGAAACCGTTCAATGTTGGCTTTCTTGCTGTTACTTCCTATCCATAATGGGTTGCTAACATTGTGCCCGTGCCTAAGAAGGACGGCAAAGTCAGAATGTGCGTGGATTACATATATTTAAATAGGGTTAGCCCTAAAGATGACTTTCCACTACCGCACATTGACATCTTGGTCGACAATACAGCTCAGCATAAGGTATTCTCTTTCATGGATGGATTTTCAGGGTACAACCAGATCAAAATGGCCCCTGAAGACATGGAGAAGACTACTTTTGTTACACAGTGGGGTACCTTCTGCTATAAAGTGATGCCATTCGGACTGAAGAATTCCGGGGCAACCTATCAGCGAGCCATGGTAGCTTTGTTTCATGACATGACACATCATGAGATTGAAGTCTACGTAGACGATATGATAGCCTGTTCACAGACAGAAGAAGAGCACCTCGACCATCTGCAAAAGCTGTTTATCAGATTGAAAGAGTACAAGCTCAGGCTAAACCCTAACAAGTTCACTTTCGGAGTCAGGTTCGGTAAACTCTTGGGATTCATCGTCAGTAACAAAGGCATCGAGGTTGATCCTACCAAAGTCAAAGCTATACAAGAAATGCCTGCCCCTCGCACTGAAAAGGAGGTCAGAGGTTTCTTGGGACGCCTAAACTACATTGCAAGGTTCATTTCTCACCTAACATCTACCTGTGAACCAATCTTCAAACTGTTGAAGAAAGATCAGGTAGTTAAATGGAATGATGACTGTCAAGTTGCTTTCGATAAGATCAAGGAGTATTTTCCGGAACCTCCTATCTTGATGCCTCCCGTCGAAGGAAGACCTTTAATCATGTATCTGACTGTCCTTGAGAATTCAATGGGGTGCGTATTGAGCCAACATGACGAGTTTGGCCGAAAAGAGCATGCCATTTATTACCTTAGCAAAAAGTTTACCGACTATGAGACTCGCTACTCACTACTCGAGAAAACTTGCTGCGCTTTGGTATGGGCTTCTCGCCGGCTAAGGCAGTATATGTTGACACATACTACTCTGCTGATTTCTAAGATGGATCCGATCAAGTACATCTTCGAGAAGCCTGCTCTATCCGGAAGAATCGCTACATGGCAGATGATCCTGACTGAGTATGATATCCAGTACACAACCTAAAAATCCATAAAGGGGAGTGTGCTTACCGATCATCTGGCCCATCAAGCTATCGAAGATTACCAATCCATGAGGTTCGACTTTCCCGACGAGGATATCATGACTTTGAGCAACATTGAAGAAAACAGACTGTATGACGGACCTGAACAAGGATCCCGATGGACTCTGTACTTTGATGGTGCCTCCAACGCACTTGGAAATGGTATCGGCACGGTACTTATCTCTCCAGAAGGTTGCCATACACCTTTCACTACTAGACTCTGCTTCAGCTGCACCAACAACATGGCCGAGTATGAAGCTTGTATCTTTGGTCTCAAGGCTGCTATTGACTTGGGAATCAAATCTTTGATTGTATTTGGGGACTCAGCTTTGGTTATCAATCAAATCAAAGGAGAGTGGGATACTAAACACCCAAACCTCATCCCTTACAAAGAACATGCCTTGATGATGTTACCACATTTCGAGCAGATTACCTTTGAACACTTCCCGCGAGAAGAGAATCAGTTGGAAGATGTGCTAGCTACAATGTCATCCATGTTTAAACTTAACTGGGATAATGAGGCACCTCAAATCACCATTGAACGAATGGACGAACCTGCACATTGTCACGAGATTAATACCGAAGAAGTAGTGGACCGACCTTGGTTTCGTGACGTCAAAAGGTATCTCGAAGCACAAGAATACCCTGAAGGAGCCTCAGTCAATGGCAAGAAGTTCTTAAGGAGGTTCGCGGCCAAGTTCTTTCTGAGCAATGGTATCCTATACAAGCGCAATCTTGATTGTGTCCTACTCCATTGTGTGGACAAGGTTGAAGCTGAGCAGATCATGGCTGAACTACACAATGGCACCTTTGGCACCCACTCGGGCGGTCATACGATGGCTAAAAAGATTCTACGGGCAGGCTACTACTGGTCTACCATGGAAGCTGACTGTCATCAACATTCTCGTACTTGTCACAAATGCCAAATCTACGCTGACAAGGTACATATACCTCCAGTTCCTCTCAATGTCTTAACAACTCCCTGGCCATTCACGATGTGGGGAATCGACATGATTGGAGAGATCAAGCCTACAACATCCAATGGACACCATTTCATCCTGGTGGACATTGATTACTTTACCAAGTGGGTCGAAGCAGCTTCCTTCCCCTCTGTTACAAAGAATATGGTTGTCCGCTCCATCAAGCAGAACCACATATGTCGGTATGGTATCCCAAACAGGATCATCACTGACAACGGTACAAATTTAAACAATACTATGATCACCACTCTATGCGAGCAGTTCAAGATTCAACATCATAATTCATCTCCCTATCGGCCTAAGATGAACAATGTTGTCGAAGCTGCAAACAAAAATATCAAAAAGATCATTCAAAAGATGACAGTCACCTATAAGGACTGGCATGAGATGCTACCGTTTGCTCTGCACGGGTACCGTACCACGGCACGCACTTCAACTGGGGCAACCCCCTTTTCTTTGGTATATGGCATGGAAGCTGTTTTACCTATGGAAGTTCAAATTCCTTCCTTGAGAATCATGAAAGATGCTTGTTTGAGTAAAGACGATTGGATTCAGACCCGGCTTGATCAACTTAACTTTATTGATGAAAAGCGACTTACTGTTGTTTGCCATGGTCAGGCGTATCAGAAACGTATGATCAAGGCCTTCAACAAGAAAGTCAAGAGACAAGTATATCAAGTCGGGGACCTTGTAATAAAGCGAATCATATTTCCGCAAAGTGATCCCAGGGGCAAATGGACTCCTACTTACGAAGGACCATTTGTGATCAAAAACATCTTTTCTGGTGGGGCAATGATCCTGACCACCATGGATGGCGACGACCTGTCGCTCCCTGCGAATGCAGACATAGTCAAAAGATACTACGCATAAACGACCGGACAAGTTGAAAACCCGAAAGGGCGACTTGGGAAAAAATGGGCATCCCGTTGAATCGAAAACCCGAAAGGGCGATTCAGGCAAAAATTAGGGATAAATAAAAAAATCTGTACACCTGGCAAGTTGAAAACCTAAAAGGGCGACTTGGGCAAAAAAGGGTTTCCCGGTGGTCTGAAAACCCGAAAGGGCGGTCCTGGAAAAAGTTAGGGAATTAAAGCGTATGACTATGTATCGTCGGATCACTTTAAGGACAATCTCTTCAATAGACAAGCTCCGAGCTTCTGATCAATCCAATCATCTTCGGACGAAGCAACGAATGGACAAGATACTCAGAGTTATGAAGGCTATAGCAGAATGGGAACCCCATGGAATTATTACACATAGCCATCTTTCTTTGTATAGATTTTTCTCAATTTAATGACAACATTCTCTTACTAGGATGTCTATCCCCTTTGTACAAAATACTTACACAAATTTAATACAAAGATACTTCAAAGTGCAGAAAATTGTTTGCCTTTTCTTTCCTTTTTGACACTTATGTTTTATTTGAAAACGTCCAATGATTTATTAAATGAGCATATGCATTTGAATATAATCATTGCTTACAAATAAAACGAGATGAGAAAGAATAATTACTAACAGATTGAAAGTATGGGAAAACGTCTTTAGGCTATTCCAGGAGAAATCCTCAGCAGAGCTAAAGCCTTGAAATACATATCCCCAGCGGAGTTAAGTTTCAAAATCCCCATCAGAACTAAGATTCCAAACTCCCAATCCCCAGCGGAGAAAAACTTTAAACTGCAAACACTCAATGAAGATAAAACTTCCTTCCCCAACAGAGTCCAAAACTTCAATCCTTAAACCCCGGTGGAAGACCATCCAGTTTCCTCCAATTCCCCAGAGACTTGTCTTAAAACCAGAAGATCCCCCAACAAGTTATCTTACTAACCAGACAACAGCTTCAGATAATTCCTCGGAAGATTGGCACACAACCCAAACTCTTGAAAACTTTCCAACAGAACAAGCATTCTCCCCACAGAGTTATTTCCCAGCAGATCGAAGATTCTCATTCTCATTTCTCCGGTGAAGCCTCCAAGGTTTCAATTCCCCAGTAGAGATCGTCAGAGTTTCCCTTATTCCCCAGGAAAGTCATGAAGGATTCTCACATCCTCACAGAAGTTGTGAAAGTTCTTATTAATCCCCACAAGTCTCCAAGGATTTTCTATCCCCAACAGTGGTCCAGGGATTTCTCTTTCTCAACAATAAAAGATTTTGAATCTCCAACAACAGTCAAGGATTTATTTTCCCCGGCAGCAGTCAAAGATTTCATTATCTCCACTTATCAAGGATTTATTTTCCTCAACAAGATGGCTAATCAACTTACATGCGTATTCATTGAATTCATATATCATAAACATTGATAGAACACATTTTATTGCATCATACATATCATAAAACATAACTTTGTGTTTCAGCTAACATTTTTACCTTTTCAGGATAAGATTAAAAGCTATCGTTAACAACTATTCAAAGATTTCAGATACAGTGCGGATACACTCCCAGACACGGAAGTCATTCTGCTACTCATTCGGATCTCTTATATAGTATGGATACACCCCAGACATGGAGGTCATTCTACTACTCATTTAGACTTCATCAATCAGATACAAACTAGATACGCTCCAGACACATAAGCCATTCTATTTCTCATTCAGATTCAACTATCAACCTCAAGTTCAGATACACTCCAGACATGGAAGTCATTCTGTCACTTCTCCAGATCCCAGTTACAGTACGGATACACTCCAGACACGAAAGTCATTCTTATACTCATACAAATCTCAACTTCAGATACAGTCCAGATACGCACCAGACACGGTTTCCATTCTGTCACTCATTTGGAATTTATCCCCAGCCCAGAGATGCTCCATAAACAGATGTTTCTCTGTCGCCCATTCAGAATTCAAATACAATACAGATACACTCCAGACACGGCAGTCATTCTGATATTCATTCAAGAATTAAATACGGTTACATCTCGGATACGCTCTAGACACGGACGCCATTCCTTTGCTCATACGAATCCAATCTCCAGATACAACTCAGATACGTTCCAGATACGGATACCATTCTAGTGTTCATTCTCCTGATTTTCAACAAATAATCTTGGATGGCATCTTTAAGCCATTCTCCTGGAAGATTCTACCATCTCCAAATGGCATCTCTAAGCCCATTCCCTCATTTACATTTTGACGAGTGCAAATTTACGGGCACTCTAGTGTCCAATCCTCTTTTACCTTCGAGTCACGAAAGGAAAATTTGCCAATCTAACTCTTCAGGTTCAATAAGGTTGAACAGGGGCAGCTGTTGTACCCCAAAATTTGCCCTCTCATTTTATCATGATTTCTCCTCATAAGACTCTTTGAACTCAAGGCCAAGCTAGGGTTTGATATGCTCAAGACATCTTCTTGCACTGATGACCTGAATTAGGGTTTGAGTTTGCACAGGGATTTTTGGACTTTCAATGCTCAAAGTGACTTTCATACTTCATGTTGGACTTACAAGATTACCTATACCAAGTTTCATGCCTTGAATCAAATTTTTACCCAGTCAATTGGACAGTTGACCTATAAATCAGCTTTATTGGGGAAAAAGTCAACTGTGGCCAATTTACAGTCAAACCTCATAATTTTTGATCCACATCAACATTATAGACTCATATGAACCATTTGGTCAAGTTTGGGCCACAACTCCTCAATAAATTTGATCAGATCATCAAAAGGGCAAAATGGTCATTTTTAGGGTTTTGACTGTATAAGGGCAATTTCTGATTTCTCACCTAGCCAATGGAAAATTGGGTTCAAGCATGGGTTCAAGGACTCAATGGAATCATCTTTACCTATTCACAAGGTTCAAAAGATCTCAATTGCATTGGATTGACAGATGAATTTTCCAGTCAACAGATCAAAAATCAACTATACACTGAAAAGTCAAACTTTGACTTTTTGGTCAAAATCAAGTGCCAAGGGTTATTTTTCATCAAGATGTGTCAAAAAATGAAACATGTTCATCAAGAAACCAAATTTTGCAAATTAGGGTTTAAGATTGAAAAATTTCATAACTTAGAATTTTTCTAAGTTATGAAATTTCCTTAATTTTTCCCAACTTTGCCCAACATTTTCACCATGATGCAATTGGATTCAAACAAAACGTCCAACATGAAAGTTTTATTCCTCCACAAAGTCTACAACTTTGATTCACAAAGTTTTCCCAAAATAATCTTGGATCTCAAGTTATGATTTTTGGAACAAGGGTCCATGAAACTTTTAACTTAGTGAAATTTTGCCCTACTTTAGGCAGGATTTTGACCTATCTTCTTGACCATTTTTCATATAGTTCCACTTGGAATATCCAAATGAATTTCAAAGATGGATTGTAGAGCATGTTACAAGCTTTCCAAAATGTCCAAGAACTCTCCAAAATCATTTATGGTTAGGGATAATCGAAGGTTTGAATTTGGCAAAAACTCACTTTTGATCCATGGCATTTTCATGTTGATACAAGTTGCAACTTCCATCCAGCATTGTTTGTACTTGATTACAGGTCCCTAAACCCTTTCATACTTAATAATTAAATTCAAATCCATTGGTTTGAGGCTTTGTTCTGATCATGGGAGGATTACACAAGAGATTAATCCAAAAATAGCAAAAAGGCAACATTGCCATTTTTGTCAAATTTGCTTTATGTCAAATTGCATTCTTGAGCCTTGAACAAAATCTTGTACAACAAACAACATCCACAAACTGAGGGGGCCAAGATCATAGAGTGCAAGCTGGTAGATAGCCTGTACATGCATGTCTTGCATCACTTGTTACTTTTGCTTAAAATACAAGAAAACTTGCCAAAGTGCCACAACTTGCATATCTGATATAACTAACTCTTGCAAGCTTTTGAAACAAGTTTTGTACATTGCCTTGAGCCAGAAACACGAATTGTTGAACCCTCAAGCCTTCCAAAACACCAAATCACATTCTTCTTGCAAAACAGGGCACTCCCTGCAGATTCACTTCCATCATACAAACCACTCGTGCGTTTTGCCCCAAACTGTTCAAACACATTCCATATAACCTATCCAAGCTATCCCAACCATTGGACAGTGACTGTAACTCCATTTGCAAGCTTCACCATTTCTGTTTTCAGCTTGTGCAGGTTGAGTTCTACAAGCTTGTTCAAGCACATCCAAGGCAAACTAGGCATTGGGGAAGGTCAGAGGAAGTTCAAGAAAGCTCCCAAGCATCTCAGGCCTCACTGAAAAGCTCCACATTGACATACACGAGTCATCTGAAACAGGTATTTGTCAACTTTCTATCTCTCTATTTAGGAATCATTAGGCTTAGGTTTGTGAATAAAAAATGTAGTACTCATAGCCCTGAAGCTGTACATATGCTCAATTTTAATTTAAGTTAATCGTGTTAAGAGAATTTGATTCATGAACTTCCTGAAAAAATTAGGTTCGAAATTAGGGCCAGAGAAATTCTCTCTGGTCTTTGAGAGTTAGATTGAGTTTTTTATATGGTTGAAATCGTGGTTTAATGCTCTACAAGTTTCATTTTGTGAGTTTTTGATTTCATGCAAAGAATAGAGAGAACATAACTGGAGTTACAGGGCACGCGTTTTTGTGTTTGACAAAGGTTGAAGATGAAGTATGGGTTGGGCCTGGCCATTCCATGCTTTTTGCACCTCCAGCTGTACTGATTGCACCTTCCTTGGCCCATTTCTATTATTTTACATATTTTTATGTTTCTATTTTATTTTCTGACTTTTATTTATTTTTATAAACATTAAAATCACCAAAAATATTTTATTTAATTTTCACATTTTTATTTTATTTTTTTAATTATTTTTCTAAAATGAAAATAATTTTTAGATAATATACCTTTATTTTATTTAATAAAAACTTGAAAATGATACATAAAAATATTATGCCTTTATTTTTATTATTTATACTTAAATAATATTTTTTCTAATATATTTTTATTTTTGTATATATTTTATTTTATTTTTTATTGTAAATAAATAAATAATATTAATAAATATACTTTCTTAAAGAAAATTAGGGTTTTTACCCTTAATAAAAAATAATCTTTTTTTCTTTTTTTTATTAATACATTAAATATTTTATTTTTACATACATAAAAATAAACAAAAACATTTTTTGCATATTCATAATATTTTGCATGTTTATTTAATTGACCATTTAAATACTTGCCTATTTATTTATTTGTACCATTTATTCAATTTGGATGTAATTGTAAATATTAGGGTTTTATTTTCTTGCAAATACTCCCTCATTCAAAAATTGTATCCCCCCATATCAATGTTGTAATAGCTTAGGTTTATTTTGCGCACTTTATGCTTTCAAATATGCCATGTTAGAGATTAGGGCTTGTATGCAAATGTCCAAAATAAAAAACAAATAGCTTGACTAATACAAAGACAAAAAAACATGTAAATTGACAACACAATACACACATGCACCCTTAGGGTTTCATCCACTTGTTGCCTTTTAAAATAGCCATGTTATGCATGTTAAGTATCTTGGTAAAACAAAAAAAAAACAAAAGATCATAGTCCCTCGATGACGCTAACTTGGTTGCCTATACAAAATGATCTAGTCCCTCAAAATTTTTCTAAAGATACTTAGCACAATTGCTATCATGGTCCATACGATGACCCACGCCTGTCCCATTTAACATCCAAACACAAGGTTGTTTACCAAATGCAATGGTAAAACAACACTATCAAAAAGGGTTAAAATATGTAGGAAAGATCTTTGAGTAAAATAGGGTAGACAACTCTTATTTACTTGATCAAAACTTGCAAAAACATCCTTTCAATTGTTTCAAAACATTTCCCAAAACAAACTTTCAAACATTGAAATATCTTTTCAAAAGACAAATACACCTTTGTATACATTCAAACAAGAATCATCACAATGATTGCCTCTTTTCAAAACATTTTCAAAACCACACATAAAGCACCATTTCAAACAATTGAAAAGCAAAAGCAAGTGATATAAACAAGTAACTAAGAGCCCATGGATAACCATGGATGAAAAGGGTGCTAGCACCTTCCCTTTTAATAATCTACCCCCCGAACCCAAGAAAACATCTCAAAGGTCTTTCCTGGGGTTTTTGACCTTTCCTTTGGATAAAATAAAAAGTCGGTGGTGACTCTTGCTATACCGAAACATTTGCGAACACAAACGTAAAACCTAAAGTCAGTTCTCCCAACGTATCACCAATACAAAACAATTGAAACATAAAATTATAATTTATGTCTCTCTTCTTTATAATTTAAATTCCTTGAATAGTAACATATAAAAAATAAGGTAACATAAGATCAAAACAACAGAAGATCAAAGCAACAGAAGCAAAAAAATGAAAAAGAAAACTTATAAAAACCAAAAAACAATAGCAAACAACATCAATGAACAACATACCATCATTACAGTGATCTATGTTAACTCCTGTTTCCTACGTATTATACTGACAAAAATTGTACTTACAAAAATTGAAGAAATCAAAAAACAAACGCGATTTAATCTGAAGCATACATCGATAATTTCATTCAACTTCAAAAACTATTTAAACTGAAACATTAGAAGTCGTGCATTTACTGATGAATATTTAGTCTTTTACCAATTGACAAAAAGAATCACTAAGAAATGTGATGAAGTTGTCAGGTGACAAATATGAATCCAAAGATATCAGTGGGAGTGAGAAAAAGAAAAAGGATGATGTAGGTACAAATAAAGTTATTAGGTTTAGGGTTATTTATGGGATATGAAATGCATATGTAACGGTTGTGGAGTAATCGTTGTAGGAACCGTTTTAGCATATGGAAGATAAACTGTTTTGTAACTGTCATACACCAAATGTGAAACTGTCATAGAAGTTGAAAGAAGAAATATCACATTCGATTGAAGAAGAAATATGTGTAAAGGAGAAATAAATAATAGTGGAATGATAAGAAATAAATAAAATATAAAAATAAACAAATGGAAAGGAGGAATGTTAGGTCAGACACGTGGTAGGGTGTGTGATCCGCAAGGATGAAGAAATTGACGTATTAAAAAAAAATCATTTTTTAGTATAAAAATAAATCTTGTATCTTTTAAATACAAATAAAAAATTAAAATTCATAATTAATTGGTCATCAAAATATAACATATAATAGCAAGTTATTTACAATCTTATTTCCATCCACTCCCAAAATCATCTTGTGTGCACTCTTCATTGTTTTGTCAAATATTTCATCATATCTCTTTACCTTATCTGATTTCCTAACCATGGCATAGATTTCAATAAGTAACATTTTTTCATATTTAGATCAACAAAAAACACCACCTTCTAATTTTCTTTTATTTTGATCATTATTATATTTTAGTCGTATATGTAAGATATTGTAATTTTTTTACCGTATAAGTATTTATTTATTTTGAATGTTTTTAAAGAATCATTTTTATAAATATTTTTCAATTTTAGAATTTAATATAGCAATAATACTAAATTTTATAAATAGCATACGTAACAATTGAAACAGAAAATTATATTTTATGTCTCTCTTCTTTATAATTTAAATTCCCTGAATAGTAGTATATAATAAAATAAGTTAACATTTTTATAAAAAATATTTTGAAAGTAACTAAATATATAATTTATAAATCATCAAGTTGTGATTATGCTCTCTCTTTGGTATTTCTAACATATATAGAATTAATAAACCAAATACAACCAAGTATCCTAGAAGAACCGTTCAAAATAAATATAGAAAATAAAATCAAACTAAGATGTCAATTGGTTCTTTCTGATTATACTCATCATGGTTCGACTCCACCACTCTCTCCAATGTGGTTTGACCTCATTCATTCCTTCATCGTATCTAAACAACATAAGACAAAAAAATGAAAAAGAAAACTCATCAAACCAAAGCAATAACAAACAACATCAATGAACAACATACCATCATCACATTGATCTATATTAACTTCTATTTCCTACGTACTGTACTTAAAAAAATTGAAGAAATAAAAAAAAACGCGATTTAATCTGAAGCATACATTGATAATTTTGTTCAACTTCATAAACTATTTAAACTGAAACATTAGAAGTCATGCATTTACCGATGAATGTTTAGTCTTTTACCATTTTACAAAAGAATCACTAAGAGAAGTGATTTGGAAACCCTGTTTAGGAGAAAAATAAGAATCCAAAAATATCAGTGGGAGTGAGATAAAGAAAAAAGGTTGATGTAGGTGCAAATAAAGTTATTGGGTTTAGGGTTATTTATGGGATATGTGTTGCATTTGTAACGATTGTGGATTAATGGTTGTAGGAACCGTTTTAGCATATGGACGATAAACTGTTTTCAGCCGTGATTTACCAAATGTGAAACTGTCATAGAAGTTTAAAGAAGAAATATCATGTTGGGTGGAAGAAGAGATATGGGTACAGGAAATATATATAATAGTGCAATAATCATAAATAAATAAAATAGAAAAATAAACAAATGGAAAGGAATAAGGTTAGGCCAACCAAGTGGCAGGCTATGTGATCCGCAAGGATAAAGTTATTTACGTATTAAAAAAAATCATTTTTCAATATAAAAATAATTCTTGTATCTTTTAAATAATACGAATAAAAAATTAAAATTCATAATTAATTGTTCATCAAAATAAAATATATGACAATTGCATCGTCCAATATTTCATCATATCTCTTTACTCTATTTGATTTCCTCATCATGACAATTTTAATATTGTTCTCATATTTAGATCAGTAGCACATTTTTATTAAATCATTATTCCAATGGCATAGATTTCAATAAGTAACATTTTTTTTCATATTTAGATCAACAAAAAACATCACTTTCTAATTTTCTTTTATTTTGATCATTATTATATTTTCATCGTATATGGAAGATATTGTAATTTTTTTCCCGTATAGGTATTTATTTATTTTGAATGTTTTTAAAGAATCATTTTTATAAATATTTATCAATTTTAGAATTTAATATAGCAATAATACTAAATTTTATAAATAGCATACGTAACAATTGAAACAGAAAATTATATTTTATGTCTCTCTTCTTTATAATTTAAATTCCTTGAATAGTAGTATATAAAAAAATAAGTTAACATTTTTATAAAAAAATATTTTGAAAGTAACTAAATATATAATTTATAAATCATCAAGTTGTGATTATGCTCTCTCTTTGTAATTTGTAACATATATAGAAATAATAACACAAATACAACCAAGTATCCTAGAAGAATTGTTCAAAATAAATATAGAAAATAAAATCAAACTAAGATGTCAATTGGTTCTTTCTGATTATACTCATCTTTCTTTCACTCCACCACTCTCTCCAATGTCACTTGATCTCATTCATTCCTCCATCGTATCTAAACAGCATAAGATCAAAACAACAGAAGTAAAAAAATGAAAAAGAAAACTAATCAAAACCAAACCAATAACAAACATCATCAATTAACAACATACCATCATCACAGTGATCTATATTAACTTATATTTCCTACCTTCTGTACTTACAAAAATTGTACTTACAAAAATTGAAGAAATGAAAAAACAAACGCGATTTAATCTGAAGCATACATTCCTAATTTCATTCAACTTCATAAACTATTTAAACTGAAACATTAGAAGCCATGAATTTACCGATGAATGTTTAGTCTTTCAGCCGTTGACAAGAGAATCACTAAGGAAAGTGATTTGGAAACCCTGTTTGCACTCTTTCCTATGTCTAAGTTGAAGAGATCTGAATGAAGATGTTAGGACACAAACATGAATTCAAAGATATCGGCAGGAGTGAGAAAAAAAAGCCGATATAGGTACAAATAAAGTTATTGGGTTTAAGGTTATTTATGGGATATGAAATGCATATGTAACAGTTGTGGAGTAATGGTTGTTTGAACAGTTTTAGCATATGTAACATGTACTGTTTTGTAACCGTCATACACCAAATGTGAAACTATCATAGAAGTTGAAATAAGATATATCACGTTGGATTGAAGAAGAAATATTCGTACAGGATAAATAAATAATAGTGGAATAATAATAAATAAATAAATAGAAAAATAAACAATGGAAAGAAGGAAGGTTAGGCGAACCACGTGGCAGGTTGTGTGATCCGCAAGGGTGAAATTATTGACGTATTAAAAAAAAATATTTTTTTAGTATAAAAATAAATCTTGTATCTTTTAAATAATATTAATAAAAAATTAAAATTCATAATTAATTGTTCATCAAAATATAACATATAATAGCATGTTAATTACAATCTTATCTCCATCCACCCATAAAATTATCTTGTGTGCACCCTTCATTGTTTTGTCCAATATTTCATCATATCTCTTTACTCTATCTAATTTCCTCAAGATGACAATTCTAATATTTTTCTCGTATTTAGATCCATAACACATTTTTACTAAATCATTGTTCCGAAGGAATAGATTTCAATAAGTACCATTTTTTTCACATTTAGATCAACAAAAACACCTTCTATTTTTCTCTTATTTTGGTCATTTTTATATTTTTGTCGTATATGTAAGATATTGTAATTTTTTCCCGTATAGGTATTTATTTATTTTAAATATTTTTAAAGAATAAATTTTATAAATATTTATCAATTTTAGAGTTTAATTTAGAAATAATAATAATTTTATAAATAGCATACAAAACAAATGAAACAAAAAATTATATTTTATGTCTCTCTTTTTTATAATTTAAATTCCTTGAATAGTAACATATAAACAATAAGGTAACATTTTTATAAAAAATTATTTCGAAAGTAACTAAATATATAATTTATAAATTATCAAATTGTGATTATACTCTCTCTTTGTGATTTCTAACATATATAGAAATAATAAAACAAATACAACCAAGTATCCTAGAAGAACCGTTCAAAATAAATATAGAAAATCAAATCAAACTAAGATGTCAATTGGTTCTTTCTGATTATACTCATCTTGCTTTGACTCCACCACTCTCTCCAATGTCACTTGATCTCGTTCATTCCTCCATCATATCTAAACAGCATAAGATCAAAATAACAAAAGGAAAAAAAAGGAAAAAGAAAACTAATCAAAACCAAAACAATAACAAATATCAACAATTAACAACATACCATCATCACAGTGATCTATATTAACTTCTATTTCCTACCTTCTGTATTTACAAAAATTGTACTTACAAAAATTGATGAAATGAAAAAACAAACGCGATTTAATCTGAAGCATACATCCATAATTTCATTTAACTTCATAGACTACTTAAACTGAAACATTAGAAGTCATGCATTTAGCGATGAATGTTTAGTCTTTCAGTCGTTGACAAGAGAATCACTAAGGAGAGTTATTTGGAAACCCTGTTTGCACTCTTTCCTTTGTCTAAGTTGAAGAGATCTGAATGAAGATGTTAGGAGGCAAACATGAATTCAAAGATATCGGCGGGAGTTAGAAAAAGGAAAAGGTCGATGTAGGTACAAATAAAGTTATTGGGTTTAGGGTGATTTATGGGATATGAAATGAATATGTAACGGTTGTGGAATAATGGTTGTTGGAACAGTTTTAGCATATGGAACATAAACTGTTTTGTAACCGTCATACACCAAATGTGAAACTATCATAGAAGTTGAAAGAAGAAATATCACGTTGGATGGAAGAAGTAATATGCGTAAGAGATAAAATATATAATAGTGGAATAATAATAAATAAAGAAATAGAAAAATAAACAATGGAAAGGAGGAAGGTTATGCCAGCCACGTGGCAGGTTGTGTGATCCGCAAGGATGAAGTTATTGACGTATTAAAAAAAAACTTTTTTTAGTATAAAAATAAATCTTGTAACTTTTTAATAATATGAATAAAAAATTAAACTTCATAATTAATTGTTCATCAAAATATAACATATAATAGCATGTTATTTACAATCTTATCTCCATCCACTCATAAAATTATCTTGTGTGCACCCTTCATTGTTTTGTCCAATATTTCGTCATATCTCTTTACTCTATCTAATTTGCTCACCATGTCAATTTTAATATTTTTCTCATATTTAGATCCATAACAAATTTTTACTAAATCATTGTTCCTATGGAATAGATTTCAATAAGTAACATTTTTTTCACATTTAGATCAACAAAAACACTACCTTCTATTTTTCTCTTATTTTGGTCATTTTTATATTTTTGTCGTATATGTAAGATATTGTAATTTTTTCCCGTATAGGTATATATTTATTTTAAATGTTTTTAAAGAATAAATTTTATAAATATTTACCAATTTTAGATTTTAATTTAGAAATAATAATAATTTTATAAATAGCATACAAAACAAATGAAACATAAAGTTATATTTTATGTCTCTCTTCTTTATAATTTAAATTCCTTTAATAGTAACATATAAACAATAAGGTAACATTTTTATAAAAACTTATTTCAAAAGTAACTAAATATATAATTTATAAATTATCAAATTGTGATTATACTCTCTCTTTGTGATTTCTAACATATATAGAAATAATAAAACAAATACAACCAAGTATCCTAGAAGAACCGTTCAAAATAAATATAGAAAATCAAATCAAACTAAGATGTCAATTGGTTCTTTCTGATTATACTCATCTTTCTTTGACTCCACCACACTCTCCAATGTCACTTGATCTCATTCATTCCTCCATCGTATCTAAACAACATAAGATCAAAACAACATAAGTAAAAAAATGAAAAAGAAAACAAATCAAAACCAAAACAATATCAAACATCATCAATTAACAACATACCATAATCACAGTGATCTATATTAACTTCTATTTCCTACCTTCTGTACTTACAAAAATTGTACTTAAAAAATTGAAGAAATGAATTAACAAATGTGATTTAATCTGAAGAATACATCCATAATTTCATTCAACTTCATAGACTACTTAAACTAAAACATTAGAAGCCATACATTTACCGATGAATGTTTAGTCTTTCAGCCGTTGACAAGAGAATCACTAAGGAAAGTTATTTGGAAACCCTATTTGCACTCTTTCCTTTGTCTAAGTTGAAGAGATCTGAATGAAGATGTTAGGAGGCAAACATGAAGTCAAAGATATCAGCGGGAGTTAGAAAAAGCAAAAGGCCGATGTAGGTACAAATAAATTTATTGGGTTTAGGGTGATTTATGGGATATGAAATGCATATGTAATGGTTGTGGAATAATGGTTGTTGGAACGGTTTTAGCATATGGAACATAAACTGTTTTGTAACCGTCATACACCAAATGTAAAACTATCATAGAAGTTGAAAGAAGAAATATCACGTTGGATTGAAGAAGATATGCGTACAAGATAAATAAATAATAGTGGAATAATAATAAATAAAGAAATAGAAAAATAAACAATGGAAAGGAGGAAGGTTAGGCCAGCCACGTGGCAGGTTATGTGATCCGCAAGGATGATGTTATTGACGTGTTAAAAAAAAATCTTTTTTTAGTATAAAAATAAATCTTGTATCTTTTAAATAATACGAATAAAAAATTAAAATTAATAATTAATTGTTCATCCAAATATAACATATAATAGCATGTTATTTACAATCTTATCTCCATCCACCCATAAAATTATCTTGTGTGCACCCTTCATTGTTTTGTCCAATATATCATCATATCTCTTTACTCTATCTAATTTCTTCACCATGACAATTTTAATATTTTTCTCGTATTTAGATCCATAACACATTTTTACTTAATCATTGTTCCGATTGAATAGATTTAAATAAGTAACATTTTTTTCACATTTAGATCAACAAAAACACTACCTTCTATTTTTCTCTTATTTTGGTTATTTTTATATTTTTGTCGTAGACGTAAGATATTGTAATTCTTTCCTATATATGTATTTATTTATTTTAAATGTTTTTAAAGAATAATATTTTTTATAAATATTTATCAATTTTAGAGTTTAATTTAGAAATAATAATATTTTTTTTAAATAGCATACAAAACAAATGAAACATAAAGTTATATTTTATGTCTCTCTTCTTTATAATTTAAATTCCTTGAATAGTAACATATAAACAATAAGGTAACATTTTTATAAAAACTTATTTCGAAAGTAACTAAATATATAATTTATAAATTATCAAATTGTGATTATACTCTCTCTTTGTGATTTCTAACATATATAGAAATACTAAAACAAATAAAACCAAGTATCCTAGAAGAACCGTTCAAAATAATTATAGAAAATCAAATCAAACTAAGATGTCAATTGGTTCTTTCTGATTATACTCATCTTGCTTTGACTCCACCACACTCTCCAATGTCACTTGATCTCATTCATTCCTCCATCGTATCTAAACAACATAAGATCAAAACAACAGAAGGAAAAAAATGAAAAAGAAAAAAAATCAAAACCAAAACAATAACAAACATCATCAATTAACAACATACCATCATCACAGTGATCTATATTAACTTATATTTCCTACCTTCTGTACTTAAAAAAATTGTACTTACAAAAATTGAAGAAATGAAAAAACAAACGCAATTTAATCTGAAGCATACATCCATAATTTCATTCAACTTCATAGACTACTTAAACTGAAACATTAAAAGCCATGCATTTAGCGATGAATGTTTAGTATTTCAGCCGTTGACAAGAGAATCACTAAGGAAAGTTATTTGGAAACCCTGTTTTCACTCTTTCCTTTGTCTAAGTTGAAGAGATCTGAATGAAGATGTTAGGAGGCAAAAATGAATTCAAAGATATCGGCGGGAGTTAGAAAAAGGAAAAGGCTGATGTAGGTACAAATAAATTTATTGGGTTTAGGGTGATTTATGGGATATGAAATGCATATGTAACGGTTGTGGAATAATGTTTGTTGGAACGGTTTTAGCATATGGAACATAAACTATTTTGTAACTGTCATACACCAAATGTGAAACTATCATAGAAGTTGAAAGAAGAAATAACACGTTGGATGGAAGAAGAAATATGCGTACAAGATAAATAAATAATAGTGGAATAATAATAACTAAAGAAATAGAAAAATAAACAATGGAAAGGAAGAAGTTAGGCCAGCCACGTGGCAGGTTGTGTGATCCGCAAGGATGAAGTTATTGACGTATTAAAAAAAATATTTTTTTAGTATAAAAATAAATCTTGTATCTTTTAAATAATACGAATAAAAATTAAAATTCATTAATTGTTCATCCAAATATAACATATAATAGCATGTTATTTACAATCTTATCTCCATCCACCCATAAAATTATCTTGTGTGCACCCTTCATTGTTTTGTCCAATATTTCATCATATCTCTTTACTCTATCTAATTTCCTCACCATGACAATTTTAATATTTTACTCGTATTTAGATCCATAACACATTTTTACTAAATCATTGTTCCGATGGAATAGATTTCAATAAGTAACATTTTTTTCACATTTAGATCAACAAAAACACTACCTTCTAATTTTCTATTATTTTGGTCATTTTTATATTTTTGTCGTATATGTAAGATATTGTAATTTTTTCCCATATAGGTATTTATTTATTTTAAATGTTTTTAAAGAATATATTTTATAAATATTTATCAATTTTAGAGTTTAATTTAGAAATAATAATAATTTTATAAATAACATACAAAACAAATGAAACATAAAGTTATATTTTATGTCTCTCTTCTTTATAATTTAAATTCCTTTAATAGTAACATATGAACAATAAGGTAACATTTTTATAAAAAATTATTTCGAAAGTAACTAAATATATAATTTATAAATTATCAAATTGTGATTATACTCTCTCTTTGTGATTTCTAACATATATAGAAATAATAAAAAAAATATAACCAAGTATCCTAGAAGAATCGTTTAAAATAAATATAGAAAATCAAATCAAACTAAGATGTCAATTGGTTCTTTCTGATTATACTCATCTTGCTTTGACTCCACCACTCTCTCCAAGGTCACTTGATCTCATTCATTCCTCCATCGTATCTAAACACCATAAGATCAAAACAACAGAAGGAAAAAAAGGAAAAAGAAAACTAATCAAAACCAAAACAATAACAAACATCATTAATTAACAACATACCATCATCACAGTGATCTATATTAACTTCTATTTCCTACCTTCTGTACTTACAAAAATTGTACTTACAAAAATTGACGAAATGAAAAATAAAACGTGATTTAATCTGAAGCATACATCCATAATTTCATTCAACTTCATAGACTACTTAAACTGAAACATTAGAAGCCATGCATTTAGCGATGAATGTTTAGTCTTTCAGCCGTTGACAAGAGAATCACTAAGGAAAGTTATTTGGAAACCCTGTTTGCACTCTTTCCTTTGTCTAAGTTGAAGAGATCTGAATGAAGATGTTAGGAGGCAAACATGAATTCAAAGATATCGACGGGAGTTAGAAAAAGGAAAAGGCCGATGTAGGTACAAATAAAGTTATTGGGTTTAGGGTGATTTATGGGATATGAAATGCATATGTAACGGTTGTGGAATAATGGTTGTTGGAACAGTTCTAGCATATGGAAGATAAACTGTTTTGTACCCGGCATACACCAAATGTGAAACTATCATAGAAGTTGAAAGAAGAAATATCACGTTGGATGGAAGAAGAAATATGCGTACAAGAAAAATAAATAATAGTGGAATAATAATAAATAAAGAAATAGAAAAATAAACAATGGGAGGAAGGTTAGGCCAACTGTTGTATCCCAAAATTTGCCCTCTCTTGTTTCCCAAAGTCTTCCCCCTGCATGGTTGATCACAAACTCTTGCCTAAGGAAAAGGAAATTTTTTGAGTGGTGCTTCAAGTACATTTCGATTGGCATTCTGAAATACCCTCCGATTGGTGTTCTGAAGGAGCCTTTCGATTGACATTCTGTCAAGCTCTTCGATTGGCATTATGGACAAGCATTTCGATTGGCATTCTGAAAGACCCTTCGATTAGTATTCTGAAGGAGTCTTTCGATTGGCATTATGGACAAGTACTTAGATTGGCATTATAACAGTGTCCTTCGATTGGAATTCCAAAAAGGTCCATTCGAAGAAGCATTCAAAGGGTCCATTCGAAGAAGCTTTCGAAAAGCATTCGAAGGAGGCCATCAGCCCATTCGAAAGGGAGCATTCGAAGGAGGCCATCAGCCCATTCGAAAGGGAGCATTCGAAGGCCAGTTACATGTCATTCAAAATTCAAAAAGGGACAAGATCCCATGTGTTTAGCCAACATTACGGACTCTCATTCATGGCTTTCAAACACACAATCAACGTTACAAATTCTCATTCATGGTTGTCAAACACATAATCAAGGTCATTTAAATCTTTGTCTTCATGTCCCCTCCACCCCCTCTATATAAAGAGATCACAATTGTTGCAAAAGGAGGACGAAAATATACAGAAAAAAATAGAGAAAAGAAACAGGGAGAACTTGGAGATACGCTGCCAAAAATCATCAGCAGTTCCAGGAAGCCATACCCAATGCTTGCACCAGCCATTCCACACTCAGAATCATAGATCAAAGCACTTCTGTTTGGTAAAAAGAAATCTAATCTCAAACTCATTTCGATCTCTGATTACATATTCACGTTATTACTGTTGTTTGTGAATGATTTAATGTGCTACATATAAGCTACAGTGCAGAGATGAGATTGTGCCATTGCTTGGGCACAATCTGAGTTTCTCCTTTGAATCCCAGGATAAAAAAAGCCCAGACCCAGATTCAGCAGGTGCGAATAGGGAGGAGATTAGAATCAGGGGGGGTAAAGTCCCCCCTGGACCTTTAACATGTGTTTCATTTTTGCAGGAAATATATTCTCAGGATCCTGTTCCGTGTTTCGAAGCTCAACAGCTTAGCTTCGAACTGGACCCAGAACTTCCAGATCGAAGGATGACAAATCCAGATCGAACACCCTCAGAGTGCAGCCCCTCATGCACCTTCGATCCAGCCTCTTCACTGGGTCGAAAGACAGCCCACACTTCTTTCGACCCAGGCCTCCAGAATTATTTTGTTTTTCTTGATTTACTGCCTGATTTCATTTTCGTT
Organism: Vicia faba; assembly: GCA_948472305.1. Lineage (NCBI taxonomy): Eukaryota > Viridiplantae > Streptophyta > Magnoliopsida > Fabales > Fabaceae > Vicia > Vicia faba. Next base: position 1,358,762,311 of record OX451741.1, read on the forward strand.
TGGACCATTTTATTTGTTTTTTTTAATCAACATAAAAATCATAAAAATAAGTAACTTAGAATTAGGATTTAATTTAGTTAATTATTTTAAGTTATTTTCTCCAATTTTAAAATCAGTAGACTTAGGATTTATTTAAATTCAATCCTTTTCATAAACAAAAAAAATGCAAAAAATATTAAGTATGTTTTGGAGTTATTTTTAATCAGTTTTTTTTTAATTAATTGAATTTGACTTAATTGAACATTTAGCATTTTCCCAAAAATAAAATAAAACAACAAAAGTTCTTATTCTTAGGATTTTTCAGGTTCACGCGCATTTATTTTATTGTAACTGCTTACTGGTTTATGGTAGCTTAAATTAAGACTTTTACTTTCCTGCTTTTATTCCCCCAATTTTTGGACATGTAAATAATCCCCTAAAGCCTTGTAATAGCGTAGGATTTACAATTTCTGCACTTTAAATTCCTGTACATATATTAACTGTTTAGATGTATGCTAACTAGGATTATATGACAAGATTAACTCTTAAACTTAAAATCAACAGTAGCTCACCATGACATGCAAAGATAATATAACTGAAAAAAACAATACACTCGCACATGCCACTCTTAGGGTATACCTCACTTGGCTGCCTCAAGTGTGGTCATTGAGTATAGGAAGTCTTAGAGGTCGCCCTCCTGTCTAAAGATCAAAGTTGCCTCGATAAAAATGATCTAAGACATTATGGTTACCGCTAAAGCGTCCTAACGTTGCTTTAGTGACCACACGTCCCTTAAATCGAATTGACCCAAAAACTCCAACGACGGTGCTACCTACTCCTCAATAGTGGGATAGCACTGTCTAAAGGACATTTGCACAGTTTAATTCCTTTTTGAGTAGGTAGAGGTTCTTAAGTACTTGCTCATTTTAAAAAATAAAACAAAACTTTTCACACTTACACTTTTCGAACAAAGTTTTCAAAACACTTCATTACACTCTTGAGGACAGAAGCAAGAGTTAAATCGAAGTTTCAAACGAAAACTCTTTTCAAAACCCACAAACACAAAGAAAATCAAACTTTTGAAAACGTAGTGAGCAAGTACCTAAGAGCTCGTGGATAACCACGGATAGAAAGGGTGCTAATACCTTCCCTTTCTATAATCTACCTCCCGAACCCGAGAAAAATCTCGAAAAGGAATTTTTCTGTGCTTTTGTCCTTTCCTTGTTGGATAAAATAAAAGACGGTGGCGACTCTTGCTTACCGTGAAATTTTGTGAAAACAAACGCAAACACAAACCAGCATTAAAAAACAGTCAGTTCTCATTCCCACCGATCACAGAACTGGTGACTCTGCTGGGGAATTTCTATAAGTGAGGTGTACCTTAGGAATTAGATCACTTGTGTTTTCAATTGTATTGCTTTGTATGCTTTTAATTGTGGGCTTGTATCGAAGTTTTATAAATCCTCCACCCGGATTTGGGAAACATTCATAGATAGCAATATGTTGTGGAAATTGTGCAGGGTATACCGACACGGTTGAAACAATAGCTATATTAGTGCGACATATTTGTGAGTACCGGTAGCCTTTGAGTCAATCAAAGAGAATACGGGGCCGCTGAGTGATGTCACTAAGCACTAATGACCTAGAACCTTACTTGACCATCTTGGCCTTTTTTAGGGGTAGTGAGATGACCGACTTTGGTGCAGTCTGAAGTTGGTAGATACTCGATACTACACTCATTGAGGATTGTTTTCTTGGAATATTTTGGTCGCTAGTTCAGTGGCTAAACCAAAACGATGAACATAGAAAACAATCCAATGATATTGAGCTCCTTAGAACCCGGTTACTATTTATAGGACAGGTTTTGAGCCAACTACACTCAAGAGGGTACTTACCTATGAAACTCCATGCCAGCCTAAACTTAAGGCTATATGTGTGACTTGTGTGCCTTCAAACTTGAACTACTTACACATTCTTGTTATCTGACAACATGAGTTCCTTGCAGGTTTTGTTTATAGTCCTTATCCACTAATTTGGACTTATTGCAGGGCTTACTTACATCACCTCACACTTGTGCTTAAACGCATAGCATACACATCATAACATCATGCCTTAACATTTCCTTAACCATTTCAAGGATCTCAAGGGTCTGTGATGCAAGTTATGGTAAATCAGATGTCCAGCAGGGGGCAAAAGGGGATTTATTTTCCTCTAGCCAATGCCATCTAGAGATCAAAGCATGATAACTTGAGTCAGGGGCTATGACCCACTCGATATGGTGAGCTTGACTCTTGAATAAGGACTCTCAGCAACATGAAGTTCCTTCAATCAAGCTATCAGATTCAAATTCTAACCGTTTCTTGTTTACCTCGCGAGATCCTTGGAAACATTGCATACATATATCATACATATCATTGCATAACATGTCTCCCAGTACAGGTCTCTTATCTTCTTTGCTGTTCATTTCAGCAAGCATCATGTCTACTGAACCTTCAACCGAGCAAGCTATCAAGGCCCTCCAGGCCCAGAATGCCCAATTTCAAGAGTTGGTCATGAGCCTAGCTAAGGGTCAGCAGGACCTGAAGACCCTGATTCTGAAAGAGAGGAAGAAGAAGAAAAAGAGGACCATCCTGTTCAACACCGGACGCAGGTTTGGAAACGGGTTGCAGAGTGAAGTTGATCTGACCACCCCATCTGGAGGGAAAGACAGTCCACAAGAAAGGAGGGCTCCTAGCCCTATGGTCTCCGACAACGAGACAGACTATGACGAAGAACAGTATCCTCCTGCTGAGGATAAGTACAAACAGCTGGAAGACCGTTTGAATGCTATGGAAATACAGAAGGTGCCCGGTCTGGACTTCGGAGATCTAGGTCTATCATCTGGGGTGGTTATTCCCCATAAATTCAAAGCACCTGCCTTTGCCAAGTATGACGGAGCTTCCTGTCCCAAGCTGCACCTCCGGTCATATGTGAGGAAGATCTAACCTTACACTGCTGATAAGAACTTGTGGATCCATTTCTTTCAAGACAGTCTCTCAGGGACTCAGCTTGAATGGTTCTGTCAACTGGAAGGAGCTAACATCCACAACTGGGAGGACCTTGCTGCTGCTTTTTACAAGCAATACCAGTATAATGTCGACCTTTCTCCCACGCGTACTCAGCTTCAGGGTATGTCTATGGTTACAGGCGAAGGCTTTAAGGACTACGCTCAGAAGTGGAGAGATCTTGCTGGAAGAGTCCAACCCCCTATGTCTGAAAGGGAGTTGGTGGATATGTTTCTTGGGACTTTGTCTGGTCCCTATTTCAAACACTTGATCGGAAGCTCTTCAGCCGGGTTCACCGAGCTAATACTGACCGGCGAAAGGGTCAAAGCTGGAATCAAAAGTGGGAAGATTCAAGAAGCTACACCTTCTGATGCTCAGAAAAAGCCCTACAATGGGAAGAAAGAGTCCAACGCTGTGTATGGTCAAAAGGGTCGTCATGACCAATACGTAGGAGAAATCTTGATCTCTAATCCTACACCTGCTCAACAAAGACAGCGGCATCAGCGTAAGGAGGTCGCGCCTAAAAGACAATTCACTAAGATCAACATGTCACTGGGTTAAGCGCTACAACGCCTGTTGGAGGCAGAGCTGATTACATTAAAGGCTCCTCTCCAAAACCCAAATACTTCCGCTCCTACCTATCATCCCAATGAAAGGTGGGCATACCACTCTGACAGTCCGGGACATGACACAAACAACTGTTGGGCTGTGAAGAACAAGATCCAAGACATGATTGATGCCAAGGAGATCAAGTTTGACCCTCCGGTGACTCCAAACATAATCACTGCTCCTATGATGAATCATTGAAAGCTTTTGTTCATTTGAATTTTCAAGTTGTAATCTCTTTGTTATTCAAACAATTATCTATTAATTCCAAACTTTGTTTCATTGATGCATTGCATATGTTTGTCTTGATTTGATCCAATCATTTTAATTACATTTAAACTATGCTTTTTACTCTCTTTATGACATTCAACTCTTGCTAAAAGTTACAAGCCTTTAGAGGGAGGATGACGAAACAATGCCATAATCTCATACAGTATGCTTTTGGACAGACCTTGCTGACGATGTACAGGCATTTCTTTCAAATACTAAACACTGGAGTTATAAGGAAGATAATCCCCAGTCAACCCCTTCGAGCCAAAGAAGTAGGAGTTTTTTGTTTTAAACACAAATTGAAACCTTTAATTTAAACCTGGCGCAGGTGTGATCGGTGGATCTGGAACTGACTGTTTAACGCTGGTTGGCGAAATGTCGCGGTAAGCAAGAGTCGCCACCGTCTTTTATTTTCTCCAATATGGAAAGGACAAAAGCACAGAAAAATTCCTTATTGAGATTAGTTCTCGGTTCGGGAGGTAGATTTATAGAAAGGGAAGGTGTTAGCACCCTTTCTATCCATGGTTATCCATGGGCTCTTAGATACTTGCTCATTGTGTTTTCAAAATGTTTATTTGCTTTTCAAGTGTGAGTGGGTTTTGAAAAAGTTTCGTTTAAAATTTCAGTTCGACTCTTGTATCAGTCCTCAAGAGTGTTTGAAAAGTTGTTTTTGAAAGCTTTTTGCAAAGTATCGGTGTGAAAAGAAGTTTTTGATTTGTTTTTTAGATAGAGAAAGTATCTATGAGTCATCCACCTACCCTAAGGAATTAGGCTGTGTAAATGTCCTTAAGGTAACACCATCCCACCATTGAGAGGTAGGTAGCACCACCATTGGAGGTGTTCGGGTCAATTCGAGGGTTAGGGACGGTGTGGTCACCGAGCAATAGTAAGATACCTTAGAAGCTACCCTTATGCCATTGATCTTTTTATTCCGAGGCAACTTGTTTCGAGGCAACCGTTTCGAGGCAACTAGATCAATGGAACATAAGGACTCACTAAGACGTCCTATACTTGACGACCACATTTCGAGGGGCAATGCAACAGTGTGATCACCAGGGCAACGGTAGGACACCTTAGAAGCTACCCTTATGCCATGTTCATGGACATAAGGACTTACTAAGACGTCCTGTACTCGATGACCACCTTTCGAGGGGCAAGGCAACAGTGAGGCGTACCCTAGGAGTGGTGTGTGAATTGTGTGTCATTTTCAGTTATTATTTGTCTTGTCATGCATTGGTGATCTACGTTTTGATTTTATTTTTGGGCATTCATTCTTTCATGTGTTTGTTTAACAGTTAAAGGTGCGGGAATTTAAAGTGCGGAAAAGATAAAGATCCTACGCTATTACAAAGGCGCGGGTCTACATCGCTAAATTAATCCAGACCCGATTTAAAATAAAATGCAGAAAATAAATGTCTAATTAACTATTACAGGGCTTTGGAACAAGTACATTATATTCACAAAAGAAATGAAAAATAAATGCGCGAATGGAAATAAGAATCGAGTGCGAGGGCGTTGGGCCCTTTAAAATGAAATTATTAAATAATTAAGTTAAATAACAAGAAATAACTTATTTTTTTGTATTTATGGAATTAAAGAAAATTAAGTTGGCATTAAAAGTTAAATAACCCTAGTTCTAAATTATTTTTACTTTATTAAAATAAATGCATTAAAGTTAAAACCTAATATCAAAACTAAAATTAATTATGAAATTTATTTACAAAATGAAACTATTAATGGATTAAATTAAATTAAATATTTTCTTATTTTTTGTGATTTCTGATCTTTTTTTGGGTTTTTTATATTTTTAAATTAATTTAATGACAGAACAATTATTTTGTATTCTTGAATTTTTTAAATTAAGAAGGGAAATAAGCCTAAATTAAAGAACTAAATTAAATTAAATAATTAAAATAAATTATGGCATGTTTTTGTTTTTTTATATATTATTTTAAGAAATAAAACTAATTAAATTAGTATTTAGTAACTAAGTCTAATCAATTTTAATATTACAAAAAAAAGATAATTTAGAGTTTCCTAATTAATTAATTAAATTTAGAAAAAAAGAAAAGTCTAAAATTTAATTGGGTAAGAATATTTTTGTGATTTTTGAAATAAAAAGAAAATTAATTTTTGTGAATAAAAAAAAAGCAAATTAAATAAACTAAAATAAAATAGAAAAGAAAATAAATTCAAGGGAAAAAGAAATGGGCCTGGCTTTTTGTAGCAAAAGGGGGGTGTGGGTGGCAATGCTGGGCCCAAACGCTGAAGGCCTATTCTGACTTTATCCAATTCCATGTGCCTGCTTTGACTAACGCCCACAGTGGAGGGATGCGCCTGAGACGTTGGATCTTGATCAGTGGGCAATCTGACGGCTGGATCTCACACGCGCATGGTATGGATTGAAGCTGGACACACATGGAGTCCACTGAGTCCAGTCAGCTTTAAGTAACTGAGTCAACAGCTTGGATGGCCAATTAAAACACAAGAAAGTGCCACGCCTGCGTCAAACTGAACCAAGCCCAGTCAACGACGCCGGAGCAGTGCTCCGGTCATCTTCTCCGGCGAGGGCAATTCTGAAACCCTGCGAAAACAGTAAAAATGAAGCAAACAAAATAGCCAGACCGAGTGATTAGGGCATGGCGATTCTCATGGTGATGTTTTCATGGTTTAATATTGCATATCCCCATCAAAACGAAGCTCCACATAATCTGAACCCTAGCCATGGAGGTTCACGTTTTGGCCATGAAAAATCCCAAGCGATAGCCCAGACCTGCTCTAAACATCCACTGGAACTCAAAGGTGTGGTCAGTAGGGATTAAATCAAGCCATAATCAAAAATACGATTCATGGAAATTCTGCAAAATGGATGTTCATGTAGCTACAGTTTCAGCATGCATGGTTATATGAAAAGGATGTGTTTATACCTTATTTTACCTGTAGATCACGATAGGATAGGTGGGAAGTCTTGTGGATGGCTGAGTCCTTGAGTTCGATCTTGGTGCAATTCTTTGGAATTTTGAAAAGAAATTTCTCTTGGCTGCCTCTCTCTCTCGTTTTTAATGCCTTGTGATAGTTTGTCTCTAGGTTATGTAATAGATTTCAATCAGCATTAAGGGCCATAATACCATGCATTCAAGCTTAAGATTTTGATATAAACTCTCTTAACCAACTTTCCATTTTGAACCAATTTTTTGAATTATTGCTCCATTTGGCCTTGAAACGAAATTGGGATGTTGCATGATGATGATTCAAAGCTAGTTAAGACCAAATATCCCCCCTTAATTGAACTTCTTGATTTTCTTTTGATTTTAAAAGATTTAAAATTAATTAAATCCAATAAAATCAATAAAAAATGAAAAAATCAATTTTAAATATTGAGATAAAAGGTGGGACACGTGGGAAGAATGGCCAAGCTAATTCAAGTGGAAAAAGTGGGCCCCTTTTGTCAAAAATGAAATTTCAAGGATAAATGATTTTGGCCATTTCACAAAAATTTCCCAACTTCTCCAATGCACATCTTGCTCAATTTTTAAGCTTTGATCATGTTATTGGACATTTTAGAAAGGTCTTGAAGTCCTCTAACCAATGTCTTTGGTCCCATGTCATTTTGATTTACCAATCTCAAGTTATGGTCTTTGACTTAAAGTCCCTTTTTGTTGACTTTTGAAAATGACCTATAATGTTGAAATTGATAACTTTTTGTGAGAGCATTTCTTGGACTTGGAGTGTGAAGATGAGTTGTAGGAAATGTCTTCCCCTTAAAGATGAGCATTGGATGGGATTTTTCTGATGAACCATGAAAAAGTTATGCCTTGGTCAAGTTACAGTTGACTTTTCAACTGTCCAAAAATAGAAACTTTTGCATCTTGAGACTTTTGAAGCCAAACTTTGAGAATCATGATCAAGCATTGATCAAATGATGTTTGTGGCTTCAAAATAAGATGTTGACCAAAAATTTTGACTTTTGACTGCCAAATGACCATTTTGCCCCTACAGTTGACTGTTGAGCAATTAGGGTTTTTGACTGTGCAACTTGACCTTATGAGCCTTGAAACTTGACATGTAGGTGCTTGACAATGTTTATAGGCATAGGAGACTTGATTGAGCTCTTGAAAACTTCAACTTCCTTGCAAGAACCAAAACCCTAGTTTGACTGTCTTAGGAGGATGGTTTGACTGTGTGGCCCTTGAGTAAACTTGAACCAATTGTGGATGATTCTTGTCAAAACTTTGAAGATTATGGGAGGGCAAATTTTGGGGTACAACAGTTGCCCCTGTTCAATCTTCTTAGACCTGAGGATGTAGATTGGCTTGTGTGCCTTTCGTGATCCGAGGGTGGAAGATGATTGAACACTAGAGTGCCAAGAAATTTGCACTCACATAGTTGAGTATCAACAGTGTGATAGCGGGAATGGGCTTACAGATGCCATTTGGAGAGGTGGTGGATAGGAGGATGGGCTTATAGATGCCATCTGGAGGTGTCGATCACATAAGATATTCCTTAGCGAGAACTTGCGTATCTGAGAAAGAAAGAAAATTACCTGGTCTGTTACAGGAGTTGACTTTCAAACTCTTTATGTAGACGTGCCCTGGCTGGATACAGGAATCAAATCTTTAAACTCTTCAGACGTGCCCTGTCAAGATACAGGAATCGAGTCTGGAAATGTAGTTGTCAACAGATACACCCTAGCAGGATACAGGAATCGGATCTTCGAACTCTTCAGACGTGCCCTGTCAAGATGCAGGAATCGAGTCTGGTACTATAGTCGTCAACAGATACTCCCTGGCAAGATACAGGAATCGGATCTTCGAAATATTCAGACGTGCCCTGTCAAGATACAGGAATCGAGTCTGGTACTGTAGTCGTCAACAGATACTCCCTGGTAAGATACAGGAATCGGATCTTCGAACTCTTCAGACGTGCCCTGTCAAGATACAGGAATCGAGTCTGGTACTGTAGTCGTCAACATATACTCCCTGGCAAGATACAGGAATCGGATCTTCGAACTCTTCAGACGTGCCCTGTCAAGATACAGGAATCGATTCTGGTACTGTAGTCGTCAACAGATACACCCTGGCAAGATATAGGAATCGGATCTGGAATCACGACAGTTGATAGCAATTATCTTTGTATTAACTTTTGTCCTGAAAAGACAAAACGTTAGTTGTATGTGATGTCATGATGTATGACATGCGAGGTGTTCTCAGAATGAATGAGATTGTATGTTCATGATGCGTATATGCATGCTATAATGTATGAAGATGTGTTGTTTATGAATGTATGTTTTCGTCTTAGGAAAATAAATCCTTGACGGATGCCGGAAAGTTGAATCCTGGGCTGATGTGGAAGAAAAAGAGCTTCTTGTTTCCGCTGGGGATGATGGTTGCAAGAATAAACCAGTAGGAGAAGATGACTCCGTTGGGTGAATAAACTTGTTGGAGAGATTACTCTGCGGGGAGAATACTATTCTAGCGATCTGGCTGGGGAATAATACTCTGTGGGGAGAGAGGTACTCTGCTAGGATATTGATGGTAACTTCGTTGGGGATACCGTCGTTATATTGGAAGTTTTAATAGACTCCGCTGGGGATAAGAAGACTTCGCCGAGGACGATCTTTCCGTGGCTTTTGGCTGAGGATAACCCAGTTATAAGCTCTGGTGGAGCATAACCTTTGAATAAAGCCGGGAGACGCGTTCGTGCTCTGTAGGGGATAAGCTTCCAGAATCTACTGGGGATAAGCTTACTGCTTGGGGAGATGGATTCCAACTTCCCTGGGGAAACTGGATTGGATTCTCCTGGGGGAATTTTGAGATACCTTTGGGGAAGTGGCTCCGCTGAATGTTTGGTATACCGCTGAGGAACAATCTCAGATTAAGACTGATGGGGATGCTTGTTAAGAATGTTTGTAGACTCCGCTGAGGAATGTTGAAATCTGTTGGGGATACCCAATTTCCTTAAGGCTGATAGAGTAGACTAACTCTGCTTGGGGGGAGTATTGCTGACTTGCTGGCTCACTCTCTGGGGAATGAAGGTATCTTGGTTCTGTTCTTCAGCTGTACTTACCTTGGTACCTTGGTGGATATAGCAATTAGATCGCTTTAGACAACTCATTATTGCCCCTGTTTCTAATGTTACCTGTAATTAATCCTTTGTTTCGTATGCAAATATTTATGAGTTAGCAATTATTGTCAAATGCATATATCACAAATTGAACTTTGGACGTTCTTCACAAAACAAAACAGAAAAGGAAAAACAATTGGCAATTTTAATTGAAAAGTGTATTTATATTGATTTTTGAATTGCCTGTAAATAGGCGTTTATGTACAAGAGGCTGACGTCCTAGTAAGAGAACGCCGCCGGATAAGAGTTTATACAAATTTGTACAAAGGAAAATAAAACAGCTGTGTGAAAAGAATAATCCCACTGGGTTCCAACTCTGCTATCGCCTTTATATCTTCGAGCGTCTCATCACTTGATGACCTAGCTGAAGATGAAGCTGATTGATCAATGCCGTCTGAACTTGATGTTGATACCGGATTCCGGATACAAAGTGATCCAATGAGACATAGTATTACGCTTTATCCCTAACTTTTGCCTGGACTGCCCTTTCGGGTTTTCAGTCCACCGGGATACCCATTTTTGCCCAAGCCGCCTTTTCAGGTTTTCGACTTGCCGGGTGTACAGATTTTTTTTATTTCATCCCTTCATTTTGCCCGAACCCTTTTGGTTCGCTGGGAAGCCCTAATTTTTGCCTAGGTATGTCAACCTAGCGGGTCTTTATTATGCGTAGTATCTTTTTACTATGTCTGCATTGGCGGGGTGAGGAAGGTCGTCACCATCCATGGTGGTCAGAATCATGGCTCCTCCTGAGAACACATGTTTAACCACAAATGGCCCTTCGTACGTAGGGGTCCGTTTGCCCCTTGGATCACTCTGAGGAAGGATGATACGTTTGATTACCAGATCCCCAACTTGATACTCTTGTGGTCTGACCTTTTTGTTAAATGCCCTGATCATCCGTTTTTGATACGTCTGACCATCACAAATAGCAGCAAGTCTCTTTTCGTCAATTAGGTTTAGCTGATCAAGTCGTGTCTGGATCCAATCATCTTCACTCAGTTCTGCATCCTTCATTATCCGGAGAGAGGGTATTTGCACTTCTATCGGTAAGACTGCCTCCATACCATAGACCAAGGAGAAAGGAGTTGCCCCGGTTGACGTCCTTGCTGAGGTACAGTACCCATGAAGAGCGAACGGTAACATCTCGTGCCAATCTTTATAAGTCACTGTCATCTTCTGCACAATCTTCTTGATATTCTTATTCGCTGCTTCTACAGCCCCATTCATCTTCGGCCGGTAAGGAGAAGAGTTATGGTGTTGTATCTTGAACTGCTCGCAGAGCTCAGTGATCATCTTATTATTAAGATTGGTACCGTTGTCTGTAATGATCCTTTCAGGGACGCCGTATCGACAGATTAGATTATTCCGAATGAACCGTGCCACAACAGTCTTGGTTACCATAGCGTAGGAAGCTGCTTCAACCCACTTCGTGAAGTAATCAATCGCTACAAGGATGAAGCGATGCCCGTTAGATGCCGTAGGTCTGATCTCACCGATCATATCAATGCCCCACATTGCAAAAGGCCAAGGTGCAGTCAGGACATTCAGAGGAACTGGAGGAACATGCACCTTGTCTGCATATATCTGGCATTTGTGACACGTCCGAGAATGTTGGTAACAATCAGCTTCCATTGTGGACCAGAAATACCCTGCCCGAAGGATCTTCTTTGCCATAGTGTGTCCACTGGAATGTGTTCCGAAGGTCCCTTCATGTAGCTCTTCCATGATCCTTTCTGCTTCAGTCTTATCCACACAACGCAGTAAGGTCGAATCATGGTTTCGTTTATACAAGACGCCGTTGCTAAGGAAGAACTTTGCTGCGAACCTTCTCAGAAACTTCTTATCGTTGACATATGCACCTTCAGGGTATTCCTGAGCTTCCAAGTATCTCTTCACCTCATGGTACCAAGGCTTCTCAGTCACTAATTCAGTCTCAAGATCACAACAGTATGCCGGTTCGTCCAGTTTCCAGATGATGACCTGGGGAGCCTCATTGTCCCACTTGACTTTGAACATAGAAGACATCGTAGCTAACGCTTCCTCTAACTGATTCTCCTCTCTCGGGAAATGTTCAAAAGTTATCTCTGTGAAGTGGGGGATCATTGTCAACACACATTCTCTGTAAGGAATAAGATTCGGATGTTTCGTATCCCACTCGCCTTTGATCTGGTTGATCACGAGAGAAGAATCTCCGAAGACACTCAGAAACTTGATCCTTAAGTCAATTGCAGCTTTGAGTCCCATGATGCACGCCTCATACTCCGCCATGTTGTTGGTGCAGTTGAAACATAGCTGGGCAGTGAGTGGAGTATGAGTGCCTTGAGGGGATATGATCATAACACCGATGCCGTTACCCAAAGCGTTGGAGGCTCCGTCAAAGTGCATAGACCATCGGGATCCTTCCTCAGGTCCTTCATCCGGTCCAGGTACTTCACAATCAGTCACTATCATGATGCTCTCGTCTGGAAACTCGAAGTTCATTGACTGATAGTCGTCTACTGCCTGATGTGCCAAGTGGTCTGCCAATACACTTCCATTGATAGCTTTCTGAGTCGTGTATTGGATGTCGTATTCTGTCAAGATCATTTGCCATCTTGCTATTCTCCCAGACAGAGCAGGCTTTTCAAATATGTACTTTATCAGATCCATCTTTGAGATCAACAAGGTAGTGTGAATCAGCATATACTGTCTTAGCCGGCGAGCAGCCCATACCAAAGCGCAGCAAGTTTTCTCGAGCAGTGAGTATCGGGTCTCACAGTCGGTAAAATTTTTGCTAAGGTAATAAATGGCGTGCTCTTTTCGGCCAGACTCGTCATGCTGCCCCAGCACACACCCCATTGAGTTGTCAAGTACTGTCAGGTATAGTATCAGAGGTCTTCCTTCAACCGGCGGTATAAGGATGGGTGGTTCTTGGAGATACTCTTTGATTCTGTCAAAAGAAGCCTGACATTCATCATTCCAACGTACTACCTGATCTTTCTTCAGCAGCTTGAAGATTGGCTCACAGGTAGCAGTTAGGTGCGAGATGAATCAAGCAATGTAATTCAGGCGTCCTAGAAAGCCTCTGACCTCTTTCTCTGTCTTAGGAGTTGGCATCTCTTGAATAGCTTTAACCTTGGCAGGGTCCACTTGAATACCCTTATCACTTACAACGAAGCGTAACAACTTTCCAGATCTTACCCCGAAGGTGCACTTGTTCGGGTTCAACCTCAGCTTGTACAGTTTCAGACGGTCAAACAACTTCTGTAGATGGTCGAGGTGTTCCTCCTCAGTTTGGGATCTTGCAATCAAGTCGTCAACGTACACTTCAATCTCATGATGGATCATGTCATGAAATAAAGCAACCATGGCGCGTTGGTAGGTTTCCCCAGCATTTTTCAGTCCGAAAGGCATGACCTTGTAGCAGAAGGTGCCCCACTGAGTAACGAAAGTAGTCTTTTCCATGACTTCAGGAGCCATCTTGATCTGATTATACCCTGAAAACCCATCCATGAAAGAGAACACCTTGTGCTGAGCAGTATTATCAACCAGAACGTCAATGTGAGGTAGGGGAAAGTCATCTTTGGGGCTGGCCTTGTTCAGATCCCTGTAGTCAACACACATTCTGACTTTACCATCTTTCTTCGGTACCGGCACCACATTAGCAACCCACTGAGGGTAAGAGGTTACTGCAAGAAACCCGGCATCGAACTGCTTCATAACCTCAGCTTTGATCTTCTTAGACATCTCTGGACGCATACGGAGGACCTTTTGCTTAACCGGAGGGCAGTCTTCCTTAGTAGGCAAGTGATGGACCACAATGTCGGTATCTAACCCAGGCATGTCTTCGTAGGACCAGGCAAAGATCTCCACATAATCCTGTAACATCTGAGTCAACCGTTGCTTCACGCTGAGCTCTAGGTTGGCACTAATCTTAACTTCCTTCCTGTCCGCCTCAGTACCCAGATTTATTGTTTCCACCGGCTCTTCGTGTGGTTGAATTTCCCTCTCTTCCTGGAGTAACAGTCTTGCAAGTTCGCCAGGCACTTCGCAATCATCTTCACCTTCGTCTTCGGCTAAGTTGATCGGATTTTCGAAGTCATAACTGGCAGTAGCAGAGTCGTTACCAGTGAGATCTGGAGTGGATTGAAACCTGTATGAGTGAGTGTGTGTAAATACAATTGTTTTGCAATATATAAAGAAAGGAAGGAAAAGGAGCGCAAAATTTGAAATGTGAAAAACGTCCAATGCTTTTATTTATGATATATGACAGTGACAAACAAAAGCCCTCATAAATAAGACCACGGTGCCCCGGGTAAGACACCAGGCCATACAATTTCAAATTATTGTTTATTACAAATCCAAAACAAAGAAGTTCATTACTGGGTGACAAAAGTTATGGGTGTAAAGTCTTTAGCAGTCCAATTGGTCAATCCACCATCAGTCGTCGGGTAGATCCAGCTATCAAACTCTGACTCTTCCACTTCGTCTTCATCTCCAATAACATTCACTCCTAGGCGGGTGATGAGCATAGGAGGTCTTCCGATCCTTGCCTTGCGCACAGCCTTCTGAGCCTTTGCAGTGAAACCCAGCCCAAACTTGTTAGTCTTAGGAGTAAAATCAGGGAGTTTGCCCCAGTTTGCACATTCACCTCTTTCAATCACAGCTCGGGCGTCCTTTAAGGAGGCCATCTTCAAAGGAGAAACCTCTTCAACCACTGCTTCTGCTGCTGCCAATGTTTGTGGCACCTCTTCAAAATGTTGAAAGGGGGTCTCAATGAACTCCCCATCCATTTCCACGTACCGGAAGGAGTTGAGGTGGCTGACCATGTATTCCTCTTCCCCTTGCACTGTTACAATCTTCCCCCTGACCGGGTACTTGAGCTTCTGATGCAACGTGGAGGTCACAGCTCCAGCCTTGTGGATCCACGGGCGACCCAGCAAACAAGAATAGGATGGACGGATGTCCATCACATAAAATTTTGAATCAAAGACCTGTGACCCAACCCTGATTGGGATGTCAACCTCACCATGTACCATTCTTTTGGACCCGTCAAAGGCCCTGACAACAATGTTACTTGGTTTGATCTCTAGACCCTCACAGTCCAGCCTGTCCAGAGCCTTCTTGGGTAGCATGTTTAGTGAAGAACCAGTGTCAACCAGCACGTGAGCAAGAGTAGTGCCCCTGCATTCAATGGAGACATGCAGGGCATCATTATGGTTCTTCCCCTTGGCTGTCAAATCAGCATCAGAGAAACCCAGGCCATTGTCAGCAGTTAGGTTGGCCATACAGTCGGTGAATTGATCAGCAGACGTCTCTTGGGGTACGTGGGCCGTCTTTAAGAAAGCAATCAGGGCCTTGGCATGGGCCTCTGAACACAGCAGCAGTGACATCATGGAGATTTTAGAGGGGGTGTGCCCCAGCTGTTCGACAACGTTGAAATCACTTTTCTTTATTATTTTGAGGATCTCTTCCATCTCCTGCTTGGAAGCCTCAACAATGGTCTTTGGTGCCTCCGTCCGGGCAGGCACATCAGCAGCAATCCCCTTGCCCCGAGCATCAGATGACTCGGCGGCAGGGGTGGAAACTTGGTCAGGGGGGAAACAGGCACACTGGCAGGTGTGATGATCAAAGGCCTCTGAATTACCGGAGGAGCAATGTCTGGTGAGAATAGTCTTCCACTACGAGTGACCTTAGCAGGCCCAGTGATGTTGGTGACACCAGTATCAATGTTGAACTCTTGTTTCACTCCCAGAACATAAACATCTGCCCCGTAGTGCCATGGGACAGCCTTATCAGACTTCTAGGGGATGGGCCCCGGAACAGTAATGGTGATGGGAGCAATCTTGTGAACAGGCAAAATTTGGACAGGCTTCTTTGAAGGAGCCTTGGAAGGGTTGTTGAAAATGGTAACAATTGAAACTTCTTCAACAGGGGCAGCAGGAACAAGAGTCTTTCTGAACAAAATCTCTTTACTATCCATCAGGTTTTGGACGCCTGGTTTCAGCAAAGAACAACCAGCAGGGGAAGCAACACATAGAGGGCAACCTTTGCCACATCCCGGAAATAAACCGGCTAGCAACAGGTTCCTCTTGACTGTCAGCAACGGAGTAGCAACATCATCCACCGAAGCTACATACAAATCCTCCTCAACAACATTCACTCCATGCTGGGGCATGGGAGCGGTAACAACATTTGGCCTCTCGGGCGCCTCAAACTGTATCTCCTTTGCATCAATAAGGTCCTGAACCTTATTCTTTAGGGCCCAACAGTCATCTGTGTTATGCCCCGGGCTATCAGAGTGATAAGCGCAATGGGCGTTGGGGTTGAACCTGGGGGATGTAGTATTTACAACCTTCGGGGCCTCTCTAACAGTCACCAAGCTGGCTGATAACAGTTGCGGCAGGATCTGAGAGAGAGTCATGCTGAGTCGAGTATACTGCCGTTTGGGCCTCTCAGCTCTGGGTAGGTTGTACTGTTGTGGAGCAGTAGCAGGCTTAGAGATTACCACCGCGTTGACAGCTTGGCGGCGTTCAGGTTTGTCTTGCCTTCTTGGGCCATACACAGCACTAGCCTCTTTCTTGAAGGGCTTCTTTTCAGCATTTGAGGAGGCAACCTTCTGTATCTTCCCCGATTTTATACCAGCCTCGATCCTCTCACCAGTCAGGATCAGATCAGTAAACCCAGCAGAGGAATTACCAATGAGATGATTAAAAAATGGACCAGAAAGGGTCCCCAAGAACATATCCACCAGCTCCCGGCCCGTCAATGATGGTTGCACCCTGCTAGCCAGATCTCTCCATTTCTGTGCGTACTCCTTAAAACCTTCACCCGATCCTAACGACATACCCTGGAGTTGGGTACGCGTAGGAGCAAGGTCGGAATTATATTAATACTGCTTGTAAAAAGCAGTGGCCAGATCCTCCCAGTTACGAATGTTGGTTCCATCCAGCTGATAGAACCATTCGAGGTGAGTCCCTGAAAGACTCTCCTGGAAGAAGTGGATCCATAAGTTCCTGTCTGCTGTGTAAGGCTGAATCTTCCTTACATAAGAACGGAGGTGCATCTTGGGACAGGAAGCCCCGTCATACTTCACAAAGGCAGGCGCCTTGAACTTGTGTGGGATCACCACCCCAGTAGATAACCCCAAGTCTCCGAAATCCAGTCCAGGCACCCGCTGAATTTCCATAGCATTTAACCTGTCCTCCAGCTGCTTGTACCGGTCCTCAGCAGGAGGATACTGTTCGTCATTGAAATTTGTTTCAGTATCAGAGACCACAGGAGTAGGGACCTCCCTTTCTTGGTGACTACCTTCCCCCATAGATGGAGTAGTCCTCTCAGCTTCATTTTATAAAGTACTCCCGAGTCTGCGCCCAGTGTTGAATAACACAGTCCTCTTATTCTTCTTACTCTTCTTCAGGAGCATAGCCTTCAGTTCTTTTTGACCTTGAGCCAAACCCATGATCAGCTCCTGAAATTGGGCGTTCTGCGCCTGAAGGGCCTTGATAGTCAGCTCGATAGATGATTCAGGGTTCATGATGCTGTAATAAACAGCGAAGTACGGTAAGCAACCTGAAAAGAAGAGTACCTGTGATGCACATGATGAATGATATGTGTTTATGCAATGCATTCAAGAGTTCGAAAATTCAAATTTGTTGTAGACAAAAAGGAACACACGTTATCATTAAGGAAATAATTGTTTGATACATCAAAGCCTCATGGGAAAACATTACAAAGCAAATCAATCCCAAAAGACACTACGCATCCTCTTCGGAGCAATATAGGTATTGAGATTCCTTTCCTCGTGCAGTAGGCGGGTGAGCTCCAGGACCTTCTTTTCACTAGCATGTAGACTGGTCTCCAGAGAATTCCGTTCTTCCTTAAGCTGGATCCAGCTCTTCTGCATCTCTTCCCAGGACGTGGGCATGTCAGGATGTTGAATGGTGTAGGACACCTCTCCTTCCAAGTCTGGCTCTTTGATCACGGGGAGAACATGAGGATATGGCATCACGAGCTTCTGGGAGCGGGCTCGTACCCACTTGAGATAAGGCTCCAATGGGATGGAGTTCCTGTGCCCCAGGGTCTTGCTCTCTATCTTGCTGGGCATCCTCCAAGCTCTGATGAATTTCTGGCGAAGTCCTTGTGCATCGTTGTCGAAGTCAAAAACTATGTCAGGAATTAACATGTCATGTGGGCCGTCCCTCCGAGCATAACCAAACTGTCTCCAAGCCAAGCATGGGTTGTAAGTAATACCTCCTCTGATTCCAAGTAAAGGAACATTAGGGTACTCCCCGCAACGATCAATGATAGTGACATCTTCTCTAGACCGAGAACACCAATGTATATCTGCATGTGTAAGAGTCATCAATCGTTGTGACCACCTTAAACCCCGCTCGTTCTTCAAAACTGATTGTGGAAGGTGAGAAATAAACCACCTTCCCAGGAGAGGAGTGCAGCACATAAGAACACCCCTTTTTCTCATGGTTCGAGTGTAATATGAGTGAAGGATGTCCCCCAGAAACGTAGGTATAGGACTCCTGGACATGAAGACCTTGACAGCACTGATATCTATAAGCTGATCTGGCTTAGGGAACAACACCAACCCATAGACAAGGAGGGCTACAACTTCTTCAAAGGCTTGTAGGTCAAGGGAATTCCAACACTCTTGGGCCTTCTCAAACAGAAATTTTGCCAAGAACCCTTTGATACCATTTATGGCTTCCCAATGCCCCTTGATGTCAGATGGTTGTAGGCATAATGCTTTAGCTACTTCTTCAAGTTTTGGTTCCCTTTCCGTACCGTTGTAGGGTAGTTGATTGAGAATGGGAATCTTCAGAAGCTGGGAAAACTCTTCTAAAGTAGGCACCAGCTGATAATCCGGGAAAGTAAAACAGTGATGCAGAGGGTCAAAAAACTGGAAGAGGACCTTTACCATCTCTTCCTCAATATGGGTATTGACCAGGCTGATGAGTCTACCATGCCTTTCACTGAATGACGAGTTCTCGGGAATCCTGAATGTAAGCTCCTTAAGCTGAGGAGGGACCCTTACAAGGTTGATCTGAATTGTCTTTCTGCGGATAGTTTCCATGTCCTACAAAACAAGAACAAAGATGAAGATTCGAACCCCTGAAATGGTTAGTGGATGCATATGATGCTGTATGATGTTATGATGCTATGATTAAACACACCACAAATATTTACAAAGGCAAACATGTAAGGCACACAAGTCACACAAGACAAGCCCTTAGAGTTTAGGCCATCATGGAGTCTGGGTATTACCCTCTTGAAGTTGGTGGGCTCAAACATGTCCTATCAAAGTAACCGGGTTCTAAGGATCTCAATATCATTGGATTGCTTTCATTGTTCATCGTTTCGATTTAGCCACTGACTGGCGATCAAAATATCCCAAGAAAACAACCCTCAATTGAGTGTAGTATCGAGTATCAACCGACTTCGGAGTACACCAAAGTAGTTATCTCACTACCCTAAAGAGGCCAAGATGGTTCAATTAAGGTTCCTAAGGTCTGTTGATGCTTCACGACACCACGCGGAGGCCCCGTACTCTCCTTGACTGAACTCAAGGGTTACCGGTACACACCAAAGTGCCACATCAACGTAGCAAACTGCTTCAACCATGACGGTATACCCCGCACAGTTCCCTCACAGCCTTATTGCTACTTTCTAAGAAGGTATCCCCAGATCCGGGTTAGGATCTATAGAACTCCCAAGACAGTCCCACAATTTTAAAGCAAACAAATCAAAGCAATTGAAAACACAGTGATCTTGGTCCTAAGGTACACCTCACTTTAAAAATATCCCCAACAGAGTCGCCAGTTCTGTGATCGGTGGATCTGGAACTGACTGTTTAACACTGGTTCGCGAAATGTCGCGGTAAGCAAGAGTCGCCACCGTCTTTTATTTTCTCCAATATGGAAAGGACAAAAGCACAGAAAAATTCCTTATTGAGATTAGTTCTCAGTTCGGGAGGTAGATTTATAGAAAGGGAAGGTGTTAGCACCCATTCTATCCATGGTTATCCATGGGCTCTTAGATACTTGCTCATTGTGTTTTCAAAATGTTTATTTGCTTTTCAAGTGTGAGTGGGTTTTGAAAAAGTTTCGTTTAAAATTTCAGTTTGACTCTTGTATTAGTCCTCAAGAGTGTTTGAAAAGTTGTTTTTGAAAGCTTTTTGCAAAGTATCGGTGTGAAAAGAAGTTTTTGATTTGTTTTTTAGATAGAGCAAGTATCTATGAGTCATCCACCTACCCTAAGGAATTAGGCTGTGTAAATGTCCTTAAGGTAATGCCATCCCACCATTGAGAGGTAGGTAGCACCACCGTTGGAGGTGTTCGGGTCAATTCGAGGGTTAGGGACGGTGTGGTCACCGAGCAATAGTAAGATACCTTAGAAGCTACCCTTATGCCATTGATCTTTTTATTCCGAGGCAACTTGTTTCGAGGCAACCGTTTCGAGGCAACTAGATCAATGGAACATAAGGACTCACTAAGACGTCCTATACTTGACGACCACGTTTCGAGGGGCAAGGCAACAGTGTGATCACCAGGGCAACAGTAGGACACCTTAGAAGCTACCCTTATGCCATGTTCATGGACATAAGGACTTACTAAGACGTCCTGTACTCGATGACCACCTTTCGAGGGGCAGGGCAACAGTGAGGCGTACTCTAGGAGTGGTGTGTGAATTGTGTGTCATTTTCAGTTATTATTTGTCTTGTCATGCATTGGTGATCTACGTTTTGATTTTATTTTTGGGCATTCATTCTTTCATGTGTTTGTTTAACAGTTAAAGGTGCGGGAATTTAAAGTGCGGAAAAGATAAAGATCCTACGCTATTACAAAGGCGCGGGTCTACATCGCCAAATTAATCCAGACCCGATTTAAAATAAAATGCAGAAAATAAATGCCTAATTAACCATTACAGGGCTTTGGAACAAGTATATTATATTCACAAAAGAAATGAAAAATAAATGCGCGAATGGAAATAAGAATCGAGTGCGAGGGCGTTGGGCCCTTTAAAATGAAATTATTAAATAATTAAGTTAAATAAAAAGAAATAACTTATTTTTTTGTATTTATGGAATTAAAGAAAATTAAGTTGGCATTAAAAGTTAAATAACTCTAGTTCTAAATTATTTTTACTTTATTAAAATAAATGCATTAAAGTTAAAACCTAATATCAAAACTAAAATTAATTATGAAATTTATTTACAAAATGAAACTATTAATGGATTAAATTAAATAAAATATTTTCTTATTTTTTGTGATTTCTGATCTTTTTTTGGGTTTTTTATATTTTTAAATTAATTTAATGACAGAACAATTATTTTGTATTCTTGAATTTTTTAAATTAAGAAGGGAAATAAGCCTAAATTAAAGAACTAAATTAAATTAAATAATTAAAATAAATTATGGCATGTTTTTGTTTTTTTTATATTATTTTAAGAAATAAAACTAATTAAATTAGTATTTAGTAACTAAGTCTAATCAATTTTAATATTACAAAAAAAAAGATAATTTAGAGTTTCCTAATTAATTAATTAAATTTAGAAAAAAAGAAAAGTCTAAAATTTAATTGGGTAAGAATATTTTTGTGATTTTTGATATAAAAAGAAAATTAATTTTTGTGAATAAAAAAAAAGCAAATTAAATAAACTAAAATAAAATAGAAAAGAAAATAAATTCAAGGGAAAAAGAAATGGGCCTGGCTTTTTGTAGCAAAAGGGGGGTGTGGGTGGCAATGCTGGGCCCAAACGCTGAAGGCCTATTCTGACTTTATCCAATTCCATGTGCCTGCTTTGACTAACGCCCACGGTGGAGGGATGCGCCTGAGACGTTGGATCTGGATCAGTGGGCAATCTAACGGCTGGATCTCACACGCGCATGGTATGGATTGAAGCTGGACACACATGGAGTCCACTGAGTCCAGTCAACTTTAAGTAACTGGGTCAACAACTTGGATGGTCAATTAAAACACAAGAAAGTGTCACGCCTGCGTCAAAATGAACCAAGCCCAGTCAACGACGCCGGAGCAGTGCTCCGGTCATCTTCTCCGGCGAGGGCAATTCTGAAAACCTGCGAAAACAGTAAAAATGAAGCAAACAAAATAGCCAGACCGAGTGATTAGGGCATGGCGATTCTCATGGTGATGTTTTCATGGTTTAATATTGCCTATCCCCATCAAAACGAAGCTCCACATAATCTGAACCCTAGCCATGGAGGTTCACGTTTTGGCCATGAAAAATCACAAGCGATAGCCCAGACCTGCTCTAAACATCCACTGGAACTCAAAGGTGTGGTCAGTAGGGATTAAATCAAGCCATAATCAAAAATACGATTCATGGAAATTCTGCAAAATGGATGTTCATGTAGCTACAGTTTCAGCATGCATGGTTATATGAAAAGGATGTGTTTATACCTTATTTTACCTGTAGATCACGATAGGATAGGTGGGAAGTCTTGTGGATGGCTGAGTCCTTGAGTTCGATCTTGGTGCAATTCTTTGGAATTTTGAAAAGAAATTTCTCTTGGCTGCCTCTCTCTCTCTCTCGTTTTTAATGCCTTGTGATAGTTTGTCTCTAGGTTATGTAATAGATTTCAATCAGCATTAAGGGCCATAATACCATGCATTCAAGCTTAAGATTTTGATATAAACTCCCTTAACCAACTTTCCATTTTGAACCAATTTTTTGAATTATTGCTCCATTTTGCCTTGAAACGAAATTGGGATGTTGCATGATGATGATTCAAAGCTAGTTAAGACCAAATATCCCCCTTAATTGAACTTCTTGATTTTCTTTTGATTTTAAAAGATTTAAAATTAATTAAATCCATTAAAATCAATAAAAAATGAAAAAATCAATTTTAAATATTGAGATAAAAGGTGGGACACGTGGGAAGCATGGCCAAGCTAATTCAAGTGGAAAAAGTGGGCCCCTTTTGTCAAAAATGAAATTTCAAGGATAAATGATTTTGGCCATTTCACAAAAATTTCCCAGCTTCTCCAATGCACATCTTGTTCAATTCTTAAGCTTTGATCATGTTCTTGGACATTTTAGAAAGGTCTTGAAGTCCTCTAACCAATGTCTTTGGTCCCATGTCATTTTGATTTACCAATCTCAAGTTATGGTCTTTGACTTAAAGTCTCTTTTTGTTGACTTTTGAAAATGACCTATAATGTTGAAATTGATAACTTTTTGTGAGAGCATTTCTTGGACTTGGAGTGTGAAGATGAGTTGTAGGAAATGTCTTCCACTTCAAGATGAGCATTGGATGGGATTTTTCTGATGAACCATGAAAACGTTATGCCTTGGTCAAGTTACAGTTGACTTTTCAGCTGTCCAAAAATAGAAACTTTTGCATCTTGAGACTTTTTAAGCCAAAATTTGAGAATCATGATCAAGCATTGATCAAATGATGTTTGTGGCTTCAAAATAAGATGTTGACAAAAAATTTTGACTTTTGACTGCCAAATGACCATTTTGCCCCTGTAGTTGACTGTTGAGCAATTAGGGTTTTTGACTGTGCAACTTGACCTTGTGAGCCTTGAAACTTGACATGTAGGTGCTTGACAATGTTTATAGGCATAGGAGACTTGATTGAGCTCTTGAAAACTTCAACTTCCTTGCAAGAACCAAAACCCTAGTTTGACTGTCTTAGGAGGATGGTTTGACTGTGTGGCCCTTGAGTAAACTTGAACCAATTGTGGATGATTCTTGTCAAAACTTTGAAGATTATGGGAGGGAAAATTTTGGGGTACAACAGCAGGGTAGTCTCTCAGTTAATTCAAAAGATGCGCATTGAAGTCGCAAAACTCTCAGTTCATAATACAACGAACGACATCAAAAGCATTCCTCTGGAATCAAAAGAAAGTGGTGGTTCCTCATCTCACAGGAAGTCAATCTCTCAAAAGAATAAAAGCCCATCAAGTCAAAACCTATGAAGGAGACTTACGAAACTGGGGCATCCCGCTGACTGTAATCTCGAAAATAGAAACAGTCAGGCAAAAGTTAGGGATAATAAATCAAAAGAACGAGGTCATTACAAATCCTCAACAACATGAAAAAATGTTGCAAAAATGATGATTGCCTTTCAACAAATTCAACTTGTGTGAACCATCACCAAAAACGTCGTTCCAGACTCCTTTGGAGTTCAAATGCACAATTAACTGAGTTTAGGATTGAAGAACATCACGAAGAGCAGGTGGGTACAAGTATACTTTGAGCCTTTATCCTTTGTTTCTTAAACGGTGAACCAAGCCACGTTACAACCATTCAAAAGTCCTAATTGAAGCATGGGTTAGTTCAAAAGCATACTGTTACAAAAGGTGTCCTGACTCCTGTAAGGCTTTGCCCTAAATCTTGTGTTGAATTTGTCTTATAAAAAGTTTTCTTCTAAAAAACGTATTTTTCAAAACTTCAAGACAAGCATAAACTTTGCATTATTTGAATATCACTGTTTGCATTTGGCTATTTGTTTGACAGCGGAGAAATTCACACAACGAATATCTGATGAACGAAAGCCCTCTCAGTGAACAAAATCACTTCAAAAAGAATGACACTTCCATTGACAAATCTCCTTCCAATCAAGGGGCATGGCATGATCATTGTCCATCACGTGCGGCAGTCCAGTCAAGATTTCAAGAAATCTCTGAAGAAATGCAGAATAACCAGGGGCAAGTCTCCATCTCCGTCACTTGGGGCATTGAACATCAATCTCAGTGAAGGGTTACGTACAATTAAACATTTTCTGCTGAATCAACCTCAAGAATCCTCGAGGACTTCCCCCAATAAAGATGTCACCTCTCTAGAGGACTGACGACATGGTTTATTTCCCCAACAACACCAGGATTCCCTAGCTCGAGTTTGCCTCTCCGACTACTACAAATCAAAGGACCACAACTCCTCTTCCCCAGTAGACTACTCTACAATTCCCAGCAAGTTACTGCGAAACCTGGACACGACCAGATATCAGTTCAACTTCGACTCCCCAGTAGAGCAATCGACGACTAAGACTCCTAAAATCTTTTCCAAAGAAGAAATAAACATACTCCCCACAGAGTTTTCAATATCCCCCAGCGGAGTTCTCCTCAAACAACAAAGCAGGGATCCCCGATGGAAACATTTTGAGCAAAATCCAAGACAAAATTACGCTTCAACAACATTCATAACATATGCATACCAAATACATATGACACAAATCTCATTTTATTTTGAGAACATCATTACACAATGCATACATCATGACATTGCATACAACTAACTCTTTACCTTATCAGGAATGATCAATCAACAGGCAAAGATCACCATCTTCCCAGACTCCTTCTAGAGACAGTTCATATGCGACCCATATATGGCTGACATTCTGATACTTATTCCAGACTCCTTCTAGAGACAGTTCAGATGCGATCCAGATATGGATGACATTCTGATACTTATTCCAGATCCCTTCTAGAGACAGTTCAGATGCGATCCAGATATGGATGACATTCTGATACTTATTCCAGATTCATTCAAAATACAGTCCAGATACGATCCAGATTCGGATGTCATTCTGTCACTCATTCAAATTACAGTCCATATACGATCCAGATTCGTATGTCATTCTGTCACTCATTCAAAATACAGTCCAGATACGATCCATATTCGGATGTCATTCTTTCACTTATTCAAATTACAGTCCAGATACAATCCAGATTCGGATGTCATTCTGTCACTCATTCAAAATACAGTCCAGATACGATCCAGATTCGGATGTCATTCTGTCACTCATTCAAATACATTTCAGATACACTCCATATGCAGACGCAATTTTGACAATCATCCAGACTCAACTTTATTCTTCAGTACCTCCAGGATTTATTTTCCCAGCTAAAACATCACATTTCCATACATCATGATACATGCATATACGCATCATACCATACAATCTCATTTATATTGAGAACATCATTGCTTGATCCATATCATGCATTGCATATGACTGACCTTTACCTTTCAGGAAAGATCCAGTTAAGTTCTCAGTTATGTCCAAGACCTCCTCTGGTTCAGTTAAATCGATTCCTAAAGATTTTTCTGATGCCGATCTAGTTGAAGTTATTTCAAGACCTCCTCTGGTTTAGTTAAATCGATTCCTAAATATTTTTCTGATGCCGATCCAGTTGAAGTTATTTCAAGACCTCCTCTGGTTCAGTTAAATCGATTCCTAAAGATTTTTCTGATGCTGATCCAGTTGAAGTTATTACAAGACCTCCTCTGGTTCAGTTAAATTGATTCCTAAAGATTTTTCTGATGCCGATCTAGTTGAAGTTATTCCAAGACATCCTCTGGTTCAGTTAAATCGATTCCTAAAGATTTTTTTTGATGCCGATCCAGTTGAAGTTATTCCAAAACCTCCTCTGGTTCAGTTAAATCGATTCCTAAAGATTTTTCTGATGCCGATCCAGTTGAAGTTATTTCAAGACCTCCTCTGGTTCAGCTAAATCGATTCCTAAAGATTTTTCTGATGTCGATCCAGTTGAAGTTATTCCAAGACCTCCTCTGGTTCAGTTAAATCGATTCCTAAAGATTTTTCTGATGTCGATCCATTTGAAGTTATTCCAAAACCTTCTCAAGTCCCAGTTTAATACCTGTAACAAGCCAGGAAAATATCTGTGGACGACTGATTGTAGATTAACACCTGTAACAAGCCAGGAAAATCATCTACATTGAAGATTAACACCTGTAACAAGCCAGTAAAATCATCTACATGAAGAGATTGAAGATTAATACCTGTAACAAGTCAGGAAGACTTTCTTTCTCAGGTCAGAGATCAATACCTTAAACCAGCCAGGACAGATATCTCCTCGACCAACCTTTTCAAGTCCCAGTTTGATACCTGTAGCAAGCCAGGAAAAATATCTGTGGACGACTGATTGTAGGTTAATACCTGAAACCAGCCAGGAAAATTATCTACATGAAGGTTAATACCTGTAACAAGCCAGGAAAACTATCTTTCTTTCTCAGGTCAGCGATTAATACTTGGAACCAGACAGGACAAGTTCTATAACCTCAACGGTATACTCCCGGTGAGCACGAGTCAGTTCCTAAATCTCAAACAAAGTTAGACTTCCCCAGTGGAATCTTCTACAACAACAGGTATGCAAGTTCTCGCTAAGGAATCTCTTATGTGATCGACACTCCTGCAGATGTCATCTATAAGCCCATCCTCCTACCAACAATCTCCAAATGGCATCTGTAAGCCCATTCCTAACATCACAATGCTGATACTACACCATGCGAGTGCAAATTTCTGGGCACTCTAGTGTTCAATCATCTTCCACCTTCGGATCACGAAAGGCACGCAAGCCAATCTACATCCTCAGGTTTAAGAAGATTGAACAGGGGCAACTGTTGTATCCCAAAATTTGCCCTCTCATGTTTCCCAAAGTCTTCCCCCTGCATGGTTGATCACAAACTCTTGCCTAAGGAAAAGGAAAATTTTTGAGTGGTGCTTCAAGTACATTTCGATTGGCATTCTGAAAGACCCTTCGATTGGTGTTCTGAAGGAGCCTTTCGATTGGCATTCTGTCAAGCTCTTTGATTGGCATTATGGACAAGCATTTCGATTGGCATTCTGAAAGACCCTTCGATTGGTATTCTGAAGGAGTCTTTCGATTGGCATTATGGACAAGTACTTTGATTGGAATTATAACAGTGTCCTTCGATTGGAATTCCAAAAAGGTCCATTCAAAGAAGCATTCAAAGGGTCCATTCGAAGAAGCTTTCGAAAAGCATTCGAAGGAGGCCATCAGCCCATTCGAAAGGGAGCATTCGAAGGAGGCCATCAGCCCATTCAAAAGGGAGCATTCGAAGGCCAGTTACATGTCATTCAAAATTCAAAAAGGGACAAGATCCCATGTGTTTAGCCAACGTTACGAAGTCTCATTCATGGCTTTCAAACACATAATCAACGTTACAAATTATCATTCATGGCTGTCAAACACATAATCAAGGTCATTTAAATCTTTGTGTTCCTGTCCCCTCCACCCCCTCTATATAAAGAGATCACAAGTGTTGCAAAATGAGGAAGAAAATATACAGAAAAAAATAGAGAAAAGAAACAGGGAGAACTTGGAGATACGCTGCCAAAAATCATCAACACTTCCAGGAAGCCATACCCAATCCTTGCATCAGCCATTCCACACTCAGAATCATAGATCAAAGCACTTCTGTTTGGTAAAAAGAAATCTAATCTCAAACTCATTTCGATCTCTGATTGCATATTCACGTTATTACTGTTGTTTGTGAATGATTTAATGTGCTACATATAAGCTACAATGCAGAGATGAGATTGTGCCATTGCTTGGGCACAATCTGATTTTCTCCTTTGAATCCAAGGATAAAATAAGCTCAGACCCAGATTCAGCAGGTGCGAATAGGGAGGAGATTCGAATCAGGGGGGGTAAAGTCCCCCCTGGACCTTTAACATGTGTTTCGTTTTTGCAGGAAATATATTCTCAGGATCCTTTTCAGAGTTTCGAAGCTCAGCAGCTTAGCTTCGAACTGGACCCAGGACTTCCAAATCGAAGGATGATATATCCAGATCGAACACCCTCAGAGTGTAGCCCTTCATGCACCTTCGATCCAGCCTCTTCACTGGGTCGAAAGACAGCCCACACTTCTTTCGACCCAGGCCTCCAGAATTATTATTTTTTCTTGATTTACTGCCTGATTTCATTTTCGTTTGGACCATTTTATTTGTTTTTTTTAATCAACATAAAAATCATAAAAATAAGTAACTTAGAATTAGGATTTAATTTAGTTAATTATTTTAAGTTATTTTCTCCAATTTTAAAATCAGTAGACTTAGGATTTATTTAAATTCAATCCTTTTCATGAACAAAAAAATGCAAAAAATATTAAGTATATTTTGGAGTTATTTTTAATCAGTTTTTTTTTTAATTAATTGAATTTGACTTAATTGAACATTTAGCATTTTCCCAAAAATAAAATAAAACAACAAAAGTTCTTATTCTTAGGATTTTTCAGGTTCACGCGCGTTTATTTTATTGTAACTGCTTACTGGTTTGTGGTAGCTTAAATTAAGACTTTTACTTTACTGCTTTTATTCCCCCAATTTTTGGACATGTAAATAATCCCATGAAGCCTTGTAATAGCGTAGGATTTACAATTTCTGCACTTTAAATTCCTGTACATATATTAACTGTTTAGATGTATGCTAACTAGGATTGTATGACAAGATTAACTCTTAAACTTAAAATCAACAGTAGCTCACCATGACATGCAAAGATAATATAACTGGAAAAAACAATACACTCGCACATGCCACTCTTAGGGTATACCTCACTTGGCTGCCTCAAGTGTGGTCATTGAGTATAGGAAGTCTTAGAGGTCGCCCTCCTGTCTAAAGATCAGAGTTGCCTCGAAACGGCTGCCTCGATAAAAATGATCTAAGACATTAGGGTTACCGCTAAAGCGTCCTAACGTTACTTTAGTGACCACACGTCCCTTAAATCGAATTGACCCAAAAACTCCAACGACGGTGCTACCTACTCCTCAATAGTGGGATAGCATTGTCTAAAGGACATTTGCACAGTTTAATTCCTTTTTGAGTAGGTAGAGGTTCTTAAGTACTTGCTCATTTTAAAAAATAAAACAAAACTTTTCACACTTACACTTTTCGAACAAAGTTTTCAAAACACTTCATTACACTCTTGAGGACAGAAGCAAGAGTTAAATCGAAGTTTCAAACAAAAACTCTTTTCAAAACCCACAAACACAAAGAAAAGCAAACTTTTGAAAACGTAGTGAGCAAGTACCTAGGAGCCCGTGGATAACCACGGATAGAAAGGGTACTAATACCTTCCCTTTCTATAATCTACCTCCCGAACCCGAGAAAAATCTCGAAAAGGAATTTTTCTGTGCTTTTGTCCTTTCCTTGTTGGATAAAATAAAAGACGGTGGTGACTCTTGCTTACCGCGAAATTTTGAGAAAACAAACGCAAACGCGAATCAGCATTAAAAAACAGTCAGTTCTCATTCCCACCGATCACAGAACTGGCGACTCTGCTGGGGAATTTCTATAAGTGAGGTGTACCTTAGGAATTAGATCACTTGTGTTTTCAATTGTATTGCTTTGTATGCTTTTAATTGTGGGCTTGTATCGGAGTTTTATAAATCCTCCACCCGGATTTGGGAAACATTCATAGATAGCAATACGTTGTGGAAACTGTGCGGGGTATACCGACACGGTTGAAGCAATAACTATATTAGTGCGACATATTTGTGAGTACCGGTAGCCTTTGAGTCAATCAAAGAGAATACGGGGCCGCTGAGTGATGTCACTAAGCACTAATGACCTAGAACCTTACTTGACCATCTTGGCCTTTTTTAGGGGTAGTGAGATGACCAACTTTGGTGCAGTCCGAAGTTGGTAGATACTCGATACTACACTCATTGAGGATTGTTTTCTTGGAATATTTTGGTCTCTAGTTCAGTGGCTAAACCAAAACGATGAACATAGAAAACAATCCAATGATATTGAGCTCCTTAGAACCCGGTTACTATTTATAGGATAGGTTTTGAGCCAACTACACTCAAGAGGGTACTTACCTATGAAACTCCATGCCATCCTAAACTTAAGGCTATATGTGTGACTTGTGTGCCTTCAAACTTGAACTACTTACACATTCTTGTTATCTGACAACATGAGTTCCTTGCAGGTTTTGTTTATAGTCCTTATCCACTAATTTGGACTTATTGCAGGGCTTACTTACATCACCTCACACTTTTGCTTAAACGCATAGCATACACATCATAACATCATGCCTTAACATTTCCTTAACCATTTCAAGGATCTCAAGGGTCTGTGATGCAGGTTATGGTAAATCAGATGTCCAACAGGGGGCAAAAGGGGATTTATTTTCCTCTAGCCAATGCCATCTAGAGATTAAAGCATGATAACTTGAGTCAGGGGCTATGACCCACTCGATATGGTGAACTTGACTCTTGAAGAAGGACTCTCAGCAACATGAAGTTCCTTCAATCAGGCTATCAGATTCAAATTCTAACCATTTCTTGTTTACCCCGCGAGATCCTTGGAAACATTGCATACATATATCATACATATCATTGCATAACAGGTCTCCCAGTACAGGTCTCTTATCTTCTTCGCTATTCATTTCAGCAATCATCATGTCTACTGAACCTTCAACCGAGCAAGCTATCAAGGCCCTCCAGGCCCAGAATGCCCAATTTCAAGAGTTGGTCATGAGCCTAGCTAAGGGTCAGCAAGACCTGAAGACCCTGATTCTGAAAGAGAGGAAGAAGAAGAAAAAGAGGTACATCCTATTCAACACCGGACGCAGGTTTGGAAACGGGCTGCAGAGTGAAGTTGATCTGACCACCCCATCTGGAGGGAAAGACATTCCATAAGAAAGGAGGGCTCCTAGCCCCATGGTCTCCGACAACGAGACAGACTATGACGAAGAACAGTATCCTCCTGCTGAGGATAAGTACAAACAGTTGAAAGACCGTTTGAATGCTATGGAAATACAGAAGGTGCCCGGTCTGGACTTCGGAGATCTAGGTCTATCATCTGGGGTGGTTATTCCCCATAAATTCAAAGCACCTGCCTTTGCCAAGTATGACAGAGCTTCCTGTCCCAAGCTACACCTCCGGTCATATATGAGGAAGATCCAACCTTACACTGCTGATAAGAACTTGTGGATCCATTTCTTTCAAGACAGTCTCTCAGGGACTCAGCTTGAATGGTTCTGTCAACTGGAAGGAGCTAACATCCGCAACTGGGAGGACCTTGCTGCTGCTTTTTACAAGCAATACCAGTATAATGCCGACCTTGCTCCCACGCGTATTCAGCTTCAGGGTATGTCTATGGTTACAGGCGAAGGCTTTAAGGACTACGCTCAGAAGTGGAGAGATCTTGCTGGAAGAGTCCAACCCCCTATGTCTGAAAGGGAGTTGGTGGATATGTTTCTTGGGACTTTGTCTGGTCCCTATTTCAAACACTTGATCGGAAGCTCTTCAGCCGGGTTCACCGAGCTAATACTGACCGGCGAAAGGGTCGAAGCTGGAATCAAAAGTGGGAAGATTCAAGAAGCTACACCTTCTGATGCTCAGAGAAAGCCCTACAATGGGAAGAAAGAGTCCAACACTGTGTATGGTCAAAAGGGTCGTCATGACCAATACGTAGGAGAAATCTTGATCTCTAATCCTACACCTGCTCAACAAAGACAGGGGAATCAGCGTAAGGAGGTCGCGCCTAAAAGACAATTCACTAAGATCAACATGTCACTGGGTCAAGCGCTACAATGCCTGTTGGAGGCAGAGCTGATTACATTAAAGGCTCCTCTCCGGAACCCAAATACTTCCGCTCCTACCTATCATCCCAATGAAAGGTGTGCATACCACTCTGACAGTTCGGGACATGACACAAACAACTGTTGGGCTCTGAAGAATAAGATCCAAGACATGATTGATGCCAAGGAGATCAAGTTTGACCCTCCGGAGACTCCAAACATAATCACTGCTCCTATGATGAATCATTGAAAGCTTTTGTTCATTTGAATTTTCAAGTTGTAATCTCTTTGTTATTCAAACAATTATCTATTAATTCCAAACTTTGTTTCATTGATGCATTGCATATGTTTGTCTTGATTTGATCCAATCATTTTAATTACATTTAAACTATGCTTTTTACTCTCTTTATGACATTCAACTCTTGCTAAAAGTTACAAGCCTTTAGAGGGAGGATGACGAAACAATGCCATAATCTCATACAGTATGCTTTTGGACAGACCTTGCTGATGATGTACAGGCATTTCTTTCAAATCCTAAACACTGGAGTTATAAGGAAGATAACCCCTAGTCAACCCCTTCGAGCCAAAGAAGTAGGAGTTTTTTGTTTTAAACAAAAATTGAAACCTTTAATTTAAACCTGGGGCAGGGTAGTCTCTCAGTTAATTCAAAAGATGCGCATTGAAGTCGCAAAACTCTCAGTTCATAATACAAAGAACGACATCAAAAGCATTCCTCTGGAATCAAAAGACAGTGGTGGTTCCTTATCTCACAGGCAGTCAATATCTCAAAAGAATAAAAGCCCATCAAGTCAAAACCTATGAAGGAGACTTACGAAACTGGGGCATCCCGCTGACTGTAATCTCGAAAATAGGAATAGTCAGGCAAAATAGAAACTGTGTGATCCGCAAGGATGAAGTTATTGACGTGTTAAAAAAAACTTTTTTTAGTATAAAAATAAATCTTGTATCTTTTAAATAATACAAATAAAAAATTAAAATTCATAATTAATTGTTCATCAAAATATAACATATAATAGCATGCTATTTACAATCTTATCTACATCCACCCATAAAATTATCTTTTGTGCACCCTTCATTGTTTTGTCCAATATTTCATCATATCTCTTTACTCTATCTAATTTCCTCACCATGACAATTTTAATATATTTTTCGTATTTAGATCCATAACACATTTTTACTAAATCATTGTTCCGATTGAATAGATTTCAATAAGTAACATTTTTTTCACATTTAGATCAACAAAAACACTACCTTCTATTTTTCTCTTATTTTGGTTATTTTTATATTTTTGTCGTATACGTAAGATATTGTAATTTTTTCCCATATAGGTATTTATTTATTTTAAATGTTTTTAAAGAATAATTTTTTTTTATAAATATTTATCAATTTTAGAGTTTAATTTAGAAATAATAATAATTTTAGAAAAATAGCATACAAAACAAATGAAACATAAAGTTATATTTTATGTCTCTCTTCTTTATAATTTAAATTCCTTTAATAGTAACATATAAAAAATAAGGTAACATTTTTATAAAAACTTATTTCGAAAGTAACTAAATATATAATTTATAAATTATCAAATTGTGATTACCAAGTATCCTAAAAGAACCGTTCAAAATAAATATAGAAAATCAAATCAAACTAAGATGTCAATTGGTTCTTTCTGATTATACTCATCTTGCTTTGACTCCACCACTCTCTCCAAGGTCACTTGATCTCATTCATTCCTCCATCATATCTAAAGAGCATAAGATCAAAACAACAGAAGGAAAAAAAGGAAAAACAAAACTAATCAAAACCAAAACAATAACAAACATCATCAATTAACAACATACCATTATTACAGTGATCTATATTAACTTCTGTTTCCTACCTTCTGTACTTACAAAAATTGTACTTACAAAAATTGAACTTACAAAAATTGTACTTACAAAAATTGACGAAATGAAAAAAAAACGCGATTTAATCTAAAGCATACATCCATAATTTCATTCAACTTCATAGACTACTTAAACTGAAACATTAGAAGCCATGCATTTACTGATGAATGTTTAGTCTTTCAGCCGTTGACAAGAGAATCACTAAGGAAAGTTATTTGGAAACCATGTTTGCACTCTTTCCTTTGTCTAAGTTGAAGAGATCTGAATGAAGATGTTAGGAGGCAGACATGAATTCAAAGATATCGGCGGGAGTTATAAAAAGGAAAAGGCCGATGTAGGCACAAATAAAGTTATTGGGTTTAGGGTGATTTATGGGATATGAAATGCATATGTAATGGTTGTGGAATAATGGTTGTTGGAACGGTTCTAGCATATGGAACATAAACTGTTTTGTACACCAAATGTGAAACAATCATAGAAGTTGAAAGAAGAAATATCACGTTGGATGGAAGAAGAAATATGAGTACAAGAAAAATAAATAATAGTGGAATAATAATAAATAAAGAAATAGAAAAATAAACAATGGGAGGAAGGTTAGGCCAGCCACGTGGCAGGTTGTGTGATCCGCAAGGATGAAGTTATTGACGTGTTAAAATTAACTTTTTTTAGTATAAAAATAAATCTTGTATCTTTTAAATAATACGAATAAAAAATTAAAATTCATAATTAATTGTTCATCCAAATATAACATATAATAGCATGTTATTTACAATCTGTGATACGGTGGGAGAACTGACTATGAGTTTTGCGTTTGTTTTCGCAAATGTTTCGGTTGAGCAAGAGTCGCCACTGACTTTTTATTTTATCCTAAGGAAAGGTTTAAAAAGCATAGCAAAAACCTTTGAGATGTTTTCTTGGGTTCGGGGAGTAGATTATAGAAAGGGAAGGTATTAGCACCCTTTCTATCCATGGTTATCCATGGGCTCTTAGTTACTTGCTTAGATCACTTGCCTTTTATTTTCAATTGTTTGAAATGGTGCTCGTGTGTGTGGGTTTGAAAATGTTTTGAAAAGAAGCCAATGTGGTGGCAACCTTTGTAATGATCCATGTGGGGATGTATACAAAGATGTATGTCTTTTGAAAAGGTTTTCATTTGTTTTTGAAAGTTGTTTTGAAAGTGTTGTGAGGTGTGGTTTTAGAAAATAGGCAAGCGTTTTGTTTTTGCAAGTTTTGATTTAAGTAACTAAGAGGTTATCTACTCCTAAATTTCTCAAAGTTTATTGCTATGTTTTAACCCTTTTAATAAGTTTGTTCCACCATTGTATTTGGTGGACAATCTCATGTTAGGATGTGAAAGGGACGGGCGCGGGTCATCGTTTAGACCATAATTGCAATGGTGCTAAGTATCTTTGGGCAATTTTCTTTAAGGGACTTGATCATTTGTTTAGGCAACATTTTGAAAGCGTCATCGGGGGACTATGATAATTTGATTTGTTTGTTTTGCCCAAAGAGACCTAACATGCAATATGGCCCATTTATTTGAAGGCAACAAAGTGGAATACCCTAGGGGGTGCAAGTGTGATATGTGTTGTCCATTTTTCATGCTTTGATTATCTTGAAATTAGGTCAAGCTATTTTGTTCTTTTTATTTGCATACAAACCCTAATTCTAGCATGGTATATTTAGGAAGCGTTTAAAGTGTGAAAAGTAAAATTCCTACACTATTACAACACAATATGGGAAGGGGGGTACAAATGTTCAAATAGGGGGATATTTAGACAAAGAAATTAAACCTAGCTATTACATCATTTTTGGAATATTTACAAATAATTGATTGCATAAATTAAATAGAAAATACAATAAAGATGCAAAAATGCAAAAAGGTTTTTATGTATATGAAAAAAGGTATTATTTATGTCAAATAAATAAAAATAAAAAAAGATTATTTTTGGAATATTTTCATATTTAGGGTAAAACCCTAATTTTCATTAAGTAACATATATATTATTTAATTTAATACAAGTATTTGTTTATTATGTACAAAAATAAAATAAAATGAAATATATTTACAAAAAAGTATTTTTATATTAAATATTAATAAAATAAAATAAAAAAAAGTGTATGTATTTTGCATTTTTAACCCTAAGTATATTAATATATATATATATATATATATATATATATATATATATATATATATATATATATATATATATATATATATATATATATATATATATATATATATATATATATATATATATATATATATATATATATATATATATATCTTTATTGTTTATTAAATAAGTACTATATATATAAAAATAAAAATATTTAATATTTATAAAAAAAAGTATATTTTGTATAAAATATTTTCAAAAGAAAAATGAAACAAAAATCAGAAATAAAGTATATTTGCACTATTTTTTAGTTTTCTAAATAATAGTATATATATATATATATATATATATATATATATATATATATATATATATATATATATATATATATATATATATATATATATATATATATATATATATATATATATATATATATATATATATATATATATATATATGTATAAATGTCCATATAAACAAATAAATGCCTAAAAAAATAGAAAAATGGTGTAAAAATGTTTTTTTTATGTTTTTAATATCATTAGGAAAAATAAATAAACCAAAATGAAAAAAGAAAAATCAAGAAATCAATAAAATACACAAATTGGGCTCAGGGGGTGTGAAATTAGAAATGTGATGTGAAAAGTAACTCAGAAGCAAGCCCAACCCAGATAACCCTTCTTCAACCTCCAGCCAAAAACGTTCACAAAAACGCGCGCCTGTGACCAAGTTCAAACATCCTGATTCCTTGATCTTTTGCACAAACTTCCAACATAAGAAATGTTAAGCATTGAATCACGATTCTAAATATATAAAAAACTCATCCTAACTCTCATAAATGAGAGAGAATTTTGACATTCCCAAATCCTGACCTAAATTTTCTGCCATGTTCAGACTCAAAATTCTTACAGCACACATAACATAAATGAAATCTAATTACATGGGCATGTTCAGGGCTATGAATGTGACATATTCTCTTCACAAACCTAATGCTAACATTGCCTAATAAGAGAGATACGAATCCATGAACTTACCTGTTCAGTTGAATTTGTATCTGGCAATGGAGGAGCTTTCAGTGCAAGGTGATGATTGGTATAGCTTCCTTGATGTCCAGGGATGCTATTCCAAGATTTACTTTGTCTTGAAACCTTATGAATCGTGCTGGAGCACTTCACCTGCAAATCAGAAAAGTGGAAATGGCCAAAAGGATTAGAGGAGTTACAAGTTGCTTCTAATGCTTTGGATAGTTTGGATTGATGGTAGGGAAGGTGTCTGAAGTGGTTTGGGCAAGGATGCTTGAAAGGATTGAGAGTTGGAACTCAATCTGCAGAGGTAGCTCTATTTTTGCAGTTTGAGAGTGATTCTGGCAATGGGGAAGTGTTGATGGTCTTAGGGTCGTGCTTCAGCTTGGTTAGGATGTTTGGAATGTGTCTACAATATTTGCTTAAGGTTACTAATGCTGAGCTGAAAGTTCTGTTGTGATATGGGATGTTTCTTAACACTTAAGCAAGAAAAACCAAGTTGTGTTCTAGGCATGTAGAGGGCCCCTAATCATGCTGCAAAACTCCTCATTGATCAGTGTGTTATGCTCATAATCTTGTGCCAATTAGATTGTATCTGTACTTGCTTGGATTTTCAATTTGACATAAAGCTTGCTTTTGCAAAAATGGATAAAGTACTTTATCTATTTTGGGATTAATCCACTATGCAATGCTAGAACACAAAGAACATGGTCTTGGCACAATGAATATGCATTAAATTTATGAGTGTAATTGAGATAAAAGGCCTGTAATCAAGTTGTGCAAGCTGAGATTGAAATGTATAGTGCTATGAACATGTAATTTGGCCTAATCAAAAGTGAGTTTTTGCCATATTGCAAAATTCGATTCTCCCTAACCATGAGGTTGTTTGAGAAGTTCTTAGACATTTTGGAAAGCTTGGAATGTGTAATACAATCCATCTTTGAAATGCAAAGTGAAATTCCAAGTGGAAGTGTATGGAAAATGGCCTTGAAGTTAGGTAGAAAACCTTGCCAAAATAGGTTAAAATTTCACTAAGTTAAGAATGGTTTAGTACCCTTATTCAAAAAATTGTAACTTGAGATACAAGCCTCATTTGGGAAAACTTTGTGAATCAAAGTTGTAGATTATGCAACAAGCTATAACTTTCATGTTTTGACTTTTGTTTGAATCCAAATGAATCTTGGTGAGAAAGTGGGGCAAAGTTGGGAAAAAATTAGGGTTTTCCATAACTTAGAAAAATTCTAAGTTATGAAAACTTTCCATTTCAAACCCTAATTTGCATTTTTTGATTTCTTGGTGAACAAGTTTCATGATTTGGCATGTTTTGGTGAAAAATGAATCTTGACCCTTGATTTTGACCAAAAAGTCAAAGTTTGACTTTTCAGTATACAGTCAAAATTGATCAATTGACTGGGAAATTCACTGTCAATCTTGTGTACTTGGGATCTTTTGAACTTGTTGAGCATGTCAAGATAATTCCATGGGGCCCTTGAGTCCATATGTGAGCTTGGTTTGCCATTGGCTAGGTCAGACAGTCAAAAATTGCCTTGGTGTAGTCAAAACCCTAAAAATGACCATTTTGCCCTTTTGATGATCTGATCAAATTTCTTGTGGAATTGTGATCCAAACTTGATAAAATGGTCCATGTGAGTTCATAATGTTGATGTGGATCAATTTTCATGAGATTTGACTGTCAATTGGCCACAATTGAATTTTTCCCCAATACAGTTGATTTCTAGGTCAACTGTCCAATTGACTGGGCAAAATTTGGAATCAAGACTTGAAACTTTGTATGGATAAACTTGGGAATCCAACATGAAGCATGAAAGTAATCTTAGGCTTTTTGGGTCAAAACATCTTTGTGCAAACACAAACCCTAATTTGGGTCAACAATGCAAGGAGAAGTCTTGAGCAGAGGAAACCCTAACTGGATCTTGAGCTCCAAGGGTTTTGTGATGAGAAAATGTTGAGGAAATGGGAGGGAAAATTTTGGGGTACAACAGTTGCCCCTGTTCAATCTTCTTGAACCTGAAGAGTTAGATTGGCAAGTTTTCCTTTCGTGACTCGAGGGTAAAAGGAGATTGGACACTAGAGTGCCAGGAAATTTGCACTCGCATGTTGGAGTATCAACAATGTGATGTCGGGAATGGGCTTATAGATGCCATTTGGATAGGTGGTGGATAGGGAGATGGGCTTATAGATGCCATCTGGAGATGTGACAGAACCTTGTCGGGAATGGGCTTATAGATGCCATTTGGAAGTGTTGATCGCACAAGAGATTCCTTAGCGAGAACTTTGTGTATTTGAGAAAGGCAGATGTTTTCCTGGCTTGTTACAGGTGTTTGATCTTCAATCTCCTTATGCAGATATGCCCTGGCTGGATACAGGTATCGAATCTACAATCGGTTGCTCACAGATGTGCCCTTGCTGGATACAGGAGTCGAATCTGGAAATAGTCGTCAATAGATATGCCCTGGCTGGATACAGGAATCGAATCTTTGAACTCTTCAGACGTGCCCTGGCTAGATACAGGAATCAAGTCTGGAAATGTGGTCAACAGATATGCCCTGGCTGGATACAGGAATCGAATTGGAAATGTTGTAGTTGATAGATGTGCCCTGGCTGGATACAGGAATCGAATCTTTGAACTCTTCAGACGTGCCCTGGCTAGATACAGGAATCGAGTCTGGAAACTGATCACTCTCAGATATGCCCTGGCTAGATACAGGTATCGATTCTGGAATTGTGACAGTTGAAGGTAGTTGTCTTTGGGATTGTCTTTTTCCCTGAAAAGGCAAAACATAAGTTGTATGCAATGTCATGATGTATGATATGCATGATGTTTTAACATGAGATAGTTTTGTATGCACTTTATCATGTATGTAAGCAAGATGTATGAAAACGTGAAATGTTTATGAATGTATTTTCGTCTTAGGAAAATAAATTCTTGACGATCGGCCGGGGAATTGCTCTGTGGAAGAGATACTTTGCTGAAGTTTTTTGATGAGAGGCCTGCTGAGGACTTCAATGATGGATTCCGCTGGGGATAATGATGATAAACTCCGCTGGGGATACCAAAGATAAACTCCGCTGGGGATTGAAAGAACTTTGTTGAGGGCGATCTTCCGTGGCAATTAGCTGAGGATAACCCAGTTATAAGCCCTTGTGAGGAATAACTCTGAATAAAGCTCGGGAGAGACATCCGTATTCTGCAGGGAACAAGCTTCCAGAATCTACTGGGGATAAGCTTTAAGACCTGCCGTGGAAAGTTGTGCCTCTTCAGGATTGACGGGGAGTCAACTCCGCTTGGGGAAAGCATTGCTGAATCTTGTCTTATTCTGCGGGGCGTTGAGATGATTTGGTAACATTCTTCAGTCGAATCTACCTTGGTACCTTGGCGGACAAAGCAACCAGACCGCATCAGACAACCTTACATTGCCCATGTTTCTGATGTCACCTGTAATTAATCTTTTGTTTCATATGCAAATATTTATGAATCAGCAAATTAATATCAAATGCATATATCAAAAATGAACATTGGACGTTCTTCGCAAGACAAAACAGAAAAAGGAAAAACAATGGCAATTTGTACGGACAAGTGAATTTGTATTGATTTGAATTTTGCCTGTGAATAGGCGTTTTTGTACAAGAGGCTGACATCCTAGTAAGAGGACGCCGCCGAATAACACATAATTTACAATTTTGAAAAGAAAACAAAACAGCTATGTGAACGATCCCACTGGGTTCCAACTCTGCTATCGCCTTTATGTCTCCAAGCGTCTCATCGCTTTGCTGCCTAGTTGAAGATGAAGCTGATTGGTCGATGCCGAAATCTGAGCCAGATAGTTGATGCCGAATTCCGGATGCGAAGTGATCCAATGAGACATAGTGTTACGCTTTATCCCTACTTTTGCCTGGACCGCCCTTTCGGGTTTTCAGTCCACCGGGATACCCATTTTTGCCCAAGCCGCCTTTTCAGGTTTTCGACTTGCCGGGTGTACAGATTTTTTTCATTTCATCCCTTATATTTGCCCGAACCCTTTTGGTTCGCCGGGAAGCCCTTATTTTTGCCTAGGTATGTCAACCTAGCGGGTCTTTTATTCATGCGTAGTATCTTTTCACTATGTCTGCATTGGCGGGGTGAGGAAGGTCGTCACCATCCATGGTGGTTAGGATCATGGCTCCTCCTGAGAACACATGTTTAACCACAAATGACCCTTCGTAAGTAGGGGTCCATTTGCCCCGGGGATCACTTTGAGGAAGGATGATGCGTTTGATTACCAGGTCCCCAACTTGATACTCTTGTGGTCTGACT
The DNA here is from genome assembly GCA_948472305.1 of Vicia faba. Classification (NCBI taxonomy): domain Eukaryota; kingdom Viridiplantae; phylum Streptophyta; class Magnoliopsida; order Fabales; family Fabaceae; genus Vicia; species Vicia faba. The sequence continues at coordinate 1,358,804,011 of OX451741.1, forward strand.
TTCTTGTTAAATGCCCTGATCATCCGTTTTTGATACGTCTGACCGTGGCAGATAGCAGTGAGCCTCTTTTCGTCAATCAGGTTTAATTGATCAAGTCGAGTCTGTATCCAGTCATCTTCATTCAAGTCTGCATCCTTCATTATCCGGAGAGAGGGTATCTGGACTTCAATTGGCAGGACTGCCTCCATGCCATAGACCGAGGAGAAAGGAGTTTCCCCGGTTGACGTCCTTGCTGAGGTACGGTACCCATGAAGGGCGAACGGTAACATCTCGTGCCAATCTTTATAGGTCACTGTCATCTTCTGCACAATTTTCTTGATATTCTTATTGGCTGCCTCTACAGCTCCATTCATCTTCGGCCGGTAGGGAGAAGAATTGTGGTGCTGTATCTTGAATTGTTCGCAGAGCTCAGTGATCATCTTGTTGTTGAGATTGGTACCATTGTCCGTAATGATTCTTTCCGGGACGCCGTATTGACAGATCAGATTATGCCGGATGAAACGTGCCACGACGCTCTTGGTTACCGTTGCGTAGGAAGCTGCCTCAACCCACTTCGTGAAGTAATCGATCGCCACCAAGATGAAGCGATGCCCATTGGATGTTGTCGGTTGGATCTCACCGATCATATCAATGCCCCACATTGAAAAAGGCCAAGGTGGCGTCAGGACGTTCAGAGGAACTGGAGGAATATGCACCTTGTCAGCATAAATCTGGCATTTGTGACAAGTTCGAGAGTGTTGGTAACAATCGGCTTCCATGGTGGACCAGAAATATCCTGCCCTAAGGATTTTCTTTGCCATGGTGTGTCCACTGGAATGTGTTCCGAATGTACCTTCATGCAGTTCTATCATGATTTTCTCTGCTTCAGCCTTATCCACACAACGTAGTAGAGTTGAATCATGATTCCGTTTGTAGAGGATGCCGTTGCTGAGGAAGAATGTTGCCGCAAACCTCCTCATGAACTTCTTGTCATTGACAGATGCACCTTCAGGGTATTCCTGAGCTTCCAAGCACCTCTTCACCTCATGATACCAGGGTTTTTCAGTCACCTTTTCGGCCTCAAGATGGCAGCAGTATGCCAATTCGTCCAACTTCCAGATAACGATTCGGGGAGCCTCATTGTCCCATTTAACTTTGAACATTGAAGACATCGTAGCTAGTGCGTCCTCTAGCTGATTCTCCTCTCTTGGGAAGTGCTCAAAAGTTATCTCTTCAAAGTGGGGAAGCAAGGTCAACACATACTCCTTGTAAGGAATAAGATTTGGGTGTTTCGTATCCCACTCGCCTTTGATCTGATTGATCACGAGAGAGGAATCTCCGAAGACACTCAGAAATTTGATCCTTAAGTCGATTGCAGCTTGTAGACCCATGATACATGCCTCATATTCTGCCATGTTGTTGGTGCAGTTGAAACACAATCGGGCGGTGAGTGGAGTATGAGTTCCTTTGGGAGATATGATTACAGCGCCGACGCCGTTACCCAAAGCATTGGAGGCTCCGTCAAAATGCATAGACCATCGGGATCCTTCCTCAGGTCCTTCATCCGGTCCAGGTATTTCACAGTCAGTTACCACCATGATGTCTTCGTCCGGAAAATCAAAGTTCAATGATTGGTAATCGTCCACAGGTTGGTGTGCCAAATGATCTGCCAGTACACTTCCTTTGATTGCTTTCTGAGTTGTATACTGGATATCATATTTTGTTAAGATCATTTGCCATCTCGCTATTCTTCCAGACAGAGCGGGCTTTTCAAATATGTACTTGATGGGATCCATCTTTGAAATTAACAGAGTAGTGTGAGTCAGCATATACTGTCTCAGCCGGCGAGCAGCCCATACTAGAGCGCAGCAAGTTTTCTCAAGAAGTGAGTAACGAGACTCACAGTCGGTAAACTTTTTGCTCAAGTAATAAATAGCGTGCTCTTTTCGGCCAGACTCGTCATGCTGTCCCAGCACACACCCCATTGAATTGTCAAGTACTGTCAAATATAGTATCAGAGGTCTTCCTTCCACTGGCGGCATAAGAATGGGTGGCTCTTGGAGATATTCCTTTATCTTTTCAAAGGCAGCCTGACATTCATCGTTCCAGCGTACTACTTGATCTTTCTTCAGTAATTTGAAGATTGGCTCACAAGTAGCAGTCAGATGTGAGATGAATCGGGAAATGTAATTCAGTCGTCCCAGGAAGCCTCTGACTTCTTTCTCTGTCTTTGGAGTTGGCATCTCTTGTATGGCTTTTACCTTGGCAGGGTCCACCTGAATACCTTTATCACTTACAATGAAACCTAGCAATTTTCCGGACCTCACCCCAAAGGTGCATTTGTTGGGATTCAACCTCAGCTTATATAACTTCAGTCGGTCAAATAGCTTCCTCAGATGATCAAGGTGCTCCTCCTCAGTTTGAGACCTTGCAATCATGTCATCAACGTATACCTCAATCTCATGATGGATCATATCATGAAATAAAGCAACCATGGCACGTTGATAGGTTGCCCCAGCATTTTTCAATCCGAATGGCATGACCTTGTAATAGAAGGTGCCCCACTGAGTCACAAAGGTAGTCTTCTCCATATCCTCCGGAGCCATCTTGATCTGATTATACCCTGAAAAACCATCCATGAAGGAGAAAACCTTGTGTTGAGCAGTATTGTCAATGAGAACGTCAATGTGAGGTAGAGGAAAATCATCCTTGGGGCTTGCCCTGTTTAAATCCCTGTAGTCAACACACATTCTGACTTTACCGTCCTTCTTCGGCACTGGCACCACATTGGCAACCCCCTGAGGGTAAGAAGTTACTGCTAGAAATACGGCATCGAATTGCTTCATAACTTCAACCTTGATCTTTTCGGACATCTCTGGGCGCATGCGGCGAACCTTTTGCTTTACCGGAGGGCAGTCTTCCTTAGTTGGCAGGTGATGAACTACAATGTCGGCATCCAAACCAGGCATATCTTCGTATGACCAAGCAAAGATCTCCATGTAATCATGTAGCATCTGGATCAATCGTTGCTTCACGCTGAGCTCTAGATTAGCCCCAATCTTGACCTCTTTCCTATCTGTCTCCGTACCCAGGTTAATTGTTTCCACCGGCTCTTCATGTGGTTGAATAGCCCTTTCTTCCTGGAGTAGCAGTCTTGTGAGTTCACCAGGAACTTCGCAATCATCTTCACCTTCGTCTTCGGCCAAGTTGATCGGATTCTCGAAGTCATAACTGGCGGTAGCAGAGCTGTTACCAGTGAGATCCAGAGTGGATTGAAACCTGTATAAGTGAGTGTGTGTAAATATAGCTGTTTTGCAATATATAACACAGAGAGAAAAAGAGAACAAGATTTGAAATGCAACAAACGTCCAATGTTTTGATTGATGATATATGGAAATGTCATACAAAAAACCCTCACAAATGGAGCTACGATGCCCCGGGTAGGACACCGAGCCAATAAAGTTTTAACATATTGTTTGTTACAAATTGGAAATCAAAAGAAATAATTACTGCGTGACGAATGTGATAGGTGTAAAATCCTTTGCCGTCCAGTTGCTTGGTCCGTTGCTGGTAGTTGGATAAATCCAACTGTCAAACTCTGCTTCCTCTACATCCTCCTCAATAGCATTCACCCTTGGACTGGTGATAAACACTGGAGCCTTTCTGATCTTTTCCTTGCGCACAGCCCTCTGAGCCTCTGCAGTAAAGCCCAGCCCAAACTTGTCGTTCTTTTGAGTGAAGTCAGGAAGCTGACCCCAGTTTGCACAATTGCCTTTCTCGATTACAGCCCGAGCATCCTTCAAGGACGCCATCTTCAATGGAAAGTCTTCTTCAACCACTGCTTCAGCTGATGCCAAAATTGGAGGTACTTCCTCAAAATGCTGAAAGGGGGTTTCAATAAACTCCCCGTCCATCTCGATATACCAGAATGAATTCAAGTGACTAACCATGTATTCCTCCTCACCCTGTACAGTAACAATCTTCCCTTTGACAGGGTATTTGAGCTTTTGGTGTAGAGTGGAGGTTACTGCCCCAGCTTTGTGAATCCAGGGTCGACCCAACAAGCAGGAGTAAGATGGACGAATATCCATTACATAGAATGTTGAGTCGAAAACCTGGGAACCCACACGAATAGGGATGTCTACCTCACCGTGCACCATCCTTTTAGAACCGTCGAAGGCTCTAACAATGATGTTACTAGGTTTCAACTCCAGACCCTCACAATCTAAGCGGTCCAATGCCTTCTTGGGTAAAACATTCAGGGAAGGGCCGATATCCACTAACACGTGCGCGAGAGTAGTGCCCCTACATTCTATGGAAACATGCAGGGCATCATTGTGCATTTTCCCTTTGGCGGTAAGGTCAGCATCTGAGAACCCCAAGCCATTGTCAATCGTCAAATTAGCCACACAGTCAGTGAATTGATCCGCGGAGGTCTCTTGCGGCACATGGGCCGTTTTCAGAAATGAAATCAGGCTTTTGCATGGGCCTCTGAGCATAGCAGCAATGATAGCATAGAGATTTTGGAGGGAGTATGCCCCAACTGTTCAACAACGTTAAAGTCACTCCTTTTGATGATTTTAAGAATTTCCTCCATTTCTTGTTGGGAGGCTTCCACAGCAGTCTTTTTTGGTGCCTCCGTCCTGGCAGGCAAATCGGTAGCAACTTCTTTGCCCCGAGTATCAGAGGACTCGGCGGCAGTAGTAGACACAGGAACTTGAATTGGAACATGCACACTTGCGGGTGTGATGGTGAGAGGTTTTCGGATAACTGGCGGTGCAATGTCAGGCGAGAAGAGCCTGCCACTGCAGGTAATCTTGGCGGGACCAGTGATGTTACTGATACTGGTATTGGTGTTGAACTCCTGCTTCACCCCAAGCACATATACGTCGGCCCCATAATGCCAGGGGACCGCTTTATCAGACTCATATGGGAGAGGCCCCGGAACAGTAATAGTAATGGGTGCAACAGACATAATTTGGACTGGTTTCTTCATGGGAGCCTTGGCAGGATTGTAAATTGTGACAACAGATATTTCTTCAACGGAAACAAATGGAACAACAGTTTTCTTGAACAGAATTTCCTTGCTATCCATCAGGCTTTGGATGCCTGATTTCAGTAGCGGACAACCGGTAGGGATAACAGCACATAGGAGACAACCCTTGCTACAACCCGAAAATAAACCGGCTAGTAGTAAGTTCCTCTTAACAGTCAACAGAGGGGTAGCAACATCATTCACTGAAACCGCATACAACTCTTCCTCAATGGCATTTACTCTATGCTGGGCATAGGAGCAGTTACAACATTCGGCCTCTCAGGCGCTTCAAACTGAATTTCCTTCGCATCGATAAGATCTTGCACTTTGTTTCTCAAGGCCCAGCAATCATCAGTAGTATGCCCGGGGCTATCAGAATGATAAGCACAACGGGCATTTGAGTTATACTTAGGAGATGCAGTATTCACGACTTTAGGAGCTTCTTTGATGGTCACCAAGTTGGTTGATAACAGTTGGGGTAAAATTTGTGACAAGGTCATACTCAACCGAGTATACTGTCTCTTGGGCCATTCACCTCTTTGTTGATTGTACTGCTGAGAAGCAGCAACAGGTTTGGAAATGACCAAAGCATTGACGGCTTGGCGACTTTCTGGCTTGACTTGTCTTCTAGGACCATAGACGGCACTTGCTTCTTTCTTAAAAGGCCTCTTCTCAGTACTTGCAGCAACACCCTTCTGAATATTTCCTGACTTGATGCCAACTTCTATTCTTTCGCCCGTTAAGATCAAATCAGTAAACCCCACGGAAGAGTTACCAATCAGATGATTGAAAAATGGCCCAGATAGGGTCCCTAGAAACATATCAACAAGTTCACGATCGGTTAAAGGAGGCTGCACCCTGCCAGCCAAATCCCTCCATTTTTGTGCGTATTCTTTGAAATCCTTCGCCTGTTCCTAACGACATACCTTGAAGTTGGGTACGAGTAGGGGCAAGGTCAGAATTGTATTGGTATTGTTTGTAGAAAGCGGTGGCCAAATCTTCCCAATTTCAAACGCTGGTTCCCTCTAGCTGATAAAACCACTCCAATTGAGCTCCAGAAAGGCTGTCTTGAAAGAAATGAATCCAAAGGTTTTTATCTGCCGTATAGGGCTGGATCTTTCTCACGTAGGACCTAAGATGCATTTTTGGACAGGACAGCCCATCATACCTTACAAACACTGGCACTTTGAATTTTGGGGGAATCACAATCCCGGCAACCAAACCCAAGTCTTCAAAATCCAAACCCGGTACCCTTTGTAGCTCCATGGCGGCCAACCTATCTTCTAGCCCTTTGTATTTATCATCAGCTGGAGGGTATTGTTGATCAGTATAATCTTCATCCTCTTCGACCTCTTCTTCTTCCTCATCAGACTCGGAAGGTACCGCAGCTCCACCTCCTTTGTTGGTTCCTTCATCAGAAGTAGGAGGAAATTCAAGCACTCTTCGAGCTTCTCCGTCAAATCTTCTCCCCAAAGTAGCCACCCCGAGTCTCTTTTTCTTCTTTTTCACTGGGTCTTTGTTCCCCAATTGAGTCTTGATATCCTCCTGACCCTTAGCCAAGGTCATCAGGAGTTGCTGGAACTGTGCATTTTGAGCTTGTAGGTCTTTGACCGTTTGCTCGAGATCCATCCTACTGAAATAAACAGCAGACAGATAAGGAAACCTGGAATGAGACCTGCTTATGCACATGATGAATGGTATGCTTATGTATGCAATGCATTCAAGGATTTAGGACATTCAAAATTGTTTCAGACAAAGAAGAACGCACGTCATATTAATAAGAAGAAATTTGTCAGTACATAAATGCCCCATGGGCCAAATATTACAAAATAAACTTCTTAAGGCAAAAAGACATTGCGCATCCTTTTTGGTGCGATGTAGGTGTTGAGGGCCTCATGCTCATGGAGTCGGCGGGTAAGCTCTAGAACCTTCTTCTCACTGGCGTAGAAGCTAGCTTCAAAAGTATTCCGTTCTTCCTTGAGCTGAATCCAACTTTTCTGCATTTCCTCCCACGATGTAGGCATGTCTGGATGTAGGATGGTGTAGGGAACCTCTCCTTCCTTGACGGGCTCTTTAATCACAGGGAGAACATGAGGATAAGGCATCATCAAACTTTGGGCTCGGGCTCGTACCCACTTGAGATAAGGCTCAAGAGGGATGGAGTTCTTGTGTCCCAGAGTCTTGCTATCAACTTTGTTGAGTTTTCCCCAAGCTCTGATGAATCTTTGGCGAAGTCCTTGCGCATCGTTGTCGAAGTCAAAAACTAGGTCAGGAATCAACATGTCATGAGGGCCATCCCTCCGTGCATATCCAAATTGTCTCAAAGCTAGGCAAGGGTTGTAGGTGATACCTCCTCTAATTCCAAGTAAAGGAACATTAGGAAATTCTCCACAACGATCGACGATGATGACATTTTCTCTGGACTGAGAACACCAATGTACATCAGAATAAGTAAGAGTCATCAACCGTTGGGACCACCTTAAGCCTTGGTCATTCTTCAGGACAGATTGTGGAAGGTGCGAAATAAACCACCTTGCAAGGAGAGGAGTACAGCACATGAGAACACCCCTCTTTCTCATTGTTCGTGTGTAAAATGAGTGAAGGATGTTCCCAAGCAATGTTGGTATTGGATTTCTGGACAAGAAGATTTTGACGGCGTTGA